>JANRMT010062835.1:45250703-45282466 GCA_026402145.1 Polypterus bichir lapradei
CATTGAATGAGGAGGTGTGTCCAAACTTTTGGCCTGTACTGTATATATATATACTGTCCGATTATATACAGTATATTGCTTTTTGTGTATTCTTTGTTTTTCATTTGTGCATGTCTTTTGTTGGTATTGCATTACTGACACTAATTTAGGGAGACATGCAATAAGAGTTTTATTCTACTGTGCATGCACGACAAATAATTTGACTGTGAACTTGAATTTGAAGTTCTTAACTTGGGACAAAAGTAAATAGTGGAAGGTTATATGAAGCTTAAACACAATTTAAACATCTACAATGAGCGAAGAATTAGAGAATGAAACAGTGTCCTTCAAATGTAAAGTTATAAAATGTCATGAAGGAAGTAGGATGACAGAAGATTTCAACTGCAAGGTGTGACGAGTGTTTCTTGCTTGTTTATTACTGCCTTCACTACAGTGGACCAGAGACAATTTTTTAAGATTAGCTGCTTTCTGTGCTTTTACAAATGCATATACAGTATGTACGAAGTTCTCCATTAAATGTCAAGCTAATTTGCAGTTTTTTCTCCAATGTTCATGATTTTATACACTGCCCATTTAATAAAAGAGTGTAGTAAACAACGAAACCATTCATCAATAAAATAACATTTATCCAGGAACAATCGATTGCATTAAAATGGCAAAAAGAGTGCCAGCACTGTAAAGACACTTTAAGAGAAAACACATTGAGCGTCACATGAATATAGTAAGTCATTTACAACAATTCATATATTTAGAACATAACAGTAAACCAAAAAAGCTGCCAGAACAGGAAATTAATACAACATTTTCCCCATAATGCTATTAGTAGACAATGTTCCCATAAAAACAAAGCTATCATTCAGTTGAACTTCCTACAAAACCTGCAAAGATTATACATTTATCTTTTTTGTGCATGCAATATAAAAATCCTTTCCTTCTGTGCATTATTTTATCTTTTGTAATTTTTAGTTATTACATTTATTTTATACACATTCATGATTAATGGTTTATTGGACTGCAAGGCCTCCAGTTAAACTTGCTTGCAAGTTTCTAGTTTCTATTTGTATTCTTCTAAATAAAGCAATGAGCTGTTGAAGCATGTAATGGTTCTACAGTATTGGATATATGGATAATTTAAATGATAGTACTGAATATCATGTAAACTGAAATGTATTCATTTATTCAATCAATAAATATATAATGAAAAATCTTCAGCTGAAAAAGCATGCATTTTTTTTCTCTAATGGCATATTACAGAAAAAAAGTTTCCATTTGACAAGCATTGTAACAGTCAATAACTCTGCTGTTTTCCTTCCTTCTCAATGCAAATTATCCTAATAGCTGCACTGAAGTATTTTGTACATTACTCGGAATTGACAATATAATTGTGTTTCTACAATGTCCATGTTTTTGTGTATGCTATTTATTTGTGGTTTATAACATACACTTAAAAAAATACTATTAGCTTCACATTTATTAATCTCTGCCAGATAATCAGGAGTTTGCTTGAACCAGAACCAAAAATATTCAAAACCATTCTCAGAGATGTTTTCAGAAAACAACCAGTACGTAAATTTAACCTTATTATTATATCACTGTATAGATATTGGTTACAGAAGTTTGGGCACCCATAATTTGCATGTTTTCCCAAATTCCTAAATAAAAAATGTTAGACCATCTACAGGGTACACATTTAAACATGACATACTGTATTACATATTTCAATAGGCAAAAAATAAAACATTTAACCTGGCATGTGTAAAAGTTCAGTTTGACTGGAGTGCCCACATTTTTCCATGAAGCTGTTTGGTATGCAAACATTTTTGCCAAATCTGTAGTATGAAGTTATATTAGCACATGGGTTCTAATATATTAATACTGTGATTTTTCATGTTTTAAAATATTTAATCTTGGGATTTAATTCTACATTGAATTGTATTATTCACTATTTATTTGACTGAAGCTGATTTTGAAAACATTTGCTTATAGGCATAAATATACCAGTCCAAAACACCAACCGGTAATAAGAAAAACCCACAACTCTATTCATTATTTTTTTAATTGTTGAAGGGTATTATCTTAGCAATTTCCACATTAAGGCAGGAAAACTGAGTCATGTTACATAACAATAATATGTTCTAGTTCTGGAGTTTTTCTTTGGAGAATGAGATTTGATTTTTTTCTGTACTTTTAATTGAATTTATTAAAAGCATACAATAACATTACATACAATCAAGTCAAACTTCATGAAACTAAACTCAAATCAACCCCAAATGCATGAGAAAGATAGGAAGGCCAACAGCCAGAGTAAAACTATTGAGAGTAGTAATGAGAGAAAGGAGTCTTTTTCCCCCGATATAAATGCTTATTCTAAAATATTATTGATTAGGTCCTGCCAGGTTTCAAAAATGTTTTGAACAGATCTTCTCATTAAGAATTAGATTTTTTCCAATTTCAAATAGTATAGAAATTCAGTTACCCACTGCCTTAAAAGAGGTGGGTTAAAATTCTTTCACTTGAGCAAGGCAAGTCTATGTGCTAGTAGTGTAATAAAGGCAATTACAGTTTGTTTGTCCTCCTGCACTTTATGCCAAACTGGGTGTACACCAAACATAGTAATTGGTTAGAGGTGATTGTGACACCAAGGCTGTCTGATAGGCATTTAAACATTTTTGTCCAGAATGATGTTAATTTGGTACTTGCCCAAAACATATGGCCTAGTGAAGCTAGAGCTCGATTGCCACGTTCGCAGGTTGGAAATTTGTAGTAGTTGTTCAAATAATGCAAAGACATTATCTATATACAAATCTGTAAATGATTTAATCCATTTCGTTTTCCAAACATTAAAAACTGTGTAAGTTCAAGAGGGCGGAAAAAGGTGGTTATCATGTAGAGGTACCACAGATAAAATATTCTGTAACTTAAAGTGCTTCCTACATTGGTTCCATATTCTGGGTGAATGAAAGACAATTGGGTTGTTAGTATATTGACGATACCTTGTATTTACTGGTGTACAAATCAAGAAATATAAAGAAGTACTGCAGGATTTCATTTCTATTGCAGACCAAACTAGTGTGTGTTCATCTATTTGTGTCAATGTACAGGTTTTTATAGCTTTTATATCTGCTGCCCAGTAATGAAATTGAAAATTAGGTAAAGCCAGGCCGCCTTCTGACTTAGGTCATTGTAGGGTTGCCTAATAAATGTGTGGCCTTTTCGAATTTCAAATAAATGAGGTTATGATTGAATCTAAAGAAAAGATTTGTTAATGTATATGGGGATGTTTTGAAAAAGCAACAAATGCTTAGGGAGGATATTCATCTTGACAATGATAATTCTCCCTGCTAAAGTAAGATGGAAGGTAGAGCACCTATGCATGTCTTGTTTAATTTTATCTATGCAAACAGCAAAAGTTTGTTGAAAAAGAGCTTTATATTTACTTGTAATGTTGACCCCTTGTTATATAAACTGCTCTGCAATGATAAAAGGAAAGGAGTCCAATCTAATGTTGTTTGCTAGAGAATTCACTGGAAAAAGCACACTTTTGTTCAAATTAGTTTTGAGTCCAGATATCTTTTGAAATTCTGCTAGTATATTTAGGGCTGTAGGCACAGAATTTTGTGGGTCTAATATATACAGTACCATATCATTTGCATATGATAAAGTATTTTAGGTTCAAGTTCTTCTCAGAAAATCCCCTTTTTCTCTCATGCATTTCTAAAGTTAACAGCTAATGGCCATTGCAAAAAGCAGTGGTGACAAGGGGCATCCTTGTCTAGTACCACATTATAGTTTGAAGTAGTCTGAAATAATGTTAATACAAACTGAGGCTTCTGGACTGGTATAAATTAGTTTGATCCATGCACATATATTCAGGCCAAACCCAAATTTATGCAAAGTGTTGAACAGGTAATCCCATTCAACCATATCAAATGCTTTTTCTGTATCCAAAGATAATATGATCCCCGTAGTGTTAGACGTTATGGGTGAATATACTGTATTACATTAAATAAGTGTCGAAAATTGGAAGCAAAATGCCTACCTTTAATAAATCCGGTTTGGTCTTGTGATTACTGAAAAGAGCACTTTCTCATTTCTTCTAGCTAGGACTTTGGAGAGCATCTTAACATCATTATTCAAAAGTGAGATTGGTCTGTATGAAGCACATTGTAATAAGTCATTATTTTTCTTAGGAAAAATGGTAATTAATGCTTGGGAAATATTTGAGAGATTTTTTTTGTCTCTGTCTTCTATAAATGTTGCTAATAAGCAAGGAGCTTACTTAACTGAAAATTTTTTTATACAATTCAGCAGGGTAGCCATTAGGACCTTGTGCTTTCCGCTGTGAGGTGAGTTTATAATGTCTAGAAATTCTGATAGTGTCAGAGGTTTATCCAATTCCTCTGCACTTAGAGTATCTAGCTGTGGTATCTGTAATGTATCAAACGTAATGTATCTTGTGTTCTTTAAAATGAGTAGAATATAAGGACTTATAGTAGTCTCTAAATGTGTGCATTATATTTTCATTATATTTCAATGATTCTATCTCCGTCTCTGATGGTGATTACTAATATTTCACTGCAAACTTCCTGCTTATGGATTTGTTGCACTGAGATCTAGTTTGTCTTCTCTCCGTGTTCATAGTAATGATGGTGTGATTTAATAATGAGTTGTTCTGTTTCTTTTGTTGTCAAGAGGTTGAGTTCTGATTGAAAGTCTGTCTTTTCCTAAAAAGTGTCTCATTTGGAGACCTGGTGTGATCTTGATCTATTCAAGTAATTTCACTTATTAACTCTGAGGCCTTCTTGGTTTCCAATTTATTTTTGTGGGAAAGATATGAGATAATCTGTATTCTTAAAAATACCTTCAGTGTTTCCCAGAGTATTCCTTCAGAAACTTCAGAGGATGCATTTGTCTCAAAAAAAATCAGTTTGCTTGGATTTAAATTCTGTACAATTCTCATCAGCTAATGAAAGAGGGTTAAGATGTCAGCTGTGAGATGAGTATGTGGGGCATAGTGATGTGAGCTCCATGATCAGAGGGACATGGTCAGAGATAACAATATCAGTGTATTTGCAAGATTTGATCATGGGCAAGATATTGTTATCTATAAAGAAGTAATCAATTCTTAAGTAACAATGATGTACTGGTGAGAAGAAGGAATATGCTCTTAAATATAGATTTAGTAATTTCCATGGGATTGATCAATTATGGTCAATTAAAAATTGTGTCATTATA
Organism: Polypterus bichir lapradei; assembly: GCA_026402145.1. Taxonomy (NCBI): domain Eukaryota; kingdom Metazoa; phylum Chordata; class Cladistia; order Polypteriformes; family Polypteridae; genus Polypterus; species Polypterus bichir. The sequence continues at coordinate 45,255,939 of JANRMT010062835.1, forward strand.
TTTGCAGTGTTAGATGTTGCCACCTCTGTAGCTGAAGACCTATCCAGGTCTGGATTTAAAACACAAAGTCTCCAGCCATTATACAGTGGGTACGGAAAGTATTCAGACCCCCTTCAATTTTTCACTCTTTGTTATATTGCAGCCATATGCTAAAATCATTTAAATTAATTTTTTCCCTCATTAATGTACACACAGCACCCCATATTGACAGACAAAAAAAATAATTTTTGAAATTATTGCAGATTTATTAAAAATGAAAAACTGAAATATCACATGGTCCTAAGTATTCAGACCCTTTGCTGTGACACTTATATATTTATATTTGTGTAGAGTTTACATGTTCATCCTTGAGATCACCTTCATTTGAGTCCAGCTGTGTTTGATTATACTGATTGGACTTGATTAGGAAAGCCACACACCTGTCTATATAAGACCTTACAGCTCACAATGCATGTCAGAGCAAATGAGAATCATGAGGTCAAAGGAACTGCCTGAAGAGCTCAGAGACAGAATTGTGGCAAAGCACAGATCTGGCCAAGGTTACAAAAAAATTTCTGGGGCACTTAAGGTTCCCAAGAGCACAGTGGCCTCCATAATCCTTAAATGGAAGACGTTTGGGATGACCAGAACCCTTCCTAGAGCTGGCCGTCTGGCCAAGCTGAGCTACCGGGGTTAATCCGCTCCAGACAGATAAATGAATTTCCACGAAGTAGGATTCTTTATTTATAAATCTAATATTTTTGCAGTTAGAGCGTAGAAAACCTGTTTACGACCTTCTAAATACGTTTTTTAACATTATTAGAGCCCTCTAGACATGAAATAACACCCTTTAGTCAAAAGTTTAAACTGTGCTCCATGACAAGACAGAGATGACAGTTCTTTTTCACAATTAAAAGAATGCAAACATATCTTCCTCTTCAAAGGAGTGTGCGCGTCAGGAGCAGAGAATGTCAGAGAGAGAGAGAAAAGTAAACAAGCAAAAATCAATAGGGCTGTTGGGCTTTTAAGTATGGGAAGCACCGCGATAAAGCAGCCGCAATGAAGGGAGCAATGTGAAGGTAGTCTTTCAGCATTTTTTACAGGCGTGTCCGTATCCGTATCTTCTAAGCAAACAGCCTCTGTGCAAACAGCCCCTCTGCTCACACCACCTCGTCAGGAGCAGAGAATGTCAGAGATAGAGAGAGAGGCAGAGAAAAGCAAACAATCAAAAATCAATATGGGCTGTTAGAGCTTTTAAGTTTTCGAAGCACCGCGCGGGAAGCATATCTTATATCATTGAGGAGTTTTATTTAATGCGTAATACGTGCTCTGATTGGGTAGCTTCTCAGCCATCCGCCAATAGCGTCCCTTGTATGAAATCAACTGGGCAAACCAACTGAGGAAGCATGTACCATAAATTAAAAGACCCATTGTCCGCAGAAATCCACGAACCAGCGAAAAATCCGTGATATATATTTAGATATGTTTAATTTAAAATCCGCGATGGAGTGAAACCGTGAAAGTCGAAGCGCGATATAGCGAGGGATCACTGTACATGGCTGGGGTGGCTTGTAAAGGGGTTTAGCAATCAAACCTCTGTTGTTCTTGCTTTCTCACAAGATATCACATTGGTTATGAAGAGCACAAGAAATTCTTGTTCTTTTCTATTATATCACTTTGTTTGTATTAATTCTAATGTTATGTAGTTTTCACAGGCACATAAACACCAGTAAAATAATGATCTTGGGTGGCCTAAGACCTATGCACAGTACTGATGTACAGTGTAACCATAACATAATCATGTATGTTTAGTTCACCCAATGAAACAGCAATGAATACCACACACCTTGTGAAATGCATATTGCTGGCAAACAGATGAGCTCATCTCCTCTGTCTTTTTTATCTCATTTTTTCCATTACAGGATTGACATGACTGATTTTGCTAATCTGACTTAATTGGGTGTTCCTTCCCCATTGATACTCCATGTGTGATTCCCCCACAGCTCTGATATCAATAGACTAGGGTAAAGCCTTCCGGTCTGTAAGTAGCAGCATGAGAATCTCCTCTTCTATGTCCATTTACAATATCCACTTTACAATCTAGCATTGATGCACATTGGCCACTTATGTCTTGTGATGAGTGCTAGCTCAGAGACACTGCAATGAAAATTCTTATTCTGTACCTGGATTTTTGAGTTTCCATTCCATAGTAGAATTGTGAGCATGAGGGCTAGGATTTGATCACAGATGGGGAATAAACCACAGTGGCAAAATCGATCTTCTTACTGTGTGTTAACATGAGACTGCCTGGGGTACACCAGCCATTCTGTATATTCTTCACACTTACTACACTTGAACAGGCATCACAGTAGTAGTTCTATGTTAGCTCTGTAGCTACAGAAAATTAACGTTTCTGCATCCTGACAACAACATGGTAAATGAGTACGACTTTTCAAGTGCTTTTTAACCTTGTGACTGACTTTTGAAGATACAGTATGTATTTAAATGCAGTTCAATGTAAATATTGTGACAGATTGCTCATTTGGTAAAACCATGACATGGTTAAATGCATACAAACTAAATACATGTGTCAAAATAGAGAAAAACTTCTGTGAAAGCTAGAAAGACAAAGATTGTCTGTGAAGGTGAAGGCTATTGAGTGGTTTCCAGGGTTAAGAGCACCACTAGTATCATACAAAGTAGGTAGGCATTCCATGGGAGGCTGTATGAATTCTGTATTCCTAGAAGAGTGTAGACAGGAGCATAACAGCAGTTTGGAGATAGTGAGGTCAGGTAGGAAATTTCAGATGTGACAGTACCCCCTGTCTATTGGCCCCCAGAAGGTTAAATTATACATATACTAGCTGTGTAAGCCTGTGTGTTCCTAGAAACTATTGAAATCGTCAGAAAAAAAAACTGAAATGCAGAGATGTCAAGTAGTTGAAAGGAACTACTCTGGGTATCTCTCTCCTGGAGATTTCATGTTGCTGACGAGATCGCATTGTTTGTGCAATAGCGGCTAAGTGACTGTCTTTCTTCTGAGGTTTCCTCAATCATGCTCATGATCACTCGCTCAGGCAGGGCAGACCAGACTGCCTAGTGCCCCTCAAATGTTCAGCGGATGGAGTTTGTGTTACCCTTGAGGAGAAGGGTTCTGAAGAGAGCACACCTGAGTTCTAACCCTAGAGGGACACCTTCCTCCGTTGGATGAGACCTGTCTGAGAGGGCAGGAATACCTGGACAAGCCCGTCTGGATGCAACCCTGTGAGCAATGTTAGGGGGGTGCGCAGACACAGCACTTAGAGAGCACACTGGAGGCATCTCCTGACTGCTAAAGCCCAATGGCCCAGATGCATGGCTGCTGGCTAGCCTTGGATGTAGACCCTGGCCTTGGCTTGGCTCACGGACCTGGGGGACACTGTGGCATATGGGTTGCCTCTAATACCAGATGAGCAGATTGAGGCGGAGCAGGGCAATGTATATGACTGGACAAAGCAGCTGAAAGTGTGCATCACTGTCGAAAGTACCAAATGTCCTTTTCAGGTCCACTCTCACTAGCAATTGGTGTAAAGCGGTTGATTCCATTCCTCTGTTTTTCATATCTCCTGTTTCTCTACTGGTCTTCTGGGTGCATTTATGGGTCGTCTACATGGGCCATTGTTGTTTCTGGTGGACTGACCTATGAAATGAAGTCAAGACAATTAGGAACAATAACTTTGTGTCAGTAGCACATGGAAAGAATGCTGGTCTTTAAGAACAGCCAGGTATCATTTTCCTTAGCTGCTGAACAACATCAAAAGAGTCCTAATTATAAAATTCTGTTTCTGGAATGAAGCAGGCAACACTGATGTCAGGTTTTTTTTTAATTCAAATGATTTAAATAGTAATAGATTAACTGTACAGAACATGATCAAGAAACACCTTAAATGAAGGTATTCCTTTGTAGCTTAATTGGTTCACTAGCAGTTTCCCGGCTCATTTGTGAAGTAAAGTCACTTTATTCTGTACATGTCACAGCAAAGACCTTGTAAACCTACAGAGTGGCTTCTTCTTGAAGACTCCTGTACTCTCAAAGTTACGTGTCCAACTGCTATTATTTTAACATTGGAATAAATAAGATTCCCATTAGCTGGGGACTGCTGGAACTTAATTTATTTTTATTATATTTTTTTTCTTTACAAATTACTTAAAAAGGAGGCATTTGAAACTTAGACACAGACCCTCAACTCCATCCTATCAACTGATAATAAAGTGAAAAATACTCTCATTTTATCTGTTTATTAAAAGTGCTTTGTGCTTTTGCACAAACTGAACTAAGACCTCAGTGCTCTGCAGAAAAGATACATAACAAATACATTCTGATGTCTTTTTTATTTCAATAAAAAAGCAAAATCTTGCCTAGAAAGAGGCTGTGACCAGTTGGACTCCCTTCAACTAACACCTTGTTTAATCAACAGATTTAGCAGATAACAAGGAGCTACATCACCCCATCTGTCAGATCAATGCTGCTAACACAGACAAAATGGACCATCATTTTACCAGCATTTTAGAGACTTCTCGGCCTGTGATCTCATTAATGTGTCTCTTACAGATTTTCACACAGTCCATACGGTGGGGTTGGCTTTTGCTCATACACCTACCAAGGGTCCTTATGGGAGGTGTGGAGCAAAACACTTCTTTGCTGTTGACAGTCTACAGCAGCAAATGGGAGATTCAACTGCGCTTCTGGAACTGAAATTCTCAGAAATAAAGATGGCAATGAGAATTCTAATGCAAGAATTCAGAGAGAATGCCAGTGCTATTGAGTCATAGGAGTAGAAAGCAAATACTTAAGTTAATGTAGAGATTTGAATTAAGCATCTTAACCTTCTGTGCCTGTTCCTAGGGTAATACCTATGGGGAAGACATTACAAATAAAAGGAAAACATACATTAAACATACTTCTTAAATACTGAATAACATTGTAACACGTGGAATCATGCCTTGAATAGTTGAGGGGGATATGTGGCTCCTCTTGTTCTGGCAAAACCAAAAATGAAAGCCAGAAATAACTGCAGAATACGTTTATGACAAACATGGCTATACCACATATTAAAACTTTTTTCCTTAGTTTATAAAAGAAAAAGAAAGGCACTATAAAAATACTAAAAGGTGAACTACAGAGGATGTTTGTTTAATGAATCATCCTCAAAAATCAAGGCAGACACAATCTAGGTGTCAAAACTAGTGAAGTTCAGGGACGTTTCTGCACCAAGACAGTGAAATGCTCCAAATATTTAGTGTATTCTGTTTAATACAATTTAATGCTGATTTATGGAAGAGATTCCATATGTGATATAAGGTATCATTGTGCAGTATCTAGGCCCTAGGGTGTAGACATAGGGACAGACGTGCCCCAAAAAAGACTCAGTGGTGTCTGTCAGACCATGATTGTAGCATGTTTTTTTCTAAAACGCTTAATGAAGTATTGCGTTAGGACTTCATAACTACTGCCTGGCTGGCCACATTATTGACAGTAAACATAGTGTTTATAGAACCAATTAATTTTTGTGTATGTCTGTGATCATAGAAATGAATGACCAGTAAAAATGTTCTGCATCCTGTTTTTAAGGAGAAGGGTAAAAATGTTTTTCTTTTAATTTAGAAACATCTGCCATAAATTCTCTGGATGTCCTGTTGTAAATCTACTAAAGAAGTGTGCTTCATCTTTACCACCTATGTACTATAATTTAGGTTCTTTAAAATATTTGAAAATATAAAATCATTTCCATCCTTCAGTGTATTTTATGAACCTTTAGTACATTAACGTAACCAACCTGATTCTGAGTACAGCATGTTGGTAGAGTGGGAAGTGCTGCTACCTGACAGTTCCAGGAGAGAAATTATAATCTGTATGAAAAATCCTGTATGAAAATTTCATGTTGTGCCCATGTTGGTCTGGGTTTACCTCCAGATACTCCAGATTTCAATCCAAAGAGGTGTTTGTTAATAGAAAATCGACCTGGCTTGATTGAGTGTGCCTTTAGATGAACTGGCACATTGGTTGGTTGGTTTGCTTCCTGGTTTGTGCCCAGTGCTTTCAGGGTAGATTCTGATTTTTTAGAAGTCTGAATTAGGCAGATAGGGGTGAAAGAATTAATTGAATTTTCTTAGAAAGAAGAAATGGAGACTGCCTGTGAAAACTGGGCTACCAGTGGCTTGCTATTTTGTAACATTAAAAAGCCTATCTAATGCCTGGGATCTAAGAATTGCTTTTCAGTAATGCTTTGTGATAAAGTACTTTTCCCTTTAGTTAAAGCATGTATTTTACCTAGTGGTCAATTAAAACTTCACCAGAGAACTACAACAAAACCAAGTGCAGTCCGTAACACCATCTGCCCAGATTAAAGCCCTCTTTGCAGACACAGCAGTTCTGATCTCAGTACAAATATGACAAAGTAACAGCAGCGAGCCCCCTATCACCAGATCATAACTTCCATGTGTGTCTGTGTATGTGTTTGTCATGCTGTCGAATGTTAGGTTTTACTTAATTTACTTTAATCTTTTTCCCCTCTTGTACAGTCAAGCCCAGCAAATGTGTGACTGATCAACAAAAAAACATTTTCCTCTTACTACAGAATTAAACACCACTGATTCTTTTTATGTTGTTTCCAGTTAAAAAGTAAAATGCTGCAAATTGAATTTTTACCTTATGCTTATTTAAGAGGGCAGCATGCTGGCGCAGTGGTAGCGCTGATGCCTCGCATTTAGGAGGCCCGGGTTTGCTTTCCGGGTCCTCCCTGCGTGGAGTTTGTATGTTCTCCCCGTGTCTGCGTGGGTTTCCTCCGGGTGCTCCGGATTCCTCCCACAGTCCAAAGACATGCAGGTTAGGTGCATTGGTGATTCTAAATTGTCCCTAGTGTGTGTGCGTGTGTGTGCCCTGCGATGGGCTGGCGCCATGCCCGGGGTTTGCTTGCTGCCTTGCGCCCTGTGTTGGCTGGGATTGGCTCCAGCAGACCCCCATGACCCTGTAATGAGGATATAGCGGGTTGGATAATGGATGGATGGATATTAAAATGTACCAAGCAGTTATATGGGAATAATGTATTTTTTTTTTTCTTTTTAACAATATTTTCATCTTGATTTTCATTCTACTTTTCTAGGTGTTCTAATTGTTTAATTAATCCATTATTTAGTAATTAGTGGGTCTGATGCTAAAGTAGTTGCTGCCTCTGATTTTTCAGTGTTGTTTGCCTGGGTGTCTGCTCTGTTCATTTTTAATTGTCATTAATAAGATACAACGAAGGGGAAAAACTGCACAGAGAAAGGGCAAAATATAATGAAATCAACAAAAGAGAGTTAAACATTTAAATCTACAGCAAAAGCAGAAATATTTCTAAATGACTTATAAATGTAAAAATCATGCTGCTGTGCTTTTCTGAATGTAGAATTTATAAAAGAAAAATAATACCAGCTAATTAAATGTCATCAGTGTTATCAGGTGTTGTCACTGATTAGGTCATATGGTCATATAATTTTCTGAAATATTGAAAAATCCCCGCAAACCCATATCCCATCATCACACCACAGCACCAGAATGCTGCACAAACCTGTTGCTGTCCTTTCTTTATGGCCACCTGGCCCTGCCTCTTCAGCATCACTGGACTGACTCTCTGTAACTGCTAGAACGAGCAGAACTGAGAAACACAGGCAGCGTTTTGTTCTCCCTTGGCATTTATAGCAGGTAGCATTTTGGTTGCATCATTCATTCACTAAACGTTATCCCTTTCTTAACAGGCTGCACAAATTCTAAAGTTTTAAGCTAGTTAAAAAGCTAGGTAAGTGGCACTAAGCAGTGATTAAACGTTAATAGTGTCATGTGAAATACTGCACATTGATGTCATCTAGACACGGAATGCTAATAATGCTATAAACTCTGTGCATTTTAGGAAGTATAACAGACTTTAGGGTAATCACATTTGTTACTGTAGCTAGTGCTATTTTCCTGTCATCTACAGTAGTGCTACTAAAGCCTTGAACCAGTGCTGCAGTCTTTTAAATCAAACTGATAATAAAGCAAAATATATTTAAACAGTAAGGTTTTAAAGTTTATAATGTGTAAAATATGTTTCAGAGGAAAATTAAAAGCTCCTCTGAAAGCAGTTATGTATTGATTAAAGACATTCATTTTATTATTTTTATTATAAAAAATACTTTTTGCACTTGTGTACCTTTGAAAGAAGATAATATTTAAACATTTTTACCTGTACTTGTTACATCAGTGAAAGTAAAAATTTGACAAATTACTTCTACTTTTAGTCAAGTTTCATTACTGAGTACTTTTTACAATTCTGCTGTTACACTAGTAAAACTATCAACAAGGTTTTTGAGATGTGATTAGAAAAATAAGTTGTAGTAGGATGTCAGAAAAGGTAAATGCCAGAAAGACAGCAATTAGTTCTCAAAACCCAAACATAAAACAGAAATCAAAGTCAAAAACATTTGGGGTGGATCAAAAAAATGGAGAGCCAAGGAAAATAATTAGTTTGGTAAAGCATGAAGGGTGTAGGAAATCAGTCAGCTCAGATTGGGAACAAATCCTCAGCTGACCTTTTCACCCGTTGCATTGTTTTTCACGGGACACGACCTCAGAGGGCTCAACTCTGATAACGTGGGACGCTACCCTAACAATAGGAGCACAAGCTGGCACTGGCTGTGAAAAATCAAAATGTCCAAATTATAACATAGTATTTTTGTAACTTTGCCTTCCTTTATTACTTGGCCTTTTCTTGACTATAGCCTTTTGTATGTTGATTTTTTTGTACTTCATTTTTTTTGTCCTAATTGTGGGCTGGCACCCTGCCCGGGATTTGTTCCTGCCTTGTGCCCTGTGCTGTCTGGGATTGGCTCCAGCAGACCCCTGTGACCCTGTGTTAGGATATAGCGGGTTGGACAATGACTGACTGACTGTATTTTTTTTTGTATGTTCTTTAATAGATTTTACTTAAGTAATTGGTAAATAAACTTCATCTTTTTTGATCTCATGGTCTTCTGTTTCAGCTCTGTAAACCTGAAATCATAACAAGTGATTAGCTAAATAGGGAAAGGATCTTTAGAGACCTACTATAAAACGTTGTTTTGCAACCTAAGTTTTCTCTTGTGTTTTGGTGTTTGATGGTTGCCTCAGTTTTTGACTTTTTGGTATTTTGCTTGTTCTCTGGCTTCATAACTGCTTAAACTTTAAATGTATTTCATCTCTTGAGTTTCTTTTGATTTTCCCAGTGCTTTGGCTTTCTATTTAATCATACTGTGCACCCATTCATTTAATCAACCTACTTGTCAGTTTAATATCCCAGGGTGGTTTAGCCCATACTAGCAGCACTAGATGCCAGCCCATTGCAGAGCATACTCACACCTGCAGCAACAATGTATTCACTTCATGAAATAATGCACAGACATTTTTGGCATAAACTTCAGTAGGGAAAAATCCAAGGAAATGCATGGCAAATGTGCAAACACCACATAAGAAACAACAGATTAGGCTTAGTGTCCAGCTAACCCATGTCTTCTAATAAATAAATAGATAAATAAATAAATGTACAACATTTATATTCTTTTTTACTTTTATTTAGGTATTTTAAAAATGTCAAAAAAATGATAGAGGAAGTGATTCCACACATTTAACTTTATATACTACATCTATTGCAAAACTTTAAAACAAATGAGTTATTAATAACCATTTGTTTGAATTATCAAAGATAATATATCAAAAATGTGTATCATTTTGCAACTTTCAGGATTCACCTGAAAAAGAGTGAATTAAAAATGTATCTGTGGAACATTACAAAAGAAATTATAAAGTTCTAGCCCTTTTCGTCTTTTTTTAATTGGACATGATCTCTTACTTTAGATTGCTTTTTTCATTTACAGTAGTTTTTCCTCTTACAAACTCCATGCAACCTTTCATTGGATTCCGGCTCCTTCCTTAGGTTTATCCAAAATTATATTATAAAAGCACTCCTCAAAATTTTAACCAAGAAAAACATGAACACGTGTACACATGCTTCATGAATTATGCAATGTTGTGATCTAATCATGCCACATTATAATGACAGTGAAGGTTTCCAAGAGCTATGGAAGGAGAGAGTTAAACAGCTAAATAAAAAAGCCCAGCAAAGTTATCTTCTGAATGACGAGTAAAAATGTAAACACCAAATTGGCAGGTTCGTATCTCTGATTAAGTAATGTTACTATAGCCGTGGTGTTATTTTTATTTTAAATTATTTGCAATGTATAATTTTACATTTGAATAATTTGTAATTATATGAACAATTGTAATTGTCACTGTAGTGATTACTCCGCAATTAGCACATTGGAACATATCGTGCATGTTTAACTCCTGCACAGTTGCACCATTCTTTCACTGTATTTCTTTATCATGTGCCTAGCAAATCTCCTCTTTTTTTAAACATGTGTCACCAAATTTACCATCACATTCTTATTTTATATCTAATTACTTTTATTTTCTTGTAAAATTGTTTAATAGAAACTGTTTGATGATTTATAATTAACCAATGATTTATAGTGTAAGTACAGTATACTCGATTGAAAGCAAGTGTAGAAGAAAATCCCCTCCCCTTAACTTGATGCTTGAACCTGAACTTGAGCTCCCTTAGCTTTTCAACTACTGGACTGAATAGATTCTCAAGCCTGCCTACAGAGTATATAAACTAAAATGATATGTTTGAACTCAGCCAATGTCTTTCTGGAGTTTGAAAGCTCTGCATGGGGTTTTCTCTGCAAATCTCAGTTTCTTGCCACATTTAGAAGATGTAAAGAGTAGTCGTTTGGTGACATTTGGTTAGTCCATTCCTTGTACTCCGCACTTCTCAAGTAAATGCTACTTTCCCACAGCCCAGAACTTGGATTAAACAGGATAAGAAAATGAACAAAATGTTATTTTATATGTGGAGTAGTTTAATGGAAGTGCACAAGCTGTATTAAATTGAAAACATGGGGTAAAAAAATGAACCTGAAACAACAGTGTAAAACACTTGTGTGAAGACCAAAAAAACAAGGGGAAACAGATAATAACCCTTCTCCTCTTTGTTTTTGTTCTTGGTCTTTGAAGAAAGTAAGTTGGGCCAATTCGTGGAAAAGTAATGGCAGGGTTTAAGTCCCTGCAGTTTTATGTACGAGGACTAACTTGAGTACACCTCATCTCCAAACTGGGCAAGTCCTACTTGAATATCTGGAATTGTTCTGAAGTTCTAAGCTAACCATACCCATAGCTTGATCCTTGTGTTACTTGTGTTTCATGAACTTTGTAGAAAAGAAGACAGCAGTACCATAACACCAAACACACTTGGTGCATAAAGAGCAAGTATGTATTGTATGTTGAGAATCAGTTTTTCAATTGTTTACCAGTCTCACGCAGTCCAACAAATACGATGCCATAAGATGGACAGCACTGCTACCAGACAGCCTCAGAGTCTTGTGTTCAAGTTGTACGGCATTGGTAACCTGTGCGATCTGTCTGTGTTATTGTGACGTGTCCTTTTTCACCTCAAAGCTATTTGAAACTAAACTTGAGGTGTTGCTGTTTCAGTTAATGGCCAATATGTTTTCTTTGGCAGCGGGTGGTTGCGAGACTCTCAGTTTACTGAACGTTTAAATCTGTTTTGCTAAATTTTGTCAGATGATGGTAATATCAGATACATCCCAATGGTTTGATGCCACTCAAGACCGACCAGGCACCACCAAACCATTTTCCCATAGAACATGTGAGACTGAAGAAAGACAAACAACAATACTCCTCTTGTTAATATGGAGTAAAGGTTTTCAAGAAGTTGTACGTCATTAAAGTATTCATTTCTTTGAGAACAATAACAAATATGCTAAAATCCTTCTTCTTGTTTTGGCTGCTCCAAAGCAGATGCTATGGACACTTAAATGAAGATGTCAGCACATTTTAGAAATTTATTATTTAATTTTATAATATTTTGTTTTAAATGGTAATGTTTATTTCTACTTATTTATTAATTTTGTCATTAATCTGGCAATGAAATTTTGTCTTGTTTTCTTGTATAATCAGCACCATTTTATGACAGTCTTTGCATGGTCATGGCTTTTTATGGTTCTTTATGGTTGTTCTGCCTATTGCTTATTACATGCCATGGAGGTCATTTGATTTGTTGTGTCATTAGATTCTGCCTATTTAAAACAGTGACATGGAGCAGCTTGTTTTCTGAGTAGTACATCTTTTTTAAAACAACATTTGTGGATATTATAGTTAGGGGAAAACATCCCAAGATGTTGTTAATACCTTTGTCTTGAAATTCACTTTTGTTTTTTGACTTTAATTCTGGTTTGACACCTTTGGTTTGGCTATCTGCTTGTCCTCTCACTAAATCTGGCCTTGCTCTTTTCACTACCTTCAATCTCCTTGTTTTCTCCATTGTTCAATAATAAATCTTAGCATACCAGTTCTTGTCAGACATGCACTTTGCACAAAGGATGGACTATAATCTCGGGAGAAAGGATGGAAAGAACTCCATAGGTTAGTTATATCTTACAGCAGAAACTGGAATGATTCCTTTTGCACTTTCATCAGTTGGAATGTATTGGAATCTGCCAGTGTACATCTGTAAAACTGGTGACATTATATTCAACTATTTTTACCAACTGAATTCTTGTAAATAACCAAATACTTTGAGTTTTGTGCATATGTACAGCACAGTCTACTGTGTCTAGTTCTGCTGATATTAGTGTTTGCTTCCTTACATACTGTACATTTGTTTGATTCTTCCTGATTTTACTTAATATTGCTGACAGGACTAAAATTAGAGGTTAGTGCCAGTGAGATTCCTAACATTAAAGGATAAATTCAGAATTTTTCAACTCCAAGTAATTTTTTCACCGTCGTGGTATACATTATATATTACATGGTGTACACACTGGAAGTTGTTGTGGAAAAGAGGATTGGATGCCATCATGAAAAATCTCCTCCATCCCGTCCAGGAGTTGCTCAGTTGGAGCACTTTTAGCCACAGGCCCATTCCACCATGGTGTGCTAAGAAGCGCCTCTGGGGGTCTCTTCTGCCCAATGCTATCAGGCAATTCTGCGCTTCCAACCAATGTACTTGTCAAGTTTATTGATTGATTGATTGTTGATTGATTGGATTATTATCCGTCCTGTGAGCCTGTATACTTGTTTGTTGTTTCATCTGCTGTATGCATTTGAATTTCCAAATAGGATTAAGTAGTACTAGGGTGTTGTACCGTGTTAGCCATTATGAATGTAGTGAGAAGTCAAACAAAATTACAACTTTTATTGGCTAACTAAAAAGATTACAATATGCAAGCATTCGAGGCAACTCAAGCCCCTTCTTCAGGCAAGATGTAAATGATGTAAAGGTGTCATTTTGCTTGACTTCTCACTACATCCATAGGATTAATAAAGTTTATCAAATCTAATTAATTTGCCATAGGAAACTATACCTTAACCTCCACTTTAGTTCATTTCAAAATAAGTGAGATTTCCCTTCTCTGCTTGCATGTTTTACTTTGAAAGTCATTATACTTACCTGGCAGGACTTCAAGCAGCAGGAGAACTGAGTTTTTGTAACAGAGGTTTGAGCAAGCAGCTGACTCTGACTGTATGTAGCAATCTGCACGTGTGATTCTGCTGGTATCTCAGTGTCTTGGAATAGGGGCTTGTTTAGCATTCAATAGTGAATACCAGATTAGCAAAAGAGGAAAACATAAAATATACAAGTAGAGATATTAAAAACCCTCTAAAGGTAAATTTGAAAGAGAGAATTTTGTAAGGTTGCACAGATGCTTTTACATGAGTTTTTATTTTTTTTTTCTCTTAAGTGTGCTCTGTTTGTATTCTCTGATTTGAAAGAAATCAGTCCATTCAGAGCTGAGTTTCATGCGGATAGATAGACAGACATGTCAACAATAGTAGGTACCTGTTGCACTTTATGTAAACACACATAAAAAGGTTCTTAATTGTTCATTATTTTCAATCATCATAGTTTCACCAGTGTTACACAGTTAACCAACAACTGGCACTGGCCTAGTAGAGAAATTCTGCTACCGTGTTTCCCTGAGAATAAGATTGGGTCTTACATTAATTTTTGCTCCAAAAGATGCACTAGGGTTTATTTTCAGGGGATATCTTATATTTATTCATGTACAACAATATACATTTATCCAAATACAGTCATGTCATCTTCTTCTTGAATATCGTCATAACTCTCCACATTCAAATCCTGAATTCCAGCCTGAATTTCTTGCTACTCCAGCCGCTTTTAGGATCCTTCAGGGTCAATGTGCGCGCTTTGATGTTTGATGAATGTTTCGATGTGGTGAAGCAAAATGCCGACATGCAAATGTATTCATGGTGCTTTGATATTCAAGCGTCACATACCCCCCTAAGTAATGACACGATATAGTTTAAAAGTCTCACATACCATCTTCTCTGCCGTCTTTTTTCTTGCAACTTCACAATACTATCAAAATGTACGACTGCGTATTTGAGCCACAGAGAAAGATAAATACTAAGAACATAACGAAAATGTCTATTTTGTGATTAAAGTGGAAATTTCGGCTTTAACTTCAATGTCCACTTTAACCTTGTAGTTTATCATTAAAGCAGACCGTCATAAATGTCATCTTAAAACTGACCCAGTTGTTAAATCGGTACGCACTTCTGGTGCTTCCTCCTGACCTGAGAGCAGTGCCAAGCAGCAATAGATCACCACACAGAACACATTACATTTATGATATTCCAACTCTCTGCACATTTAGAATTCTTAGATTTATACTTGATATCACCTTCATGATGAAATGCATTAAAATATGTATGTTACATTTTACAGATAAATCGTTAACTTTGTTTAAATAATGAATATTGTTAATAGTTACATATGGGGTGGCACGGAGGCAGAGTGGTAACACTGCTGTCTAGCAGGAAGTCACGTCCCTTGTGATCCCTGCCTGGAGTTTGCATGTTTTCCTGGTGGGTTTCCACAGTTTTCTCAGTTTTCCATCCAAAGACATGAAGGTTTAGGGATTTGGTGTAGCTACAATGTCGCCAGTGTATGTGTGTGCTTGTGTTCACCTTGCAGTGAGCTGATGCCCCGTCCAGGGTTTTGTTTCTGTCTTGCGCCGATGCTGCTGGAATAGGTGCATCCTCGAATTGATGCATGTAATCATTAAACACCCATTTCAAGATACTGTGGCAAGGTGTCCTCAGAATTTAATATATGTTTCGGGCACACACATTGTATCGCGTGAAGTATAAACCTGGCCTTAGGCACCTTAGTTTTCAGTTGACGATCTTGACTAAGGCTTATTATTGGGGTAGGGCTTTTATTACAGAGCAGCCTGAAAATCATGCTAGGGCTTATTTTCGGAGTAGGTCTTATTTTCGGGGAAACACGGTACTTTGGTGACATATTGAGTACACATGGAAGTGCAGGCATGACCGTGATAACCAGTGTAAAAGGTTTACACTCTGTTTTGAATTCTAAAGGAGTCCCTCTGCCATTGAAGAAGAAAAGTGTTAGGAGTGGCATGCTGTGTGAGAGAGAGACATGACCCATGAAAGTGGAGCATGAAGCAAAGCTGGAAAGAGATAAGTGCTGGCTGAATTAAGAGAAAGACTTGGTTTGAAGGTGATAGGTGTTATGCTGAGAAAAACAGAGTAAGGTGGTGTAGGCATGTGGCGCAAAAGGTGGAAGATGAGTGAGTGATTGAGGTAGGTGGGAAAATAAGGTCAAGAGGGAGGTCAAATAAGATGTGGTTCAAGATGGTTTCAGATGATATGCATAGAATAGAATGGGTCTCAACACAAAGGACACACAGGGCTATGGAGAGTAGAGGAAAAAGATTTGGGAGCAACCAGCTGACCTAAGTAAACATGGAAACCAGTAATGTTGATGACAGTAATAACAAAAAGCACTTATGCAAAATAGAAAATAAAGGAATTCATTACTCTGCATTAGTTTAGTAGAGAAAGGTTGATTTGCTTAAGACTAATAACCATAATCTCATTTATTATTTTATTACTTTTTTCACTATTAATATTATTATTATTATTATTATAAAAATCAATAGACACAACTACAGCAAATACAAACACAGTATCCAGAAATTCAAAATTTCAGTGTTAAACAAGTAAATGACTTCTTCAAAGAAAGAAGGGAGTTTAGAAAACGGATGGACAATTCCATTTTTTACATTCATTAAACTTGAATCCTGTCCCAGTCTTGTTTTAATGGGCTGGAGTCCATGTAAGAATCATGTGACTTTGGATAACTGAGTGTCCGATGTCTTTTTAAATTATCAAGATACTATAGGGTGGTCCAGATCTAATTATGCAATTTTCATTAAGCTATAACTTATTAAGTTTATTACATGGAAAATCACCCGAAAAATCCTGGACCATCGAGAAGTGTGCGAACTGACGACATGAAGAATTGTCTTTGCGCTGAACTGGAATCGTCTCCGCATAAATCAAAGTCATCCAGACGATCTGGATCTGCATAATTAGATCTGGACCACCCTGTATTAAGCTTTAATATTATACAGATTAAAACTTTTGTCAGTTATGACATCCGATCCTAATTATGTTAGTTTTCTCTACACCTTCAACCCTACAGAAAGCCAACGTGTGTGGAAAGCAGACGTCTCGAAAATGGTTGGCGTGCTCTAAACAGATTCTCATGGAATAAAACCAGATTTCTCAACAACTGCAGCTTTTCCCATTACCGTCCTACTCTCCCCATAGCCTGCCATCTTTGGCATCTGAGGCACTAAGAGCCCACGCAAGATAAACTTCTGGCAGATTTGTGTTTCTGGCCTCAGACTTGATGTTGTTCCATTAAAATGTGCTGCTTTACATAATCAATATACTTTCTGAAACTATAACACAGTCAGAGTGGCAAATAACAGACACATTTGCATCTTTTACTACAGATGGCCACAAAACCTAAACAGCTAAAACGATAAGCTTTTTTATTTATTGATTTGTTTATCTGGTAGAGCTTTGTAAGGGAGTTTCTACCTGCATTCACATTCTGCTGTCTAGGTATCCACTACTCTAATAGGACATAAAAATGGCAGTTCACAGAATTCTATTGAATATTCACAAGAGTAAAAGAATGATTAACTGTAAGGGTAAGTTAACCTGGCCACCTTCTCTTGTTAGGTCTTATTCAAATTTCTGGACAGTCCTCTTTGAAAAGCTCCTTGTCTTTTAGAAAACACAGCCTGATAACCTTTTTTTTAAAAAAAAAAAAAAAAAGACAACCCTAACTTCAACTTTAAAGACTGTAATGACTTTTTTTGCCATTACGGATTCAAAGTGCAAATTGCCATGCGAGCCAGAGGGTGAGATTCACACCAGAAACCTTGTAATCCCCAGCACAGCCGTCTTGTCAACTCGGCCGCGTCAGCTGGCAAGACAGATGGTATCACACTGAGTGCAGAGCACCCGCTCACCAGCAGAGGGAGCCTGCCACACTCCATGCATCTCACACAGGCTGGAGTGTCAAGTGGCACATTAGCCGCAGCCTCAAATTTGATTTCTTTTTCTCCTTCTTCTTCTTTCCGGCACTCATTTACATAAACAGATAATCCCTGATAAGAATTTCCATTAGGCAAAGGTGAACTGGATCAATTTTCTCTGCCAAAATAAATCTTACATCTTACACCGGCAGGGTCATTACACAAACCACATTTCAGAAATAATGTATTTAAAAATCAGCCGATAGCAGCCATTTCCAGCTTTCCAATTACCTTTAAGAAAAGCTTATTCTGTGGACAATAAAGCACATTACTGCACAATATGATACAGTCCATAAAGATCACAATGTTTGATGAAAGGTTAGAGAAAGCTCAGCATATTTAGGAGAATGTCACAACCCTCCAGCCAAAGCAGACACGTCTGTGTGCCTCCTATGTAAATGACTTACTCCATTAAGTCAAAATTGTGGTAACATACAGCAAAAAATCCCAGTCATTTTTAGTGTTTCTGTAATGTGAAGGAACAAAAGTGGAAAATGTAGTTATTTTTATTGCTGTGCTATTGCAAAGGGAATGTGAAAGAACATCTTGTTAGATGCCCCAACACCTTTTTTTTTCAATGCTGCATCCTAAATTTGACCTTCAGAACAAATGAAGAGCCCTGGTTTCCTAGCAGAATGTGCCTTTGTTAAACATTACATCCTCCTTTCCAGAATTAGTGCCATGGCAGAGGACACTTCTATTTGTGCTCTAACCCCACCAGCCTCCCCCTCCAGCTCCCTCTGTGCGGGGCCAAGGGAGTCAATCCTGGTTACCAGCCACCTCTCTGTCCCAACTGGGCAAACAGCCAAAAAGGACTTGCAGACACTTAGCAGGGAATTGGAATAACAGGCAAGTCTTTTTTTCTGTGTGATCATTTACAAGAAGGCAAATGGGGAATGACTCACTGTGGGACAAACCTGAACAAAAGCAAATTCCCTGTTTTTTTAGATCTGAGTGCAGAGATCCTGTGTCAGTCAGCAGGACCTTGCAGGACAACATCTCTTAGGCTTCAGTGGCTTCAAATGAGAGCTAGGAAGAGGTGTTTCAGCAGAGTGATAACAAACGTTTTACTTAATCTGTGTTTCGGATAGGAGCTAATGTCACTTTCACTGGTTCCTGTGAATAAGACATTGTGAGCAATTTAAAAAAAAAAAAAAAAGAATAAGCACATTGTTAAATTTATAGCACTGCAGAGCTCTTGCTGCTACATTTATATAGGTAGGCTGATCGCTCCACCAGAGCAACTCAAAGCCTTGTCACAGCGCCATCTTGTGGATGGTAGCCAGTCTAGTCAAAGTGACCCATGATAGAATAATCAGTCATGTCAGTCATTTTCCAACCCGCTATATCCTAACACAGGGTCACACTTGAGTCTAATATAAGAGCATGGTAAAGTTAACATGCGAAGAACAAAGAAAATGAAGCGATATTGCAGGTTCAAACCCCAACCCCACCAGACTATAGCAATAGATCTTAAAAGCATCATGAAATTGAGCCATGGCGTCCAACGTGTTGCCAAATGAGCTGAACAAAGTGATGCACTGTGACGACTCAAATTTCTGTTTCTTTATACCTCTTGAAATAGTAAATATCGACATTTATTGTAATTCTAGACATTTCAAAAAATAATGTTATTCTAACTGTATTTTTTAAACTTTGAAAATATTTTTATGTTTATTGACATGCTACATAAAAAATAACAATATTTTAAAATCTCTGTTTTATTATTGTTTAGTCAATCCACCTAATGAAAACACGACCAAATTAGTTTTGCAATGGCAGTTTTTGAATTTGGCAGATAGAGAACTGGTAAATCACAAGTGTGCAGTTTTTGGACATTGCTGTCAAAGAATCGGCCATCAGTTTGTGTATCTTGTTTATTCTGGTTAAGCGCTCATCCCAGGAGCAAATGGGTACATGGCAGAAATTATGCACAGCACTGGGCATCGGTCAAATTTTGTAAAATAAATAACATAGTGAAAGCAAACTATTAGAATACTAATGTGTTTGCCATTCTCTTTATATCTGTAACTGGTATTTAGCATTTGGTTGACACAAGCGATTGCTTGGGTGAGAATGGAGGATTTTTTTTTTCTATATTGCGGCTCAAGGACATAATTAAAGAAGGATTGCTTATTCGTAGGTAAAAAGGTAAATTTATTTGTCAATTTGAAAAACATGCCAACCCTTAAAAAGGTGTTATTATACAGTATTTATTAAACCAGAGGCTTTCTTTAGTGGCCACATGAACGAATGTTGGGTCTGTTTTTCAAAGAGGGTGATACAATCCACTGCCAAAATGACAGTAAAATAACAGTAATATGTACTAAAAGAAATGGAGCTTTCTAGATATTTTGATCTTGTGGTGTTGACATTCTGAGGTTGCACAGCTGGAGGGTGACACCTGCAGGCAAAAGGAGATGTTGAACACAACGCAGGCAGAAGCTCACCAGTTATCATTTTTATTCTTACTGTTTTCATTGTCATTAATATTATTATTGCACATACTTTAAATAATAAGAATTTGTAAGCAACTCCCGATGGCATTTTGTAGATCTCTATACTTAAGTGACCTAATGTAATAAAATCATAATTTAAATAAGTGGCTTATGATATTAGGTCATTAGTGATTTTATATTTCATTCTTTTTAAATGCAAGACAACCCTGTGAATTTGTAGTGAAGCTATACTTTAATATGTTGATATATAATATTTGATTATTTGTAAGGCTTGAAGGAGATCCCCTGCAGTAGGTTTAAATCTGGTGTGGACCAGATTTTTTCTTTTTAAGTTCTGAACGTATTGTGTCGATTTCTACTCTAGTCAGTCATGTACATATACACACCCACTACCTGCACTACCATCAAGAAGGCTAGCTGCATTTTTGGTAATCTAACAGAAAAAAATATATAATTTGTCACTGAGTTCTGCCTTAAATCACAAAAAAAATCTAAAGGAGGGCATCCTGATAGCATAATCGTTAGCACTGCTGCATCACGGCACTAGGAGGCCAGATTTAAATCCTGACTTGAGTTCTGTCAGTGGAATATTCTCCTTGAATCTGCAGAGTTTTTTCATGGTAGTCCACTTTTCCTCTCACATACCTAAGATGTGTATTGGGATGACTGTCAGTTCCAATTGGCCTGTTATAAGTAAATGTGTGTGTGTGTGTGTGTGTGTGTGTGTGTATGCTTATGTCCTGTGATAGTCTAGCACCTCATTTATGTTCGAGTCATGTCTAGCACCTGAAGCTGCCATGATAGACTCAGGGCATTGAGGCTTAAACCACAAGACTTCCAGAAAACCTTCAGCTTCCATCATAATGTGTGGCAGTTTCAGTGACCTAGGTTTGATTACAGGCCTATTCTCTGTTTGTTTAAAGCAGGTAAGTTTTCTCTGTGAGTTTTTACTGAGTTACCATAATTTCCTCCCACATCTCACAGACATGCACGTTAGGTTATTTGGTGACTACAAATTGCCCCAAAAAAAATAAAAGTAATTCCACCCATTTATCCATCCACCCTTCCATTTTGTTAATTCATACTTGTCATTGCAGGGCAAAGCCTACCTGAAAAGCATTGAGTTTAAGGCAAGAATAAATCCAAAATGAGACACTTACTTACTTAAGAGTAAATTTGGCTGTCTGGATCCTACTTACATTAAATGCAGAGAGTCAAAAAAACGACTGGAAAAATATTCTTTTAGGCAGCTAAGCTTTAAATAGTAAGTGGCCATGATAGTAGTACTGAAGGCTTTGAAAAATTCCTCCACTTTTTCTGTAATAAAATTAAAGATCGAATTAATTCAACTAACATAAATCAATCAACCATTGATTTCCCTGTCTTCCCACTCCATCCAGCTCCTTTATTAAATTTTCACCAGTCATATCTGCATAATTCCGACTGTTACAAAAATAATAAATGCATCCCTTGACGCCGGCATTATTCCAGCCACTTTCAAAATCTCTTCAGTAACCTCATTATTATAAAAGTCTGGTCTTGATGCTGACATTCTTAACAATTTTTGGCCTATCTCTCACTTACCTTTTTGTCAAAAGTTCTTCAGTGTGTTGAAGCCTCCCTACTCATCAACTCATTAACTTCTAATAATTTGATGTAACCCTTTCAGTCTGGTTTCAGAATGCAGCATAGCTGTGAAACTGCTCTGCTTCGGGTAACTAATAATTGCTTATGGCAGCAAACTCTGGGCAAACCAGCATATTAATTTTATTAGACCTCAGCACAGCTTTTGACACTGCCAGATATGACATTCTGCTGTCCAGGATGGAAAACATCCTGGGTGTCTGTGGCACTGCCCTCTAGTAGTTTAAGTCCTTTCTGACTGAAAGGCAAGAGTTTGTTAGTCTTGGCAACAGCAGATCCAACTCAGCACCAGTCACACAAGGAGTTTCTCAGGGCTCTGTCCTCTGCCCTCGGCTCTTCTGCATCTGTATCTGCTCCTCTTGGCCATATTCGTAGCTCTGGACTGGGTTATCATTTTTATGCAGATGATACTCAACTCAGTTTCAATGTTAAAAGCAAAATTTCATCTTAATCTCCAAATAATTCAAAACTCTGCTGCAAGAGTCCTTATACGAACCAGCAACAGTGAGCACATCACACCCATCCTGCTTCGCCTTCACTGGCTCCCTGTTTCTTACTGGATTGAATATAAAATTCTATTATTAACCTACAAAACTTTAAATGACCTTGCACTGGACTACATCAGAGACTTTCTCCATCACTATGCTCCTGTTCACCCACTAAGGTCCTCTGATTCTGGCAATCTCGTTGTGCCCCACACTAACCTTCACTCTGTCGGTCACAGGGTCTGCAGCTCCACAGCACCCAGACTTTGGAATGACCTCCCTAAATTAATGAGATCAGCTGACTCCATTCATTCTTTTAAAAATCTGCTTAAAACTCATTTGTTCAGGGAGACTTTTAACTTAATCTAACATTCTGCGCCTTCTTTCAGTTTACTTCTCTGTCCAAATGTTCAGGATAATTTGTGTTTCTAATTTATATCATAAATGATGTGATTTGTTTAGGCCTTTCTTTTAGTATTGAATTTAATATTATACTGTGGTTTATTCTTTCTTTTATTCTATTTAATACTTTTGAATATTGTGTTTTTATTTTTTATTGTTCTATGCAGAAACTATTTGTATCATTTTGTTTGAAGTTCCTGGGAAAGACGCTACTTAAATAAAATATATTATTAATATTATTATTATTATTATTATTAAACATGTTCTACCTTGAGAGATTTCAATTGCATTTAGGTGTCAGTGACATATTTCCACTGAAAACAAAGTTAGAAATTATCTGAAGCAATCAGCCTTACATATTTAAAAAAAGTGTATAGCAAGGTATTTTATGACAGCAATCCTTTAAATAGTCTTTGTTTTTCTTTATGGAACCATTATATTTGGATACAATAATGTAACTTTAATCATCTTTAAGAACTGAAGTTCACTGTTATTTTCCACTCCATTCCTGGTATAAAGAATATTTACTATTGCCATTTTTTTCACCTTTACAATGAAACCTTATCTTAAAATTGCAGCCTTACAACCTTGGGGTATGAGCTGTTGTTTTACTTTAATAATACTGAAAAATGGCAGGAGTTAAATACAGCACAAGCCAATAACATATGCAATTTATGTGGTTACCCAGGGCATATCATCATGGTCAAATGGACTGGAATATTTAAATCTGAAGTCACATAGTGCCACATTAGGAGGGCTGCATTGAGCGATATCTTGATCTGTTGAGTGATGGAGACAGTGTTGCATGGTACATCTCCACAGGAGTGTTTCAGGGATCATTGCTGTGCATTTCCTCATTATCTTTTGCAGTTGTTTGCAAGGTACTCTTACATTTTCACTTGCTTTTTTATATTATTACCATAGTACAGCCAATAACCAAATCTTTCATTCATTTCCATCTTTCACTTCTCAAGGTTAAACCGTAAATCTTCTACATCATATTAGTCATCTTCTTGTAAATATCCATCTTTTCAAATTGAACCTTTCTTTACAACTATCTTCTGTTTCTTCACGCACAGAGTTTTCTTTAAGTATTAGTGTTGTGATACAACTGGGACAAAAATAATAAAATCAATGAAAATAATCAGATGCCACATGGGTGCACATAATTTTCACAGCATAAGGGAGACAAGAAAGAAATATGAACAACTCTGATTGCTAGCATGAAAAAAGGAGCAAATTGCGGAGGCCTTATAGTTGCACCTGCAAGGACTTGCTTCTGTTCAGGATCCCAGTAAATATATTGTCCTGTATCATTTTATTAAATTATTTTAGAAGTATTATTTATGGTTCTTATTGTTAGTAATTTCTGTTCTTTTTTGGTGAAATAATAGTTCTGCCATCTTATTTTTTTTTCTATGGGTACCACTATTCTGTGCATTGTTTTACATGCATAAGTGCCTCTGTGCTGTTTTTGCATAATGATGTTCATTGCTAGCTATGCTGGCCAGTAGTAATGCAACTCATGACATCATTATGCTGCTATAAGTATTCTGGCGTCTGCACTTTGGACTAAGGTACCTTTAAAGATATAGTACGGCTTAGTTAGGTAACAAGGTCAGGTTAAATGCTGACTTCCATTTTTGATTAACTTTTTAAAAATCTTCCTGATTTATATTATGGCATTTACCTGAAATACTATTTACCTAAATACTAACTTTATTTCCCCAATACCAAAATAAAATTCATGTCTGTCTTTTCCTGTTACATTTCTAAACAAACTCAACAGCTTTGCTTACTCATGTCTGTTTGAACACACTTGTAGCACTGCCACATATTTTGTCATTTACCTTTCTCTCCATTCTTTCTATTTTGTGATATCTGAGATTTCTAAAGTGTGGACTCTGTTGATCTCAATTTATGGATCGTCCTAGAACAGAGTAACTGAATACTGACGTTTTCTAAACTTGCAGGGCTTCCATAGTGCCCAGTTTAAATCTGAAAGAAAGAGAATAGAAGATGGAAATAGAAGAATGCCAGAGTTTCTATGCTGGAGTTTGTTCTGTTGCCTCAAAGGACCGGGTCTTCAGAGGTACCGTTGTAAATTCCATCATACTGGCGAAAAGGTGAGAAGTAACACATCGATTGATTTAACTGGACGGTGCTGTTTCTTTTTTGTATTTCTAATTATTCCTATGTCTTTAAACCTCTCTTTACCAGACTGTTCAATCAAAAATAAGGCCTACACTTTTTTTACTTACAGACTTTCTGTGGAACTGTGGGTAATGTGTGTTTTCTGTAAATATTTCTTTTTTTTATTTAATTGTTAAATATTTCTTTTTTATTTTTTTTTGTTTGTCAAATGTTAATATTTGGTGGGCAATTGTTTTATGACTTAAATATTGTCGCAGATAGGGGGCGCTCTCGCTCCCTTGAACCCCTGTCCACGACTCCAGACACCAGGTAAAAGTCCTCAAGTTGACTTTATTTAATCTCCTCAGTGTACAAAACACCTTCTCCTCCACTATACTCATATAAACAAACCAATACAATAAATCAATCCTCCACTCCCAGAAGCGCTGCCACCCTTCCACCCAGCTCAGCTCGCCGTCACACCGGAAGTGTTCCCAATCCCCACTCCATGTGATTCTCAATCACTTCCGGGTCAGGTAAAAGCTCTTCTCTTAATCCTGGAAGCCCGTCGCTCTTCCTATGATGAACTTCCGGGTCATGGGACACGAAGAAGTCCCCGGCCCTCCCTGCAGCTCCCTCTCGTGGCCCCCATGGTATCCAGCAGGACGGTGCATAAAAACTCCATTGTTCATGATGCCCTGCTGGTCTTCCGGGGACCTCCATGCTGCAAGGAGGGCTCCACATGGCGGCTTGGGGGTATTGGCCGGGATAAACGGCCGGCCAACCTCCACAATATATATTGTTCCATTTATTATTATTTATTATTTATTTTTCCTTACTAGTTGTGTCAGAACTTGGATCAAGTAGGAACTTTACTGTCGAAGGATAAGAAAGGGATAAAATAATAACTTACTTAATAACTTAAAGGTTTGGTCTCATGTTAGAGCAATCTTATAAATGTTTAAAAATGAAAATGTGCACATTAATTAAAAGGGAAGGTTGGAAACAACACAAAATCATACTCAAAATAGCCAAATCACGAATGGTAGAAGTAGTCTGGGGCTACCTTGCTAGCTACGGCTTTAGCTTCCTATCAGTGTCTCTTGTCATGTGACATTAATCAGGTGGTACTTACAGTATGTGATGGGGGGGGACAAGAAAAATAAACAAAAATGGCACCTTCCTCTAGCACTGTGCAACTGTTCTTTGTGAAAGCCTCCAGTTTAGCTTCTTCTACGTTTTTCAAATATACAGTATTAAGTGTTTTTAATCTTTTCCCTCCTTTTATTGATTCTGCTTGCTCCTAGGCTCAAAGAGGTCCCACAAGGACATGGGCAGGTGATCCAAGCAAAATTTAGGTATAAGGCTAGAACAAACCCTGCGTAGAATGCTAGTCCATCACAGAGCGCACTGATACTGAGCCACCAGTTCACTTAATATCCACGGCTTTGGAATATGGGAGGTAATGGGAGCATCCTGAGAAAACCCATTCAAGACTTGCATACTCCTCACAAGCTACAGTGTTCATTTCTGGAGCTACACTACGTAATGGAACTGCAATTCATTGTATCACCATGCCATGTAAACTTAAGTCCATGCTAAAAAATAAATAGAAATATACAGTGCATCCGTAAAGTATTCACAGCGCATCACTTTTTCCACATTTTGTTATGTTACAGCCTTATTCCAAAATGGATTAAATTCATTTTTTTCCTCAGAATTCTACACACAACACCCCATAATGACAACGTGAAAAAAGTTTACTTGAGGTTTTTGCAAATTTATTAAAAATAAAAAAACTGAGAAATCACACGTACATAAGTATTCACAGCCTTTGCTCAATACTTTGTCGATGCACCTTTGGCAA
>JANRMT010062835.1:45309589-45363296 GCA_026402145.1 Polypterus bichir lapradei
GATGGATGTATTGAGCAATTGTGCTTAAAATTGGATGGCATAGTAGTCAGAGTTGCTACTACCTCATGGATCCAACCATCTGGGCTTGAATAAAGAACCCAGGAATCTTTTTTTTAAGATAAAAAACATAATAACAAAACACAACCGATTGAAATCAAAATAGAATAGCTCTTCCAAATGGACTCAGTGAAACTTCGCACATTTTTCTCCAGTTCTCTAGACTTTCTTCACATCCGGCTAAGGATCTGTGCTGGTATCCCGAAGGTTGCCGGTTCAAATCCCTGTCACTGCCAAAAGAGATCCTACTCTGCTGGGCCCTTGAGCAAGGCCCTTAACCTTCAATTGCTCCAGGGGTGCTGTACAATGGCTGACCCTGCGCTCTGACCCCAAGGGGTATGCGAAAACTAACAAATTCCTAATTAAAGAAATTGTATAAGGCGAAATAAAGAAAGAAAAAAAAATATGGTGGGTAAAGAGATTAGGTTAATTCTAAACAAGCTTGTGAAGGTGAGTATGCTCTGAAATGGACAGGCTTCCCTTCCAAACTTGTTTCCTGTATTCCTTTAAGGGCTGATGGGATAGGTGCCAGCCTCTAGAAATTCTGAATTGCAATAAGGTAAGTAGATATGTGAATGGTATGTTATGATTTACAAATCTAAAGCAGGCATATTTTAGATACTGTATTAAGTTATTCTAGGAAGCCTTATTTCAGAGGTACATCAAAAGTAAAACAATGAATAAAGCAATGCATTAAATATGCAAATGGTATTAACTCACCCAGTATAACATCCATCCATTATCCAACCCACTATATCCTAACTACAGGGTCACGGGGGTCTGCTGGAGTCAATCCCAGCCAATACGGGGCGCAAGGCAGGAAACAAACCCTGGGCAGGGCGCCAGCCTACCACAGGGGACACACACACCCCAAGCACACACTAGGGACAATGTAGAATCACCAATGCACCTGACCTGCATGTCTTTGGATTGTGGGAGGAAACCGGAACAAACCCATGCAGACACGGGGAAAACATGCAAACTCCACACAGGGAGGACCCGGGAAGTGAACTTGGGTCTCCTAACTGTGAGGCAGCAGCGCTACCCACTGCGCCACCGTGCCGCCCCCCAGTATAACAATATCAACCAAACTTTATTTTCCATAGGTCCTGTGCTAAATAAATGCCATTCAATGAGCATTAAAACTAAACTACATTTTTTTACATTCTTTGATGTTCTAACATTGCTTTCTGCCTCTCTCTTGTTTAACATTCTGGTTACACTTGTTTCTTCCATTGTTCACTTTATGAATATATCAACCAGTTTCTAAACTCAGAATATAAGAATATTCTGCATATGCTGCATATTAATGATGCATGTCTTTTAATGTTGTGCCCAAATCTCAACTAAATGTGACATTTTTCCAAAACTAAAACAGCTGCTATGGCAATTGTGTCCTCTCTTTGGGCAAGATATTGCCTGCCTTGAAGATTACTATTTAATATAATATATACTGTATAAGATTCACTATTTAAATGATCCTGATAAAATCTAATACAAGTGTTTAAGGTAGTACAAATCCTAACAAATCTCCTAGTAGCATTGGTATACTGTATGGCACTGAGTGTATACTGTATACAAAGAAAAACAAGAAAAACAAATACATCCATGGTGTGTTTTGTTGCTCTGAAAAAAGACAGAGTTGAAAAGTTTATGTTATGTATATTTACATATTTAGCAACTGTAAATGTTACAGACCAGGTGTACCCGAGCCAATTTACTGACAGCTTTTTGAGACTGTGTATAAAATCTGGAGAATCACAGTACATAACATTCCAATTACACTCAGCCTACAAAACATTTTGACAGTCAGAATAACAGCTCGTTAAATGGGTTATGTTATGTGCAAAACTAACAGCAGTTTTGCCTATATGAATATTAAGCATTTAACCAAGAAATGGCAAGTATGAAATTAAATAAGAAGCATTTTTGCAGGGAAAAAAAACATAAATAACAATGACAACAAAAATATCTATAAAATATATGCTTTTAAGAATGAGTGAAAGTTAGATTTCACAAAGTAAGCTTAGCCAGAACATTTCAGTTTCCAAAAGCAAGTCATGCTTTTTTTTTTCGTAAAGAACCATACAAAGAAACAATTCCATTTTCCAAATCCCTAAATACCTGCTAAAATATGTAGAGCAGTGAAATCTTTAAAGGTGATTAGCTCATTCAAATTTGACATTACCATAAACTAGACACCATATTTGCATGTTAAATGTCAAAGTAGCTAACACAAATTAGACTATATTTTTAGCAGCTTCCTTATAAACTTGTTTTAATCAGAATGTCCTCATTAAGGAAGGCAGAGCAGTAAACGTTACTGCCTTTCAGCTTCGGGGACTTGGGTTCAGTTTCCAAACCAGTCACTGTCTGCATGAATTTGCATCTTCTCACTGTGTCCATTTAGGCTTTGTCTGGATACTCTGGTTTTGTCTCACATAAGTATGTCCAAATGGTTAAGTGAACAATCCAAAAGTTTCCTGCAGTGCACTGGTGTACTGACCTGAGATGTTCAAGCATTGCATTTGATGCTGCTTGATAGGCTCTAGCTTTCTCTAATGTATTGTCTAACCTGGTATTTACTGTAAAAATCATCCTGGCGGAACCAACTGAGATAGACTGGATTACAATATAGAAAATATTGAAAAAAATTATATATTTCCTGCTCTGTTGTTAATGTAAATTATGAAAGTGTCATTATGCACACCCTCTAACAATGGCTACACTTTTTGATCTTCACACATATAATTTATTGCTTTCTTGGAATTTGAACTAAAAATCATTAAAATGTATATATAATCCTCTCTAAGTTCCATTTCAACAATTGGTATTGTATTGTCAGACTTGATCACATCCATTTTTTTTAATTGTTTCTTCCATTGCAGTGTCATGGCAGAATTGTGTACCAGGCAGAAACTGAGTATGGACTGGACCCTAAACCACACAAAGGCACACTCACTAATACAGAATCAGTTTAGAGTCACCAGGTAATCTAACGTACAAGACAAGAAAGTTCTTTATGTTATATTTTATATTTAAAGTTATATGTACAGTAAAATTCTCATTATAGTAGTTATTCAAACTGTGTCATATAGTCTTTTACCACACACACCACCTGAATACCTGCACTACATTAAAAATATTGCATATATTATTACTGGCCAGTATGACTCTCATCTGGTACAATGGAGCCAAGAGAAGGAGGAGGAGGGAGATATTTTTGGAGAAAATGACTTTGTAATCCTACAAACTGCTAAGAAGATTCAATGCAGGCAGATGTGCAAAAAAAAACAAAAAAAAACCCTGAGCTAGGTCTATTCCTTCATTATCTGACTGCAGTTTGATACCAGCGAGAGGTTAAGGGAATTTCATTTTATCAAGAAGTTACAACTAATCCAATCTCTGTACATTGCCAGTGACAAAATATTTTGTTGTAGACAGTAAATAGAATACAACAGATACTAAATTTTTTATCAGATTTTATTCTTGTTACAATGTATCAATATCTCATGAATCTCATGAGTAAGTGTTAAGAGGGCATGGATACTTCTCAATTTGATTCGTCAGATTCCTGTTCATGACAGTACATGTACATGTACTGTATATGCCAGTGTTTACTAATATTTTACTTTAAATTAAGAGGTGGATGGTCAGGTTATCACTGCACTACATTTCTGAAATACTAGGTTAAAATATTTGACTGGTCGTACATTTTTTACACTCTTCATATTTACCAGTCACATTATTAGCATGTCAAACTGGGGTAAGTATTTGAATATGTAGATAGGGCACGTATATGCTAAAATAAGCTCAGGGTTTGTCTTTACTGATTTTACTTCCATGTAAATGGAGGTTTGGTGATGGGGTCAAAAATTCACTATCAAGCTAAGTTCAGATTCTGTTTCTACAAGGTTCAAAACGTCAAGAAAAATTGTTTTTTGCATGGTGTCTGAATGTATATCTGTCTGTGTGTTTGTGGAAAATCAAAAATGATTTTCATGAGTTTACATTACTATTTTCATTGCAAACTTATGCATTTTTTATTGTACAGAGCTCTTTGATGATTTAATCCTAGAAAAGGTACAAAAAGTTAGAATGAGCAGTTTCTGAGATATTTTAACTAAAGCCTGAGACCTGTACAACGATAACTTAGGAAAAAATTACCTGTTTTCTTCAAAGTTTATTGTATTTGTCTTGTTATTTCATTGGGTGGGCTGGTGAACCTTTTGCCCACCCGTTCCTACGTCCCCGATATCAAACGTTTTTTGTTTTTGCTTTTTTTTCCTCACGTCTTAAAGATGTATATGTTGTGGTAATAGAATGATAAAGTTAGCTCAAATCAATGTGAATGAGCTCAGCTGGTGGGCAGGCCAGTTATGGTCCCAACTTTGTGTCTAATGCTGCTGGACAAACATCTGTTTTACTGTGTCTTTTAAGGGGGTTCGGAAAATGGCTGGATGATTGATGACTACTGGTACAAGTTAAAAACGTACAGAAGCCTTCAGCCTCATCATTCATTATTTATTAATGGGGCAGTGATGAATGAATGAATGAAATACCCCCAAAGTTTTAAACATGCAGACATTAGACTGCCCCTCTTTAGACAAACGAAATCCAGTACAAGGATTCAAAACCGAATAAATTACCAATAAAAGTAACTTTTTCGATTTTCCTCGCCCGCTCGCCTTTTTTTTTTTAATATTTTTTTACCTCTCTCGATCGTTAACCGAAAAAAGTGTGATGAACATGAAGTCGAGCGCGCCTCTCTCTTCACACCATACACGGCGATCATCTTAACTGAAACCCCTCCGGGCGGACTTCGAAAGTGCTATTCCAAATGTCAGTATTTGTCAGTAAAGAAACTGAGGCTGGGAGATATTATCTATGAAACGGCGAATGCATTTTCTCCGACCCTAGAAGTCATCGTAGTTACATACACCATTTGGCCAGCCCTAAAGCTCAGCGGATTTTAACAATTGATCATAAAAATGTACTCAAGGATGGCAAAAACCCAGACATTACGATTACAAAAGAGTCATGTTATTTGTACGGTGGATGTAAGGAATTTCAGCGATTCTTCACTTACAATTAAGCACAGTTACACATTGGTAAGGAATGAGGAGTTGAATTCACCGGCAATTCCGTTAAGGAAACATATGAAAAATTAGCGTTATAGTGATCTGAAAGTAAATATGATATGGCAGCCGGCCACCTATAATACAGGAGGTGTGCGCGTGTGTCAGGAACGGGTAGCAGGTAGTCGATTCTACACAGGCGGCTACGTGAACACTTGGGGCCCATCGTTTGTCTCGTCGCAGAGCAAGTGCGCGCTTGTACGCGCGCCTCTGTGTGCGAGGGAACAAAATGGAGTCAGTTGACTGATTGCATAGTTTATATCATTATTATGTATAATGTGTGTAGCACTTTTCAACAGCCGTACAATATTATGACACTTCCCGTATAAAATGATTATTTAGAAAAAAGGAAACGGTAAGTGCTCTCAAAACAAATATCCATTGTCTAGAAGCGATTTACCTGTCAGAGACACAGCTTTATTTTTTTGTCACAGCCGGTAATAAACAGATTTTTTAAATGATAGGTAAATGAAGACGCGACTAAAGATCTGAAATGAACAGTTGACTTTTTGTTAATTGGCCGCCCATAACTATATTTTCTGTTTATTGATAATCTTTGTACCCACATCTAATCTCCACTTCTTATACTGTGATATCTTTTACGTGTTTTTCTCTGATTATTTACCATTTCTGTTAGACGGTGTTGTGTTTATTTCCCTTTAAAACATGTATTTTTAAACATGTGTAATCGCCTCAGGGGAGAAGCTGATTAAGTGTTTATCCATTGCGACCGGCAAAATATAATTTTTGATAATTCAACGGTGTCCATATTTTCAATAACTAAACAGAACTGCCGAGTTAGGTACCTGAACCGGGAATTGAGCCGAAAATCTGTGTATGTAGAGTCCGACAGCTTAACTACACTCTGTCTGCTTTTATTGCAACGAGTGACAAATTAAGAAGATGTTTTTGCATCGGGGCTAATATTATTTACTGTTTCGATTTTAACAATGAATTGTATAGTCTTTTGTTAATTATTCCTTTTTTTATTTTATTTTACAGAGAGCAATGAAGTAAATCAGTGAACGTTTCGGTGCATCACTCTGCAGCATTGGTTTCAGATGAACAAAGGATTTGACAGGTCTCTGCACCATTTGCTTAATTTTACGTGTTAATTTCCTTCTTCCATTAAACCTTTTTAAATATATCTTGTACACCCCAGTTTACTGAGATTTAAGTTTGTCCTGTTCGATATGGTCAAGTTAACTGGTGCGATGCAAGTGTATTCTGCATCCCGTCAAAAAATGGCTCCTATGTTGAGCGATTTGCTTCCGATATTAAATTTCGGCTCACCAGAAGCTATACTTAAAGAGAAAATAGGTAGGTTATATACAGTATATTATGATCGTGGTTGTTTTATAACGTCTTTCTGTAGAAATAGGCTTTCAAATGCCCAGGATCTAAAACGTGGGTATTATAATCCACTGAAACAATCTGGTTAAACTTGCGTTAAAAGTGGTTGTAATCTTTGGAGATATTCAGAAATTGGACACATAGGCCCCGATTTGTTACTGACTAAAGGTCCGTAAAAATGTGTAAGACAAAGATTAGCCTGTGTATTTATTTTGATGATTGCCATTTTATTTAATTTTTTGTAATGTTAAGGCAGATTGGTAGAGAAAATATATTTAATTAAGACAGGCAGTTTTTGGGAGACCAGCCTACAGTATTAAATGCATCTTTCTCACTTAATTTACCTTGATCAGTAGGATCAGTTATTAACATTTCTGTCTCATTTTTGCCAAAAAATATTAAGTAAAGTTTCACTTGGGACAGGCTGCATAGTGTTTGAGTGGTCAATGTTGTTAGCTGACATCATAGGAAACCTGGGTTTATATCCTGGCCCGGACGCTGACTGCATGGCGTTTGCATTGATTTTACTTATCACCCCAAACAAAGATGAGCTGAGTTAACTTGTGGCTGTTTATTGTAGGTAGGTAGGTGGGTGGGTGGGTGTGAGCGTGCCCTGCAATTGGCTGGTATCCTGTCAAGAATTTGTTTGTTTTTGTCAGTTGTCTAATGCCTGCTAGGATAGACACCCGTGAATCTGAACTGTATAAGAGAGTTTGGAAAAATGAAGGAATGGAATTATTTGAATATGGTATTTTTTACATAATGCATTGGTTGCATTGAAAATCGCATCACACTTGCCTAAAATACAATCACACAGCTCTTTGAATTGCACTATATATTTTAATCCACAAAGCAACTTTTCTGTTTCTTTGTTAGTTTGTAACATGCAAATTGAATCTCTGTAATGACAAAGTGGTTTCAAAAGTAATCAAAGAAAATCATTCAGTCCATAACCTGCTGTAAATAGTGTGGGACGACATGCTGCTTCATATTGATATCTGATTTCTGTAATTGTGTTCTTTCAGAATTAACAATTGTTGTTTTCTGAAAAGATTTTTCATATAGCTAAATATATCTTAATTTTTCCATTTCAGTTTCTTGGTGTTTTTAAACTGTTATATAGGATAAAACAGTTTAAAAGTTTCTGAAAAGTAAATTGTGTCATAGACCAAAAAGAATTTGGAATAATTATGTAATGTATATTATATACAAATCACATTTAGGAAAGAAAAAACAGATTTATTTCAGATGATCTAGGTCTTGCTGTTTGTCCATATTAAAATTCTTAGTATTCAAATGCTTTGATCTCCTTGGGCTGTGTGTGTTTTTTTAATTAGTTTATGTTAAATATTGTGTACCAGTGTTTGAATTAATGTTCAGTACTGAACCCTGATTGTATTGTAACCGCAATGAATGCTTTTCCATACTGATGCAAATTTATGATGGCCGTACCCTTCATGAAAAAAAATGTTCCACTATTTAAGAGAGTGTTTTTTTGTGTGTTAGACTGTGCTTAATTAAATAATGTACTTTAAAAAAAAAAAAAAAAAAAAAAAACTTTTCTTATTGGATGTTATATGGTTACAATAACAAAACAAAATACTTTAATGGATCAAACACAAACTTATTTATGATGGCAATAATACTGAGGGGCTACTTGAGGCCAATTTTTTCCCATTTTGGAGATTTTGTGTATTTTGTTTTGTTTTTTTTTTTTTTGTTTTTTTTTGAGCAATCAAGCTCATGCAATAAATAGTGTGAATGTGTTGCCCCCCAGACCATCTGTTTAATTATTAAGGGTATCAGTTACATCAATGAATTAAATGTATTATGCTAAAATATTTTGGGGGTATTAAAATAACATGAGTAAAAGTAGTAAATGTATTTTTATCTATTGGCTGAATAACCTGTTTTCTTAACTAATTATCTAACATTGAAAAATATTTTCAACTTTCCATTTTTTTCCCCTTTAGTGCTGTAGCTGTTAAAACCAATGTTTTTGCCATCATGCCACAGAAGCTGCTTAAAAATGCCCATTACATAGAGTTGGGTAGCTATCAGTACTGGCCAGTGCTAGTGCCACGAGGGATTCGGCTGTACACATATGAACAAATTCCTGTGTTCCTAAAAGAGAACCCTTACATCACTGATGGCTACAGAGCCTATCTACCCTCAAGGCTTTGTCTTAAAAGGTGAGTGGCCAATAGAAATGATTATATCTGTCTATATTTTTCACAATGTTCTCATTAATCTCCCACCTTAAAATGTTTAACAATTAGGCTGCTTTTAACTGTTATTAGTAAGCCAGAAAATGTTCACTGTACTTTTAATCATTTTAATAATTTAGTGGAAAAGTATATTTTTATATTCAGTTAATTTTAGAGTAATTTCATTTTTTTTTTATTTGGTGTGTGTGTGTGTGTGTATGTATGTATGTATGTATGTATGTATGTATGTATTTTATTTATTTGTATAGGTATGGTTACATCCCCAAATATATACACTGATATGGTTACATCCCTAAATATGTATTATCATAAAGTATGCAGTTGTTTTTGCTTGCACAGTGTTGTATTTTACTGAGTAGTATTTAGAAAAAACAAATTGTTCCTAAGAGTTTATAGTGAAATGTGGGCTTTGTATGTACTGTACATAAGCATTGCTGAAAGCAGGTTTTTAAGGACTGTTGATTTCTTGAGGACTAATGTTTTCTAATTTGAATGTTTTGAAATGTTCAAGCAAGTTTATAGCTAAACAGACAAGCAGATTTCTAGCATTACATTCAATCCTTAAATTAAATATTTGCTCTCCAAACCTAAAGCAAGAGTGTAAGTGCTCATTGCTTCTAGTCTAGCCAGTTGCCTTTTCCTTTATGGTCTGTAAGACTGACTTACACTTTTGTCTACACTTTGATCTATTAAATTTAATTTTTCATGTTCCTTTCATATATTAAATTGTATATGTGATCAAGTATATAAACATTACTTCATCATTTAATTGAAACATTCTCAAGTCTGAATATATAAGTTTAATGTAAATGGGTGATCACTTAAAAATTACTTTCATTTTCTAATGCTGTGAAATGATAAACACATTTATGTGGAAAGTGTGGCCACTTTATTCATTAATAGTTTGGTTCTGTCTTAATATGATTCATTATTTTAGAATAGTCTTTTATGATTGTTCTAACTTGTGAAACTTTTGTGCAGTTCATATTCTATTAATGCAAAAATGGGAGGTTTGTGACAAGTAATCATTTAAAGGATCACAGGTGACACATGTATTGTACTCCTTGTATATCCTTCGCTGACTCATTTACTTGAGTCCACTTTTTTTCTTAGCTGTGTCTACTGTGTTAATACAAAATAAAACTGCAAATGCCATAACATCATCGGTATTTGAGCCATGCTCAGTGAGAACGTGAAAATCTGTTTCACACTGTTGGCTTGCCGTCTTTGCTGTGTCCACAGACAAGCGACCTTTAAAGGTGCTGGATAATATCCAGATGCCAATGGATAGTAACAGATTATTAAGATAAGTTCTTGCAAAATGAAATGTCTTCATAATGCTGTAAATTAGACGTAGTTTATACATTGTTTTTCTTTTTCCTGACTTGTTTTTAGCTTCTAAATGTTTTTGGATTTCTGTAGTTTTAAGATTGTCATTAAGGGTTTGGTCTTTTTTTTTTTTTTTGTTTTGTTGTTGGAGGCCTTTTTGTGCAGGTTAGGTGCATTGTCAATTCTAAATTGTCACTAGTGTGTGCTTAATGTGTGTGTGTGTGTGCCCTGTGGTGGGCTGGTGCACTGCCTGGGATTTGTTTCCTGCCTTGCACCCTGTGTTGGCTGGGATTGGCTCCAGCAGACCCCCATGACCCTGTAGTTAGGATATAGCGGGTTGGATGATGGATGGATGAATTTTCATTTTATGCATGATTGATTTGTGTTATACCTAAATGACTGGCCGTTCTCATTTGAATTATCCAAGTGTCCTGTTTATGTCATGGTGGAGGAGTGTTAGGGATATTTCAGTCACTAACATCTGACTCATGTTAGGAGGCTATTGAACTAGATTAATTTTATACCATGAATATGTATCAGCAGCACCCTTAAATATAGTTTATAGTTTCTATTTGTGTAACAATAAAGCAGTCCCACCCCTTTTTTTAATAAGAATATTAGCCTTTAGATATTTATCTTCATTTAAACAAAGCTTAGTATTTAGATCTGTTTCATATAATAAAAGCAAGTAAAGAAAAATAGCTTAAAGTTTCCCACATATGGTATTGTGTAGGTAAAGAAGAGTTGTAGTTTATTCTTTATTTTTTTAAATAAAGAAGATCTGTAATATACTCTATTCTATGAAGGTACACTTGTATTAACTTGTAATGGAAAAATGTATCATCAGTGAGTAAAGATGAATTCACTTGACATTTGATTTGTTGTAACATTTTGTTTCTCACATTTGATTCTAAATAGGTTCTCAAAGTAGTTGACTGTTTTAATTTTCTTAAAATAAGTTTCAGCAGTGTGTCAACTGAAGTTGTTTAATAGATAGATAGTGGAAAACAATAGTTTAACATTCTGATATGAGAAATTGAAGCTTTGGTGCTTTTACACAGCAAGTACTTGATGGCTGTGTGACCCACATAGCCCAGCTGATCTAAGCTCAAAGATGCCAGGTGGAGCAACCGTCTGTTTCCACCACCCACGAGTTGGTATAGCATTTGAAAGCAATGCCCGTTAGACATACTAGACTTTTGCAGTGGAAGCTAGCTCTTGGAAAGTGAAGGGTATATTCACATAGGACATTTTACATAGAGTGTAAATAAAGTGGGAATCTCCTCCAGTCGGAGCATCAGCTCTTTAGTCCAACTTCTAGTCCTTCTGTAGTCTCCCAAAGAACATGCCCCTCAAAGACATAGATATACTTAAAATCCCCCCTTACTTTCCAGAAAGTCACCCTAATGACCTCTAGCAGTAGGAAGCTAAATTTTGTTTTTAGTTTCTATGTGGACAACAGCTATCCATTGTACATAACTATTTTTAAAGACCGTGGTTTCAGTCTGTAGTCCTCCTGCAGGATTTTGGTACTACAAAGAGCATAGTTAGGAATATTGGTCTCGACTTGTAGGGTATAAAGAGTTCTGCAGCTGGGTTGTCCATAAAACACCATATTTAAACACAAGGTTGCCGATAACTGACATCTTACAATCCTAAGCCAAAGGTTGGTAATTGACTTTGCATTTAGATCTTATGATCTGAAGCAATGTACTGAAAATGGTATTAATGGAATTGCATAGGTCTCAGCTGATCACTGCTTTGTTCTAATTTAGCCAATAAACAGACAGACAAATCTTCTGAATTCAGTGTCACTGCTGGAAGATCACCTACTATAGTACATTGGAGGTCAGTTAGAGTGGCGTCTAAATGAAACCTGTTTAAGGCCCCAGTAGCAGAAGCTGTGTAAGAAGTTTTGACTGAGTGGTAGTTGGCACTTGCCAGGGCAGCAAGGAACGTTGGGTGGATGTGGAAGTTTAAGATAGTTTAAGATTGTTTTCACAAAGTGTGCTGCCTCAGTGTTTTTAGATCTTTTTGTCAGATATTTTTATGGTATACAGAAGTATAATTGCAAGCATTTCATTTTGCTTGGCTTTTCTCTACATTAAGTTTATGCAAACAGTCAATATGGGCACTGTTGGCCCTTTTTCAAGACCTTTGCAATTTGCCCTGGAATGCTGTCAGTCAACTTCTGGGCCAAATCCTGACTAATGACAGCCCATTCTTGCATAATCAATGCTTGGAGTTTGTCATAATGTATGGGTTTTTGTTTGTTCACCCGCCTCTTGAGGATTGACCACAAGTTCTCAGTGAGATTAAGGTCTGGGGAGTTTCCTGGCTATGGACCCAAAATTTCGATGTTTTGTTTCCTGAGCCACTTGGTTATCACTTTTGCCGTATGGCAGGTACTCCATAATACTGGAAAAGGCATTGTTTGTCATCGAACTGTTCTTGGATGGTTGGGAGAAGTTAGTCTCTGAGGATGTTTTAGTACTATTCTAAATAAAAGTACTGCACTTGGTTTAACTTAACACTAAAATTAGTTCATGTAAAAGAAATAACTTTTTTTTTACAATCAATTGTCCACTTTTGCCATCGGATACTTTTTTTTTTTTTATTATAAATACATTTGAATTATATTTAAATAGTGACATGATCAGATAACCCTAGTATGCTGTACCTTAGTTTAGTTGAATTGTTTCAAATCTGAGCATTAGCAAGATTGTATTGCAGTCTTATCTAAACTATATTTGTGTTTAACCTTTTGTAAAAGTGGTTAATGCAAAAGATTTCACATTTTTAAAGAATGTAGTTGTTTCAGTACTTCATATGCAGAAAGTGACAAATTAAAAAAAAAAAAACACATTTACAACAAAATTATTTGTATGGTACCCTAAGGAAAATTGTCGTCTTTTTAGCCACTGAAAACTGACTTTAAGATTAATGCAACACAAAAGCAAGGCTTCATGGAGGGTTAAAAAGGCATCAAAACCAAGAGCTACAATATCTGCTACTATCATGGCCAGGAGAGCTATTCTTAATGTATATACAGGCTTGCAGTAGTTATCACTAGATATACTGTAAAATGGGGGGGGGGGGGGGGGATGAAAAAAAATAATGGGAAAGCATGCAAGAAAAATAGGTTTCCCCAATCCGAGGTCTTGACTTGTTAGCCTAATTAGGTTACTGGCACATACTTATACCCTTCACTTTCAATATCATTTTTCCCAAGGTACCTATCAGTAAACTGGAATTTTTTTTAGTAATTTACCAAAGTGTTTTTCAATTAAGTACAAGATGGGTGGAATAAGTAAATCAAATTTAGTTTGTTCACAGAACAAAGTGTTTTTTTTCTGACTGTATTTATGTCTAACACAGCGTATAAAGAAAAATATTTTTTTATGTTTTCTATGCCTAATTAAAAAGAAAATAATACTTAGGCTTTTAATCAATTTTACAGATGAATTGAAAATGGAGGGATTAAGTGGTGCCAATGAATGTTCCTACTCAATCTGGTTAATTTTACTATAATTCATCATAGCCAAAATATGTGCTAATTAGATCTCAATTTTTTGCACAAAATGCAACAATTATTTTATTCATCAAAAAGCTGAAATCTATGATTTTAATTTTCTTTTTTTTGAAAGTAATACTATTTTGTGTATAGAACTCATATTCATCTCTGTTTACTTACAGGATACAGTAATAGCTAGTATAATTGTACATAAAAAGCAAAAAAACTAAACTTTTTTTATTTGTATAATATATATTATATAATTATTAAAACAGCCACTAAGTACACAACTGTAATTTCAGTATAAATATATATCAAGGGATTGAGAGATTCTCAGATAACTATTCATATACGTACAAGCAGATAACTGAAAATCACTAGCGTTTAAAGCCTGCAGATTACAAGTAAAACCTGTATCTGATAAGAAGACCTAAATAGGATATTAAAAGCCAAACAATGTGGATTGTATTCCTCTCAAAGTGTAATACTGTAAATAGATTGATGTGAAATGATTACTTTGGTTTTAGTAAATTTATTCAAATATTCAGAACATCTACAATTAAGAATGTAATGTTCAAGAAATAAAATTATGTAATCAGAGTGATTTTTAAATGGTACTTTTTCCGTCAAATTTCTGAACAAGGTTATTTAACACTTGCCACACCTAGCTGATGCAGTCTTTTTCAGGGAGTATCCTTTTATTTTTGGTGTCAGATTAATGTTTGAAAATCTTATTTGTATTCTGTTGTCAGTAATGTCTCAATTTAGAAACTCTTTATCAGTTGATTATTCTTAATAAAAACCTAATAGTTATAAGTCAAGATTTTTTATTGTCATTATTTCACAACATCATGATATACTGTATAATGTACACAATCTATTAAAAGCATACCTTCCAGCCCAGTGAACCTTGTTCCTGCTGCACTGTTTTCCTCTACAGCGACATGATTTAGAAGAAACAGAGCACACTTTGTTGTTTCAGAATACCTAGAATGGAAATTTGTTACCAGAATGCTTCTTACCTGAGTATTTTATTCAGACGAATTTTAAAACCAACTTGCTTGCCAAAAGAATATTCTGCTGCATTATGATACTTATAGGTTTACAAGGTTTATATGGTCATTATTGTCACATATAAAGTGAAATTCTTACTTGAATGTGCTATTCAACATGTCACAGTTCAGTGCCATGTTTATTAGGTATAGTAACCTTACCTTCAATTTTTTGTCTACCTCAATTGAAAAATTTCAGCACATACTCTATTTATAGTAACAGATGATTGATTATGTATGATTGCACGCTTCTCAGTAGGAGAAGAGGTTGAGCGAGAGCTGGTCTATGAAATGCTGCTAAACTTGACACTGCAGAGAACAGTCTTATCTAACATCCTTAAAGCATACACACGTAGAATCATTGGTTTGATTATCAGCTGAATGAAAAAGGAACTGTGCTAAACTTCCTCACAAGCAGTACACTTGCCACATTCTCATTATTTGTTCCTGGAAGGATGTTATCGTAAAAATACAGGTTAACTATACAATTGAAGTAAATGTACCTTTTGATCTCTATTAAAATCAAATGTTCTTTTATTATGTTTTTATTCTGTATTGCCTTTAGACATTAATATTCTGATCTTAGACAAATTTATGATTTTCTTTTTCCCCCCTCAGCCTTTTCATTCTTTCCAATGAAACTGTGAATATCTGGAGTCATTTGTTGGGCTTCTTTATGTTTTTTACACTGGGTGTCTATGACATGACAGCAGTATTACCTGCAGCGAAAGCTTCCAGAGAAGATTATGTTATCTACTCCATTGGGCTGTTTTGCTTTCAGGTATTGTACATTAAGTTCTAGTTTGGTTTACTCAAATGTTATATAAATTGTAAGTTTCAGTCCATTTAAAATAAACATACAACATAACCGAACTAATCGGAGGTTTGATGGTAAAAAGGGCGTTTTAAGAATGAAAAAAATCATTTTTTAAAATGCAAATTTGAGTGGAGCATTACAAAAAAAAAAATCATGTCAACATGAACAATGGAGACTAGAGACGTGGACATTAAAGGACTGTATCACATAAATTATTTAAAAATTAATTTGGGAATTGATTAAAGAAAGTTGAAGAAATGACATTGACATGTGGTAACTTCATATAGACTATGCTGGGGTTCCAACTACCGGTAGGTTATTTTTGTCAAAATGACCATAATAATATTTTATAACGGTAATTTTCCCTATATGTTATTACTTACCGAATTGATTAATTTTGTATACTTGAAAGGGATTTTTAATAGGGTGTAAGAGAATGCTCAGAGTCTGAAGGTTCCATCAAGGCATGAATTTAAATTTAAACAAGTGAGGGATGGTAAAATGGTACTGTGTGCAAGCTGCTGCCTCATGTATCTAGCATTCTGGGTTTAAAACCGAGTGACCAGTGGTTTTCTTTGCAGAGTGTGCATGTTCTTGTTTCTGCATTGAAGTTGCTAGGGGTACAGTACTCTGGTTTTCCTTTCAGTTCCAAATTGACTTGTCTTGAGTGTGAATATGTATGTGTGTGAGTGGGCTGAAATTTAATGGGAACCTTTCCAGGCGTGTTTCCTATGGCCTTCTGTAACTCTGAATTGGATTAAAATGAGAATGGATGTTTATGTTACAAATACATTAAATAAATGCACCCATGAATAAATAAAATTAAAAACAAAAGTGTTACATCATTTGGTTTCAGTTTGACATTTGATGTATCTATTTCAAGGACAGGGAGTTCCAAAGATTTTGAAATAATCCATTATATCAGAAAAGTAATCAACCAGGGATCAGAATTGGGTGCCCTTGGTGCAAATGGTTTCACTGTGCATAAGCACAAACTGAAATCCTCTATATATTTGGTACATTCAGAAATTACTGAAAGTACAAGGGACTGTACTTTCTCCGGTCCTGTTCAGCCTATATACA
Source organism: Polypterus bichir lapradei (assembly GCA_026402145.1). Lineage (NCBI taxonomy): Eukaryota > Metazoa > Chordata > Cladistia > Polypteriformes > Polypteridae > Polypterus > Polypterus bichir. The sequence continues at coordinate 45,326,161 of JANRMT010062835.1, forward strand.
TCAGACTTCCAATACGATTTGGAGTCCTGCCATGTGCAAAAGTTCGCTGACGACACTGCTATTGTGGGCTGCATCAGGAGTGGGCAGGAGGAGGAGTATAGGAAGCTAATCAAGGACTTTGTTAAATGGTGTGACTCAAACCACTTACACCTGAACACCAGCAAGACCAAGGAACTGGTGGTGGATTTTAGAAGGCCCAGGCCCCTCATGGACCCCGTGATCATCAGAGGAGACTGTTTGCAGAGGGTACAGACCTATAAATACCTGGGAGTGCAGCTGGATGACAAATTGGACTGGACTGCCAATACTGATGCTCTGTGTAAAAGAGGACAGAGCCGACTATACTTCCTTAGAAGATTGGTGTCCTTCAACATCTACAATAAGATGCTGCAGATGTTCTACCAGACAGTTGTGGCGAGTGCCCTCTTCTACGCGGTGGTGTGCTGGGGAGGCAGCATAAAGATGGACGCCTCCCACCTGGACAAACTTGTTAGGAAGGCAGGCTCTATTGTAGGAATGAAGCTGGACAGTTTAACATCTGTGGCAGAGCGACGGATGCTAAGCAAGCTCCTGTCAATCATGGAGAATCCACTGCACAGTGTCATCTCCAAGCAGAGGAGTAGCTTCAGTGACAGACTGCTGTCACTGTCCTGCTCCACTAACAGACTAAGGAGATCATTCCTCCCCCACACTATGCGACTCTTCAATTCCATCCGGGGGAGTAAATGCTAACATTATTCAAAGTTATTGTCTGTTTTTACCAGCATTTTTATTACTCTTCAATTTAATATTGTTTTTTGTATCAGTATGCTGCTGCTGGATTATGTGAATTTCCCTTGGGATTAATAAAGTATCTATCTTTTGTCCTTCTACTTGTCTTATTACACATGGATAACTTTGGCCCTTTCATTGTATGTCAATAATCAGTAGACACTATAATATACAATTAGGTTTTAGTAAAACAAAGTAATATTCAGCATCAAATGAAATATGTTTAGACAAAATAAGTACTGTATGTGGAATCATCTATAGGTCCTCTGTAGATGCTTCCTCTGAATATGGAGGCTACTGCACTAACTGAGCATCACTGTCTGTCTGTCCTGCTGCAGAGGATGCTGGCAATGGTAATAATCTCACTGGAGGTAGCTGTGCAGGGTGATCCCCACTTTCTATGCAAATAGATGTTTGTAAAGTCCATTATTCTCACAGTAACTACTAATAAAGTGTGAATAAAGTTTAACCAAATAATAAAACTGTGCGAGATCACACTTAACAGGGTATACATAACCTTGCATGCAAGCTACATAGTTCAGACAACATGAACAAATAGATGCTGAATGAGAACATAAGCAATATAAATTTAAGCACTCAAATAAAGCAGTTGCTTTTTGTTTGTTAAAAAAAAAAAAAGTGAACAAGTCTATTGCTAATACAGTGTGAATGTATAGGTTACTTAAGCAGTAGTATTGCTGTAATAGCCAAATTAAAGCTTAAGCCCTGAAAAGTGATTGGTAGGCTTGGCAGCACCCAAAGGGCTCGAGGTTCAGTTCTTTGGGACTGAGTGGTTCCCCCTCAATGCAACTTCATGATATTTATTTATTTATTTTGTAGGCTTTGGGAGGATTTCATCATAAGCTTTATAGAGAATAATACAATCATTTACTACCTGATTTATCTGACTGTGTGTGTAAACAAAATTTTATTCACTAACATTTCTGTTCAGTAATTGAAAAATGCAAGTAAACATAAAATTGGTACTAAAATTCAGTCATTGTTATAGCAGTAGCACAACTAGTAAATACTGATATTTTCAGTTACACACACCCTTTAAAACTTTTTTCATGGCAACACTCGATTAAAATCAGTTTTGTCAGCAAGTCACTTTATCTTGTTTGTAACATTTGTGCTCTCTCTCTCTCCCCCCACCATACACATACATACACACACCCTATTCACTCTTCTTTAATAATAACAAGATAACTGCGACATTCTTCTCCCACTCCTGTTGTTTCCATTTCGACATTTGAATCTAGCTCTGTTGCCTCCCTACCTCAAAAGCTTATCTGTCATACCCTCCTCTCTGTTTCCTTTTCTTTTACATGCCTTTCATTCCAGTCTTCTCAGTTCTATTGATTAATAGGATGATGTGAGTTGGAAGACTTCTGTTTTTTGATACATCACTTAGAGCTTTATTTTCTGTATCAACAACTTTATTTCACATACAGCCTCTATAAATATAAATAGCATGTGGCATATCATTCAACATAGAATTCGCTTCTGAAGGAAACTAGTTAATTTCACTACAAAATTTTGTCATTACCTATAACAAACCTGACTTGTACAACCCATAGTTTAAGGAACACTGCATTAATGCATTAATTTCTCCACCCAAAATTATATTTTTTATGTTACTTAATCCATTTAATTTTTGGTGGTGGTTGAGGGGAAGAAAATTAATCTCATATTTCATGCATATATCATTTTTGGGTGGGGTATTCCTTTAATATATCCCTTGACATCCAACATTTTCCACATTTTGTAGTATATGTGGTGAAAGCGAAGGCAGCTTGTTTAGTACATTTTTATAAGGAATATTACTGCTGAGGCCTTGTCATAACAAGTTATAATTGTTGAAAGTAGGTACGTTTCTAGGTACTAAAAAAGTGACACGTAAGCTGCTGTTGTACTGTACCTGCTTTTGGAACTACTTGTCATTTTATATTGTTTGCATTTGATGAATTTACATTTTGTAAAAACATTTACATATTTTCTATTTGTAGTTAAATATTGAAAATGTAATTTGCTTTTTCCTTAGGTGTGTATGCTGTGTTCAGTGGGCTATCATTTATTTTGTTGTCATCGTTCAGAGAAAACAAGTCGACGTTGGATGGCTCTGGATTATGCTGGAATATCGATAGGAATTTTAGGCTGCTATGTTCCAGGTGTTTTCTATGCCTTTTACTGTAATGATGTACGTTTCAATTACCCTAATTTAATTTTCAAGAAATAATCTTTGTGATGTTTATTTTTCACTGTAGATGGTGAGCACTAACAGACTGTCAGATTTGAAGTAGCACCTACATCAGTAATAGATAAGAAAAGTACAAAATAAATACCTATAATCTGTAACCTTCGTTTGTGGCTAGAATTTTGTGTTTTGGAAATCTGCAAAAATTATGGAATGTTGTATATTTTGAGCATCAAGCCAATTTCCCAGGAAATATCTGACCTTAACCACTAGTTTGATAGCTTTCAAAAAATTAAAACCAAGGACTGATTTAAAACATCTTAGTGTATTTTGGCTCTAAACTTAAATAGCTACCATTAGCTATATTTATAATATATATTATGCCATATATTATGAGGTCATGAAATAATGTGCAAACCCTGTTTTAAAAAAAAAAAATAAAATAAAATACCATCCATTCTAGTGCATCTTATTTTTGTTGCTGTTTCCTTAAATTACTTGATTAAGAAGAAAAACAACACATTTGTTTAGAAGAGGCTTAAACCTTTATCAACTTAGAATGGCACACACAGGTTTATGGGGTTCTTATTGTCACATGTACAGAGTACCATGAAATTTTTACTTGGATGTGCTAACCAATGTGTATCCTTGCAGGGCAAGACGTGTACATCATACACATGGAAACAACTGTGAATTCATTTTGCTTAAATGTTGGTGGGAGAAATTATATGGTTTAGTTTATGTAAAATGTCTAAACCAGTTCAACACCTCATGAGGGAAAATCTCAAAGTAGCATTGTTGATTTATAAGACAAAGAGCAGTAGTGCTCATGTCGGTGTCTAACCAATAGCAAGCCTTTCATTTCCATGGATAAAATGTGGCTGAAAAGTTTCCAAAGATATCCCTGTTAAATATAACATAGAAATAATTCTATTTTTGCTGCTGATTTTAATGCTTAACTTTCTTTTGTTAATTTCATTATATTTTGCCCTTTCTCTGTGTGGTTTGCTCCCTTCATTGTATCTTAATAATGATATTGAAAAACTAGCAGAGCAGACACCCAGTCAAACATCACTGAATTGTGAAAGGCTGCAACTACTTTAGCATCAGAACCATTTTTACCAAACTTAGTTTTTCTCATTTCTATATTGTTCCCAAAACGCAGAACGTGGGAAGTAACAGTTCACTTAATTATCCCAGGAGTCCAATTAAAAACAGAAGCTGGCTGGAACAAAACACAGTGGGTCCCCAGGACTGAGTTTGAAAACCCCTGGTTTAGATTATTTACTTAATTGTATATTTTATTTTCATAATAATGAAATATCTTCAAGTAGCAACTTATACTTTTTTGTCCTTGTTTGTGCCTTGATGATCGATTTTAAGCAAAACAAGTCATTAATTTTTAAATAGGACTCGTTATTCAAAGTTTTTTTAAGTTACTTTTGTTGCTTAACTACTTAAAGTTATATGAAAGATTGCTAATATTTTTTTTATGGCCATATGTTCTCTTTTTACCCTTTTCCAGTATTGGAGGCAAGTATATTTGATCACAGTCCTAGCAATGATACTGGCAGTCTTCTTCGCCCAGATTCACCCACATTACCTTACCCAACAGTGGCACAGACTGCGGTCTGTCATCTTCTGTTCAGTTGCTGGATATGGTGTGATCCCCACAATCCACTGGGTTTGGCTCAATGGAGGATTTGGTGCACTTATTGTACAGGTAAGGATGTAATTTCTGTTGTTTGTTTAACTAGTTATTCGTCTTACTTTTAAGAAAAGGCCTCTGATGGTAGTACTGTAAAGCAGGGGTCACCAACTCCGGTCCTGGCGGACCACTGTGGCTGCAGGTTTTCATTCTAACCCTTTTTTTAATGAGTGCCCTTTTTGTGCTGCTAATTAACTTCTTGTAAATTAATTTTAATTGACTTAATTTGTTCCCCTGAATTTTTTCATTGTTCCTCTGAATTGCTTCATTCCTTTCCTTAAATGGCACCCAAACAGAAATGAAATGTGTAGTAAGTGAGCCAACAGAAGACCAACTAAGTCAAGGCCTCAAACTCCAGCCAATTTCACTCCAACCAGCAGCTTATTTAGGAGTTGATTCTTGTTGTTAATTAAACCCATTCTTTAATTCTGTGGCTTGTTGCTGCTCTCATGGTGCATTAGCAAACATTTCCGAAACTGTTGATTTTCTCTTTTCTAAGAGCACTTTTAAAATGTTTTGTGAACATGAACAGATCAACATTCTTGAGACCTTCACCTTTCTTTATTTTCAGATATTGTATGATGGAAACCATTTATTTTGGCTCATTTTGTATCTCATTATTGTTTGGCTGTTAATTAAGGAAAAATAAACGAGCAAGTCAATTAAAATTAATTCAAAAGAAGTTAATTAGCAGCAAAAACAGGTCACTCATTAAGAAAATGGTTAGAATGAAAACCTGCAGCCACGGTGGCCCTCCAGGACTGGAGTTGGTGACCCCTGCTGTAAAGCAGTAGTTCCCAGACTTGGTCCTGGGGGACGCACTGTGGCTGGAGGTTTTTGTTCCAACCAGATTCACAATTGGTGATAATAATCAATAACAACTGAACTCATTTAATTAGCTGGTCTTTTTTTACTCTTATTCTGCATTCAGAAAAACACAACAGTATGCATTTTACATTTATAAGACATTTAGAAATATTTGTGTTTTATTTCTAAAGCTATAAATGCCTGTCTTTGGTGGTTTTCCTATTATTTTCACCTTTTCCTGTTAGTTTGCTCCCTTCATTTAACCCCAATAATGACAATTAACAGCTAGCGACACCCAGGATAATGAAAGCTGCAACAATGTCAGTGTCAGACCCACTAATTAGTAAATAACCACCTGTAAAAGCAGATTTAAAATTAGGTTGAAAATACTGTTAACGACTTAAAAAAAAATACATATTCCCCATATAACTGCTTATTACATTTTAATAAAAATCTATCAACCTTTGTTTGTAATTTCTGCATTGACTCCAAAACACAGAAACTGGGAAATAATGACACTTAATTAGGCTAAGAGTCCAATGGAAAACGGAAGTCGGTTGGAACAAAAACCAGCAGCCACAGTGGGTCCCCAGGACCGAGTTTGGGAACCACTGCTCTAAAGGATGGGTTTATCTGAAACAATTCTTTCTTCATTTTCTTTAGGGCTTTTTTAAAAAGGAGAACACTTACCTTCAATATTTTGTTGTTGTTGCACTGAAGTTCATTTTTGTTGATGTACTGTTCTGTTCTATCTTTATTGTGTTTTACGTTACAAATTTAATACTTTAATTTTTTTTTTTTACTTTTATAAGGCAATAACTCTTCAGTATTCTTCATATATCTCTTACTAGTAATCAATCATTGCAAAAAAAAAACTATCTCTCCACTTCCATTTCTTTTTTTATCCTTTTTCTCTTAAAACTTTTCATCCTTTTCAGGCCAGATATACATTTATATTGGCGCAAAGACAGTTCCAGCAAGGTTTATTTAGTACTTGTGGTCTATTTTAAAACTTTGTCCACTGTCATTTTAAGTTTATAATTCTTTTATTGATGACGATAGAAGTTATCAAAATAAAAAGTTTACTAAACCATTTCTGGACTTTATTTCCTATTGCGAGTAGCCAATCTTGGAAATCCTGCAATGAGGTATAGACAGGCACAAATAAACTTACAATGATTAGAGACATTTGAAGTTTTTCACACAATTTTAATCATTAAAAATAATACATATTCAAATATGTGTGAAAATTGGACATGAATGTGACAACCCTGTTGAAGAGTTTAAAGCAGTAAGAATGTGAGTGTTTTTTCTAAATTAAAAAAATGCATCCCTGCAACTCTTGTGAGTCCTGGAGCAATGCTTTATGGAAAGATGAGTAAAAATGTAATGTTTCGGTTGACATGGGTTTTAGGGGAGGAAAAAAAAATCTGCACGTGCCACTGCATTAATGTAGCACTTCAAAGAGAACTGGTGCAAAAGACCTCCACAGTGCTTTGAGAATTTGATCTTACCTGGTTAAGAGTTGTTGGTGCTGGAGGTAATGTAACCAATCCAAAGTACAATGTTTTTTACACAATGAACAGAGTTGGTTATTGAATAACATTTTTTACTAGACAAATTATATAAATGTCAAAATTTTGTTTTTATATGTAAGAAATATTTAATCATTTCAAAAAAATCAGAAGGGTTAAAACATTTTTATTACACTGCATACAGTACAATCTTTTTTTTATCCTCCAGAAATAACAATATTAGCAGCCTTGAAGATTAATTTGAATGAATGGCATTCTCTCCAAGGCTGTTGGCTGCCCTCCTCCCCAGTGCTGCAGGGATCAGTGCCTGCCCATCATGACCCCATTGTGTAACATAAAAACCAGAATAATAACAGTTTGCTACTAAATGCAGACTAACCCATTATATGAGAATTCACTACATAGAAAAGCTTTGCAGAAAGTGTTTATCCAATTTAATATTGGTGTATGTAAATGTATTTTTTATTGTTGAAATTCACTTGTATTGTTCATATAAAATTGTAAATGAATTTTTAAAATTTATATAAAAAAAGTATGTAAGTGTAAAGGAAGGAAACCACGATACTGTCCATTAGATGTTGGATCTAGAAAGCATACTCTTGAGAGTCATAACAGACCCATTGTGGTTTGTAACCAGACACCATATATAGGCAGTTTGTAAGACTAATAGGATTCTTTAAGTCTTGCTTGCTTTTTTATGCAAGTCTAAAGAGATTGTTTTTAAAGTACATATTGCTCGCTGTAGCCTTAAAGTAGATGGAATAGTGAAAGTAGTTTCTGTTCTTATATTACAAAAAGAAGTAACTGTATTTGGGTAAATGTAGAAAGAAGATGAGTAGGTTATTTCAAAAGAGAGGGATACAGGTTATGAGGGAGGTCTGAAGGAATGGATTCACTTTATTCAGGCTACAATCAACCCCAGCTATAACATAAATGTCCTTCAGGTATTAGAAAATAACACACACACACAAAATCGGTTGCATGGGCCTACTTAGTGAGTGCCTTGGTTGTTAATATCTCATCACAATGATGTACTGTGTTGGAAACACTAAGTGAATAAAAATTAGTAAGTTATGCTGGTTTGGATGGTATGTTCCTTTACATATTTTTGAAACTTTTTACTTGTTGACTATCCCGTCATATCTGATCAAGCCACTAAAGTATGTAGTTGGTGAAAAAGGTCCAAATGTCCTTTCTGTTGAGGCCTTGTGGAGTTTACATATCTCTGTGGTATAGCGGGTCCACAGCTCGGTGAGCAAAAGCGTTTTTTAAATAAATAATCACCGTACTTGCGGCGGCTTGGTGAGGGGGCGTAGTGGTTGTAGCAAGCCGCGGAGCGATCTGCGGTGTGGGCGTTTCTCACCGAGTGCACAGGTGAGGAACTGCCCACATCCGTGATTGCTCCCGTGGCTAATGTGCTACGGCTGCTATGGCCCCTCGCATTATAAAAGAAGCGCGAGTCTGTTGAGAGGAGAGGAAGAAAAAAGAAAAGAAAAAGAAAGACTGAGGTTGGGAGCAGGAAGCAGTGAGGAGAGAGAGAGAGCGAGCAGATCGGTGCAGCAGGAAGCGGGCGAGCGCTCGCAGGCAGCTGGAGGCAGCCTGGGTGTTTGGCCAACACCCGGGAGAAGTGGTTGTGGTCGCTACCGCAGAGTTTGTTTTGTAGGGCGGGAGTGACCGGGAAGTCGCAGGACTCTCCGCAGAAGGTAGCGGGAGTCGGGATTTCGGATGTGGTGTTCCCTGCGTGAGAGCCTTGGTCGTAGGGAATTCCCAAGTCGCTGTCTGGAGGAGCCGACCGGAGCCAAGGATCGGTATGGCAACTGACAGCAGATGCAGGCATAAAGGTCAGCTGCAGAGAGAGAGCGCGTCTCCCTTGCTGCGGGGCCCTGATGGGTGAAGCAGGAGAGACGCTAGTTTTAAAAGAAGGCACCGGGTTTGTCATTTGTTTTTAAAGACTGCTTCCTGATCATTTTAACCTCTGGTTTTAAAGGATTGTTTTTTGTAGTATTTTTAACCTCCACATTTTCTTAATGGATTATTTATTTATTTATGGAACTTTGGCATCACTGCACTTTTCATGGAACACTGTTTTGTTTTGATTGTTTCTTTTAATAAAAGCACTGTTTCACTTTTTACCATCCCCTTGCTCAAATGTTGTCTCACTGACTAGCTCACCTCGGTGACATTATCGACGGTGAAGGGTTCAAGGGCTTCCAAATAGCGATGGGAGCGTGGAGCCAGAACCCACATCGTCACAATCTCCCACTACCCACATACAATTCTTAGGGGGATTCCAATTATCAACTAATTGCTAAAGACTTGCAGATTTCCCTAACTGACTAGATATATGTAAATTAATCCGTCCTGTGATGGACTAGCGACCCATTTAGAATGAATCCACCTTAACAAAAAAGTAAGAGTATTTGTGTGTCTGTCCGGCTGCTATGACACATTCATTATAACCAGATAGTGCATCACAAACATTAACACTGCTTTTACAAATCCCATACCAAATGGCATATGACAGAGACCTATGCATTGCATCTGTTATTCCAACAGATGGTGAATCACAAACATTTACAGTAATGCATTTTATTTCTACAAATGTTTGTGGTGTGCCATCTTTTGGGGTGACAAATAAAATGCACTTTATTACAACATGCATTACAAAATACATTCCAATGATGGTGCTCTACAAACGTTCACACTGAGGTTTACAATTGTACCGCTCCTCTGGAAACTTTCCTTGCCCTGACACGGCACAATTATAAAATATGCTGCCGATCCCTACAGCAGTAACTAAGGAGAAAAAAATGACGTGTGTGGCCACCGTTACTTCACTACTAACCCCACAACTAGTACAAAGCACCCCAACAGATAAAAGGTGATAAATGTAATTAAATTATTATTGTAAATAAGTCGTTTCTTATACAAAACCCATGCTCCAGTGCCACCCCTCTACACTGACGGATCACAAAATAAGTCACTCAAGAAAACGAAGATACACAAACAACAATTATCACAAAAGATAGAAAAGAAAGTTCATCGAATGTCCATCCATAGAATTACATTTTTTTTTTTTAATGTTCAGTATTGGAACTGTTACACCAAGCCATGTCTTGACACAAGGAACTTCCTTCTGCAGTCTTGTCAGGCCATCTCCATTGTTAAAAACATGAAGCGGAAAAATCCTTCAGGTTTATTTGCCATCCATGCATGAACCCGGGTTCACCTGATTCCTCCTGCAGTCTTCCTCTTGACTTTTTTATTCCCTCTGCCCTCTCATCTGCACCTTCACCGTTTTTGTATGCTCAGCCCTTCCCTTGTTGGATTCTGTTGGCCCTCAGAGTGAGGTGCTCCTTGTCAGGCACTACCCAGATTCCTAATACCTGCTCAGTTTTTGTTCTCCTTTAGTGATGGAGAATGTACAACCCAACAGTGACCCTGCACACATGTCGCGATTTTTGCACCTTGATTACTTAGATTTCAGCCCGTCTTAGATGGGTAGCACAGCTAGTTCAGGATAATCGGCACCTTGCATTTTTATTTGCTCATGAACTATGATTTGTTTAATTTGCTTTGAGTAAATGTCTGCTCAGATGAGTTATACCTCAGGTTGAACTGAAAGAGTTCTAAGCAATAAACATTTTCATTAGTAGTTTAATGGTGTTTTGTGTCCCTTATTTGTCAGCTGTATCAGCAAATCACTAATAAGAGGTTTTAGACTTTGACATATTGGGTGATTAGCTTGAAAGCAGATATAATTATATAAGTAAGAATTACTGAATTTTTTTTTTTTTTTTGGCAGGAATTTGTTCCACGAGTTTTAGTGATGTATCTAATAGCTGCTGTGGCCTTCCTCTTCTATATTTCTAAAGTTCCAGAAAGGTATTTTCCAGGTATGTTATTAATACTTAAGTGTTGTGTTTGTGCGCTTTTTGAACTATCTTTTAAAATATTTTATTTACCCCAAGGTGCTATATGGCAGTGCAGTAGTTAGCACTGCTGTCTCATGGCTCCTGTGATATGTTTTTTATCTCTGGCTCAGTCCACCATCTACGTAGATTTGTGTGTTCTTTGGGTGGGCTTTCTGCTAATATGGTGGTTTCCTTTTGCATCTCAAAAGCATGCATGTTAGGTTAACTGTCCACTTTAGATTTACTTAGAATGAGGAAAGCATGGTATGCCATACAGTAGGTGTAGGGCTGAATTCTCTTGTACATGATGCTGCCGATTAAAACTGGTGTCTCGCAACACCGCTGCAATGAAATAGTGGGTTCAGAAAATGGGTGGCTGGATGGGTGAATGTCACAAAGCCTTTGGAACAACGTGTTTCTCACAGTGAAAACTTTCTTATTGTGACTGTTTTGTTGATAGACAGCTGGTATCTATAGGTTAAGATTTTAGAAGGTACTTTAGGCAGTGACCTTTTAACGTGTCTCACACCAGTTGTTTCATCGTGGAAAAAGAGCCCCAGTATGACAAAATTGAATCAAGCCATTCACCCCAGCAAAGCTTGCCAGTCCTATCCTCTTGAGTTTAGGTTATTTTGAAATAACTGAGTTTTGAAGGTCCCTAAAGCCCTACTGTCTACCCCACTACATGGTAATTTATTCCATGTGTCTGTGGTTCTCTGTGTGAAGAAAAGCTTCCTAATGTTTTTGTGAAATTTACCCTCCTTTTGATTTGTACACCACACATCAGGGCACTATATATAACGTAACATCTTGTTAGCCTTATTAATGGTTAGTGTGTCAAAGGAGCGCCACACACTAAACAAGTGTACTTGTAGACTAAGTAATTCATTGATGATTCACAAAGAGGTGCAGTTTTTGGAATTGACTGGCACTGCAGCATTTATATAGTAGCAAAAAATGAAATGGTATTGTATATATTTTGGCATTATCAATTAAATCGTTATCGATTAATCTACCAATCATTTTGACGATTGATTGATTGGACATACTAGACTTGGCGTTTTCAAAGTGTCCAAAAAATGTAACCTGGAAAACCAAGTTTTTACAAGAATATGAACACTGTGTGCCATGTAGATATAAGCGCATCACAGGTTAAGTTGATCTTGACTTGCAGCAGTTCACAGATACCAGCCAGCACATAAAACCCTACATTTTTCTTTTCAACTGAACCTTCAACTAACGTTCATTTAGCAGCTTTTGTTTTTTTTTACTTAAGACCCAAACAATCTAGCTTTGACATGGATCTGTGCGTAGCAGCTGTCATTACTGGTGAGGAATACAAATGCACAGTGTGGGCTTTAGTCATGTTTGTTTTTTTTTTTTATCATTTTGTGCTTTTGAGTGCATGTTTCTCTGAATGTAACCAGAAGGATGTGCTTCTACTCAGTCATTTTTGTCACAGGTGAGCAGCTCGATCAGCAACTGACCATTTAGCTAAACGGTAGAAAATGGCACTTGTAATTCAAACCATTCTAAGTGTGCATCTTAACAACTGTAGCCATGGGGAGTTGGTGATACAGAGTGAACTCTCGGCAAAAGCCGCATGTGTCGCCAAGGTAAACTGTGTAAGCAGCATTTTGCCATTAGCTCATAATGAATGCCTGGTACCTTGTAACGTGTGCCTCAGTTTCCAATTGTAAAGGCAGGCTTGTGGTCTGTCTGTGTGTTTTTAGCACAAGACCAGGTGTTTGTTTTTTTTTTTTTTTTGCCCAGCGCTTTTGTTCCCACTGCACATTTATTTGCAGGTACAAGGCATAGTACAGAGAGAGAATGTGTAGAATCAGCACCCAGTATAGGCCATAATTTGAACCCATTGCCAAGGAGCTGTGAGTGGCAGTACTAATCACTGTCAAATTGCAACAAACCATTTCGTATGTGATTACTTGTGTGGAAAGTGAAAGAAACCGTTTTGATCCCATCAGCTAGTTTGTTTAGTGCCTGGTGTCAAACAGCTGAACATCTTTGTAGCCAATAACCTTTCTTTTTTTTTTTTTCTTCTTCAATCCCCCCGCCCCCTTTTCCCACGACAGGTCAGCTGAACTACCTGGGGTCAAGTCATCAGGTGTGGCATATTCTGGTTGTGCTGATGTTTTACTGGTGGCACCAGTCAGCTGTGTACATCACACAGTATAGACATACCCAGCCTTGTCCCGAGGACCCAGTTCATGCCTAATCCCAGACAAAATGCCTCGTCAGCTAAAGAACGTACGGCACCCACCAAGCCCCCTTCGATTCAAGTGCCTATGTACAGGTGAATGCTAGGTGCTGCCTTGCTTGTTCTTCCACAGACTTTTGTACATTTATCAGAAGTTATTTAATTTAAAAGAAAACCATTCATTGTAAACATTTCTTCTCTTTGATGTTTTAATGTACATTTTTGATATTCAAAATGTAATTATAAACTTTTTTTTTTGTTTTTTTTTTTTTACTGCTATCAGTATATAGTTCTTTTTCCTAAAATAAATATATATTTTAGTGAATTTGAACACTGCTTTCTCAGTGGTACGGTGAAATACCCAAAAGTTATGAGTTAGATATGTCACAAAGGGTTACAAATCTACAAACAAGGCCAAAATGTACTTATTTCTTTAAAATTGGTACTGCAGAAAATGTATTGAAATTAAATATGTCAGACAGTCTTTAAGAAAATATCTGGCATACAAATTCAGCAGAAGCCTTGATCTGCCAGCTTTCTTACCAAGCATGGTTGATGAGAGGACTCGCACATCCACTGTTACTGTTGAATTTTTGTTGTTTAATGTTATAAATACTAAAGCAGGTTTCATGTTTAAATTCTCCTGCACTGCACTGGGTCCCTAGTCTTTATTTTATATTTTAAATTGGCATTAACCTAGGGGGTAGCCTTGTGGTCTTGGCATAAACTGAACGGAATGTCAGGCTTGCCAGGCCGTGATTTTTCAAAGAGGTACCCGTTGTACAGTTTGACGGATCGCGCGTGACTCGCTTAACAGGTTATACACATTGTGAACCTTTTCTGTTGACAGGACTTGGACACTAATATTGTAAATAATGAAAGAGTGTGCACCAGCGTTCTACTTCTAGTAACAGGCTGCTGACTTAAAGCGAATGAGAACATTTACTTTTTATGTGCAACGTGAGTAAGACAGGAGGGCACACATTGTTACTGCAGGTTTTAGATTTGGGCGTTTGGAGGACTTTCTGAAAATCTCAGTATTGCAGTTTAAGTGAATAATAAATGCTTTTATTTTTTGGTGTAGGACAGGTGTGTTCTTTGTCTGAAAATGCACTGCTATTCTTTACAGAAGCTGAATATTGATGGCACTTTAATATATATTTTTGGGAAACAATATGAGTCAGATAATTTGTTTAAAAAAAAAAAAAAAGCAACTTAATGTAAAACACTGTTTACTTAATCATGTGTAACAAATGATGTTTTTGTCAATCTGTAATGTGTGCATCTTGTTTCAGGTGATAGTCATTCTTATTTACAGTAACCCTGTTAAAGCCAAAGCAGTCATTGGTTGATATTCTTCAGATTCCTAAGGAGTGTTACTGTAGACAGACTTTGGAATATACGGTTTAACAGCCCAGTAAAGGCTGTCATTTACTAGCGCAAACTGGAGGCAGATTTACTGGTGTGAATTCCTACTGTGAAGGTGAGTTACTGTTGGCACTAAGCAGAAAGCTTGTCATTTAAGGCACTGACCCTACCATGATGGTGCATGTAGCGAGGCTTAAGTCATGTTTGTGCTTCTTGATAAAGAAGTTCATATCCTCAAGTTGCAGCACTTGTCTGCTAACAGTGTGTTTAACTACTCAAGTTATTTTTACGGTAGTGTATGTGAAGTACTGTACTGACATGACTTAAAAAAAGAAGTGTCTGGCCTTTAATGCTAATGCATGCTTTATAATAAACAAATGTATTTATTTTGAGTAGTATATGTAATGATGAATGGCATTCCTGGTATTACATTGTTTTAATAAAAAAAGAAACCTGAAACAAGTGAATATATTTCTCTCAAGACTGTAATATTCAGTGTGATTGTTCTGTACATAATACACTCTTACCACACATTTCACAAATTAGAAACCATTCAGTCCACCAAGCTCGTTAATTGCTCTCCTGCTGTCGTGTAACGTGCCGAGAAACAGTCGATATTCTGAATATTTAGGCTAGCAAGAAGGAACAAACTCGCTCATAAACTACCAAGCCTAAGCCTGTCCTAAGAGATTAAGTGGCACACTTCATAAAAACTAAGTACACGTAATGCTTTGACCCACTTTATTTATTGCAGTATTAGACAGGAGAATAGCATGATGAAAATAACCAGAAGAAAAAAAAAAACTCGTAACTGGTAGAAAGTTCAGTTTTTTATTCTATTTAAAAAAAAAAAAAAAAAAGCAGCAGCCTTTGACTTTTAGGTTCAACATATTAATTGGCTTCAAATGATTAAATATTCCTGTGAGGTGTTCAATCGTTACAGCTGTCAAATTAATGAATGTGTCAATACAAGAATATACCTTAAAAAATACTTTCAAGTACGAACAACTTTAGAACAAGTGAGTGTCTGAAAAGTGCACTTGTTTTGCATACCAGCAGTACGAAGGACTTTAAGAAACTTAACTTGATTCTGGTTCTCCAGCAATGGTTCAGTTTCCCTTTTAATAAAAAATGATGCCCATGCTCTGATTATGGGTTGTCACAACCCAGTTAAGAGTTGTAGAGACCTAGAAAACCACTCTGGACAGTAATATAAAATGTGCAAAAATACAGTGTACAGCTGGGTGCTCGATTATTAAGAAGATCAATCACGGGGCAGGATGATGACGCACAAAAGAAAAGACTTTTAATCCTCTCCAGCTTCAAGATTTTAAATACACTTGACGCATGATGTAAATGACGACGTCCTTTGACTCCGTATGTTCAGGCCCTTTGAGAATACTTTAGTTTTTGCCTCCTTTTCAAGAGCCGCCACCTTTTGTATTGCTTTGTTACCTCCCATGAATTATAACCAAGTGGCATCGCAGACTATTGCCTAACAGAAAAATCCAGTAAGAGGCGTTTAGTGGTTCTCCTAAAAAAAATCACAGCAGAAATCAAGTTTTTTTTTAATAATTTATCTAACACAAACAACAATTGTTGTTTCTAGTAAATATTTTTTCCAACCACTGTTACGGTCTTCTTAGCGAAGACCAGTGTTCAACAGTTGTAATTAAAATGTTCCTTTCAGTAAAAGTTGGAAAGAAATGGCAGAGAAGGTTTTACTGCTAAAATAAAAAATATATATAAAAAAAAAAGTAGTCTGTTAAAAATATGCTTGAAAATGAAAGAAAAAACGACTGAACGAAGCAAAATGAAACTTCAAGGCTCGGTTTGAATTAACCGTAAAGGAAAGTGAGAAGCCAGTGTCGGCCTTTTCTGTTTTGGCTCAGAGGTTCTGTGCAGCAGGGTGGAGCTGTGGCCATAAGGCACTGCGGTGTGAAATGAATGTTACTGAAATGTTCAGAAGCCTTCCCATAGAGCTTTGCAGCCAGTCATCTTTAAGCAGTGAATAACGGTGCAGGCTCGTTCTCACAGTAAGATTTCGGTCATCCTAAATGAGGCGTTCACATCCATTTTTCAACTTTAAGCAGTCCCGTGAATTGCACGTTATGAGTGCATAAAGGCTTGTCAGGTGAACGTTAGTTGCCTACTCATAGTCTACTTATATATTCTATAGTAATTTTAGCACTTGTGGTAGGTTGTGTATGAAAAGATAATCAATCCGTTTTTATCCACGGTTTTGACACTTTTGCTGCTTGTTTCAAATAATTGGTTTTGGCTGCAAACACTAAAACACTGAAGTTACAATCCCATGACAGCCCAAGCAGAGATGCGGCAGGCCTTGCACATTTGTTCTGGAAGACTATTGTTTAGAAGGAAAAGGAGCTGCTCCAAAAGGATCGAGCTCAACCTGCGCTGCCTGCTGGGGGGCACTCTGCACTACAAGTTCTGTGAAGGGCACGGCTCCAAAATCATCTGTTTTTAACCCATCTCCGCCATGAAACGAACCATGGAGTGAACTTTGTCTAGGCCTCCCACCACTCAAGTTGAGATCTCCTCTGTTGTCTCCTAAACCTTGGTGCTGTGGGAGTCTGCCACTCTCTGGTGGATGGAATGGCTTTGCACCAAACAGGTCCAGTATTGTTTCTTCAGGCTGCAATGATGGCCCTTTATCTTTTGAATCAGGTGGCGCCAAACTGATATTCTCTTTTGAGTCTGACGTGTTCAAAAACTCATTGCTGCTCTGAGAATCTCGTCTTCCCACTTTCTTATGTCTGCGTACGCGCTCCGGGGTACGATAGTTCGTTTTTGTGGTTTTCCTGCCACTGGTAGGAGTGCCATGGTGCCGCTTCCCGTTTCCACTTGTATTTTCTTGTTTTGTACGTCTTTGTCTGGAGGAAAGTTTTTGTAGACTCCTCTGCTTTGTTTTTTGCTGGTGAGGTGTTGAACAGTCTTCAAATAGCTCCTGCCCAAAAATGTCTTCTTTATTGCCAGAAGCAGGAAATGGATGGGGTGGCTGGAAAGGAATTGAGCCAAAAATATCTATGCTGTCCGGAGAAACTGGTGGGGACTGGAAGAGTGCTGCTTCTCCTGGGTTCCCAGGTTTGGATAAACTTCTATTAAATGGCGCTTTGGTAAATACATCAAATTCATCCATATTTTGCTCAGTGGTGGGCGACTGAAATGGTGCTTGAGAAAATATGTCCATGTTCTCTGCAGAGGTCTTGGTCTGTTCAGTTCTAAGAAAAGGCACAGCACCAAACACATCCACTTCTGCCTTTAAGGCGGCTCCTGCCTCCATACCAGGGTCTTGTGGCATTACTATTTGGTTGTTGGCAGGATTCCCACTTCCACCAACCACTTGATCAGTTCCCAGGCCGACCCCTGGAAGCTTTCTCTTCCTAAAGTCAATATCAGAATCTGAGCTACGCTTGTCCTCCTCTTCATCCTCAACCTCTTCCTCAGAATCCATCAGAAGGGGTCTCTGCCCAAAATTTTCTGGCTCTGTGTCATTGCTATCGTTAAACTCCCCGTGCTCACTGTTTAAGGCTTCTTCGTCTTCCTGCTCCTCTTCCTCACTGCTTTTTGGAGAAGGAGGATCTGACTCAAAGTCACTGTCTGAGTCCTCTCCTCTTCGGGTTTGTTGCCCAGAAGGACCACTTTTTTTGCCTCCCTTATGTTCTTTGGACAGCTGGCCCTGCTTTTCTGCTTTTCCATGGCTCTCTGCAACAACCCCTGGCTTTGCTGTGGCCTCTTCTGGATGCTCTAAGCTGGAGCCTGCACAACAAAACAGAAATCGGTCAGACTGAAGAATGCAACTTACACTTCTCTACTTTTACAAAAAATAATCTTGTAGTCAAGAGTAGATATCGGGAATTAAGGAACAGAACCTGCAAATAATATGACTTATATTGGCATGCAAAAGTTTGGGCGCCCTTGCTTAAAATGTCTGTTACAGTGGATAGTTAAGTGAGCAGAAGATGAACTGAACACCAAAAGGCATAACGTTAAAGATGACACATTTCTTAAAGATGTAATCTTGCTTAAAATAATTTCCACCATTCATAAGTACAAAATACCAAAAAATGAAAAGGGCCTGAAACAAAAGTTTGGGCAACCGACAAGGTCAGTACTTAGTAAGACGCCCTTTGGCAAGTATCACAGCTTATAAACACTTTTTGTAGCCAGCTAAGAGTCTTTCAGTGCTTACTTGGGGTATTTTCACACAATCGTCCTTGCAAAAGGCTTCTGATTCTGCAAGATTCTTGTGCCGTCTTGCATGCACTGCTCCTTTGAGATATATTCACAGATTTTTCAATGATGTTCAGATCAGGGGACTGTGAGGCACAACAGTCATCTTGCGCATCTTGAGGTATTCCATTGTAAATTTTGAAATGTGTTTTGGATTATTATCTTGTTGTAGGACCCAACCTCTTTTTAACAGATGGTGTGATGTTTGCTTTCAGAATTTTCTGGTATTTATTTGAATCGATCCCCAACACAAGCCCAAAGCAAGATCAGTCCAGCCCCATGCTTAAGAGTTGGAGAGGTGATCTTTTCTTGGAATTCGGACCCCTTTTTTCTCCAAACATACCTTTGCACCTTGTAGCTGAAAAGTTCTATTTTGATGCCATCAGTCTGCAGGACTTGTTCCCGAAATGCATCAGGCTTTTGATGTTCATTTGAAAGCTTCAGGTGTTACATTTTGTGGTGAGGATGCAGGAAAGGTTTTTTGTTCTGCTGAATCTACGATGAAGGTCATATTTGTTTACGTGTCCCTGCACAGTAGAACAGGGCACCTCCACTCCAGAGTCTGTTAAATTTTCCTGAGGTTTTTTTGTAGTCGTACAGGGTTTTTTATTTACCTTTCTACCAATCCAATGAGCAGTTCTTTCAGAAAGCTTTCCTGGTCTTCCAGACCTCAGTTTGACCTCCACCATTCCTGTTAACTGCCATTTCTTAATAACATTACAAACTGAGGAAGCAGCTACATGAAAACTCTTTGCTATCTTCTTGTAGCCTTCTCCTTCAATTATTTTATTTTTCAGAGTGCCCATGGCTGCTGACTGTTGGAACAAGGCTTGAGGAGTCAGAGAATTTATACAGCATTACAATTTGCATCACTTGGGGTTTCCTGACAATGACTGTGAACAAGCCATAAGGTCTGAGGCCTTGGTAAAAGTTATTTGAGACCTCAAATATCTTGGGGTACCCAAACTTTTGCATGGGGCTTCATTCCTTTTTTTCACTGTACAACTGTACAAAACAAAAACAATAAACTAATCCTGCATAAAATGAAAAGAAATGGGTCATCTTTAACTTTACGCCTTTTGGTGATCAGTTAGTTTTCTGGTCTCTTGACTATTCACAGTAACAGACATTTTAAATAAGGGTGCCCAAACGTATGCATGCCACTTAAATCTTTGGACAATTATATATTAAGAGAATTATAGAGCAAAAGAAAAGAGATGTGGCCTGTGTAGTACTTACCCATATTATTATATGTAGACAAAATTATTATCACACACGCTCTATAAACAGAACTATCATCTTTTTTATAGTAACTTCTCCATTAAGGTAAGGAACACTTCACTAGCACGATTGTCAGGCTTCAGATTAAAAATGCTCTTAGGCAACTCATCACCTGTAACATCTGATATGAAGACACTCTGAATGGCCTGTTGTTTTCAGGGCTTCATGAAGAATCAATTACAATGTCAAACAAATGCATGAGAATACAAGGACTGATAAAAGTATAGGATGGAAAACAGAGTGACCAAATAATGATCAGCTTAATCAAGTTAGAGAAGACCAAACCAGTTCTTAAAACAGTAACCATTAACGGCAGACATTCAGGTTCTAATGACGTTTGGAATGAATTCAATATTCAGCATTCTCTCTTTTTGAAAAGGATACATCACAAAAGTGAGTCTAGCAATGAGCTGAGAAGAAACCGGGGCAGACGTTAACCTTCAGCAATGTTTAGGTTCCTTGTCTTTTAGGATAACAGTGCAGACTGCACGGGACTTTTTGGATTATTTTCTATTCTGCCACAACTGCAGGTCAGCTTGTCTTTTCTCTTTTTGCAAACAAGTTTTCATTTACTCCATTTTGGCTTATTTTGTGTTATTGCTAGTTGTAAAGGAAGGTGATTTTATATTTAACATTCAATTGTTTAAAAGGATTATAGACAGTTTTGTATGTTGTTATAGCTGTATGCTTAAAGTAATCATAAGCGTGCTTTTCTTTGACGTGCTACTGCAGATGGAAGGTACTTTTACAGAAGAGCAGACAGACACCTTTTGCAGATAAGTACAATTTACAGTAGTACAAAAGTCAAAACTTTAAACAGCAAAATGATATCTTAAGAAAGGTAAGAGTTCTAATCATCATTTTCTGGACTTCCAACGTGCATAAAAGTGAAGCTGTTGGAGCATCGGCATGAGGGGTGAACACACACACAGACAGCCAATGTGCTGATGTGGTCAAACTAGGGCTGTTCACTGTGGTTCTGACAAGATTTAAAAAGTCACCAGCTTAAAATGAAAGACTCATTTCTATCATGTTATCATCCACTGAAATGAAGAGAAGCAGAAAGAACAAAGTCATGCAGAAATGTCCATCCATCCCATCCATTATCCAACCCGCTATATTCTACCTACAGGGTCATGGGGGTCTGCTGGAGCCAATCCCAGGGCGCAAGGCTAGAAACAAACCCTGGGCAGGGCGCCAGCCCACCACAGATGCAGAAATGTAGCCTCAAAAAAATGAAATGTTGCTCACAGTTCAATGTGTCGGGTTCATCATCCTTAAACGCTCACCAAATAACCAGATTGTACAGGGTGGTCCAGATCTAATTATGCAGATCCAGATCGTCTGGATGACATTGATTTATGCGGGGATAATTCCAGTTCGGCGCAAAGCCGATTCTTCATGTCGTCACACTTCTTGATAGTCTGGGATTTTTTGGGTGATTTTCTATATAATAAACTTAAAAAGTTATAGCGTAATGAAAATTGCATAATTAGATCTGGACCACCCTATGTAACCGATCTTACCAAAGCCATTCACCTTTTAATTTGGACATAATAAAAATATTTAAGAATGTGGTAGCACTTTAGGTACTGCAAAAATTACTCATTTACTTTTATATGCATATTCATCTGGATAATATGGCCTCCTAAAATAACGTCACTTTGGAATCGTCCAAGGTAGCTTAAGTGAGATGTACTGATTTATGCAGATGTATCAAGAGACATAAAACCTGTGAGTTCTTCATGTTAGCAAGTAACTTTACAGCACTGCACAGAGATGAACAACCTGTCTGTTGATGTGTATTGTGTGTCATGGAGACCAGCAAAACATTTTGTTATGTTACAGCCTTATTCCAAAATTGATTAAATTCATTTTTTTCCTCAGAATTCTACACACAAAACCCCATAATGACAACGTGAAAAAAGTTTACTTGAGGTTTTTGCAAATTTATTAAAAATAAAAAAAAATGAGAAATCACATGTACATAAGTATTCACAGCCTTTGCTCAATACTTTGTCGATGCACCTTTGGCAGCAGTTACAGCCTCAAGTCTTTTTGAATATGATGCCACAAGCTTGGCACACCTATACTTGGCCAGTTTCGCCCATTCCTCTTTGCAGCACCTCTCAAGCTCCATCAGGTTGGATGGGAAGTGTCGGTGCACAGCCATTTTAAGATCTCTCCAGAGATGTTCAATCGGATTCAAGTCTGGGCTCTGGCTGGGCCACTCAAGGACATTCACAGAGTTGTCCTGAAGCCACTCCTTTGATATCTTGGCTGTGTGTTTAGGGTCGTTGTCCTGCTGAAAGATGAACCGTCGCCCCAGTCTGAGGGCAAGAGCGCTCTGGCGCAGGTTTTCATCCAGGATGTCTCTGTACATTGCTGAAATCATCTTTCCTTTTATCTTGACTAGTCTCCCAGTTTCTGCCGCTGAAAAACATCCCCACAGCATGATGCTGCCACCACCATGCTTCACTGTAGGGATGGTATTGGCCTGATGATGAGCAGTGTCTGGTTTCCTCCAAACGTGACGCCTGGCATTCACACCAAAGAGTTCAATCTTTGTCTCATCAGACCAGAGAATTTTGTTTCTCATGGTCTGAGAGTCCTTCAGGTGCCTTTTGGCAAACTTCAGGTGGACTACCACGTGCCTTTTACTAAGGAGTGGCTTCCGTCTGGCCACTCTACCACAGAGGAATGTGCTGCACAGATGGTTGTCCTTCTGGAAGGTTCTCCTCTCTCCACAGAGGACCTCTGGAGCTCTGACAGAGTGACCATCGGATTCTTGGTCACCTCCCTGACTAAGGCCTTTCTCCCCCGATCGCTCAGTTTAGATGGCCGGCCAGCTCTAGGAAGAGTCCTGGTGGTTTTAAACTTCTTCCACTTACGGATGATGGAGGCCACTGTGCTCATTGGGACCTTCAAAGCAGCAGAAAGTTTTCTGTAACCTTCCCCAGATTTGTGCCTCGAGACAATCCTGTCTCGGAGGTCTACAGACAATTCCTTTGACTTCATGCTTGGTTTGTGCTCTGACATGAACTGTCAACTGTGGGACCAAATTGGTTTGTGCTCTGACATGAACTGTCAACTGTGGGACCTTATATAGACAGGTGTGTGCCTTTCAAAATCATGTCCAATCAACTGAATTTACCACAGGTGGACTCCAATTAAGCTGCAGAAACATCTCAAGGATGATCAGGGGAAACAGGATGCACCTGAGCTCAATTTTGAACTTCATGGCAAAGGCTGTGAATACTTATGTACATGTGCTTTCTCAGTTTTTTTATTTTAATAAATTTGCAAAAATCTCAAGTAAACTTTTTTCACATTGTCATTATGGGGGGTTGTGTGTAGAATTCTGAGGAAAAGAATTTTAATCCATTTTGGAATAAGGCTGTAACATAACAAAATGTGGAAAAAGTGATGCGCTGTAAGAGTAAATGAGTAATAGATACATTTTTGCAGTAACAAAAGTGTTACTATGAATTTTAAAATCTATAATGGCCGAATAAAAGGGTATTGCCATCCCCCTGCCGCTTTCTTTTAGTATTTATTCTATCCTGCTGCCTGGGGTATAAATGAATAAAGAAGAGATGCCCTCTAATAGGAGAAGTGAAGTACAGTATCGGCCAGTTCTGGGTGTAGGTCAGATCTGCAGGCCCATCAGAAAGTGCACTGTGATGGCCGAGCCGTCTTTCCTCCCAGACCAGGTAGTGCAAGGATACGAGAACAAGAGTTGAGGTGAAGGACTTCCTGTAGGTGTGGATCTACGTAAGGCGGCATCTGCAAGTGGCAGGGACACCACACAACCCTTACGTGATGAAACACTTGTAATTTAGTTACCTTACCAAAAAATACATATATGTAAACCCTAAAGCAAAAAAAGATATATAAAGAAAAATTAGTAATTCTTAAAACGTTTCTTGTTCATGGTAGTTTACCAATAACTCCAACCCATAAATCGAGATTTCCTAATGTCCTGAATTGTGGCATTCGGATGATGCGGATGTTCAGCTTGTAGTGTGGGGTTTGATTACTGCAATCCACGTGATTTTCTCAAACTGTTCTGCTCCTCATAGGCAGGAGTGGTATTATAAAAATCTTTGTAATGGTATAATTAAAAATTCTGACAGCTTCGGTAGGTCCCAGAATGGGATATCAAAAGAGTTGATAACTTTGGTACCAAGTCAATACCAAAATGGCAAAAAATGTAAAGGTATTAGCTAGGTACAAAGCAGTTATTTGACTTGGCAATTAAATTAGCCATGATAGATAGATACTGTAGATGGATGGATGTACTTTATTTGTCCCCAAGGGCAAATTACAATTGTACAGAAGCTTGAGAGACAGATATAAATAATATATAAATAATAAAACAAGCAACCTCCCCTAAACACACGTAAGAGCTTTGGACTTGGATACTGGAGCACGGCTACTTTCAACGGTGTTATAGATGGCAGTAAGATGGTCAGACCTGTCCAGATGTCCATGTGAAGGCATTAACACTTGAATAAAGCAGATCCGGCTTGCTGTGTCCAAAAAAGGAACCTGCCATTAGACACTTGTTCAGAAATACTCATTGTTCTGTTGCTGAGTTTAAAAGTAAATAACACGATAACGCCAGCGCTCCTAGGCAGTAATGCAGACAAATTCAGTGAATTTTTCAAAATCTGGGTCACACTTATTGGCTGTAATTGTAATGTGCTTGCATCCTCTTCATAAGTCTCTAGACGCTCTCCTGCTTTTACCACTTTGTCCGATCATATCAGATGAAAAATGTTCTGCATTAAGTAGCTTACATTTAAGCTGGTTCTCCGCAATAACAAAATGCCACAGTACCAGGAACAATCTGTGACTCGCCATAACATGTTAAAGTTCATCCAACTTATTTAAACAGCAATTGAACATTCCACATTTATGGAGACAGGCCAGTTCTTTCCACCTTACTGTTATCTTTTGTTCGTATTTTTTCTATATTTGGACGAGCTGCTTCTGCAATAAGATCAACAGTCAGCGGTGATCGGGGCGATACCAGCCAAATAGGGGAACATTTAATATTTCTGATTTAAATATTTAATATAAACATAACAAACGCATCACAGAGATACATAGTTATAGCAGTTCAGGCAAAACGGCATACTGAACATGAATCTAAAAACGCTAAATTTGTATCAGTTGTTTGGGGCTGGCAAACTAATATTCCTGATTAGTGAGAACTCATACAGTATATCAAATATTTAAATGGCTCCTCAGTGAATGTAATACAGTCTCTCAATTACAATTAACTGAATACAAGAACATAGCAGCGGTCCAGTAAATGTTCTCATTCTGAATTTGTACGCAGACTACGCAAAGGTAAACTAAAGTATTCCAGACTCCAATGTGAGGCCATCTGTCCAACGGCTAAATCTTGGCTGAAACTGGGTCATGCAATAGGACCGTAAACCCAAGCACAGCAGCAAATCTACAACAGAACGGCCGAAAAAGAAAGGAATCAAGGTGGTGTGCAGTGACCCAGTCAAAGTCCAGACCTCAACCCGAAGGGATCTTTAGAGAGCTGTGCATAAACAAAACGCCCACCAACCTCGAAGAACTGAAGCAACGTTGTAAAGAGGAGTGGGCCGGAACTCCTCCACAACAATGTGAGAGACTGGCAAAGTCAAACAGAAAGCGATTACTTCA
Organism: Polypterus bichir lapradei; assembly: GCA_026402145.1. Taxonomy (NCBI): domain Eukaryota; kingdom Metazoa; phylum Chordata; class Cladistia; order Polypteriformes; family Polypteridae; genus Polypterus; species Polypterus bichir. The sequence continues at coordinate 45,351,896 of JANRMT010062835.1, forward strand.
AGTTGTTGCTGCTAACTAAAGGGGGTCCTACAGTTTCAATCATGGGATGTACTTTCACACATGGCTTCTCCGTTTTGTCTTCTTTTTTGTTAAATAAGTAATGACATGGTGGAATCTGTTGTGTGTTTTTTTTTACAACCGAGGCTAGATTTAAATAAATGTAGGACCTGGTAAAGACTAGCTGTATTTTTTATTATGTCCTGAAATGTAAAACCACAGAACCCTGAGAGTGTACTTTCTTATTCACATGACTGTATATATGCTGTGTGTGTATACTGAGTAATAATTAATATTCTATTACGCACAATATTGTCCACTTGAATAAAGGAGTTACTTTTAATTTGGCCGTGGTATTGAACAGGTTATCGAGTATTATGATATTTCACTGGTATTAAATAAAAAAAATTCTGGTATTGTTTCTAAATACTTTGAAACTGAAACATATATCACTAATGTACAAGTGACTAATTGTGCACACTGGTAGGCCTCTAAACCGTCAACACGCTTGTTAATGCTCTGCTACTCAAGTAGATTTGACAGCAGGTATTCACCTTTCAAACTAATAAAAGTGCACATTTTCTTTCAATCACGCTGCACACAAGACTGTCCTCCTCTGCCGTTTGCATTGAATCATTAATCAGGTTGAGCCACAAGGCACTCTGGGTAATACTCTTAAAGAAACAGGCACAATTACTATAAACAGTCCGAATAACAAGCGAAGACATCACCATTAAAACACAAAAATCATTGACAGAAAATGGCATTTTCCTGTTTTCTTTTCCATGTGTCTATATGCACAACTTTTATTTTACTTTTAAATACATTTGAAAGTTTTCTACATTCTAAATTTTTAGCAAAAAGAAAAAGAATGTTATTTAGTATTCTAAAAAAAAGCATCGGAAGACTAAACTGTTAGCTTGAAACCTCTGTGTACATCAGTGACATACTTCACAAATGAAAGCAATACTTAAGGACTTGAAATATAATCCTGGATAATTTCCTTTATGAAATTATTTGGCAAAACAAAGCATTCCATACAAATCGTTAACTCTCAAAAGAGGAAGGCAAGGAACTAGAAATACTGAAATAAAATTGAAGAAACCGTTGGAACAGCTCTTTTCTGCAAGTGAGCTAAATAATGAAAGAGGATAGCAGATGTTGGACTGACAAGAGGAGACGACGCGGTCCTTCAAGCTTGTTGGTTTAGCTAATAGAAGCTTTCCAATAACTCACTCAAACACTTCTTAATGATTGTCAGGACTTCCATTTCAACTAAATGAACAAGTAAGTAGTTTGTTCCAGATTGCCAGGACCATTTGTGTGAGCAATTTCAGTAGATACTTTTTAACAGAGCCATTTATTTATAATCAAACATCACTGTGTGACTGCCCACTTGCAAATGTGAGCTCGCCTGCCCCCGTAACAGAGATGGGCTTTCTTCCAGCGGGCACTAATGGAGATTGTAGCCTTGACTTCAGCTTTACCAAACTGATCTCTAGAGGTGCTGTTGTCACCCATTATTTCCTCTGCTGAGGCTACTTCTACAACTAACAGTCCTGCCACATCACGTACACACAGGCAGCTTAGGTGGCCACAAGAAGGATCATCTGGAATGAGTGCATGCTATGGACCTGTCTACCACGCCAACAGGGACACATCTGAAAAACCCTTTTCTCTCTTTTTTTTATTATTATTATTCAGTTTAGAATTCCATTCACAGTGAACCAACAGTTTTGATTTTTTTAATTTCTCTATATTTCATAGTGTTGATAGAAGAAATGGAGGTTTTTGAAAACACTGAAGTATGGCTATCATTTGATTAGGCACAGGCCTCAGTTTTGTTGTCGTGATGCCCGTTGTAATTTCTACTGTCAGGATGCTCCTTTCCTAACCTCTCTGCATCAGCCAGCCTGTAGTATGCCATTAGCCTCCATATGTCACCAAAACAACTAGCACGTTTTCTGGCATTTAATCTATCAATATATGACATTTTGTAGTGTGGCATCATACTTTTGACAGAGAGCATTAATAAAATCGTGTCTTCTTGATGAAGACAAACAACGTGTAAAATTCCTCCAGGACTGACTACAAAATGGGAGCACAAAACAACAAGTTGTGGTGGGATGTCCAGGACTCCTTCATAATGGAAGGACCGAGGGAGAAAGTGTGCAGAAGGCATTATCTCCCTTGGATCGCTAGGTGGCTGCGCCCCTGTGTTGCTACAGTCCCATGGATTCCCACAGGACACACTGGGAATTGGAGTTTGTTGGCTCAGCCCTGTTGGGTTCTGGAGCTGTCACCAGTGGGTGCTGCAGGGACTGGGGAGCACTACTTTGTTGAGCTTCCGGACCACACTTACAAGACACCAGAAATACTCATGGGTGTCAGATAAAAGACGCCTGCTGCCTCAACTCAGGGAACCAGAGTCGGGAGGAAGGAGACGAAGCTTGCTGGAAGGAGTGGAGGAGGCAGTTATCAGGAGACAGAGAGAGAAGAACAAATTAGAAAGAGAGTCTCCTGCACGTCGTAACTGTGGTTATGAGGTGGGAAACACTTGCTGGATAGGTTTGTGTCCAGAGCCTGTCTGTGTCGGGTGTTTGGGGAGTTGGAGCCCCCTGGTGGCCACAACTTAAAACTGATAAGGTCCAATGATGATGGAATAACTGTGGATTCTCTGGGGACATGGCTACTACTATCATGGAAGACATCTGCCCTAGCAGGATCTGAAATGGTGTAGCCTGTAATTAAGATGAACACTGGGAGAACTTTGGTTGTTGAAAACCTTCACTTAGGCCTTCTTTATACACTTCCGTACTTGCAACTTGCTTTTCCATGTGTGATAAGCTCTTCATGCCCTTTATCTAACTACGGTAGCTCATTCTGTCACGTTCTCAATGGACTCTTCTTCAATAAAACGACTTACTCGTTCCCCCAGACTAAATGTACAGTACATTGATTTGGAGCCAAATTATTTTTCAACTTTGCCCTTTGAATGCATGTATGAGTTTCCCAGTCCTGAGAGATTCCATTTTCATGTATCACAGCAACCTGAGGCGTCTTTGTAACCAAATCTCTTGTCATGCCTGTTATTCCCTCATACATGATCTGCTCATGCTAACTTTAAAGAGAGATAAGAAGACAAGTCTGTCTTTACAAGAATATTTACAGTGTGGTGGAATTTCACATAAATAACTTATCCTATAAATCGCACCTGTATATCTTATATCCTGATTTAGCCACGTGTTTCCTTATTTACTCTCACTGATTTGATTTTATGTACGTATAAGAAGACATCCTTTTCTTTTTGTGAAATCACCTCTCGGGCTATGCTAAAAAAAATCACAGATGGACATTACTTTAATGCAAGGATTTATATGAAACAATAAAGATACAAAGAGAGGTCACGTTAAAGCCTTGAAGCCTGATTACTGCCTTGTCCTGTCGGTGTAATGATGCTTCTTATCTCCTGTAGATTCGGTAATACTGTGTGGATTTAGTATTAGTCAAACGCGGATTACTTGACTGCTCGCTTTGTATTTCCCATGGTACAACCTTAAGAAGCACATTGGTACATTTTATAAACTAGATTCTTAGAAATATTAAAAGAGAAGGGAAAAATATTTGTTCTCAGCTGCACATTCTTCAACTGGGCCCAAAAACGTCCTCCACAACCTGCACTGATCAATGATCGGCTTTTAGCTAATCACAACTTTTGTCACTGATTTATGGAAAGAGATAAAAAAAAAAGTCATACAGTACACGTTTAGGTGGACTGTGTCCGTTTACTTTAAAAGGAGAGTCCAGATTTTTCTCTGAGCTAAGCATGTTACTAAAACTAATAATTTAGTGTGTTAATACATTTACACATAAAAGGTAAAGTAATAATAATAATAAGTTTTATTTATGTAGTGCCTTTCATACACTCAAGGACACTTTTACAATTCAATAAACACATTAACAAGACAGCAGAAATTACATACAAGAAAATGAATAATACTCATTGAAGAAATGTTTTTAACAGGATTTTGAAATGAATAATAGATTTTTCCTCGCGAAGGCTGAGAGGGACAGGGACATTCCAAATTTTAGGGGTCGTCGCACTGAAAGCTCTGCCACTCATAGTTTCTAACCTGTATTTAGGTACAGTGAGTAAGTTAGCATCCAGTGATCTTACGGAGTGTAAGGAAGCAGCAGCTCAGACAGATATAATGAGGGGCTAAACCATGAAGGGATTTAAAGGTGAGAAGAATAATTTTATATTTGATTCTTGAAAAGACTGGTAACCAATGCAAATCATAAAGGACAGGAGTGATGTGAGCAGATGTTTTAGTGTGTGTAAGTAGACGAGCAGCAGAATTCTGCACATATTGTAAACTATTGATATATTTAGTCAGGAGGCCATAAAACAATGCATTGCAATAGTTTAGACAGGTAGTGATGAAAGCATGAATCAGTGTTTCAGTATTTTTCACACTGAGGAAAGAACGCAGATGAGCAATGTTATGATGATGAAAAAAAGCTGTGTGTACTATTGAGCTAATGTGTGGTTGAAAAGTAAGAAGCTGAGTGGCAGAGCGACGGGCGCTGAGCAGGCTCCTATCAATCATGGAGAATCCACTGCATCCACTAAACAGTGTCATCTCCAGGCAGAGGAGTAGCTTCAGTGACAGACTGCTGTCACCATCCTGCTCCACTGACAGACTGAGGAGATCGTTCCTCCCCCACACTATGCAACTCTTCAATTCCACCCGGAGGGGGTAAACGTTAACATTATACTAAGTTATTGTCTGTTATACCTGTATTGTTATCACTCTTTAATTTAATATTGTTTTTTATCAGTATACTGCTGCTGGAGTATGTGAATTTCCCCTTGGGACTAATAAAGTATCTATCTATCTGTCTGTCAAAGTGCCACTTCTGGTTAACGGAAATAGCCCAAAAGTTGATAGAAATCAATGTTTTGTACCTAATACTTGTATGCAATATTTGGTTGACCTAAGTGAAAGCGTACTCAGATTATCGTGTTTACACACACATACATACAGACACACACACGGACAGAAATTCCAAAAATGTCGCAATTCATCAAAATCTCAACATCAAATCTTTGAACAATTATAATACTTTCCCTATACTTTGTATACGAGAAAGTAATAAATATTCTTGAAATAAATCCACAGGTAAGCCTGCCAAATTAGACACTCATTAGGTATGGCGTACATGAAGTCAATTCGCCACAGGTGATTGATACCTGATTTCAGACCAGAGCCGATTTTTTTTTTCATAGCTGTGCAGTATGGTGTATTTCAAAAGTGGGGCCAAGTCTGTGAATCATAAGATCTTTTACTTTTTTTTGGCTGGATAATACACAATTATTTGAGTGGTTAAAATATTGACATTTGTTTAAACTGAAAACAAAGTCTGTTATCCCCTACTAATCAAGCTTATAAAGAATCAAGTAGGTACCGTATATATACTCGCATTAAAGTTCTCCCGCGGATAAATCGGGGTTTGACTTTACCGTATAAGTTTTGCTATTTTATAATGTCGGTCGTATAAATGCAGAAAACTCACACTATAGATCCAAGAGATTATGCTATGCTAACGGCCACCTGAGAGACTAACCACGGAGCACACTGCCTTTTTTTTCTATGTATTGTGCCTACGTGACCACATGGTAATACCTGAACTATTCCAGACCGACGTTTACACTGTTTCGTGTTTTATGTATCCCACGCCCTCATACACCTTTATCGTAAGAGCATCCCTTATCTACGATGGAGCATTTGATCAGAAGAAAACATGAAGCTGGTTTTAAGTTAAAAGTTGCTGAAGTGGTGAAAGAAATTGGTAACTGCGCTGCTGCAACAAAATTTGATGTGTCTGAGAAACTGGTGTGAGATTGGAGGAAGCAAGAAGTGTCGTATTTTTGAACGTCTGTATAAGTAGGGGTCTGATTTTATGATCGATTTTTCGCGTTTCAAGACCTGACTTATACGCGAGTATATACGATAATTCATATTCAGCACAATAGTAACAGGTACATTATATGACCAAGAGGTTTGTGGACAGCCCTTTACTTTCTGAGTCTCATTGTTAGCAGCACAGGGCCAGGCAATCTCCATTGAGAAACGCTGGCAGGAGAAGCTCAGTGACTTTAAATCTGGCACTGTCACAGGATGAAATGTTGGTACGTGACATTTCTACTGTGCTAGATCTGCCCCGGTCAAATGCAAGTTCTGTTATTGTGAAGTGAAAGCATCAAGAAGCAAAAACAGCTTAGCCACAAAGTGGTAGACCATCCAAAATCATATAGCCAAATGCTAAAGCACAGAGTGCATAAAAAGCAGCTCTCGTCTGGTGCATCAGTCATAACACAGTTACAAACTGCCTTGTGAAGCAACATCAGAACCAGCACTGGGCGTAGGGAGCTTCATGAAATGGACTTCCTTAGCCAAGCAGCTGCACACTAGCTCCAGATCAGTATGTACAAGACCAGCAGTGGAAACGTGTTCTCTGGAGTAATGAATCGCGCTTCACTATCTGGCAGTCTGATGGATGAATATGGGTTTGGTCGATGCCAGGAGAACGCTACCATCTGGACTACCTACTGTAAACTTTGGTGGAGGAGGAGGGATGATAGTCTGGGGCTGGTTTTCAGGGTTTGGGTGAGGCCATTGGTGCAGGTGAAGGGTGTTAATGGCACAGCATGCAAAGACATTGTGTACTTCTAACTTTGTGGCATCAGTTTAAGGAAGACCCTTTTCCAGCATAGCTGTGCCCATGCTAATGCCAAATTAATGCCCAAAGCTTGGGAATGGCTCGTGTAGGTGTGATGTTCAGGTGTCCACAAACATTTGGCCATGTAGTGTCGGTGGCCTAGGGGTGACAAGGGTGCACTGCCACTTTTGTTAATTTCCTTAAAAAGCAGTTTAGATCTAAACATACAGCATCTTCATCATTTTACCAACTTCCTCCTGTGTCACTTGTGAAAGAACAATTGTAAAACAGTGAAACGACAATCAATACATTACTTCATTTCAATGTTTAATTCATCGCAGGACTACATTAATAAGAACCGTTTGACCAGAAAGGTCCTTTCGGTCACCCACAGCTGCTATTCACCTCATTTTTGTAGAAGTTTGGGAGTTGAAGGTCCCCAAAGTACAGGGAGGTCTTGACTTGCAGCAATTCCACAGATATGATCAAGCATGTAAAACTTCAATTAATTTTCAGCGAGCGTCTTCGATCTTTTACTTGTTTTGACATGGATGAAGATGAATCACACCAACACAATTTTACAAAGGTAAATAGTATGAAAATAGGGGCTTTCATCCCTTAACAGCAGAAACCATCCATCCAGCTTTGTAATCTGCTTGTCTACGGCAGAGCTACAGGGAAACTGGTGCCTATCCCAGCAAGCAGTGAGCACAAGGCAGGACCAATTCCTACAGGGTGCGCCAGACCATCGCATGGTTAGCACACAGACACACACTAAGGTTCCAGTTTAGCCAATCCACCTAATTTGTGTGTCTCTGTACTGTGAGAGGAAACCCACACCTGCACAGGGAGAACATGTAAACTCCAACCGACAGTTAAATGGGGCTGTGACAGGAAGACAGAATCGTCATGACGTACTTAAACTGCTAATTACAATGTTGGTTCTTCTAATTTAAATGAAAAATAAAACAGCTGCTGATTGAGCAGTTGATAATTAACTTATATCTGGGTGGACATACAGGAGTACAGATGAGCAGATGGAAATCCCAGCCTAACCATGCATATGGCAGGCACTATATGTATAAATAAGGTCAGTGGAAGCAAGTTGTATTTTATGTAGTAGAAATGTCCATTTAATATGCTAAACTATCATATTATTGAAGTCTGCAGTCAGAATATTTCAGCAAGAAAACCTAACAATCAGCAGACATGAACCTTTCTGGTTACATATGCTTTCAATAAGTTTACTACGTAAATGACATTATACACTGAACCTGTGACCGAAAAAGAGATTTTCGTTGCAATTCGCACAATAATATAAGTGATGCTGATTGATGTACTTCTTCATTATGAGCCCCAATAGGCTACACAGTATGCAGTGGTTTTGAATCGGCTTTTCAAATCTGAGAGACATGGTGTCACTGCGAGTACCACATGCTGCCTCTTTATTTTAAATTCAATAGTTTATCATGGATCTACTTTACTGTTTAGAATGTCTGGCCCTGAAGAAGGGGTGATCCCCTTACAGGACTGACATTGACACTTTGGATACCACAGAATGGCATTATGAAACGCACCGTGGCTTTGATGGACACTGAAATCGTTTATAGGTTTGTCTGAGTCTAAAAACTCAAGTTAATCAGCTAAAGTTAATATATTTATATAGAGTTAAGATATGAGAATCCTTTAGTGCTCAGATATAATGTTGTTTATGTTTGGAGGTTGGTAAACTTATTGAAAGTTTTCTGTAACCAGAGGGGTTAATTTGCCCAGAAGAGGTGCAGAGAACAGGAGACAAGCAGATGGAAGGAGGCAGCTACTCGTCCACCACAGACAGAGCTTGTGTTTCTGCTAAATGCATTACAGACTACACAGTCAGTGTTCCTAACATATGCCACAAAATCAAGTTGAAAATAAAATAATCAGATGCCCAAGGAAAAAAAAATGCAACAATTAGACATTTCCAAGAGTGACAAACAAACTCTGGATAAAACCAGAAGTACTGAAAATCTGCCAGTCCAAAGGTGGACATGCCCCTCATTCCAGGATTTGCTTGCACTGCAGAGATTACATCAGTGACCATAAAAAGTCTATGCGTTCTAAACACCAACATAAAGAAACATCTTTAATCATATAAGATCATCCTAACCTTTAAAGAGTTGTTCCGCTCCGATGTTCTTTTCTGGGAGACATCCGATTAAAAAGACAAATGCCTTGTAACTAGTAATTGCATGCCTTCTGCTGATGTGTCAGCAGTTACAAGCACGTCTGGCCTCCTTCAGCTTTCTTTGAATGAAGAACATACTGCCACTGTCACTGCCCAGCAATCCGCCACATGTCAGCCTGGCAGATTACTGGCCCGCTTCTCCTAAATCTGCGCATGGCCCCTTGAAGACCATCACAACAGCAGCTGCTCAGCAGCGCAAGTGATTTTTGAAAGACAATAAATTAAATGAGGGATTTATTTAGGATATTTAAAAATACAGCAGAATTAGGATAAGCACCTTTCAATTGTTATTCACATATACCATTATTTTATCTTTGCATTAAGAGGATTTAGTACTCCTAAATCTTATGTTTTCAGGTTTAACTCGATGGAATAAGAAGCAGCTGAGAGTCTATAGCAGGTGTTCCAGTGCATCAGTAGCAACTAACTTTGACCAGCTTATCTGTGTGTAGTAACTGGGAATCAGGATGGACTTTTACATTTGTGTCCAAACTTAGGAATGATTTACTTATTCTTAAGAAATAAAATGTACTTCTGGAATTATTTAACATCTTGAAATGCATTATCAACTTTCCATGGCAAAACTTAAACTAACAGAGAGAGTGGAAGATGTGCACCAAAATATCAAAGGAAGAAATTATTTTGTATAAATGGATGTTGTGAGAAGTCAAGCAAAATATTGGCTAACTAGAAAGATTACAATATGCAAGTTTTCTAGGTGACTCAGGCCCCTTCTTCAGGCAAGATGTAATACAGAAACTGGAGTTCCCTGTGCTTATAGAGACACCAGGACAGAGACAGCATTGGAGGAGAAAGCCAATGTCATTGTAACTTAGGGCTGCCAGACATCCCTTATATACGGGACATGCCCCATATTTGATCATTTTGTCTCCTGTCCCGTACTGACCTTTCAGGCACACCTAAATGTCCTGTTATTTAGTTCATTTTCAAATTTCGTAATAAAAATGTATTACGGTACTTAGTTGTAACTTTATAAGTAATTACAGTGGTGTGAAAAACTATTTGCCCCCTTCCTGATTTCTTATTCTTTTGCATGTTTGTCACACAAAATGTTTCAGATCATCAAACACATGTAACCATTAGTCAAATATAACACAAGTAAACACAAAATGCAGTTTTTAAATGATGGTTTTTATTATTTAGGGAGAAAAAAAATCCAAACCTACATGGCCCTGTGTGAAAAAGTAATTGCCCCCTTGTTAAAAAATAACCTAACTGTGGTGTATCACACCTGAGTTCAATTTCCGTAGCCACCCCCAGGCCTGATTACTGCCACACCTGTTTCAATCAAGAAATCACTTAAATAGGAGCTGCCTGACACAGAGAAGTAGACCAAAAGCACCTCAAAAGCTAGACATCATGCCAAGATCCAAAGAAATTCAGGAACAAATGAGAACAGAAGTAATTGAGATCTATCAGTCTGGTAAAGGTTATAAAGCCATTTCTAAAGCTTTGGGACTCCAGCGAACCACAGTGAGAGCCATTATCCACAAATGGCAAAAACATGGAACAGTGGTGAACCTTCCCAGGAGTGGCCGGCCGACCAAAATTACCCCAAGAGCGCAGAGACGACTCATCCAAGAGGTCACAAAAGACCCCAGGACAACGTCTAAAGAACTGCAGGCCTCACTTGCCTCAATTAAGGTCAGTGTTCACGACTCCACCATAAGAAAGAGACTGGGCAAAAACGGCCTGCATGGCAGATTTCCAAGACGCAAACCACTGTTAAGCAAAAAGAACATTAGGGCTCATCTCAATTTTGCTAAGAAACATCTCAATGATTGCCAAGACTTTTGGGAAAATACCTTGTGGACTGATGAGACAAAAGTTGAACTTTTTGGAAGGCAAATGTCCCGTTACATCTGGCGTAAAAGGAACACAGCATTTCAGAAAAAGAACATCATACCAACAGTAAAATATGGTGGTGGTAGTGTGATGGTCTGGGGTTGTTTTGCTGCTTCAGGACCTGGAAGGCTTACTGTGATAGATGGAACCATGAATTTTACTGTCTACCAAAAAATCCTGAAGGAGAATGTCCGGCCATCTGTTCGTCAACTCAAGCTGAAGCGATCTTGGGTGCTGCAACAGGACAATGACCCAAAACACACCAGCAAATCCACCTCTGAATGGCTGAACAAAAACAAAATGAAGACTTTGGAGTGGCCTAGTCAAAGTCCTGACCTGAATCCAATTGAGATGCTATGGCATGACCTTAAAAAGGCGGTTCATGCTAGAAAACCCTCAAATAAAGCTGAATTACAACAATTCTGCAAAGATGAGTGGGCCAAAATTCCTCCAGAGCGCTGTAAAAGACTCATTGCAAGTTATCGCAAACGCTTGATTGCAGTTATTGCTGCTAAGGGTGGCCCAACCAGTTATTAGGTTCAGGGGGCAATTACTTTTTCACACAGGGCCATGTAGGTTTGGATTTTT
>JANRMT010062835.1:45363696-45385369 GCA_026402145.1 Polypterus bichir lapradei
ATCATTTAAAAACTGCATTTTGTGTTTACTTGTGTTATATTTGACTAATGGTTAAATGTGTTTGATGATCAGAAACATTTTGTGTGACAAACATGCAAAAGAATAAGAAATCAGGAAGGGGGCAAATAGTTTTTCACACCACTGTATACTTTCTTTTCTCAGATTCTCTTGATGAAAACAACCTAAATGTAACAAGGAAACTAGTGTTTGCTGCTTGTTTGCAACTTGTTCAGCTGCTGTGGTTGGCTGAGGACAGCGACACTCTTACCGTTTTGCTCTCCAGCCGCGCTGCTGTGCAGTTCTGTATCAGCACTGCAACATCCAGTGACTGTCAACAAAGTGTGTTGTTACTACTTGCCACGACCCACTTTTTTTCTAACTTAAAAACTAATCCATCCATCCATCCATCCCAAGATGTCAAAACGTAAACATAAGTGTAAATTTCGTGATGAATATTGCAGCGAATTGACATTTATTAAACAAGGCAGAAGCTATTTTGAAGCAAACTGTGGTGTATGTAATTGCACTTTCAGTAAATCATTTTCAAACGATTTTACTTTTGTTTTCCTCATAACCCATTAAAATCCTTGCTTTATGTTTTTAACTTATGTCTCTACTTTTATATAATACTAGCTGATTACCCAATGGCTTCACTCACTGAGTGCAAGGGAAAAAAATAAAATGTAGTATATAAATTATTAAACAGTAAAACATTAACATGTAAGAAGTAAAGATACATTTGAACAGTACTGGAGTGCTTTTGGGTAAAGTACTTTTTAAAGGTGCAATAACACAACAGGTAAGTGGCACTAACAGCAGCTTAAATGTATTTGGATCATCTCTCGCTAGCAGATCCCTTGTGAAAGGCGCTACACAATATATATGGTATAGAAATTACATTTTCTATGCGACCCTGCAAATTTCTGCCTGACAACCTTGCACTACGTGCCTGTGATTTAAGAGAAAAATTATTCTGAGAAATGTGGACGCTGCCATTCCGTGCTTAACGGGCAGAAGGTCCAAACAATTCCCAAGTCCAATACTTCACATGAAGAGGTCGGTACATCTTCTTAAATGTAAACCCTCCATCTTCTTAAAAGAATTTATCACAAAAGCAACCTTGAATGTTGCGGGGTTTTAGTGACCTGAACTCACCTTAAGGGACAGTAAGTAGCTGTGCACCACAATTTACAAAGAGACTTTTGCTTCGATGGCGCCGATCACACTCATTCGCAAAGATTTCCACTCTCCCAGGAGCCGACGGGGCACTCGAAGTGTCACAAACAGTGCGACAAGAGAGGATGCCGCCCGAAACTGCGAAGCTCTCGACTCGGTGGAGCAGCCCGACATTCCACACCTCCAAGCGTCAACTTTGTTCTCACGACCCCTCATCGCTGAAGGTGGTCTTGTCTTCACATTGTTTACAGCTCACCGCAGTTAAAAAGTAGAAAGATGCAAAGCTGTTTTCCTCATCTCTTCTACTATCAAGTACTGCCAATTAAAAAAAAGTTATAATGTGGCAGTTTCCATGACAGTCACTCGGACGAATAAATAAAACCTCTCTGTCAGAACGTGCCTGAGCACTGGAGTCCAGAGAGGAGGGCTGGGAGAGGGCGACGCGGGATGCACTTCTATGGGATAGATCGGCGTGTTTATGTTAACTTCTTTTCAATATCAGTAAAATAACTCTCACACAAATAATAACAATTCGTAAAGACGACATAAAAATGGCGTCCACAAACAAAGTGATTAGATCCTGTATTATAATATGTTCTGTGGTCATACGTAATTTCTGTTTCAAATGCGAAAAGAATTTTATATATATAGATATTGGTCTGGGTGTGTAGGGGGCATGTATAAATTTATATATATAGTAATACAGAGAGAGATTTTAAGAGTGTCCCGTATTTCTAATTTTCTAATCTGGCAACCCTATTGTAACTGTTCTAGATACGCAAAACTGAGAAAAGACTTTGCAGCTTTGGTAACTCTCCACAGTCCAGGTCAGTATTGTGTCATAACCCAAGACAATATAAGCAGAGTAGTGTCCTCTGAATTGTCTGACTTGTAGCATCGAATTTGGTCGAGCGTTCACATGGAATTTCCACCTCAGAAACTCCTATTTATCATCTGTCCATGAGCACGTGAACACAGTATAAGACGTGAAAGCTCACAAGTCAGACGATAAAGGCAACAAAAAGGTTAGCATCAGGGTGCTAGGGCAGGGCACACTGCATACACAAAAGTCATCCCGTGTTGAATGACAAGAAATGACAATAAACACTTGCAGCAGATAGCCGAGTAAACTGTTTTGTAAAATTGCATCATTTCCTTCTGAGCTTTTACTTAAGCAAGTAGCACATTACATGACCCTCTAGTCGGAGGGGAAGTCAAAGATGATGACTGCAGTTGCTGATCCCAACATCTGAGGCTGTCAGATTACAAGGCTTGGGACAAAATTTTGTTGTATCGAATACACGGTCGATATGAAATGTGGCCTTGTGTCTTGTATTGTATGACATTACCTCATCACTGAAATGAAACACAAAGACAAATGAAACATTAAAAGCAGGGGATTTCCAAAATCTGATTGAAAAACTAGAACCAATGTATAACATGACAAACTGTCTGCAGTTGGGCTGAACTGTTAATTCCCTGCTCTACAAAGATAATGACGTGAAGGTGTAAATTGTTGGCACACAGCAGATTACGTGCTTCCCACATTTCACAGTCTAGTTAGTCAAATCCTCAGGTGAATATGGTGAATGGTAGCATTTCATGAATGCAGCACTATATCCACTGGCTTGTTTTCAAATCGATTTCTACTGGTACCAGCAAAGCACAAATGTATTGTACTGTAACAGTCCTCACAATATTCTCAAATGCTCCTGCCTGCTTTTCTGGTCACATCCCGCGTCTGTCCCTGCCATGTCTGTACTCGGTGAGTTGAGAATGTCACTGGACTGCATCTCTGGATATTTCAGACTACATGTCTGGTCATGGAAGTGGGCTGCAACTGCCATCGACTCACCAAGATGATGCAAATGAAGTCAGTGACTGGAAATCGCTGGAAAAGTTGTGTAATGTGACAAGGCCTTTAGATGCAAAATAAGTGTTGTGAAAATCAGTCAGCTTCCAAAGACATGCACAAGAATGGGCAAAGAAGGAAGACAAAAGTTTTGGGGAGAAAAGTACAATGTAGTTAGTCGACAACGACATGAGTGATAAGCGGCCTTCTGTGATCCACTTCATGAAGATAACAAGTTGCCTGCCTGCTCATCCTCAGGGCCTCTTGATAGCCCCCCAGTCTTAACTCTCTAAGAAGACAAAGAAAAACTTCGAAAAAAAACCCTTGTAAGGAAAAAATGGAAGAAACCTCAGGAAAGGCAGTTCAAAGAGAGACCCCTCTCCAAGTAGGTTGGGCATGCAGTGGGTGCCAAAAAGAAGGGGGTCAATACAATACATTAAATATCATAAGGAACTTCAGATTTGTATTGTTCAAAAGAAGCAAGTGGAAGAGCAGCTGTCTGTCCAGGGTTAAACCAGCTGATGATATGGATTATTTTTGTCCGCAGTGCCTATAAAAAGGGTATTTACACTTCATGTTCACATTTTATTGTTTTATAGCACTTGCTCACACTGGATTTAATTTTGCTTTTTTGACTCTGATCATCACTGCTAAATGTCAAATTGAAAACAAATCTCTGCAAATTGATCTAAACTTATTACAGTTGTTACGCACAAAATATCTGATTGTTTAAGTATTCACCCCCATTCTAATCAGTGCTCAGACACTGCAAGTTTTCTTTAATCTTTCCTTTTTTTTTGCAAAACTGCTTAGGCTCTGTTAGGTTGCATGGAGATTGTGAGTGAAATGCCTTTTTGAAGGCCAGCCACAAACTCTGAACTGGACTGAGATCTGCATTCTGACTCGGCTACTCCAGGACGTTAACATTGTTGTTTTTTAAGCCGTTTGGATTTATCTTCTATCTAGATGCAGGTTTCCTGCAAACTGCAGCAGGATTTCCACATGTTTATCTGCATTCATTTTACTTGCTTTCACAGTCCTTCCTTCTGCGTTCTCATAGGTCTCTTTAAGGCCTTCTTCACTAGTCTTCTTCTTGCACTATCACTCTACTGTATTGCTCTAGAAATATATTTACACCTGTGCCATACTGTTTCCACTTCTTAATGACTGATTTACCTTGGATGTTCAGTGACTATACAGTAATATTTTCATGTCTCCATCCTTTGTGGGTGGAGTGGTGGCTCTGAAGTAGAGATCTGCACTGGTAATCGGAAGGTTGCGGGTTCAAATCCCGTAAATGCCAAAAGTAAATCTATTCCATTAGACCCTTGAGCAAGGCACTTAACCTGCAGTTGCTCCGTCCTGGGTCTTACGGTAGTCTGCCTCCAGCCCTGCATGTAGGCCCTCCAACCTGCAGAGAAAAACCTGGGGGTTGGTGGCAGAAATGGCAACGGAAAACCTCACACTGTTCCATTCCATCTCCATCAGAGCTAGTGTGGTGCTGAGGTGTCACCTATTGCATGGCTGCACTCGGGTTCTAATCTGGGATCCTGAGTTGCTTTGTCATGTGGTGGGTGCAGCAATGTGCTGTATCAGCGTGTGCTCCTAACCTCTCCATCCCTTGACTTGGGCTTGGAGTGTTTTTTTTGTTTCCATTGTGTAGGTTAGGCCACCATACTGACTCACCACAAGATGGACCTTCCAGATAAGGTTAGTCAGACAACAATCAATCGACACCCCTTGACTACTGACAGGTCATCTTCATTAAACTATGTGACTTCTAAAACCAACTGGTTACACTAGTAATCATTTAAGTGAGTCATACACTTGCGCAATTACTCATTTTGAGTTGAATTATTGTAATGGCTTGACATAAATTTGTAAAGATTTGTTTTCAATTTAACATTTAGGAGTTTTTTTCTGACAAGTCAAAACAGCCTAATCAGATCCACTATGATTCAATATGCTATAAAACAATAAAATATGAAAAATTCTAAGGGTCTGAATACTTTTTATAGACATTGTACATTTAACCTGAATATGACATTTAAACCACGGATGATGATGATGACGATATTTAGCATTGAAACATGGTCATAAAACTTCATGTCTTTGTTATGAAAACTGTAAATGTGGCAGTTAGCTTGTAGAAGCTAGTAAATGTAGGTTTAAAGTTGACTTTCATGGCAGGTTTAGCATTACGGAATCCATTCCCAGACGGGTTTATCCATTCCCGGGAATTTGGGAATCCCGCATGTCAATCCCGAGCTCCCAGGGATGACACAGTGCACGGGCATCTCACATGTGAACGGTTTTAGAACGACGGACACTTATTTTTAATAAAACTACTGCAATAAGTTGACACCAATAAAAGACTAACCTTATCTACAAGCACATCATGCTGTCATATAAGTACATGTATCTAGTTAGTTGAGGTAATAAGAGCGTAGAAAGCACAACGTGTCCAGCGTGCGGTCATCCAGCCGAGAGCGCACCTTCATGCAGAGTATGCCAGCCACTGAGAAAGCATGCTCTGCCTCCACTGAAGTAGGCGGCACAGTCATCAGATACTGATACACTTGTTCTAAACAACGCCCGCGCTTGCCGTTGCTCTGAAACACCGCCATTTCAGCTTTTACTGATGCATCCAGTTTCTTGTCATCATTCTGTGATGGCAAGTTTCTTGGCACAGATAATGCGGATGCAAAAGACTGACGCATTGCAATTTCAAGTTGGTAATTTATATTAGCCTGTATGTTAAAGAAAGTGGAGAAATAAACTGAAAAGAGTAATCCCCTCATTTCTGACCCCCTCCTGATCAAGAGCGGTGTGAAACAAGGATGTGCCCTTGCACCAATTCTGCTTGGCATTTTCTTCTCCATACTACTGAACTTCACATTCAAGGCCACTGTCGAAGGCATCAACCTGCATACCAGGAGTGACAGAAAGCTGTTCAACTTAGCTTGCTTAATGGCAAAGACCAAGATTCGCACAGTCCTCATTACTGTTTGCTGATGATGTGGCCCTGACTTCACATACTGAAGTGGCCCTCCAACAGCTGATCAACCGTTTTGTAAATGCCTGCAGGGTGTTTGGGCTGGCTATTAGCATTAAGAACACGAATGTCATTGGCTAGGACGTCACTGCGCCACCTCAGATTATCAATGACAGCACAGTGCTTAAAGTCACCAACCACTTTACTTACCTGGTTTTCATCAGCAACAGCAACCTATCACTCGATAGTGAGATCAACAAGCTGATTGTCAAAGCTGCCGGTAAGATGGCCAAACTGAACGAGAGAGTATGAACCAACAATCAGCTGACCCTAAACACCAAAATGAAGGTATACTAGGCATGTGTCCTCAGCACCTTGCTATATGGCAGCCAATCATGGACAGCTTATACCAGGCAGGAAAACTGTCTAGAGAGCTTCAACCTTTGCTGCCTATGATGCATCCTCTGCATCACATGGAAAGACAAAGTTAACAACACCACCATACTGGAGCAAGCTGACTCACTGAGCTACATCTTCTCCTTAGCCAGAGACGACTGTGCTGGCTGGAACATGTACATCAAATGCCAAATGGTAGCATTCCCAAGGATGTCATGTATGGCGAGCTGGCAATAGGACATCACCCAGTGGGCCACTAAGTACTGCAGTATAAAGACATTTGCAAGCATGACCTAAAACTGACGGGCATCGAATCAGAGAATTGGGAACAGCTTGCAGGCAACCGAAGTGGCTTGCACTGGGTCATTCAAGAAGGCATCAAGAGGGGCAAAGAAAGACGCAATCAGCAGCTAGAGGACAGAAGGCAATGCAGGATACAGAAACAACAAACTCAGGCTCCAGTATCAAAATCCAACTTTGTATGCAGTTCCTGAAGAAAGGACTTCCATGCAAGGATCGGATTGCTGAGCCTCCCCATCACTAAGATAACCGACCACGGCACAACCATCTTACTACTATAATAAAAAATGAACAGTTAACACCAGTGGTTTATAGTTTAATTATAAAAATACACTTTAATATAGGACATAAAGCTTTTATATTTCCGGTTATGCAGCTTAGTATATAAAGTTTTTAAAGCGAAACAGAAAAAAAAACAGAATCGGCATCAGAATCAACCGATCAAGTAACATGAAAATCTGTGATTGGTATGGTCTTAAAAAACCTGAATGGAACATCCCTACCCACAAGTATAATAGGGGTTCAAGTAGGACAGAAAGAGGGACAAAAAAAGAAAAGGAAAAAAAGAGAAATCGAGGAAAACAGATTGAAAGAACAAAGTGAAGAATCAGGTGAACAAGCTGGTGCAGTGGAGAGGAGGTGAGGCATTTGAGAGGCCCTGTGAGGAGCAAGAGGAACAGCACCCCAGGGGTGGGATGCTTCTGTTGAGCAATAGGAGGAGCAGGAGCGGCCAAGTGCTCCTGGGGTCATTTTGTGGATGCTAAGGGATGGTGGCAGGGAAACTGAGTCAGGCTATGAATGGCCCAACGGTGCCCAGCTGAGGTGGCTGGGTCCAGAGCTGTTGAGGAGGACTGCACTCACCGGCATCTCAGCCTGCCGTAAGACCTGGAGTGTGAGTTGGGGAGATGGCGAGGGGCGAGAGAGGGGGTTTAGTAGGGAGGGGGTAGAGGGAGATGCAAGGGCTCAAGAAGGAATAAAGCTGCTTGTAACTTTTATTTTTATGCTTGATTTTAACTGAATATTGGATTTAAATTTTTTCATAGAACACTGTTTTTAATGGGCTGCACGGTGGCGCAGTGGTAGCGCTGCTGCCTTGAGGCGACCCGGGTTCGCTTCCCGGGTCCTCCCTGCGTGGAGTTTGCATGTTCTCCCCTTGTTTGCGTGGGTTTCCTCCGGGCACTCCGGTTTCCTCCCACAGTCCAAAGACATGCAGGTTAGGTGGATTGGCGATTCTAAATTGTCCCTAGTGTGTGCTTGGTGTGTGAGTATGGGTGTGTGTGTCCTGCGGTGGGTTGGCGCCCTGCCCGGAATTGGTTCCTGCCTTGCGCCCTGTGTTGGCTGGGATTGGCCCCAGCATACCCCTGTGATCCTGTGTTCAGATTCAACAGGTTGGAAAATGGATAGATGGATGGACACTGTTTTTATTGATTTATTTATTTTAAAATTTTGAACTGCACTGAAACTTGGTTTGGACAATGTCTTTTATTGTAATAAACACACAAAGCACTCTGCACCTGTAACTTCTTGTTTGTGTCCTTATTGTCCTAGTACATCTCGATTAATGGCTATCTGTGCCAAAAGAGATGGAAGATGCCATGGCTGCAGGCACACAGGGCAACACAAAGTGGTGGCTGCAGTGAGATAGATCAATGGCATTGGCAAACAAAGATGGATGGACAACAAGTGGATTTGGTGCTTGGCAAAAAAGGAATGGACACACCTTAGTCTGAATGGACTAAGGAATACTTAATTGAGAGAATGAAGAGCAGAATCAGGTGATTGAGCCGATGTGATGAAGTGGAGGCGAGGTAGTCGAAAGGACACTATGAGGAGCAAGGAGTGGTCAAGTGTTCCAAGTGTCCGAGGGATGGTGGAAGCACAACTTATTCGGGCTCCAAACAACCTTGCAGTGACCAGCTGAGGTGGCTGGGATGACAGCCGGAGAGGGGACCATACTCACCAGCACCTCAGTGAGTTGAAATACCCAGAGCAGGGGTGGCAGGGGAGGGAGAGGGAGAGAGAGAGAGAGAGGTTCAGGGGCTGAAGAAGGAAATGAAACTGGCTCTGACTTTATTTTAATCCTTGATATTAACTGATTATTTATTGTCATTTTGTCTTTATTTATTGGATTTTAACTCCCTCACCAAGTGCTTTTTTTGGATTACTTACTCATCTGTTGAAGATTTTGAACTGCACTGAAACAGTGAAACAAAAAATGCACTTTCCACCAGTACTCAGTTCATAAATATTAATGTACCAGGAGAGAGAAAATGCCAAGGCTGCCAGCACCCTGGACATCTCAAAAGCTGAAGGTTTTTGTCTTATTTATATATTGCCTATACAACATGTCACAGATTTACATTCTCAAAAACATTCTGGTTACTTTGTCTTTTTCAGCTTTGTGAAAATGTCTAAAACTGCTTTAAATCTCAAATTTAAACTGAGATTAGAAGAAAATTCTTCTCAAATCTCAGGTGGTCAAGGAGAAAGCTAAACACAGAGAAGTTTTTGTCTTGTTTTAAATAATTTCATATATCTGTAAGCAGGTGAAGCCAACATCTCTTCCTGACATATATTTTTTTATCTCTACTTTCAAGGCTTTCAGATGTCCACCAATAAGCAGGCAATTATCAAAAAACGGTTTACAATCCAGCTCCCTCACCCTCATAGGCACATGCGACTCAAGGATGTTTTCCACTGCCATTTGAAATATAATAAAGAGCATCTACAGAAAGCCGATAAGGGATGTGTTTTTGACCTGCTTATAATCACAGCCTCTTTCTATTATTCAACAAGCGTTGGAGGAGCTGCTTGCTATGTAACTAACCAGAGATATATAAAATAGTTTAAACTGATGATGCAGTGGTGGTCAGATATTTAAGCTTCCAAATTAAATAAGCATATTGTACTGCAAATGTTTAAGAAGAGATGGTGAAGAATAAAATGAAAGAAAACTTTAAAAGATTCAATTAAATTTTATTTTTCATAGAGGTACAGTCAATTATACATTTTTGTACAGCTGAAATTTACAATGTTTAGTCTAAGAACACTTTGATATGCATTCATATCGGATACTTTATATAAATATATAAAATACCTACTTGTCTCCTATTTTGATATTTATTTTCAGAAAATATGTTAAAGTGACATCGAAAATAATTCAATACATTTGCCAGCAATGATTTTGACTGCAGATGTAACTGCAAAATAAAAAAAAGGTTTTGTGCAAGGAGTGCTTTCATTTCATCACAAAATTGGACAAAAATAGAGGATTAGAGAAGCTACTTGGAAGGAAAGCAAGGCACTGGATGTCAGTCCCATACCCATGAATGAGAGGTTATCAATGAGAAAAAAAGAAAAAAGAAAATGAGAACAAAATATCACACAATGCGTGAAGAATGCTGTCTTTAGTGTCTGTGAATTATATATGACTGCGAAGACTATGTATGTTCACACAAAAAATAAATCCTAGTGTACGTTCATGTCTGTGTTAGTGCATTAACGCTTAGGCGATATTGTTACTACCTGGCCACCAATGCATCACCATCTTATTCTAAACATGACTCTCTTCCTTTTTCTATTTTTTATATTTTTGGCTCTTTAAGGCACATTGTAGATACCTTTTGGTGTTTATTATGAAAACAGGAAAATATGGCAAGTTCTTTGTTACATATAGTTACCTATTCAAAACCAAAAATTCCACTTACCTTCATTTCTACAGACAAATACTTGGTTTCTATTTTAAAAGATTATTAAGAAAGTAGCATATTATAGCAAAAGATATTTAAATCACCTTGTTATAGAGTAGCTAAAGACCTTGAATATGAAGCAGTATATTCTAAGGTAGGTGGTCAGTTAAATTATGTAAAGGAGCAGTGGTAGAATGATTCGTATTGCTCATCTTATATGGGGACTTTCACTGATATGATGCTTGTGAATCAGATCTTTCAAATCAGCCCCACTACCTTGCCAGGATGCAGCAAGAAGCAGTAATCATGAAGCAGATTTTAAAAAGAGAAGATGTTTAGGAAAACTACATGCAAAAAGCAGCTATAATAGTTGGTGCAGAGACAAGTAGGAAGGGAAGGTGGGCTCTACATAAAAATCAGGTGTGTGACTGTGAACAAGAGAGTTACAATGGCACAGTAAGAACACACATAAGCGTCCTATTTGCGGGTTATCTCCTTGTCAATGGTTTAGTAAACATCTTTGGAAATAATTTCTACCTATGTCAATTTAATTAAAAACTAGAATGCAACTTCAAGCTGTGTGTGTATTTGCCCATTTTGCATAGTGAAAAATATTCCAGTTTATAAATGCTATTAAACCGAATAAAATGCAAGATATATACAATTTAAATACTTCATTATTAGCTTTAATTTAATGCATGAAATTATGGATGTAGCTAATAAAATATCTTATATAAGTATGTGGTACACCGACACAATTATGGCCTCTTTTTATTTGTAACTTGTGTTGACAGCACATAGTGAAAGAGAAAGCCAAGCAAGCAAAACAAGCTATAAAATAAAGTCTAACCAAGAAGCAGCAGGAAACAACAGGTGTAAGTTCAATATGCATAGCAGATTTGCAAAAAAGTATAAATAAAATGCTTGTGAAGAATGAAGCAGCACTTCAAGAGATAAAACACTCATTACTGGAGATTAGCCGAGCTGCTTGTTTGACAAGCCACTTTCGGGTTCGAAATAAAATTCCACAAACTTTACAAAAAAGCATCACCAACCTTAACATAGCATTTTCCTTTTGGAACTTTTGAAACACATATAATGAATAAAAAGAGAGAGGCTACAAACATGTGAATAAACTCCTCTTATGTTACTCCATACTGTGATGCTTTGGGAGAATAGCATTATTTATATAAAATATTAAATAAATGTGAACCCTGAAAGTGAAGATAAACTTCAGGTTTTTATTAAACCTGAATTTATATTATCCAATGACAAGACACACAGAATTGAGGACGCTCTCAAGAAGGCATTTTGTGTAACAGCTTTTAAGGACAGCAGTTTTTGCTGGCAGCCAGTAGAGGGCAGCATCTGCCTTTCTCATTATTTTTTTTTTTATATATACTGTATACTGTACAAAACTAATATGGGTCCCACTAGACAAAGGAAACATTTGTTCTTGATCTATGGATTTAAATGTGTTAGTTTCAAAGGACTGATATAATTAGTCACTGGTGAATTGTGCATCACTAAATTAAAAAAAAAAGCATTTGCAAACCTTATAGAAAGCAAATGGGGGCCATTTACCATACAAACTAAAGAGTGTCAAAAACTCAAGTGATATTAATGAATATTATCACATCAAAAAAAATTTCTTCAGCAATAATAGCTGAAGAATCCTTCTACCTTTTCACAGAAAATCTCACAGCAATAAGCACCATTCCTCCCCAGTGTTTCCTTAAAACTTGCCTGGAGTGGAAACAAAGGGAACAGAGCCAAAAAGGTCCTCTTGAACTGGGTTGTGTGATGAATGATGAGATTCCAGCTTAGTGTCTAGGCAGGTTCTTTCTTCAGGTTTTTCTGTTAAAAAAAATGCTATATTAATAAAAGTGGTTTTTACAAGTGACTATGCTAAAAGTATGAACAAATGGTTCCCTCTGTTACTGCAGGGAAAAATGAATGTTTGTATTCCTGTATACTTAAATAGGCTTGATGCTTAAAGATGAAAATGATGCAAAATGTATACACCTCTCTCTCTGGGTATGAGTTGTATTAACAGCAAAAACTGATACGGAAATATTTATAATTTAACCAACCTGTTAAAATGGATGCCTCAATCAAAATTTGCTTTGGATGTTTTAACTTGACGTCAAGTACCAAATGCCAATGCACAATTCTGGATTGTTTAAATTGCGTAATAGGATTATCAGTGCTCTAATTTTCAGGCCAACAAGATGCTCCACTTCTTATAACTTTTGTTTATTTTTTGTTCCTTCTAAATATTATTAGTTTAAATCCTAATATATTATCCATCCATCCATTTTCCAACCCGCTGAATCCGAACACAGGGTCACGGGGGTCTGCTGGAGCCAATCCCAGCCAACACAGGGCACAAGGCAGGAACCAATCCTGGGCAGGGTGCCAACCCACCGCAGCCTAATATATTAGTCCTAATATATTATTAGTTTAATCCTAATTAGATGACCAAACCAACTACAATGGTTCCTTTTGATGCACAACAGCTCTACTTTAAGCTCTGCCCGAATGTCTGTGCTCATCACCTTATCTCTAAAGCTGAGCCCAGACATCCTGTGAAGAAAGCACATTTCTGCCACTTGTATATTGGATCAAATTCTTTCAGTCACAACCTAAAGACTATAACCATTGGTAAGGAGAGGAACACAGATTGATCAGTAAATTGAGAACTTTGTCTTTTGGCTCAGCTCTCTCTTCATCACAACCAACTAGTACAACGATCCAACTTGTCAAATCTTCCACTCACTTCTTCCCTTTCTCATGAACAAGACCCCAAATAAATTAAGTTCTTCTGCTTGAGGCAGCATTTCATCCCAAACCTAGAGAGGGCACGTCACTCCTTGACAGCTGGGAACCATGACCATAGACTTGGAGTTACTTATCCTCATCCCAGCCGCAAGCAACACCAATGCGTGTCTGAGGGCATCCCCACGATGCCAACAGCAACACATTACTTGCAAAGAGCACAGAGGTGTTCCTGAGATCTGAGACCACTATACTGAACACCCTCCATTCCTTTTTATGATTAGAAATTCGGTCCATAAAACGCATGAGCAGAATTGATGACGAAGTACAGCCCTGGTGGAGTCCCTCACGAGTGTGATTTACTACTGGCAATGTGAACCAAGCTTTCGCTCTGGTTGGACGGGGACCAAATAGCAGGCCCACAATAGCAGGATCAATACCCCATACTGACGAAACAGCCCCAACAGGACACTCCTACAGAAATGGTCATATGCCTTTTCCACAAGTCCACAAAACACATGTAGACAGGTTGGGAATACTTCTATGAACCCTCCAGAATACTTGTGAGGGTAAAAAGCTGTTCCAGCATTCTGAAACTGGAACGAAATCTGCATTGTTTCTCCAATTTTAGTATCCTGTGCTCTAAACTGGACTGTGATCTAAGTGCCTCTGTAATTTTATTAAAATCCATCCAGCTAATGTTTGTATGCTGAGGTACGAAACACACAGTGACAAATACATACTGTAGACACTCCATCATATACATTAGGATGGGCTCAAGGAATGGTCCTCAATTTACAGTACAGGTTCTGGGGTTATGTGACACCACAATATATCAATCAATCCATTATTTAAGTTGCAGCTGAACTGTATAAGAAAACTACACAAATGTCTTAGACTTCTACTGGTTAAACTGTAATTTTATTGCAAAAAACATTAATTATTAGCATATTTAAAAAATACTTGCTTGCTCTAAGAAGGTCAAATTCTCTATCCAGAAGTTCATCTTCTGTTAGCTTGGAGAAGTTGTCCTCTCCAAATGGATTCCACCCTGACATATCTGGAGGATTACTGACACTTTGCAAAGGGACACCAATGATATCGGTGTCTATTAAGCCAGTCCTACACAAGAAAAACAAATTGTCTATTAGATGCATTTATTTTTTTTAAAGGATGAAGATATTGCAAAACACTCAACTATAATTTACCACTGTATATGCATAATCGTATTATAAGGTACAGGTATATAAAAAGGAAATAAAACTACCTCAAGTATTAAGAAACAAACTCTTTCATAAACTGCAGCATGGATTGAAGTAATTCTTTATGGGTCTGGGAAAGGATCACACTAAAAGGCCCATTTAACAATTGCCATATGCCTCTCACCATAACCCATTAGCAACCTATATTTTAATAAAGCAGCTTAATACCATAACATCAGCATTTAGAACTCCAAAAGATGTGAAGACACTGTCCTGTTACATTAGTTTCATTTTTACTGCAAAACAGACAGAAATGCTAAAGGCCACATGAAATTAGTACCTCAATTGCATCAATCAGCTCTGGTATTTGCTTACCCAAAAAGTGATTAAACTCAGTAGTTCTCAAGTTCAGGCCTAGTGGCTCACTGTGACTGCAGTTTTACAGATCTGACTGTTTACTTAGCTGGTCTTTGTTCTTGTTTTATTGTACATTTAGAAAAAAACAGCAGACACCGAGGCAATGCAAGTCAAAGCGGACATTACCCAATCTGACAGTCTTTTAAGTGGCACATCAGACCTGTTAGGACACAGATTCAATAGGAATGCAGACATCCAACCATACAACACCACCACTTACATTATAAAATAAGTGCGTGAACTACTGTCCATGCCAACCTCAGCTCTGTACCAATTTAATCTTAATACAGTCACAAGATGTTACACTTCCCTTTAAAACAAGCTGCATTAATCTCTGAAATGGCTTGCACTCTCTGAAGGGACCTCTCTCTGAAACCAAAAAGCTAATGTGCTGCTCCTTCTCTGAAGAGTTGAAAGCTGACAATCTTTTCTCTTTATAGACCAGAATGCAGAGATCTGCTCTGTCAAGCCAAGCACTGTCCCAGTGTCCAAGATCAGCTTGACAAGATTCAAAGGCATGCCATAACTTCAAGAAGTAAACTTCAGTATCTAACTTCTTGTTCCAGAAAGAGTAATAGCTTTTCTCTATGAAGTTGTGGAGGACAAAACAAAAAGCCTAACTGAGAGAAGCACAGCACACCACAAATAAAGGGCCACTTTTCAAAGAGAAAGTATGCATAAAGTTGGAGCCTTACCAAATTATTTTATCAGTTGTCAGTTTTGCCAAAGAAAAACTGATGACTAATTAACCAAAGTAAAAAATCTCTCACTTTCCTATACTTATTTTACCGTCTTTGAGAGTAAAATGTTCCACTTTTCCTACACTTTTGGTGCCGCTGGGTGTGCAAGTTAAAATTCCTTCTTTTTCCTATGTTTTATTTTGTCACCCAAGTTAAATTCTCATTTTCCTACAGCAAAAAATGCTACATGCTACTTGTATGTCAGCCCTGCTAGTGTATTCATTAAAAAATAACTGCTTAAATAAACAGAAAAGCTGGAAAGTCGAACAAAAATCATGATCATCTTTTTCTTGTGCAGGTTACTGTTCTGTTTGGGCATGGGAATAAGTAGAGTTCTCCTTGGTAAGATTGTTCCTAGACTACAGTGTTTGTCAGTCATTCTCCAACCTACTATATCCTAACACAGGGTCACGGGGGTCTGCTGGAGACAGTCCCAGCCAACACAGGGCACCAGGCAGGAACAAATCCCTGGTCAGGGCGCCAACCCACCGCAGGACACACACACTCCAGGGACAATTCAGGAATGCCAATGCACCTAACCTGCATGTCTTTGGACTGTGGAAGGAAACCAGAGTACCCGGAGGAAACCCACGCAGACATGGGGAGAACATGCAAACTCCACGCAGGGAAGACCCGGGAAGCAAACCCAGGTCTCCTTCCTGCAAGGCAGCAGTGCTACCACTACACCACCATGCCGCTCGACTACAGAGTTTTTTTCTTGTTAAATACATGTGTAAGACTTCTGATTCTCTATGGACAACTTAAAAAATGTGTTTAATTTACAAAGGAAAGCTGAAATAATGCATGGTCTCTTGGCTACAAGAGCTGGTAACAAGGAATGTGTGAAAGGTTTTTAATGTTGCTTAAAATGTGGGGGGGGGGGTGGTCATTCTCTGACAGGAAACATTTTTAAAATGTATAATCAGTTTTACAATTACTTTTATTTTAAACTAGCTGTCCCCCAAGGCTCCGTCCGCATAGTAGTGAAACAGGGCAAATGTTAAAAATCAATAAACAATCAATAAACAAACAGGTATCGTTAGCTAAGCAGAGGCAAGGTACACTCCAAAACATGGCCAGAGGTAGACCAACTAGAACAGAGGCTGGCGTATGAGTGAGGAGGGCCCTGTCCTGACATCATGCTTCCCCCTCCCCTCGGCCCACAGCCTCTGTCTTGGATTAGTGCGAATAAATCACTCCTGCAAGCAAACTATGATACTTAGCATGATGAGAAAAGTCACAAAATTAACCGTAATGTTCAAGCAAATGAAAAACCCAATCTAAATCCGTTAAGTAGTTCTCTCCTGAAAAGCGGATAGACAGACGTTGGATTATATACTGTATTCGCACATGGATCTGCACCCTGTGAATGCTGTTTCATTTCTTTTTTTTTTTTTTTGCTAAGAGTATATTGAGAATTTATTATCAACAAGCCACAGGAAGGCCAGTGTTTTTTAATTTACTGTTTTCCTTACTTTGTTTTAATAAAAAATGATGCTGTGTACCTTGTGCTATTAAAAGATCCATCTGCAGCTGTGTGAGGTTGACTTGACACAACTGGTGAAAAAGCTAAAGACTTTGAAAATTCTTGAGGTGAGGTGATAAACTGTTGCTGCTGTTGCTGATGCTGCTGTTGTTGCTGAATAATTGCATGCTGATACTGTTGCATCTGTGGAAATACAGAAAATCAAACATAATTTGTACATCCAGCATTTAAAATGAGAAGTATTTTGTAATAACAACGTACAGCAGTGGATTTATTAAATGCATTTCAAAAGCAGCCAAGACAGAATAGCCAGCCCATTGCACTTTTTAAAGGTAAAAGACGCAAAAATTATAAACCACAAGCCTGCCTATTCAGCTTTTGCCACTGACTCATTCTGATGTCGTCCTTAGTAAGTGATTTAACCTGCCTATGCTCCAACTGGAAAACAAAATAATATAAATATTTGCAAAATAAGCATCTGCTTTAAAAGCATCCTAGTAAGGTGTTTACCATATAAAGACAATAAATAAAATAAAGTCTTTGTTATGCCTGCTCTTAATCAGGAGTCTGAAAGCAAATACCTTTATCCATGACATAATGCCATGCTTTAAACTGTAACTGTTTACTCACCTTTTTTTTTTTTTTTTGACAAAGTACAGATAAAATTCTGTTACAACAAATACCTTTACCACAAAAGTTTCATTACAACGAAGTATTTTTATGGTCCCGACAGCTTCCCCACATGACACAAGTCTATAGAAATCTCGTTACTACAAAGTACATTCAGCAGATACTTTCATTGCAACGAAGTACACAAGAGACCTTGAAATGCCTGAATGAATCATCCACAGAGCAGTTAGTTCTGTGGCCGCAGCTCAGTTGTGCACAACGATCTCCAAATAGCAGGCATGAAAAAATGATAACAGTTCATATTAGGGAAAAAAAAACTTTAATTTTTTGCAGCTCTCGATTGCAGCAAAAAGAAAAAAGACGTTGCCAGTTTATTTGGAATTTCGCCATCAACACTGTCAACTTTCTTGAAAGACAGAGCAAAAAATGGAGAAAAATCTCAGACTGCAAACGTATGTGAACTGCTGCATTTGAAGACGTTGAAAAAGCAGTTTTTATGTGGTTCAGTGATGCTCATTCAAGAAACATTCCTATTAATACGGCACTCATTCAAGAAAATGTGAGGTTTGTAAACTCTCTTGGGACCTCCCCCAGCTGGACAACATGCCGAAGAGTGTCCTGAAGTGCAATCTCCGTGTCTGTATGGAGCAATAGCAGAGTAAACAGAAAAGATCTGGATGGGTGATGCAAGGTTAGGAGCACATACATTGTAAATGCAGATAACAGGATTACTTGGTCACTGACCTGGCCACGACCCTGTCTGACTGCTGTGTCTGTGTATAGTAGAGTGGCAGATCACACTACAATAAATAACCGTGTCGTTCCTGTTTCAAGCTGAACAAAGCTGGTTTTGCTAAAGTACTGAGACTAAGCCTTGTGTTTTGGGGTGCAAGACGGGGACTTATAGCGGGACCTCGATCTTTTATGATTTGCTTCTGTGGCACTTCACTGCACCGCTGTGAGCCTGCTATGGCCGTGCACCAGCAACGGACAATCAATTTTCCATAGACGCTGCAATTGCGCTTCGGGACCCACTTCAGCGTGTCGTTCCCATTGGGTGGGGAGTGGGGGGGAATCCCAAAAGTGTTCAGAAACCTCACAATATGAAGAAGAAGAAAAGGATTATTCGGCTTCTGATTGATAACTGTGCTGCACACAACATGCTTCCACATTTAGATAATGTTCGCATTGAATTCCTCCCGCCCAATTGCACAGCAGTGCTCCAGCCATTGGATATGGGCATCATTCGCACCCTGAAAGTGTATTATCACAAGGAAATGCTGAGAAAAAGTCTCGTCAGCATAACTTGTAGGCAGAAGTAGAATAAAATTAACGTGAAATAAGCTATTGAAATGATTGCAAATGCCTGGACACAAGTTAAAGAAAGCACTATAGTAACAAATACAGAATCTCATTACAACAAAATATTTTTAAGGTCCCTGGGAGTTCGCTGTAATGGAATTTTACCTGTAATTACATAAAAAGAAACATTTTCCGTTGTCAAATATTATGTGAAATTAACAAAGTAGAAACAGGCACTAAGCTATTTTGTTAAGTGGTTGGATTGTATGTGGCACAATTCTGAGGAGGTTAATTAGCGAGTGAAAGTGTAATGGACACTATACACAAGAGACAGATAAAAAAATACAGGTCAAATGGTAGGGTAGATGGGGGCGGGATAAAATATCTGACAAAGAGAAGATGACTCAGTTGCAGTTTGTTAGATACTCTAAGATAGTCTAATATTGAGAAATTAATATGATGTACAACTTCAAACTACGCATATAATTTGAAAATACTTTTTCAAATTATGACAGCAGGAATATGACTTTGCAGAACAGCTGAAGAGTGTACAATTTCTCTTTTGTTTACTGCAGATCTAATTCAGAACTAGGGTTTACTAAATAAAGTGATTTATACTGGGTAATATAAAATGATATATAACTTGTAAATATAAAATGTCTGTTGTCAAAAATTACAACTGGATTCAATCATATATTACTAATATTCAATTCTGCTTAGTTCAATGCGGGGTCACAGGGTATTAATAAATAGTGCATACTATATCTAAAAATCACAGAAATGCAAATACATTCAATGGTACAACTGTAAGCACTACAAAGTTATGCTAAGTATAGACATTGGGATGGGATGGTGATCAAGTGTTGATTTCTTCTTTCTGCTCAATGCTGTGTGCATAACTCTCAGCTTCATACTACCCTAACTAGAATGTAAATGGTTCACAAATAACAGATGATATAGAACACTATATGACAATCATAAACACAAAAAGAAAGGTTATTAACTGTTCAAAAATATCTAAAATACACATACTGCAGCAGCTTACCATTGCAGCATAATGAGCTTGTTGTTGGTATGCCGGCAACATCATCATCTGGTGCTGAAGTATATATTGCTGCTGGACAACATGTGGATGCTGCTTGAGGCAAACAAAAATACTTTTAAATGTCTTTTTTATCAGGTGCATTATTTGCATTATCCAAACCATAGTATTTTTATTTCTAGCATGAAAGTTGTTTTTTTTCCTTCCAAAATTGCAGAAAATTAACATAAATAATCCATTTTTGGATAGTGGCCATTATTAAAGTAATTATAACTAAATTATTAAATGTAACAAAAATAAGAAAAACACAAAATAATTCAGATTCACACTACCCCCTACTGATTAAAGTGCACATAAAACACTGAATTTAGTGAACTCAAGAACTGTTTTTCTCAACACCTTTCTTAAACACAGCTAATTTGCATACACTGCATGACAAGGCACTGAGGCAGAGTGTTACAACAGGCTTTTTGCAAATGAGCACTGTGTTTTAAGCTGCAATCTGCCCATTTACATCTGCTATGACAGCATTTATAAGAATTATAATGGGAATAGAATTGACTTTTGTAAAATAACAACAATGAACAATTGTATAAAGATTGATTTCGCTCATTTGAATTTATTAATATTAATTAAAGATTATTTGCTGTCTCTCTGGTGAATCTGAAAAATGAGAACCTGGATCACAAAGCCTATTTGCAACTGTCAACCAATCACTACCTATATTGACTAAGAGGATGATATGGGAATTTGGATGGCTCATAGCAGAGAAAACCCCAACTCTGATGTAAGTGCTAAACCTAACACAATTTATGCATTTAGTCTTGTTTCAACAGACTTGTAAGAATTTTTCATAAAGAGCGTAGCTATAGTTAGGAAGATATTAGCAGAAGCAACTACCAATCATGTAATCTAAATATTTATGAGTGTGCTGTATATTTTATTTAAGGAACAAGTTAAACTCATTAAGTTACAGCAAGGTGGCATATGTAAAGGAGAAAAACAAATCAAGCAATGAAGATGTATTTTACATTTGGATACCATATTAAAAATGAAACCTAAATATATTTCATTTATTGTCTGCCTGTGCATTAGAAGATGCTAAAGTTACCTATAATAGTATAGATAAATGCAAGTGTTAACCGGCTTCACCCGGGAAATTTCATAAGACAATGGGCCTCAGTTCTAATGCCATCAGTTAATCGGGTGTATCAAGTACTGCATAATAAAGTACTTTTCCCGTATACAGCATTTGTAGGCTTCTCTTTTCCAGTATTACTGGCAGACAGTGTGGTGTAGTGGTTAACCCTGAGGCGCTGGATTCAAATCCTGCTAACTGACACAGTGTGACCATCAACAAGTCACTTCACTTCCCTGTACTCCAAACTGGAAAAACTAAAGAAGTGTAACCAAATATATTTCAATTTTGGTAAGTCACTTTGGAAAAAGGCATCAGTCAAGGAAGGAGTAATAATAATAATATTAGGCCACAGGAGCTGCTTACTCTTAAACATGCTATATACAATTGCCCATGAATAAACATTCAACATTGCATTGGATCAACTCTTGTTTTTTTTCTGCTTTTCCAAGCAACCTGGCTTCTGTTGAAGGTCAATGCAAAACACAATTTTATAGAAAAGTGTCTTCTTTTGAATTAAAACATAGAAT
>JANRMT010062835.1:45385469-45397915 GCA_026402145.1 Polypterus bichir lapradei
ACACAATTTTATAGAAAAGTGTCTTCTTTTGAATTAAAACATAGAATCAGTAGAAATAATGTGAAATATGAGTATATATTATCATCTTTATTATATGTTAACAATTTTCATTTGTTTATGTTGTTCACTCAAGTACTTTTTTTTTTTTTTTTTTTTTTTATATTTTTGTCAGTTATATGAGATCTCCTTTAAAGTCCGCAGATGTAAATAATTTCAGAGGTGGGGGCCAGTTTCTCCTTTCAAATTCCATAGATTATAATGCAGTAGCTAGTGCATGTACCACGAGAACGTAACTGAGAGAATAAAACTGCATAAAAAAGAGCTAACTTTTACAAGTAGTAAAAATTTACACCACGTATTACAGACTCAGATCAAGTGTATGTTTTTATTATATAATAGTAATAAAAATAGCAGCTCACTACTCAATATGGTAAATACGGGGAGGACGCAGGGTCAAACCCGCAACCTCTTGCTTATAAGACAGCAGTTCTTACCTCTGCAACCAAGAGAACATGTCTATGTTGTGTTGATTGATATTTGGGCTTTGGTTTTTACACATTGACAGCAACATGTAAATTGAATGATATCTTTTTCTTTGGTTATATTTTTGAATAAAAGCGCACTTGTTTTGTTATACCTTTTGTGAAAGTGTTTATTTGACATTTGGACTTCAGTCTTCACATCTATATACTTCACATCAGCATTATATCATTATTACTATAACATGAAAAACGTTTCTGTTTTAGTTATGTGTTCAACATTTATTGCCTTGCATTTCCTGTTATCCTACATTTACACAGATTGTTGCAGACACGGAACAAACATGAAATGTATGTATTCCAAATAATGATATATTATTTACCCTATACAATTCCAGACACCTTGTAGCAATCGCCCGATACGGGAACGCGATTCCTACACTTTACCACCCGAGAGGGAAGTGGACGATATTTGAAGGATAAAATAGCATTACCATATTCGGTTCTCGGCCCCTCTTGTCCCCTATGCATGCCCTTAAATAACTGGCAAAAAAAAATCAAAATCAGAAAAAAAGTGGGACTGATAAATATACTGAAACTGCTTATTACATTTCGTTGCCCGGTCCCTAAGTGCTCATTTGTGATCCCGCTTCCCCAGACACCTTCCCCTGTGGCCAAATTCTATCCCCCAGTTTGACACAGACAATAAAGAAAAATAAAAAACTGTTCTCAAAAAAGCAGAAAGACAATTTTCACCAGTTCCTACCATAAGGCATGAGGGAACACAACAGTCCTCTGGCGAAAACGGCTTCTCCGCTGGCTATCACGAAGAAACATACTCACGAGTCTGACTCGCCAAATGGGAGCACCTGGAGAACACCAGACCCTGACCTCTTCTCTGGGATTCGTTACACTAATTATTTCTTCAGGGTGGCCATACACAAATAGCAGACGTCCCTGCGTGAAGTCAGATCATGACGATTCTTTAAAGCATAAATAGTCGCCTCTTTGCCTTCAGCCTTTTCCCTCCTTTTTCCTCTTCCTTTCTTCCTTGATCCACCATTCCTCTTAAAAAGAAAAAGTTTCCCGCCGAAACATCTTTTCCCCTCTCGGTTGTTATGGAAACATGATGCCAGCAACAGGCAGCTGGAATATTTACCGGGCGGGATCCTCCCAGCACTGGGTCATCCTCAAAAGTGCCTGAAGGGCTAGTTATAGACACCCTCCCAGCCAAATTATAAAGTGAAAGACAATCCAGAAGGCCAACCCAACCAACAAGTTATGTAGCCTTGCTACAACCTAACTTCCAGATAATGAGACTTCAGCCCTGAGAATTTTGCATCCGACTTGACTGCAGCTACCTCGGTGGGGAATAAGTGAGAAGACTGCTTGTGCTGATTGACACATTTACAAAACAAAGACATGGATAAGAAAGTGCGATGGAATTTAAGGTGGCCTGGCATTATGAATATTTTCGTAGGCTTCAGGGATTCTAGTGTTAACTATTACACTTTTAATTTAGGCTACTTAAGTCACTAGAAAAAGTAAGCTTGATAGCAAAAACTCTGACTTTCACACTCAACAAGGCTGAGCTTATCTCTCTTCTACAGTTCATGCAGTGTCCTATTTACTATTATAAACAGTTAATGTCATGGTAAACTATAAAAAGTCCCCTTTTTGGCTTGGCTGAAAGTACTGTTAACAGTTTCAGACTAAAAAGTATAACAATGTTCTTGCTAGTATCTTCTAGCTTGCTTACTAAAATCTTCTTGCTAGTATCTATTTGTATTCTTTAACGGTTACTAAATTATTTCCTAAAGACTGTACTGTACTTTTTTTTTTATTTAAAAATGAAAGCACACACAGAAATTTAACTTACTGAATACAAAACAAACTGCACAATTACTTGGGCATTTACAGTTCAATACTGTTATTTGTCTTTACTCTGTGCCAGAAATGTAAATTCACCTGTTGTATATATGCTTGTTGCATTTGTTGCTGCTGCTGCTGATGCTGCTGATGATGATGCAACTGTTGAAGCTGTTGAAGACGCAAATCTCCTTGTTGAAGTTGTTGCAGCACTCTGTGCTGTTGACTGATACCCTGAGTTTGAGGTGTGCAATGCCCAGTTCCAGGCCCCTGAAAAGCTACAAATAAAACATGCATTTAAACATTTAATAGCAGAAAGCACCAATTACTCAATTATTATTATGTAGGACCTTTAACAGATACTTCCAGAAAAATCAGTGCAAATCATAAACAGAAAATGCAATCCCATAGTACTGTGATTCTGAATTGAAGACATTCTTGAAAAATGAATGAAGTGGAGATAAATAAAAGGAGGAAAATAAAATTTCAATACATTTTTTACATTTGTATAATCAGTTGCCTCCATCTTTTTAAATTTAGTCATTCGGAATTAAAACATTACAGATGTATGATAAATACTATTTTGGATAAACATTCTCCATTTCATCACAATGGTTGTGAAATTTGTTTATAGTGTTCTACACACCTAGATATATTTTGTTTATTTATAAGTAAAAAAATTTTTACTTTATTTTTAAGTACTTGATTACTTACAAACTGATGCCATTAAAACCTACTGGGCGTGACTTATGTGTAGTAATTTCATATATTACTGACAAATTAATGATTAAAACAAAAATGAGAAAGACTAACCATATTTACCCCTTCCCCAATATCATATATGACCTGGATGCAATTTTAAATTAAATAGTTTTCATAAAGTTTTCAAAGGTATCTGGATTCTAATATAGCATACAGTAATCCCTCGCTATATCGCACTTCGACTTTCGCAGCTTCACTCTATCGCGGATTTTCTATGAAAGCATAACTAAATATATAACGCGGATTTTTCGCTGCTTCGCGGGTTCTGCGGACAATGTGTCTTTTTACTTCCTGTACATGCTTCCTCAGTTGGTTTGTCCAGTTGATTTCATACAAGGGACGCTATTGGCGGATGGCTGAGAAGCTAACCAATCAGAGCACGCAGTTAAGTTCTCCTGACTGAGAAGCTAACCAATCAGAGCACGCAGTTGAGTTCCTGTGTGCTGAATGCAGTGTTAACCAGGAAGTCTCGTCTCGCTCATTCAGCATCAACGTGTTTTGCTGTGTAAAGAGTTGTGCTCTTTTGTGTTTATCTTTGTGCATAGTCAAGCCCTTCATTATGGCTCCAAAACAATCTGCTACTGCTTCAGGGGCCGTGCCCAAGTGCAAGAAGAAGATGTTAACGATTGCCGAAAAGGTAAACGTTTTGGATTTGTTGAAGGCTATGATTCTTTTTATTTAAAAAGTAGGAAAGGAATATAAGATCTACGGCCGCAGTGTCCTTTTAACCAGGGTGCAAAACGAGTTGTAAGTGGATGTAATAAGGCAGTAGTCTGGATGGAACCTGCTTTAGGGATTTGGATTGAAGACTGCCAGAAGAAGAACAATGGCAGTGCTACACAATCGCCTGAAATGGCTCCTTTACAAGGGCTGTAACGCTCTCCTTTGTTGTGCAGTAAAATTAAACTCATTGTTATCGGACAAGTCATCGTGTCATTGTTGGTAAGTAACCATAATTAATTTTCTTCTTACAGTGCTTAGTAAATGTACATACGTTTTGTGTCACTGTACACATATTTACTGTATACTATTTTTCTTGCATTGTACGTATTTATTGCTGGTGGCCTGTCTATCGTAATGGCTGTAACATATGTGATATCGGAGACACTCAATATCTTTAAAATAATATTTAGGTTTTACTGTATATAAACAGTGTGTTTATATACATAATTTCAATGAATCTTACCTAATATCTAAGAGAATACAAAGGGATTATGCTGTATAACTCTGTGGGGAATATTTATAAACAGTGTGGGAGAGTTTATAAGGGCTTAAAATATATAAAAATAACCATACAAACATATGGTTTCTACTTCGCGGATTTTCACCTATCGCGGGGGGATCTGGAACGCAACCCCCGCGATCGAGGAGGGATTACTGTATATGGAAAGTAATTTTGGAAGATTCGGTATGCTTTAACCTACTGAATGTATTCATTTTACTTTTAAACACTATTGAATGGTAGTGTTATACGGTAAAATAAATGCATACAGCACAACAGTAAAGAAAATTATTATATTAAAAGATGTTTACAACAAATGTCTTCATACCTTGTTGTCCATTACTAATATTTCCAGCAGAAATAGACATTTTCACTGGAGTTACAGAGTTCTGAATTGGCAACACATTTGTGTTTGACGTATTGGAAGCAGCCTTTGGTCTCTGTCTTGGTGCAATTGAAGTTTCTGTTGGTCCTACTGATTCAGTTATTCTGAAAGAGTCAGTGCATGTTTTACACAGTTGAACTAATTATTAATCAAACTGACATGTAACAATTTTAATGTAAAACAAAGACTGGGCTGTTTTTGGAACTTGCTAATCAGTAAACAAAAGCCTTTCTATAAATACTACATTGCATAAAAATAGCACCAAAACCTCCAAAGATTTAAAATGATCTCCTTTCTTGCGTAAGAGATACTCCATTGCTCTCTGCATTTAAAAGCCAAGCTTGAAGACTCACTGCTTTAGTCCAGAACATGTTGATTACAGCGTCTTATTAGATGTTCACATTACAACTTTGTTAATCATTTGTACATAAATGACTGTCAAGAAAACTTGACAATTACCAGGAACTGTCATTGGACCTCCCCTTTAGTTTCTATTCTCAGTATTCTTCAGTGACATCTGATGGAAAAAGTGTTTTATTTTCTCCGACTGTAATTTTGTTTCCACTCCTCGGCTGTCAACACGCCAAAGCACAACTACATAATTTACTGGATTTAACATTGTCTTGATTTGTTTACATTATTTATTGAACTTGCTCCATTTTAGTGTGTGTTTAATGTAATTTTTGTGATACTGTAGGAGTCTGTGCATATTGTATAGTTGGTCATTTTCTGTTAGTATATTTTAGATGTAATTATTTTTAAATATTCTGAATCTGTATTCGATAATTACATCTATACAAATAAAAAATAAATGAACTGTAATGATTGTTCAGTTATAAAAATTAAAAAATAGTTTGCTGTAGCTAACATTTTTGAAGTAATTCAATTCAATTTTGATTCCTAGTTTAAAACTAGGATTGGTGTTAGTCATCTTAAAAGGATATACTTTAAAATATGTGAATAGTTCCTAGCAGTGATCAGCTGTTTTCACAAAATATTGTAAACAAAAAGTCACATGATTTGGTGTGGAGCAGGTTTCCAACCAATTACTGGCTACTTCTGGGACTTCTGGAGACAAGTATTGTAGAAGACTTTCAACAATCATCCAAATAACATTTGAAAGATAGGAAGCAAATGTATTTGGCATCAAGGATGAAAGATATGAAACAATATACAAGGATTTAACATATACATATACCACTGCAAGGATAAACTGGGCACTACATGTTTCAAAATGTAAATTAAGCGCTATAAGAAAAAAATTCAAGGCCATCCAATAAACAATAAAATTCCATAGGCCTATTCTTTAAATGATTTTTCAGAAAAAGGACACCA
The DNA here is from genome assembly GCA_026402145.1 of Polypterus bichir lapradei. Taxonomy (NCBI): domain Eukaryota; kingdom Metazoa; phylum Chordata; class Cladistia; order Polypteriformes; family Polypteridae; genus Polypterus; species Polypterus bichir. The sequence continues at coordinate 45,391,522 of JANRMT010062835.1, forward strand.
ATTCTGACAGAAAGGCTGTTTTACTCTCTTTCTTTAAGGGCTATTAAATCTATCTTCCATACCTCTGTCTGTTCATAATAAAGAACCTCATTTTTTTAAAAAGTACTAAGCAGCAAAGTAAGACAGCAAAATATTTTTCTCACAACACAGCTGGCAAAAAATAAGAGGCATAAAAACATGTCTTGCTTATAGTGACAACTGAATGATTTCCAAGAAGCAATATGTTGTGTTAAACTCTAGCAGACACTGATGTTAAATGGAAAGAAGTAAACTACAGGGGAGGCCATACAGGAGAGTTTGCATGGCCTGCTTCTGTCAACTGGCCGTGCAAGATAAGGTGAAGGGTCACATATTAAAAGTAAAAATTAACACTATGATGCTGAAAAAAGAATATCCACAAGGACAACATGCAGGAAGAGTTACATAAAAATTCATAGCATTAAAAATAATGCAGGATGTATAATGCTATCAACTTCAGTCACAGAAGCGGCATCTGCTTATGGGGTAATTTTAAATAATACCTATGACTGATGCCTAATTATGAATGCACAAGTAAAAAAAAAACCAGCACAAATGACAGGTAAAAACAAAAAATATTTTTTTTAATTTTAAACTGACAAAGCTTCCTTCAGCAAGCAGCTTGTTGTGGCCATGCCACAACAACTTGTGACTTGAAAGCAGTAACTGTAGAGAAGTGTCTGGATGTAGACCTCCAGCAGCAGATCCCTCTGTGGTTGCTTCAGCCACACAGGGTCTTGACACAAGGCAATTTGTGCATGTATAAGCAGATACTGTATGGATGCTGAGCAAAAATAAATACATGAGACAGAATTTCACTAACAAAGCCAAATATCATATATTAGCAAGTGTATGAGTTAAATAACCACATTGAATTTACTATTTCTACATTTTAGTGGTAGTGGAAATTTCCTTACAACTAGCTATATTGCATTTGTGTTTAACCAGCTAATATTTGAAGGTACAATATCACAGTTTAGTAAATATACTATAGTATTTCCAGCCCACATTGATACAGTTTAAGACTTGCCTTGTTAGGTTTTCTAATGTAATATTTTTGTTAACACGTACTTAAGAAATTATTGGCAAATGCTTACAAAAAATTTAATTAAAAAAAAAAAACGTCAAAGCTTCCGCAGGGTATGGACAGACGATTTATTGTTATTCAATAAACAAACCCATTGTTGGGCTTAACTACCATTCAGTGAATGTCTCAGCCTTTCCATTTTGGTATTCATTACAATATATTTAGCATATCTTAGTAGAGGGCTAGCTTGAAAATGAGCCATGAAGTAGATTACCAGAACTAAAATATTGGCTTAGATAAATATATATGTGCACGTAAAGCTGTGTGTTAAATAAATTGGTTTCTTACATAGACACATTAAGAGCAACATTCCTATCTCTCTGTACGAATACCAGTTCACTTACAGAGCTAAACAGGTCAACTGAGGATGCTGTCTCACCTGTCCTATCACACCTGGAGGAGAGGGATAGCTATTTGCGAATGCTATTCATCAACTACAGTTCTGCCTTCAACACCAACCCCCCAACAAACTGGCTATCAAACTCGACAACTTAGGTCTCAACTCACACCTGTGTAACTAGATTTTAGATTTTCTCACAAAAAGACCACCAACAGACCACAAACTGTGCATGTGGGTAAGCACCTCTGTTCATCAATAATACTGAACACTGGGGTATCGCAGGGCTGTGTACTGAGCCCTCTCCTTTACTCCCTCTTCACAGACAACTGCAAACCTACCTATGATACTAACATCAAAAAAAAGTTTCAGACAACATCACAGCGATAGGCCTGATCTCCAAAAATGAAGCAGCAGCCTATAGAGAAGAGGCTGAGAACACCTAGAGAGTTGGAGCCAGAACAACAGCCACACAGCTAGGACCTGTCATGCACAACAAACACAACAGCAATGGCCAAGAAAAGTCTTCACAGGCTTCATTTACTGAGGAGCCTGAAGAAAGCACAACTCCCACAACAGTTATGTCTAACTTCTACTGGTGCACCATAAAGTCTATCATCACATACTGACTTACAGAATAGTACTCTGGCTGCACCTCTGAGAACAGAAAGGCTCTCCAGCATTTCATCAAATGATTTCATCATTATGCTTGCATATTTACTTTTATTCTGTGTATATTTGGATATGTTAATAGTAACTGTGCACTAATATTTAATGTTTACTTAGTGCATTGAAAACTCTTATATACTTATATCTAAGACATCTATAGTCTTGCTCCAAACAATATTTCATTGTATTGTACAGTGACAATAAAGTTATCCTGCATCTTGCAGTTGATGCAACTGGTCTTGCTTTGTCCCCCGTTGTGTACCATGGCTAGAATATCTGATCATCCTTCCCACTGCTGCACTCTCATCCTGCAATCGACTAGAAAACACTGTAATCTTGTGCACTGGACTGCTGTTTATTCTTTGCTAAGTCTCCACCTGCAGTCTTGAATCTTTCCAGTCTAGACCTGTAGAATTAAGTGATCAGTGCACCTGCGTGGCAGGTCTCTGTCAATTAGACATCTGAATATTTCTGTTAGACGATGACAGATTTCTGTGGGCATGAGCAGCCGCAGTGGGTACTGCCATTGTAGGTATGCAGCCAGAATTTACTTTTTTTTTTTAATTAAGTTTTGTTGCAGCATTGGCTGATGATTTCTTGTGGGTATTATGAAAATGCCAGCCAATATAGTCAACTAACTTAACAAGCCAACTTTTAAATGAATCACTGTGTGATGGAAACATTATTGTATATGTATTCAATTGTGATATTGTCTCCTAGAAATAACAGTTTCTTAAACAAAAGAGTAAACTCAGATATTAGTTGGTTAAACACACACCCACACAATGTAACTAGTTTTAAGGATATTTCTGAATGGTACAAATGTAGAATTAATGGACTTTCTTGCACTCGTTAATTTATATCAGACTTTTTTGGTGAAATGCAGCTACTTTTATTTATTCTCAAAAAGCATATCTGCTTTGTATGCACATATTGTCCTGAGCTAAGACTTTCCATTTCACATGCTGCTGGGCGTAACTGCAGCTGACTTTGGGGAACAGCTTCTTATACTTGTAATGCAATTACTTGTTTAGGAGCTCAACTGACCTATTGTGACACGCCAAGCCACCCCTCATTCTTTCAACATGTTGAAAATGATGTTGTTACTCCCAGTGTCTCAGCTTGGGACGTCAGAGATGATGGGCAATGTCCTACATATGGAAAACCTTTACAATCTTTACAAAAATCCTTTCATTTTAGCTTTCACAGACACATTTCCTTTGAAATTATAAATAAACGTTTATTTTTTGCTTTCACTAATCACTGGGAACAATAAGGAATTCCTTTGTCATCAGTATTAATGGTTTGAAGCTCTGGAAGTCTTTTCACATTCACTTTTAGTGGCAACTTCCATCTGAAATAATAAATACCAATAAAAGAGGGTGTCTCGCATGAACGTCAGAGAATTACATTCAGAGCTGAGGTCAACGACACCACCCCAAGGTGAGACAGTGTGCTTTTTCTAACGGTATTGTCTCTTTTTTCACCTGTAGCAGCAAGATGATGCCTACTAAGAGCAACTAACTCCACGCCCTCCTGATGCCCCAGAGAGAGTCATCTCAGTCTGGACCCAATCTGCAACCAGAATGGAAAAGACCAGCTCTAGCTGTTAACTCTGAGTACTGTGAAGACTATTCCTTATTTCTGTTATTTTGTTAGCTTTTTGTGCCATCAAGGAGCTTTTTTCTTTAATAATATTTATTAGGATTAAACAGGACCTTGAGTTTTCTTCTACTTGTCAAGAAGGGAACCATTCAGACTTGATTATGGAAACTGTTTTTGCAACAAAAAAATGTATCTAAATTATATACCTGGCCTTCGTCGTGCTTTTTTTAGCAGCTGCCTCACTGGCAGTCATGGGATCCGGAAGAAATGATGGGATAGCAGAGTTCTGATGGAAAAGAACAACTTTTAGAATACACCAACACTGCAAAAGGGACAGTCGTTAAAAAATCAGCATATTCAAGACAGTGGTTAAAAAATATCAGGCATAGATGTTACCAACATAATATAATCTGTCTAAATAAAATATGATCAGTCTTGAACTTTCTTAAATAATTTTTAATATAAAAACAAAACAATAATAAATTCATCATAAAAAGTTGTTTGGGGGCTTATAAGAATATAAAAAAGGGCAAACAGAAACAAAAAGAATATGGTCTTTTCACCTAGTGTAGCATTTTTGTTTAGAATATGCCATATGTGCGCATCTGAGGATCACCCTCCTGGCTCATCCATGGTAACCAATCCCATTCCGGAGCAAGAGTGGGTACTGTTGCTAACTGTATTGTCTCTTTCTATACTCACAGCATACAGAAGATGTCCAGTGAGGGACACAGGTTCTGCCCCTTCCAGTCGGTGGACTACATATTCAAGGTGCTCATTCTGGACCGATGCTCAACAGAGATCAAGGTCTGAATAAGACTTGAAAGGCTATAGAATAGCAACAGCAGCTCTTTATTTTGCCTTATTTGTGTCCTCATATGCTAGTTCTTTTTAAATCTTTTCTGTTAATTAAACTGAGAACCCATTTGGTGCTCTAACACTTATTGGGTGTCTAGTCTCATACCTTGCATAACCCCAAATAAAGGAAAAAAAACAGCAACATTTAAAATCTTACAGAAATGTTTGGCACAGGACACTCTCTTCTAGCCATCTTAAAAGTAAAATATGAAACTTGGTAGACATCTGGCCTTCTTTCTACATCTGGTTCAAGCATATATCCTAAATGACAAATTAAAGAAAATGAAATATCCAGTCACTGTAACAATTACCACACATACTTTTATTTATTGAACAACACAGAATATATTTACATTAAGTATACATTATATTTATATTAATTATATGAATATTAAGGATTATATAAATTTTAAAACATTTTGGTGAACTGATATGTATGTGTATTTTATTTCTTAAATATTCACTTTACATTTTTGGATAATTAGATCCCAGTCTTCAAATCAGAACTGTATTATTTAATAAGGCACTGCAATTGACATATTTCTCCACACAGAGGTGCTGATGTTTAAACTATGCTTATAAAAACTGCACTCAAAGTTCTAAATTGGCTGCAGGTTTCTGTTCTGACCAGATATCTCAATCAGGGGCTAATCCATGCCAAAATTGTCCAACCAAGCAGTAAATGAAAGCCAAGGGAAATAAAATCAATAGTAACTGGGCTGATTCATCTGCTTTTACAAAGGAGAAGTAAAAAAAAAAAAATCACTGATGTACCAATAATTAATGACATTTTTTAAATTAATAGTTATACCTGGAATGCTTAATGATTTGACAGTTATAGAAATCCTCAGAAAAAACACAGAAGTAATGTTATAGTTACTTCACAATTTAGAAAAATACCTGAGTTAATTCAAACAATTTGTTTGTCAAAACTTACGAATTAAACAGTGAAGTTTAGAAGAATATTTGGAATTATCTGGGATAGTAAACGTTCCATCACAGATTGCAACTTGACTCTCCCCAAATGGGAGGGTAAAAAAACAAAGCTTGTACAACAAGCAGCCAAGTGCCTGGAAAACACAAGAAGGAAAAAATGGATCAAAATGTGAAGAATATAAACAAGCCTTTATTAAACTTACTATCAATGGCGGGTTACATTATGAAAAGCAACTTTTCTAGTACAGTGGAACCTCAGTTCACGACCATAATTCATTCCAAAACTCTGGTCATAAACCGATTTGGTCGTGACCCGAAGTAATTTCCCCCATAGGATTGTATGTAAATACAATTAATCCGTTCCAGACCGTACGAACTGTATGTAAATATATATTTTTTTTAGTTTTTAAGCACAAATATAATTAATTATACCATAGAATGAACAGGGTAATAGTAAACTAAATGTAAAAACATTGAATAACACTGAGAAAACCTTGAACAACAGAGAAAACTAACACTGCAATAGTTCACGCTATAGAGCTAAGAACCGCTCATTAAAAACACTTTTTTTAATGAGTTTTAAGCACAGGGAAAAAATGAACATTTGAAAAATCCGTAATTTAATAAACCACCAAGAAAAGTAACATTGCAACAATGCACACTACGAACCGATCGCTGTAAAAAGAAATGAAAACAAAAACAAGCCCAGTGCATTCTTTAACTGCCTTCTCTACTTTATGCGTCCAGCTCTCTCTCTCGCGCGCCTGTGTGTGTGTCTCTATCGCGTGCCTCTGTGTGTGTCTCTCTCTCTCTTGCGTGCGCGTGTGTGTCTCTCGCGTGTGTGTGTGTGTGTGTGTGTGTGTGTGTGTGTGTGTGTGTGTGTG
>JANRMT010062835.1:45397925-45431638 GCA_026402145.1 Polypterus bichir lapradei
GTGTGTGTGTGTGTGTGTGTGTGTGTGTGTGTGTGTGTGTGTGTGTGTGTGTGTGTGGTGCTCTCTCTCGCTCGCTGCACAGGAAATGCACAGGGAGAGACTGAACACGTACAAACCGAAAGGGAAACTGGCTTGTTCGTATACCAAGTGTGTGATCGTGAACAGAGGCAAAAGTTTGGCGAACTTTTTGGCCGTAAACCGATTTGTACGTGAACCGAGACGTTCGTGAACCGAGGTTCCACTGTATAACATAAAAACTGTGGCAAAGTATTATTTAGGTATTTCAATTTTCTACTTAAATGTATTCTATTATTTATACAGGTAATATAGAAGACACTTTAGCACTTCTAATTCAAAACAGTGCTGCAATCCTACTGAGGAATTGCCAGAGACTCCTTTGCCAGCTGAAAAATAATCGCAGCAGTGCATCCTGGGTCTGATTTTGGATACCCTGAACAACCTAAACAGTTTCTATAATCAAGAACAGCAACGTCTTTAATCTAGACACTTAGCACTCTGTCACAGAGACACAGCTCTGCAACACTGCAGAAGAGCCTAATTTCAAATAATTTGACCTAAAATTTCATTTTTTCAGTCCCTGTCCACAACCTATGACCACAGTTGCTATGAATTTACTTGTGAATCCAAAAACTCTGCTTCTGCATCACCAGTGACTAAAATTGATTTCCATTTTGGTTTACGTAAAAATTAGGACTTGCTTAGAAGTGAAATACACCGATACATATCCTTAACACGTGACCCAATTCTGTCACTCATTGGCCTGCTCTTTTGTATATTTTATTTTACCATTGTATTGTTTCAAAAAACGTAATATGCATGGAATTTGATTTAGTCAAGCTCAAACAAATTAAACATTAAAACAAACAGAGACCATAAGGGATAGTAATCATCATTCTTTAACAGCCAAAAAACAGTAATTTAACAAAAGTATAGTTAGACACATTCATCAAATTTTAAGGCAGAAATGTTAAGTTCTTTCATTTCACAGCTTGTGGAAAAGTAAAATTACTATGGTAGTCTTGGTCTGATTGGCCAAAGCCACTTAAAACAGAAGAACAGAGAATATGTGCTAGGTGGGATGATGTCTCCACAAAATCTAAACTGCATGATATTTCATTCTGCAAAAGTATAGTGAATTCACAATGCGAAGGTGATAACTAATGATTTTAGAAATGCTGCACACTGTTCTCTTAAGTTGTTCCCTGTCCTCGACAAAGAGATTGTTAGAATTTGGGACAAGACACACAAAAGTTGTGTCATCAGTAAGCCTGACCATCCTTCTTGAATACATACATGAAATGCTGTCATTAATGAACTGTGAATAAAGAACTGACAATAAGATCCTGGGGTCTCTTGTCCTTGGGTCAAGAGGCTTTGAGATTTTTTTTTCTTCAGCTGCACTATTTACTTCCTGTCAGAAAGAAACAATAAATGCCCAAAAACACAAGAACAAATTGATACCTACATGTATTAATTAGTTGTAAAGTTTAAGGATGAGAATTGAGGTAAAAGCAGAGCTATAGTCAACAAAGAGGATTTAAAGATAGGTTGAAGTAATTCTACATTTTTTAAATCAAAGTGACGGTTTGTTTATTGACAAGATTGTTAATAGGTTTACCTGGTACCACTGTACCCTTGAGCAAAGAATAAAGGTGAACTTGTAGTCATTTCATTTGAACTAAGCCCATTTTCATTTTATACTGTGGTAAACAAAAGTACTTCTCAAATATATTTGGAATGAGTAGATTTTAGTCTACCAGTCAGACAGGCCCTGTGTACAAGTGCAGCATATTCAAATTTCACACAATAGGCTTGGTAGAACAGAATCAAACCAGAACCTAAATGCTTAAGTCAAACTAAAAAAATACCTTACCCATATATCAGCCTTGGTAGTAATTGACTTTCCTCCATAAAGATTTATCATTTCTGGAGCCCTGTATGACAGTGTTGTGTATCTATGAATACAACAAGCGGGCAGGAATAAAATATCAGTAAAAAAAATAAAACAAAACATTACAATAACAAACACAGAGATGTATTTAAAAATCTTTTGTAACAGTAAGATATAATGGAAAAATGTCATTCTCTAGAATAGGAAGGATTCAATGAAACCCAAATAAATGTCCTACACATTTTCCAGTGGTTTAGAAATCACTCGTGCCTCAGTCATTTTCCAAGTTTAGCATCCAGGGTTATTGATGTATTGCTCAAGACTTTTACTTCTGAATTGAATTCTCTACTGAGCTCTTTACAAAAAATATATCGTCAGCAATGAAACAATAAAATCATGAAAAGTTAAATATCATTTTTAATAAGTATTCATCATCTGTTTTCAACACTTTGTTATACCAAATCTGTGACAATGAAAACACTTTCTGCAGGCATTAAAATGGACCAGTACATTTTCTGCGTGTGCCAGCTTGGATGAGTTAAGGTGATGTACAGGTAGAGCTATTCTAAGACCTCACCACAGATTGCTTGACGAAGTTAAGGTTAGGAATATTTATTATCTTATATTAAAGCACTACAGTTCTGATCTGGGAGTATCCATTGAATTACTGAAACACACCAACTTATTCAGTTTTAGATCTCTGGCAGAAGAACAGTCTATGATTTATTGGGGAGTTAGGCATAAGGCAAAGTACCATCGTAGATTTTGAAATTTGTTTTTTTTGTTAATTCTTCTCCTTCTGTACACAGTGGAACCTCAGGTCACAAACGTCTTGGAACACGTACAAATCGGGTTACGACCAAAAAGTTTGCCAAACTTTTGCATCTGTTCACAACCACACACTCGGGTGACGAACAAGCCAGTTTCCCTTCCAGTTCGTACGTGCCGATGATTTCCGCACATGTTCAGTCTCTCCCTGTACATTGTTCTCAGTCAGACGTGCGTGCATGCAATGTTAGATTTCTTGGTTGTTTATGGTTAGTTTTTTGTATAAATTAAGGATTTTTCCAATTTTCATTTTTTTCCCTGTGCTTAAAACTCATTAAAAAAAAAAAGTGTTCACAGCAAGCGGATCGTAAGGCTGTAGCGTGAACTCTTGCAATGTTAGTTTTCTCTGTTGATCAAGGTTTTCCACAGTGGTTCGTAAGGCTATATCGTGAACTCTTGCAATGTTAGTTTTCTCTGTTCAAGGTTTTCTCAGTGTTATTCAATGTTTTTACATTTAGTTTACTATTACACTGTGCATTCTATGGTATAATTAACTATTTTTGTGCTTAAAAATCTTTAAAAAAATATATTTACATACAGTTCGTACGGTCTGCAACAGATTAATTGTATTTACGTACAATCCTATGGGAGAAATTAGTTCGGGTCATGACCAAATCGGGTTGCGACCAGAGTTTTGGAACAAATTACAGTCGTGACCTGTGGTTCCACTGTATATTTAAAAAGTTAAACTAGTCAAAACTGTGTGTGCTTTCAAAAAGGTTACGGCTACAAATCACAGGGGATGACAAACTACATGACTCCATGACCACTTTCCACCACAAACCAATGGGTTGTTGAATAGTGTTTATTTTAATAATATGTTCTACTGTTATGAAATGTAGGTTGTATAAGGTATTATGTTTGTTATATTTTGCTTGCTTTACCAAGATAACTAATTACTTGTGCAACAGATGACTAATTGCTTGTGAATTCATAGTTAAAGGATCTTTGACAACAAACTACAATTGTCACTGGGCCTATGTATGTTATACAAAGTATTATCTGTTATATTTTGACAAGTGTAAATAAGAGTTCTTTTACCATTTTGACATACAATATTAAACAAACTAAAACAAAGATAATGTAATGCTTTTAAAGTTCATGTAATAGTATACCATGTGCACAAGGATTATGTTTATGGTTTACATTATGTCAAGAGTGACATGTTGTATATAATTTATATTATATACAGCATATACATAATACATAAAATATATCCATCCATCCATCCATTTTCCAACCCGCTGAATCCGAACACAGGGCACAAGGCAGGAACCAATCCAGGGCAGGGTGCCAACCCACCGCAGGACACTAAAATATATACATACAGTATATATCAGGGGTGCGGAAATCCAACGCCCGACTCGTCCGACACGGGTAAATTGATCGTCGGACAAGCGTGTTTTTCTGGTTTCAGTTGTCCGCGGACAAGTGCAGTTTTCTGGAGAAAAAAGAATTATATGTGCTGTGCAGGGCACGTTTTTACCACTACTTTCAAATTTTAAACATTTGGGTACGTACTTCATGCGGAAACAGTCTACTTAGGCATGTTCTTCATGTCTCAAATTGGTATTCAATATTGCTTACAAAATGACGGCTGATTTTTCAAAGGGGAATCACTCTTGTGGTCCAACATAAGTATTTTACCCTATTATTTACACGCTTGGAGATGCGGTCATTTTTTTCATGCCGACATTACGATGTAATTTGATGATTTTTCATTATAATCGACAAGTTTTATATATTATTGATAAAAATTCATTTTTTCTACATAAAAATTCGGTCATTTCACCTACAATGCAATTTTTTTCGCCACATAAAGCTTGTTAGGCAGTTAATCTTTCCTGAAATTTGCGATTTCGCGTAGGTTGTGATATATTGAGGAGTTAAGAAATCTATTGCGTGACATCAGTTTTGATGAGCTGTCTATAGATCGTTTATGATTAATTTTTCATATCAAACAAGTTGGTTTCGCGCCGTCAGTTTATTAAAAAATAAAGAAGAAAACATTCTAACGGTTTTCAAATGTTATGAAATATCAATAAAAATCTTCACTTAGACGCGATTATTTTTTCCCAACAACATCGGTAATATTTACTTCTTTGGAAATGTACCATCTTGCGGAATTTCGAATACGTTATTAGGAATTACCTGCGTAACCCATAACGCACTGCGGTAAGCACGTTGTTTTCGCTATATACGTGTTGCTGAAACTGAAACAAGTAGCATCGCGGATGAGAAATGGATCATTGCTTGATTAAAACTGGCACAACAGGCCCTGAAAACCTATGAGAGCGTATTAAGGCCACGGTGAAAAAAATACGGACACAGTGAAGAAGAAAAAAAAAATTAAAGTCGACATGTTGACTTTATTCTCGTAGTTTATCAGTAGAATGTCGCAAACTAAATTTCATCTTAAAATGAATGTTTCATTTACTAGATTTTCTCAAACCCCGTCATAAATTAATGTAGCATATTAAATGCTTTATATTAAGTGTTCCCCGACCCAGTTGTTAATCTCCGAGCGCTTCTTAAACTGACTTCCTCTTGCACTGAGGAAGCGCCGGCAGCAATCGCCGCACATTGACTTCATGATATTTCTGCTCAATGAACATTCAGAATACTAAGATAAATACTTGATATCTTTTTCACGATGAAATGCATTAAAGCATGTATTAGACATGGGTGACGTGGGGCACGGTAGCGTGGCTGTAGTGCTGCTCCCTTGCATTAAGGGGTCCTCAGGTCTACGTTCAGTGTAGAGAAGTTTATGGCAGGTGTGATGAGGCTCCAAAAAACTGGATATTTGAATGGGTATCGCACAGGTTTAACTGAAATTTTGTGTAAATGTTGGGTTCGTGATCTGGCGGTCGGAGACACGAACGCAGACTTCAATAGATGTTTTTCTGAGCAGGCTTTCTTTATTGCATGTTTGCTGTGTCTATCTTACGTACTAAACCCCCAGTTGCTATCCTTTGTCTTTCTCCATATAACCAACCACCACACGATAAACGTCTTTGTGAAATTAAAACTAGTTATAAACCTAGACCTCAGAGTTTTCAGAACTTTAAAAAAAAATGTCGTTATACATGTTTAATCATGCCATCCATTCAGAGGTCTAAGCGTATAACTAGTTTTAATTTCACAAATACGTTTATCGTGTGGTGATTGGTTATGTGCGATTGGTTATGTGCAGAAAGAAAAAGGATAGGAGCTGGGGGTTTAGTACGTCAGATAGAGACGTGAGTCTAAAAGTAATAAAGTTGGTTCAATTGAAAAAGCGTTTTCTAAAGCTGAACACTAGGAGGTTGAGCGTTATGCTAGGCTTTTCAATACTACTTCTTTAGAAGAGTTTGACCCACGACCAGCTGTGGAATTCTGGCTGTCACCTGGCAACAGGAACATCATTCATAAAAAACCTGAAAAGTCATCAGCATCCACTTCTGCAGGACCATCGGTCCAGGAACCTTGCAGTTCAGCTCAAGCGGAAATGAACAGCATTCAGCCCATGCTGTCTGAGATAGTAAAGATTCTTGGGGGAGAAGATGTTGCAAGACAAAAGCTGAAGAACATGGCAGAAAATGAATCAGGACAGTGTTCTGTTATGTAACTTTAATATATGAAAAAAGAACTAGTGTAGCTATAATGAAGGCATTGTTTATTAGCCAGTTAAAATAAGGGAATCTTTTATATAATGTTCTAGAGCAAGGTGGCAAAATACTACTCCCTGAAAGAACTTTTTTCAGTTTTAAAATGGAAGGCAGTTTTGGTATCAATAAAAGAGATCAGAAAAAATAAACTATTTTTCACTTTTGTTATTTGTTTATGGGCAAGTGAATTTAACTGGTGGACAAGTGGATTTTCTAAGTTTACTTGTCCGTGGACAAGTAGAAACAAATTTGATTTCCACACCCCTGTATATAAATATAAATATTACACACTTGGAAAGTGGAGTGAGCATGTGTTTATTACAAAAGAACAAAAGCAACTCTGCTTCTGTCTCTCAAACAGGAGTTCATTTGCTTCAGTTCTTCAGAGCTATGAATTTTACAGGTAGGTCTGCAGGGCATCTGTTTATGTGAATCCTTGTGCAACCTAGAAATATAGTTACTAGGCAGGTTTATAAATACAGATGAAAGCTTAATATTGCAGGTTATAATTGTAAAATAAATACATATTCACATACTTTTTTATTTCATCTTCTACAATGGTAACTCCATCCACCTGTGGATTAAGAACTTTGTGGGTCGCACTACCAAAGTCACAAAGGACATAGTGGCCATGATCATTTAATAAAATGTTTTCAACCTGAAACAGAAAGAAACAAAAAAAAAGACCATAAAACCTTAACCAAATACAGAAACAAGCAGTTTGAGAACTATGTTCAAAACAGCATGCAAATTAAAACCAAATCACAGATTAAGGGGCTACAACACATTGCCCTGCAGTATTACATTGAATACGAGCTTACTACTATAAACAAACAGCTAAAGGACCCAAACTAATCACAGAAAATGACTCTTTCACATTCTTTACCAGGACCTTTCTCATTTATGTTTAATTTAAAGCAGTGGTTTTCAAAGTGTGGTCCATGGATCACCAGTGGTCCCCAAGTATGAGTCAAGTGGTCCACAAGTTGAAATTCATCAGTGCAAGGTGATTTTAAACCACTCATATTATGTTAGTCTGTTATGTACTTACTTAAGTTTTTATATGTAACTATTAATGTCACTAGTCAACATCTGAACTACTAACTCAATATATGGTACTTAGATACATGAGAAATGTGTTTAAAACTATCATCCGGAATCACATTGCCAGGCTTTCTTGGGGACAGTAACAACTTCGGCTTCCATTCTACTCTTTGCTCCACTCCTTTTTGCTTGTTGTGGTCACCCCTCTTTCTGTCTCCAATATGCAACACTTTATCACCCTCAGTCTCACTCACTCATTTTGATGTCAGCCTGGAGAATCCATATCTGGAGAACTAAGTCCATGGCATCAGTGTTAACAGGCTACCTGCTGTTAATTGATCTTCACGGCAAAGAGATTATTTTGGATCACTAGCTGAAATCTGGTACTTTAAAATGCAAATCCAGCAGCACACATTTGGGAAATGTAACTCGGAATTTCACTAATAGGTGACTGTAAGATTCAAGTGGTCCACTGTTAGTTTTAATTTTAGTCCTCAGTCCAAATAAACTGTGAAAAATGCTACTTTAAAAGGTGAGCTATGAGACACACTCTGGACGCCCAGAAGGTAGAATTAAACAAAAAACAAATATGAGTTTTTAATGAATAATGTTGTACATCCTCTTGCTGACATACTAACAAGGAAAAGTTCAAACAAATCATTCAGCATAAATGTGTCATGAAATGCTTCTAGGGCTCTTTTATACCAACAGCAATACACTTGCATTTTATATATTAATTTATGTTTTCTGTCTATTCATTTATTTAAAGAGCTTCAATAGTAAGTCAATTTTCCCCCTGGGAACAAATAAAGTTCTATCTATCTATCTAAGTTATTATACATATATACACCTGATAGCAGGCATTTCCAATTACAGTTAATTATGCTGGAAAATATATGGTTAAAGAAAGTGTACATTCTCACACATAACAATTACATTCACAATTAGATCAATTACAATTACATAACATAACAATGACAATTATTTGTACATAATAAAAAAGTTGTAACTAAAAGAAAAAATCGACAACTTATTAAGTTTCTGAAATAACTTTAACCATTTGTCCATGTATTTATTTTCTATACAAATGTAAAAAAGTCCTTTAAATAATGTAATTATTTAAGATTGTAAGAGGCAGCTATAGTAACAATAAACACAATAAGAACTATGCAAAAAATGAATAAAAATAAACAAAAAATGAATCCGAACAGTTAAAAAGCCTTTTGTTTTGAATTAAAAGGTTACAAAAAGTATTTTATTTAGTTTAAACTGTGTTTAGATGAGCACTGAGAACCAGGAAGCTTGTCATACCTTGAGATCCCTGTGAATGATTGGAGTTTTGCACTGATGTAACCTGGCAACAGCTTCACAGATGTCACAGAATATTTTTAAGATTTCAGCCTCAGTGAACCCAGTTTGCAGTCTTTGATTCATTTGCTTCACAACTTGACCTGCTGTTGAATTAGTATGAGTTAACTGGGTTTTTTTGTTTTTTCCCATTAATAAAAATAAAGCACACAAAAATGCTTTCGATAATCCCCCCTAGTGATCTGTTGATCACAACCAAGAGACTAGTCTATTATTTTTACTGGCAAGATACTGAAACTTCTATTAACAGCACATCCAGCTATTTCCAGAGTCTTAGTTGTGGGATGACAGATAAAATTAAAGGTGATATTTCCTTATCTTATAATAGTTCAGTACTTCATTTCAGAGAAATAAAAAGATTATACATTAGAATATTTAAACTCTGGGTACTCTGGGTGTTACACAAAGACAAAAGGCTGAGATCCCTTTGTCTATAGGAAGATTTGCATGCAGTACATACTATAAATTAATTATACAGTTGTTTAAGGTTGGAGAAGTTCAGAAAAGGTGCTCACAACTAACATTTTACCTATACATCAGAATACAGTACACTTCACCAGTAAAACAACATTGAACTTACAAGACCTAAAATGAGTCCTAAAACAAGCGAAATGTAGTTTTCAGAAAAACAAACATCTAATGGGCTAGGTGAACTGCTAGTATATTTGGTAGAAATGTACAGTGCAAATTCAGAAAAAAAACGTACAGTGAATTCAGAAAGTATTCAGACCTGCTCACTTTATTCACATCTTCAGGAAGAATTGACAGGGTTCGCAATGCAACTAACGGGGAGAGATTTGTCGACCAGGTCGATTCACTCCAAGAAGAGATTCCTAGATTGTCCTCTTATCATAGTGGAGCATCAGCAAAGTGAAAAGGAGGAACAAAAACGTAATTATGACAAGAACGGCAAACTTCATAAATTCAAAAAGGGCAATCGGGTACTGGTGTTGATCCCATCTGACCAACATAAATTTCAGGCGAAGTGGCTGGGTCCATCAGTAGTAGAAGAACGTACGAGTCCCATGAATTAAAAGGTCAGAATTCCCAACCAACGAAAGCCCATGCAAATCTTGCATGTTAATCTTTTGAAGGAGTGGCATAAACCTCAATAGATGCTGGCCTTGTCTGTCACAGTCTCTTAAAGAGGTTGCTATTGGTGGTTATTTCATGAACACCCAAGAAGGCGGAGTTGCTGTTGTTGATCAGAAGGAACTCTGATGTCTTTTCGGCCGTGCCTGGCGGAACTGAAATTGCTGAACACAAGATTGTAACTGAACCCAGAGTTAAAATAATAATGTCATCTTCTGGAAACGCAGAAGCAGGTTTGTGCTTTCCTCTGACTTGTTGGTTATTACAGATGATTTATTCCAAATTTTGCTCATAGGGCTGCCACTTCTCACTTACCTGATAAAGGGCAGAAAGAATTGCAGCATTATCTGGACCGATGATTGTGAGAGATCCTTCTCTGACTTAAAGGCCGCTTTGTCTTCATTCCCAGTTCTGCAGAATCCGGACATTTCTAAGTTCATTTTACAGACAGATGCAAGTGATTTTGGTTTGGGGAAGTGCTCTCTCAGTGTTTCAATGGGGAAGAATATCCCATCATGTTTTTGAGAAGGAAATTACTCAGCAGGGAGCGTAACTGCTCAACTATTGAGAAGGAATGTTTGGCAATTAAGTGGGTGGTGGAGACCCTCCACTATTACCTGTTAGGCAGACAGTTTATGTTAGTACCTGATCATGCTATGCTCCAGTGGCTCTCCCAGCAGAAAGATACGAACTCCCGACTCACAAGGTGGTTTATTAGCTTGCAACTGTTTGCTTTGATGTTTGCCATGTTCCCGGGTCTATGCACGTTAACGCTGATATCCTCTCGCGTCTGGCTGAATCCGGCTTAGACTGACGCTTTGTTCACCCCAGTGTGAACAAAGCATTGGGCTGGGTTGGGGGTGTGTGAGATTTCTGATGCCCTCTGAGACCCTCCCCAACTGTGCTGCATGCTGAAATGCAGTTAATGTGTCTGTCGAAGACTGCTTGTCCGTCGCCTAGGAAAATGCAGGTTTGTGGCCTTGCCGCATCACATGACTACCAGCCAATGGTTGATCTGGGTAACACATTCTAACTTTGTTACTGACCTGTCTCCATCGGTACTTGTTTAATGTGTCTGTGTGTATTAAAGTGATAGCTCCGTTTAAAAATAAATACCTTGACTATCCCTGTTTTGACTGGAATAAAGTTGGCTTTCTTGTAGCCTTTGGGCTCAGCATCTTTTCTCAGGTGCAAGACAGTGACTCGCGTATCAACAACACACACACACACACACAGGTGGAATCCCATTTTAACAAAATTCATGGGACCATAAAAATATTTTGTTAGAACAGAAATTTAGTTATAACAAATATAGGGAAGAAAATATTGCAAAAAAATATTTTATCTGAAAATGAGATATCAACAAAACCTATTAAAAATGATGTTGTATGAACGTTTGTCTTGGCCAAGAAAAAGTATTCGTTATTCTGAAAATTTGTTACTTCGGTATTCACTGTAACAGGATTTGACCTGTAAATATGTGTGTGTGTATTATATACTGTATATAATATATGATTAAACATACAGGCATCAAAGGCAATATATAGCTGGTGAAGGGTGGGGGTGAATTAGTAAGGTGGGGTTTGGAAGTTGTTGGTCATAAAGTCTTTTTTAATATTTAGATGTTCTTCTTTTTAAGCGTGCATATACTGGGTTCAAGTCCAAGTGTATGTTAATGGCATTTTCATTAGAGAGCCACGATTCAGCCAGCTTTCTGGCACTCTCAGTATTGGCCCTGAATTTTACTTTCACAGTGTCCCAGTTAAATATGTGTCCATATACAGAAACGTTGCAATGCTGACAGAAGACCCACGGTCTCTAATTTACACACAAGTTTCACTGTACATACATTTAACTGGGACACTGCAAAAGTAAAATTCAGGGCCAACACTAAGAGTGCCACCACCCCCACCCTTCATCAGCTATATATTGCCTTTGATTCCTGTATGCTTAATCATTTTCCTCTGACGGTGACACCTGGCTGGTTGTCAAAAGATTAGGAATAAAAAAAACTCTTTAATTTTTTTTTTTTTGTTAACAGAAATGGTGAAAACTACTTTTTTTAATAAGCCTTGTTTCACATATGTAAATTACAGAAACAATTAAACAATATGACAGCTGTAATTATGTGACACATTTTATTTTTTTTATGCCATACATATTATTGATAAATATTTTGGTACATATTTTATTACTATGTATTTTAAGGAAATTTTATTTACTTTAGGGTTTTTATGGTCACTGAGCAATAAGCCTAAAGATCTTAATTTTGTTAATAAAAAAAATAGTTAACACCAGTGGTCTATAGGTTAATTATAAAAATACACTTTAATATAGGACATAAGGCTTCTGTGTGTCAGGTTATGCAGGAGTTTAGTGCAAAACATTTTTTAAAAGGATAAAGGGGAAAAAACAAAAATCAGAGTCGGACAATCAAGTAACATGAAATCAGTGATTGGTATCGGCCTTAAAAAAGTACCTGATCGGAGCATCCTTAACCTTGGATAAAGGTGTCAGGCAAATACATATATGTAAATATGTGGAGTAAACCAGATACCACTCATCATTGTAACAGTGAAGCATGATAAAGGCAGCAGGGACTGGTACTCTAGGCATTGGTGAGAGAAAGCTGAACTTGGCAAACTACATAGACAATCCTTAACGGCAAAAATGCTCCAGAGCACTCTGGACCTTAGACTGGGCCAAAAAGACAATGACAATATTCACAAAGCAAAGACAAAATAGGAGTAGCTCAGGGACAACTCTGGGAATGTCCTTGAGTTGCTCAGGCAGAGCTGCAATTTGAACCCAGTGAACACCTCTGGAGAGGTGTTCACTATGAGTCTTTAGCTTGACAGAGCTTGAGATGATGTGCAGAGAAGAATGACAGAAAATTCCCAAATCCAGATGTGCCAAGTTTGTTGCATCAGACCCAAAAAGACTACAGGCTGGAATCGCTGCCAAAGGGACATCACCTTAAGTACTGATTAAAAGGTTTGAAACTTGTGTCAGTATTAAATTTCAGTTTTTTAATTTTAATAAATTGGCAAAAAATTTCTAAAATCCTGTTTTACTTCTGGGTTATTGAATGTTACTTGATATGGAGAAAATAATTAAATGATTTTAGGACAAGGCTGCAACATAATAAAATTTGAAAAAGGTTTCTGAATATTTTCTGAATCCACTGTAGCTCACTGTATCTCTTTTTGGGGGCCTTTAAATAGTTTATAAATTCTCTGTAGATCTTGCAAGTTAAGAACTGCTGAGGTAAATATCTTCTGATTACAATGCAGTCATCAAAGGAGTACACTAGTTTGTAATATAGAGGTTGGCAGCATGCACTGATGTAGCATGTTTTCATGACAAACCACATGACAAACCAACTCAGGATCCCAAATTAGGACCCAAGTGCATTTGTACAACAGGTGACACCTCAGCACCACTCTAGTTCAAATGTAACAGTGTGAGGTTTTTTACAGTGGTTGGAGTGCCCATCCTGCAACCAACCTCCAAGTTTTCCCTGTGAGTAGGAGGACAGGACATACCCAGGACAGAGCAATTGCAGGTTAAGGGCCTTGCTCAAGGGCCCAACAGAGTGGAATCACTTCTGCCATTTACAGGATTTGAACCAGCAACCTTCCGATTGCTGGCACAGATCTCTAGTGTCAGAGCCTCCACTATAGTTAGTAATATAAGATTACATTATTTGCAGTCATCTGATGAGCTTTCTGAATTGTTTACTAATATAAATATTACTAAGATCTCTTATTTTACATTGCAGTATTTTATATTACAGGCTGGGTAATTTTTTATGTGAAGGAACTGAAAAGTATTCTTGTGTTAAAAATGAGAACAAGCTTAACTGTTTGTGTAATAGGTTGCACCATACCTTTACAAAACTCCATGAGTATAAGCACCTCCCAGACACTGTCTCCAACTGAAGTAATGGCAGAGTCTAAATATCCCACTATATTCTTGTGACCAGAAAGCTCTTTCTGCAATGAAACAGATGACAAAAATATTGAGAATCAAATGATACAATTACAGTTAAATGATACAAAAAGACTAAAATGAAAACAACAATTTAAAAGGGGACTTAGTTAACAGTCACGTTGCATTCAAGTATAAAACATTTCCTCAAACAAAAGTCTACATCTCCATTATCATTAGATTATTTAAAATATTTATTTTAAACATATACAAAACTGATACACCTGTATTTTTATGAATGCCTTGTCACTCTACTTATAAACATCTTTTCAAAATTAAAAATCACATCAAACATTTAAAGCTGGTAGCCTACTTTTTCATACTGTTTGTGTTTTTGTATAATCCAACTTTATTTTAAAAAAAAATCCTATATTACTAGCCATTATACATTTGGGCAATTAA
The DNA here is from genome assembly GCA_026402145.1 of Polypterus bichir lapradei. Lineage (NCBI taxonomy): Eukaryota > Metazoa > Chordata > Cladistia > Polypteriformes > Polypteridae > Polypterus > Polypterus bichir. Next base: position 45,412,212 of record JANRMT010062835.1, read on the forward strand.
ATATACTGTATGTGTATATCATGGGTGGGTTTTTGAAAGAAGGGTGAAGCTTAACAACATGTCAGTGTTTGAGACGGTAACACCTCAAACATATGTTTGGTGAAACAAGGGAACTACATACAAAGCAGGGCACCTTATCCCCACTGTAAAATATCGTGGTGGCTCATTGATGCTTTGAGACTGCTTTGCAGCCAGTGGTCCAGGGGCTTATTTAAAGGTCAGTGGCATAATTAATTCCATTAAATACCAGAACATTTTAGCAGAAAATCTGGTTGCCTCTGTGAGAACAAGACAGTGGTCCGAAGCACACTTCAAAAATCAAAAAAAGAATTGGTTGCAGAAACACAGAATCAAGGTTTTGCAGTGGCCCTCTCAGCCTCTGGAATTGAACCAATTTTAAAATCGGTGGTCTCAAATGAAGACAGCAGTTCACAATAGAAAACTCAAGAATCTCCATGATTTGAAACATTCTGCTTGGAAGAGGGGTCCAAAATTCCTCCATAGGTCTTATTCTAGCCTTATTAAACACTACATAAAGAGGCTGAGTGCTATCACTCTTGCCAGTGCAGGTGCATATATTTTGGGAGTCTGCCTTATTATGAAAATTTGTGTTACTAAAGGAAAACTTTACTCTGTTCCAAACGTCTGTTTGACAATAAAAGCATGAGGCTTAGGCTTACCCTATTGTTTAAGCACAAAATATCACTCATTGCATGTGTGGTCCCTTTCATATATTAATTTTTGCAATTTTTCATGAAGGGTGCCAATATTTTTTAGAGTTGCCTGTATGTGGTACAAACCAACTGGCAAGTCAATGAATAGCAGAAACACATGACTGTGCTGTGTTCACTAGACAACGGTGGAATGAGCAAATAAGTGAGCTAGTGAGTGATTAAAAAGAGAGAGAGAGAAAAAGAAACTGTATTAATATTAGTTCATAAATAGCTGCAGTCACATTTATCTGAGTAAAAGAGTGTTAACAAGCATTTTGACAGATAAGAGGCACACCTATGTTCATTACATTATTACTGATTAATATAATAAATATAATGAAGACATTTGTTGAAAGGTTGGGAGAGTGGTTTTTGTGCCACAAGGACTGCTGATACAATGTTTTTTGAAATGTTCATCTTGCACCTACCCTTTTCCATAAATGCTGATAACTGGCTTTGCTCTCACTCCACTGTTGCTACAGTATATAAGTTTTTCCCCCACCAGCAGTGCAAATGGTGTGCGGACGTGTGAGCATAATATCAAAAATGTTCTTTTACACTTCACTTTGATTCTCCTGGCTGAACATCTCCATGAAAACATACTGTACACTGGATCTGCTTCTATTTCATTTTTGAAGTGCCATATGGACTTGCTTTTTGTATTATGTCAGCTTAGTGAACAATATGTTATGAATAGTACTAGAATTTAAACTACTTCTGTATAATACTTGCTGTTTTTACCAAAATCACAAAAAACACCTGTGTGTGACTTCCCTAGCTGTCATGTTTCAACCAGTGTATTCCATGGTTTATGTTCATGTTCCTTTTCTGTGTTTTCTTTGTTTTTTTTTTTTTTTTTGAAGTATTAACTTTTTGTGTTTATTATATTTAATATACAGTATTTTAACAGTTGTTTTATTTAATATTTACTACTGAATGACTTGTTCTACTCTGTACCTTCGGTTTTGAGTATGGAACCACCCTGATGAACTGCTCTCAACTCACATATTGTAAACCTGAGGTGTGGATCTTGAAATGAGTCACTAATTGTCATTTGGAGTGTATTTTTGTAAGTATTCATTCATTTTCTACTTTATAAATTTATTGCTTCTGTAGACGTGCTGTGAACTGGTTTCTTAACCCAAAGTTTTTATGGATTCCCTTTCTCTTGAAATGCATCTTGATCTATTCTGGAATATTTAAAGCAATCTGAATTTTAAAAGCCTGTTTCTCCATTTTAGCACCTAGGAATGCCAAAGCCTGTCGGTAGAGCTTGGGGTCATGCTGCCTGAGGGTGAGGGCTTATATATGGGCAGGCTAAGGCATACCCAGGCCTGGTTTATGGGTCTTTTTTGAGGATTCACACCCTTTTGCTATTTTTGCAGCACTCAAATCGTAAAATTGCAAGAGGTTCATTACTTCATTATTTTGCTCTGTCAACAGTTGAAGGCGTTCCACAGTACCTAGCCTAGCAGGTTGGCTAGCAGTTTTTAACACTGCCACCACAGTTTGGAAGGCAGTGAGGTAGAGCAGATTTCACTCACTGCTCAGCTAATACAATGTGGCAATACAAAAAACCTCAAGTCTAGAGTGAGATCAGTGGTATAGATGGTGTCCAGAGTGCATAATAGCACTGCAAGCTATAGATACATTTCTTTTTATAATCTAAAAGAATGCTATTCTTTTTCCCTTATAAACTAATTATAGATTCTAACTTAACTTATGTTTCACAGTTGTATCATGTCTGACCTATCACAACTACAGTTTACATTATGGACATACTATGAAAAAATACTCCAATTTTTCTTTAAACCCTAAAAACCTGTACCAGATTAACAAGTTAAGACTTTAATTATTCGGTAGTCACTATTGCTGTGCCTCAGAAAAAGGGTTTCAAGAGCATAAACTATTTCAAAGTGTAGTATTTGAAACAGCATGTTATATTTATACAGAAGACATGCATGAAATTACATAAAACTTTTTCACTAGGTGCTGGTCCTGGCAATTCACTACTGAACAAAACAAGTTCTGAAAATTAAGGGCTAGGCAGACCTTTAAATTTTGGGTACTTAATTTCAGTGTGTATCAGAAGTCTACATTCCTTCGTGAAATGTCATCTTTTTGCTGTAAAAACAATAATCAAGACAAATCGTGTTATACATAAATATTAGTTAAGGAAACATATAGCAAGGTGGAGTAGCCTCTTACTAAATGGCTAAAGGATATACTGCTGATATTTTGTGTGGAGGTTCAGAATGCCAACTTCTCACAAAGAAAATTACTTTAAAAAGCTCACTCTTTTCAGCTGGCTTAAAATTGGAACTCCACAGCAACCAAGGGAGCAGCTGGAGGCCAAATGAAGTCTTGGCTAGCTCTGCTTTTATTTTCAATCTTGTACAAATCGGAAGTCAGCTGGTATAGCTCTGAAAGCAGCTGTCTAGAAGAAGAACTTAGCCAGTTGCTAATTTGAAGAACTCCAAGAACTGACACACTTCAATGACTGGGTACTTATCTAACTAACATTCCACCTTGTTTCTGAAGTGGTACTATCCTGCCTTGTTGAAAACCACAGAAGAACAATCCTTTCTTTGTCTTCTCTCTACAAAGTTTCCGAACATCACAACATTTTACATTAAATGTAACCCTTTCAAAGTGCTTATAACAGATCTAGTTTTTTTTTTCTTGTAAGCCTGTTCCATATTTATTTAAAAAATAATAATTCACAGTGTTCTATTTACTAAGTAATTACTCAAACAAGCATATATTGATTGCTTCCAAAAATGTATATTTAACCTGAAAAGTCAAGCAATCGGCCAGAATTCTGGTTGTAGAGTGGTTTACATAATGCCACAAGCTGAACAAATATATTATGCATGGAGCTGCAAAGTGGTGCAGTGGTTACATAAGGTGGCTCAGCCACTGCCTGTGTGGAGTCTACATGCTCTCATTTGATAAATAGCATGAAAACATGTATGTATTTTTAGTGTTCTTTAAAAAGTTTTGGTAATAGTACCAACAAAATATATTAAGGAATGCTGTGTGATGCTCTATTCCAGAAAGCACAATTGATTATATGCACAAAAAGTATACTGCAGAGCAGGGTAAAGAAGTGATGAATCAGGGTAAAAAAATAGTATCTATTTGGAAAACTCCATAATCCAATAAGCAAATACAAAAATTGGCAAAGGATCACACAATAAACACAAAAATTAGGAGGCCAAATTCAAAAACGGGTTAAGTGCAAAATGCAAAATTTAATATCACGTAGAGCTCAAAAAATGAAAATATTAATTTGAAAATATTAGGCCAAATAATTTACAAAAACAACAAAGTAAAATCATCAAAACACTTTAACAACCTTACTAACAGCATCAGATAAAGGCTTTTGCACAGGTAAGTTTGCCAGTGATTTCTGAGATGCCTCTTTTTATGTACCCTACCACTCCATCATGTGACTACTGCATAATAAAGTTGCTAAGCAACTGAGATGGGTGGGGCCAAAAACGTATGTCCCCAACCATTCCTAACAAAGACAGTATAGTATAGGAGCTACTGTGGAAGACCAATATTAGATGCACCATGTTAATCAAGTTTAATGTCTAACACTTACACGGAAAAGAGAGACCTCAACCATTCCCAAATTCATGCAAATGAGCACTAAGCCTCAAAAATTGTATGCAGCAAAAACACTTTAATATGAATTCAAGAAAACAAATTTCTCACACAAAACCGAATGGAGATCACAGTGCTTTTCCCCAAGAATTAAACTGGTCCCTTCGAGGTGCTGATCAGTTCCTGCTGGACACAATGTATTGCTACATGCACATATGGAATTCATGGTTTCAATTTCAACTTACTTAAACATGAAAAATATAAATTATGTTACGCATTTGACTGATGCTATCTACTATTAAAATAATTTTGATTTTCATTTTGTTTTAAGCTTGGGAAAGACACATTATAAGTACAATTTATTAAAACCAGTCATTTAGGAAAATATACTATGCATCTTATGCAGTTTTTTTTATTTGTTTTTATGGTGATCCTCCTGTTAAGAATTTGCACCATCACATTCAAAAAGAAATCTGTGAGAGAGTCCCATTTCTACACTCACACACTAAAAAACATGCTTTTATTGCAAGGAACTGACAACAATAAATTGACCTAGTTATGGTTTAAGTCTGTGTTGCAATTAAGTGCAGCCTTTCTACTTCAGCCAACTAAGAACAATTACACAGAACTAAAAAGAACAAAAAACTAAATATAAATAAACAGCAAATGCAGTCTATGTAATTAACAGTATGAAGAAACAATTAAGATTTAATCACAACAGACAAACAAACATAGGGACTTTGCATATTATTAAAAATCTTCACTAGTAAGCAGTACTGTTAGATACAATAAAACAACTGTGCATGAACACATCTCAAAAAGGCCACTATTTCATGTGAAAATATAAAAATCAAGAAAAAAGTAAAGCTATATTGGTCTTCATACAGGCTTCTATAAACAAACAAAGTATACTTCATTGAGGTATAAAAAGAAAAAAAAAGGCATTTGGTTATCCATTTACTGTGTAACAAAATGCATTAATACACATTAACATATATAAACAGGCATACCACTGTACACATACACAATTGAGAGAATAAACAGTAACCTTTTAATTTATGAAATGCCTCATTCAGCATCAATCTGGGGAAAACTTAGTGTTAGTGTCCTATTAGACTCTAGGTGGACTTTTTAAGAATGTTCAACAATTTTTACATAAATTATCGAATGATTAACTCTAATTTTGCAAGGAAATAATCTCATAATTACAGTGGTATCTCTGTATTGAAGGACTTCACATTACATTAACAATCTCCATGTAAAATCTGTGTTAATGAATCAGATGAGCTGACTGGAACTATATTGCGTAGAGAAAGGAGCCTACATACACGCTCATCAGACACTAATAACTATGCAGCAGTGCTAGCTACGCATGTACTAAGAGCATTCAAGGGAGAAGTCCATGTTTCCTTGCCTAAATCCAGGTTGAAGTCCAATGTCCTCAGTATAGCTGCTGAATATTTGCATATCTGTTTGTTAATCATTTGTACCAAAAAAAAAGTATGATAGAAATTATGAACCATTATTTTTGTCCATTTTGCTTCTCTTTTCTGTATCCTGATGTGGCACTTTGCACTACTCATATACTACCAAGCTGCTACTTTCATCCATGGGAAAAATAACAGTAGTGATACTGGGAGCTTTGAAATCGAAGGATCAAATGATTTTACCTTCTTAACAGACTACCCTGCACAAACTTGTATAATCTTGTAAATTGTACAGGAGGAGTTGAGTGGTACATTATCCAAAGTCACCAGAACAGAATTAGCATTATACTTGTAGTTGTAAGCTTGTTACAGTACTCTAAGTTTATATTCAATAAAGAACATAAAACAAAAACAAAGAATTTAACCTTCCTGTTGATAGCAGTAGAGTTGGCCAATATGTGAATAATGGGGACCCAATTAGATAAGGTAGCAGATAACCAAAGAATATTGAGGTATACTTATTCTTTTACCCCTCCTTGAACCGTCACCTTATCGTGGTGGAGGGGTTTGCGTGTCCCAATGATCCTAGGAGCTATGTTGTCCGGGGCTTTATGCCCCTGGTAGGGCCAACCAAAGCAAACTGGTCCTAGGTGAGGGATGAGACAAAGAACGGTTCAACAAACCTCCAATGACGAAAGAAAACTTTGGACAACATTTTCCCTTGCCCGGACGCGGGTCACCGGGGCCCCCCTCTGGAGCCAGGCCTGGAGGTGGGGCTCGATGGCGAGCGCCTGGTGGCCAGGCCTGCACCCATGGGGCTCGGCCGGGCACAGCCTGAAGAGGTAACGTGGGTCCTCCTCCCCACGGGCTCACCACCTATGGGAGGGGCCAAGGAGGTTGGGTGCAGTGTGAGTTGGGTGGTGGCCGAAGGCGGGGACCTTGGCGGTCCGATCCTCGGCTACAGAAACTGGCTCTTGGGACGTGGAATGTCACCTCTCTGAAGGGGAAGGAGCCTGAGCTAGTGCGCGAGGTCGAGAGGTTCCGGCTAGATATAGTCGGACTCACCTCGACGCACAGCTTGGACTCTGGAACCAATCTCCTTGAGAGGGGCTGGACTCTCTACCACTCTGGAGTTGCCCCCGGTGAGAGGCGCCGAGCAGGTGTGGGCATACTTATTGCCCCCCGACTTGGAGCCTGTGCGTTGGGGTTTACCCCGGTGGATGAGAGGGTGGCCTCCCTCCTCCTTCCTGATTGTTGTTTGTGCATATGCAGCGAACAGCAGTTTGGAGTATCCACCCTTTTTGGAGTCCCTAGAGGGGGGCTAGAGGGCGTACCTTCTGGGAACTCCCTCGTTCTGCTGGGAGACTTCAATGCTCATGTGGGCAATGACAGTGAGACCTGGAAGGGCGTGATTGGGAGGAATGGCCCCCCGATCTGAACCCGAGCAGTGTTTTGTTATTGGACTTCTGTGCTCGTCACGGATTGTCCATAACGAACACCATGTTCAAGCATAGGGGTGTTCATATGTGCACTTGGCACCAGGACACCCTAGGCTTCAGTTCGATGATCGACTTTGTGGTCGAGTCTTGGACACTCGGGTGAAGAGAGGGGCGGAGCTGTCAACTGATCACCACCTGGTGGTGAGTTGGCTTCGATGGCGGGGGAAGATGCCAGTCAGGCCTGGTAGGCCCAAATGTGTTGTGAGGGTCTGCTGGGAACGGCTGGCAGAGTCCTCTGTCAGAAGTAGCTTCAACTCCCACCTTCGGCAGAACTTCGACCACATCCCGAGGGAGGTGGGGGACATTGAGTCCGAATGGGCCATGTTCCGTGCCTCTATTGTTGAGGCGGCCGACCGGAGCTGTGGCCGCAAGGTGGTCGGTGCCTGTCGTGGCGGCAATCCCCAAACCCGTTGGTGGACACCAGCGGTGAGGGATGCCGTCAAGCTGAAGAAGGAGTCCTATAGGACCTTTTTGTCCTGTAGGTCTCTGGAGGCAGCTGATAGGTACCAGCAGGCCAAGCGGAATGCGGGGTCGGTGGTTGCTGAGGCAAAAACTCGGGCATGGGAGGAGTTTGGAGAGGCCATGGAGAACGACTTTCGGACGGCTTCGAGGAGATTCTGATCCACCGTCCGGCGTCTCAGGAGGGGGAAGCAGTGCAGCGTCAACACCGTATATGGTGGGGATGGTGCGCTGCTGACCTCGACTCGGGACATTGTGGGTCGGTGTGGGGAGTACTTCGAAGACCTCCTCAATCCCACTAACATGCCTTCCAATGAGGAAGCAAAGCCTGGGGACTCTGGGACTGAGGTCGCCGAGGTGGTCAAAAAACTCCTTGGTGGCAGGGCCCCGGGGGTGGATGAGATACGCCCGGAGTTCCTCAAGGCTCTGGATGTTGTAGGACTGTCTTGGTTGACACGTCTCTGCAACATCGCAAGGACATCGGGGACAGTGCCTCTGGATTGGCAGACCGGGGTGGTGGTCCCCCTCTTTAAAAAGGGGGACCAGAGGGTGTGTTTCAACTACAGAGGGATCACACTCCTCAGCCTCCCTGGAAAAGTCTATTCGGGGGTTCTGGAGAGGAGGGTCTGTTGGATAGTCGAACCTCGGATTCAGGAGGAACAGTGTGGTTTTCGTCCTGGTCGCGGAACAGTGGACCAGCTCTACACCCTTAGCAGAATCCTAGAGGGTGCATGGGAGTTTGCCCAACCAGTCCACATGTGTTTTGTGGACTTGGAAAAGGCATTCGACCGTGTCCCTCGGGGAACCCTGTGGGGGGTGCTCTGGGAGTATGGGGTACCGGACCTCCTGATAAGAGCTGTTCGGTCCCTGTACAACCGGTGTTAGAGCTTGGTCCGCATTGCCGGCAGTAAGTCGAGCCCGTTTCCAGTGAGAGTTGGACTCCGCCAGGGCTGCCCTTTGTCACCGATTCTGTTCATAACTTTTATGGACAGAATTTCTAGGCGCAGCCAGGGTGTTGAAGGGGTCCGGTTTGGTGGACTCAGGATTGGGTCACTGCTTTTTGCAGATGATGTTGTCCTGTTTGCTTCATCAGGCTGTGATCTTCAGCTCTCTCTGGATCGGTTCGCAGCTGAGTGTGAAGCGGCTGGGATGAGAATCAGCACCTCCAAATCCGAGACCATGGTCCTCAGCCAAAAAAGGGTGGAGTGCCCTCTCAGGGTTGGGGGAGAGATCCTGCCCCAAGTGGAGGAGTTCAAGTATCTCGGGGTCTTGTTCACGAGTGAGGGAAGAATGAAGCGTGAGGTCAACAGGTTGATCAGTGCGGCGTCCGCAGTGATGCGGGCTCTGCATCGGTCTGCCGTGGTGAAAAAAGAGCTGAGCCGTAAGGCAAAGCTCTCAATTTACCAGTCGATCTACGTTCCTACCCTCACCTATGGTCATGAGCTATGGGTAGTGACCGAAAGAACGAGATCGCGAATACAAGCGGCTGAAATGAGTTTCCTCAGCAGGGTGTCTGGGCTTTCCCTTAAAGATAGGGTGAGAAGCTCAGTCATCCGGGAGGGGTTCAGAGTAGAGCCGCTGCTCCTCCGCATCGAGGGGAGTCAGATGAGGTGGCTCGGGCATCTGATCAGGATGCCTCCTGGACGCCTCCCTGGTGAGGTGTTCCGGGCACGTTCAACTGGGAAGACCCAGGACATGCTGGAGGGACTATGTCTCCCGGCTGGCCTGGGAACGCCTTGGGATTCTCCCAGAAGAGCTGGAAGAAGTAGCCGGGGAGAGGGAAGACTGGGCCTCTCTGCTCAAGCTGCTGCCCCCGCGACCCAACCCCGGATAAGCGGAAGAGGATGGATGGATGGATGGACTTATTCTTTTATACAAGGTGTACTAAGCAAGAATATATATATTACTATATATAACTGTCCATTCAATTTTTGAATGGACTTTTATGTCCAGTCAAAAATTATTTTATCTTTTCCTTTATACTATTAATTCAGTGTACTATTTTATTCACTTTAATCTACACTTCAAATTCAATTACACTCCTTACATTTCACAATTCCTAAGTCCAAAAACCTGTAAAATTATCATCTCATAGTCAGTAAATGGAAAGGAAAATATGGTCAAATTAAGATATTTTAGCATTCAGAAATACATCCCATCAAGACCGCTTACCATAATTGTTATCTCCCGCTTGCAGATATTAACATCAGGTATACTGTTGACATACATTCTTTTTAAAGCACAGCGTACTCCACTATGGGTCCGAGCAAGGAACACAATAGAAAATCCACCTGAAGCACAAGAGGACAAAACATTGGTAAGGAATGCACCCACCATTAATGGCATGATATAAATAAAAAAAGCATTATACTGTACATGCCAAAACACTTCTTAGCATCTATGAACTAAGTAACATCACATTTATGAGAGAAAAAAAGAAGCAGTCTTCATATTGTCAAATCAGCTTTGGACATTACCATTTTTCTGTTTAAAAGAGTCTACAAGTAAGTGATGATTTAGTTTGCTCATGTAAAATATCTGTTAAAATTTTTCAAAATAAAATACTCATGGGGAAAAAAAGAGCAAACCAACATGACACTAATAATAAGCAAGTATGTCTACCACATTTCCAAAAATAATTACAATACAATTTTGAAAATCTTTAAAATGTAACCATATTATCAACATGAACAAGATCAACGCATATAAAACCACTATTAAATACCATTTGTGTTACATTACTGGACTGACCCATTATTAAGAAAAAGTTCACACAATTGTTGAAGGGCACAATTTTTTCTGTCTGTTAAGGGTCACAAACAAGTGGCAACTTATACTGTAAAAAAATAAGTTCATGACAGGAATCATTCCAATTACCAGCAAATGTCTTCAACAAGAGGTGTCTAGTTCATGGCATTTGATATCTGGGGTTTCTGCAACATTCTTTTCAAACTCCACTTCTTGACCACCTACTACTTCTGCCTCTTTCCTTTCCATTGCAAAATGAAGGACTAGAGAGGACAGAAATTGCTGCCTTGTCCAAATGAGAATAGCACTGTGCAGTGTCCGTGCCCAAACAAAAATAGTATACTACAGTTTACATAACTGAATTGGGCTACAATGCACCCAAAACAGAATAACATGCCTGACATAACCCAAAGTTAGTTGGACAGAAAATGCCACATTGACTCTCCTAACTGTGAAGAAAGAGCCTTACGATTCTAAAAAGTACTAAGTGAAAAGCAAACGCAAAAACTCACAACTCAAAACCTCAGTAGATCTCAGTGAATAGCTGTATTTATTGCCATGTTAAGAAAAAGATTAGTTAGTTCTGTTTAAATCTTGGAAGGTAAAAATTAACCTGTTACAGCTGAACATGTTACAGCAGAGATACAGTACATTTGTTACCAATGATGTAGCAATTTTTATGTTAAGAAGTTACACTAAACGTGGTTCAAAGCAGTGTTCACTTTTTCTCCAGATAATCTAGGTTTTTGCCCACATTCCAAAAACTGTGTGTTAGATTAAATGGTGAATAAGTCTACAATGACTTAACTTGTATGAAAGCATCCGTGTAACTGTGCTTCATGTTGGGCTGGTGCCCTCTTTAGGTTTGATTCCTACTTCATGCCTGATGATGTTATAATAATAAAATAATAATAAAAATAATATACAAATAAAGTACCATATGCAACTGTAGCACCAAAGAATTTGAGTATGAAAGAGGACTTATAAAGAATTAAATAATAAAACTAAATGCAACACAGAAAAGATGTGTGTTGGATTGAAAATCATGCTGATGAAGTCATTACTATAGTGCAAGTTAAACCTCTGGCAGCTATAATCCCTTGATATCTAGGAAGCCTACTGACAAGAGAATTAGAAACAAGTAGTAATCAATACACATATTTCAATATCAGAGGCGGAGCGGTAGAGTTGTTCAGTGCTGTAAGGAAGACTGGATTAGGGCAAAGACTGCAAGATTCAAAGGTCATGGTATTATCAATGGGGATAAGTTTCTTAATCAGATGTGGAAGTTTTCAGTTCCTTGGATCAAATGATATTTTTTACTAAAATGTACACTGTTACAGTTTAGCTAGAATCGTAAATTAACTGCCTTTATTTCAAAATGAGCAAAACGCTAATCATAAACTGGAAATGTTTAAAGGTAATCAATCATCTTTGTTCTCTGCCATCTGCACCTGTATGTGACAGTATAATAATTGAGCAAACAGAACTTAGAGGTGTTGTCAAGGGCATAGCTAGGCAATAAAAGATAATTCCTCCCAAAGTTGTAACAACTACAAGTTTGTTAATGATTACTAAAATTTAATGAGTTTTTTTTTCCTTTTCATTTTTACTTAATATGCTCTGTGAACACTGTCAAAAGGAAAGCACCCATAACAGTCGCATATAAAAAATATCTATTCCTAAAATAACACATCATTGTAGGATACGACTCTTTATACAGCTGTATCATCAAGACATATGAGTAGTTCTCTTTTAAGACAAAACTGTAATTGTCTTTGGCTGGCTGATGTCTCCTGGAAAAAAAAAATCCTGGAAAAGGAAAAGCAGAGCAACGAGACGTGATCTTCTCAGAAGTTCTAGGAAGACACTTAAAAGACACGCGAGACGCAAACAATATCAAATAAGAGAGCACAGCCAGCAAACACTCAGTCTTGTAAAGGCACATAGCACACACAGATCCTGTGCTCTTAGCACATATAAAGCGTATAAGGACAATACGTTCTAGATGAAACGTCAACGACTAAGCAAAGAAGAAAGAGCAGCGTGGAGAAAAGAGACCCAAAAGTGTTGGAGAGAAAAAAAGGCAGATAAGAGATAATGAAAGCATTGGAATTCGAAAGGCTCAAACAAACGATGGTGCGATACACATGCAGAGAAAGGTAAAGAAAAGTATTGTAGCGCCCCAGCCAGGTTGAAGCCTTTTTTGTTTTAAGTGACTGTTAGCTCTGATTGAGGGAGGGTGGAGTACAGCACGGAAGACTGATAGCGGGGTATTGATTGATGCGGTAAATTGGGTGCGAACCGGGGAATGAGAGGTTGGAGAGGGTGCTAGAAAGTTGTGTTTGGGGTTACGTCGTCGGCGATTGTTCAAGTAAAACTTTTGTGACATTTTATTACGTCAGTCGCTACAGTATCAAAAAAAAGATAGTAAAGATCGCATTAGTGCAAACAAAAGGAAATTAATCATCAGGACCAGATGAAACTGAAAAAATAGCAGGACAAATTGAGGTCAGAAATAAAAGGCAAAGAGCAGAAAAAGTCTTTTCGCCTTCACATCATTCAATGCACAAAACGAAGACTTACACAATAATGGACCATATGCTATGAGAATCTATGGTCCGGTAACAGTTAAAGCAACGACAAGTTTCATTTCAAAGAAAACACAATTCGCTCAGGTGTATATTTATGATCACGGAGAAGCGATCACGACGCGAGCAGCAGAGACACGAAGTGGCAAAAAGGACAGCGGCTGTACAGGCTTTAAAATGATCAAAGCTGTCCCCCCTTCACAACGCGAGCAGCGTTATACATCCTGCGAGAAAGACAGTTAGCCATGCCCAGGGCCGGAAATAAAGGACAAGTATTATTTTTACAACGTCACGCGAGACAAGGCAGTAAGCCATCATTTAAAACAAGTCCACAGACATCTAACCTAGCAGTTGTTGGATTGCTTTTGGCAGACACAGTTCTTAAAACAACGACATGCGACAAGCAGAACAGGCAGCTCACCAGAAGCAGAAAGACAGCAGATGATCCGACGACATATCCTTAGCATGCGTTCAGCCGCCCCCCCACCAAAAACGCAAGCAGCGTTATACGTCCTGCGAGAAATATGTAACCACGCCCGGGGCTGGAAATAAAGGCTTAAGATTACTGTTAGGGGTATAGATGCTCCACTTTCTCATATCCCAGGTATGCATAACTCAATTTAACTGAAGGCAAAGTTGTGCATATACAGTACTGAGAAGCATGTGACCTCTGGATTATTGATCATACCATTGTCATCCAGTTGGCTTTGTAGCATCAGTTGCACAGGATGTTGTCTACATGAAATCTTCACCCTTGATATTCACCATGAAAAGGAGGAAAACGCATATCCTGCCCATTGAAAGCAACCACCAATAATTTGTGCATAACAAATAATTATCGCCAACTTTGTTCCATTTTCATAAACATAATTTTAAAGCGTGGAAGGCAGGTTTCATAATAAAGCATCCTTTTCCACTTCAAAGTGAGTATACATTTTACGAATTTTATTTCAAGTTTGTTCTAGTGCTCTATTGGCTGCAAATATATGCTGTTTGGGGAGCTGCATTGTCTTGTTTTTTTTTCTACTTTATAAATACAGCATCACTTAACAATGCAAGTATCCGGGGTGAATAAATGTATGCAACAGTTGTGAAAGAAATAACTTTGCCATGTAATAAGTATGCAAGAAAAACTTTAAGAGAGCAAGATATCAAACGAAACACACCATGTCAACTCCTATTCACCTAACATCTCCAAAAATATCAAATGTAGATGTGAAGGACACAGGTTCTTACAGTATTTTCAATCATGCTACTAGGAAATATGTGCAATGTATATATTTCATTCTAGTTGTTACAGAATCATCAAAACTAAACAAAACAATAAAACAATTCACATGCAATATACATTTGGCTTGGTGGCAAAACACCAGTCAGATATCACATTTTTGGTTTAATGCTCCTGGTACTATGGCTTTGCTAGATTATTTTTGATCACTACTTTTCATGCAAGTAGACAAGCAAACAAAAAAGATAAATGCCTCTGGGAAAAAGTCACTCAATGCATTAAGGACTTATTTACTTTTGTGTTAAATCACTGGGGCTAAAAAAAGACGTCTATGATAAACAATGGTCTCACTGGGAGCTGTATGTCATGCAACATTTTAAAATTTTACAGAAGATATGGTACTTCTAGGGTGAAACATAAAATCAAATCTGTTTCACTACATGTAAATTATACAACACTTTGTCTTATATTACTACAAGATGACAATCCTCTTAAATCAATCAAGTCCTTCCCAAGAACATAAGCTCCTCTTTTCTGTACTCATTAACACTTGTTTAGCCCAATCTTATGAGCTCTTAACCTGATTGCAAAAGGATTTATCCAAAAGGTCAAGAGCCTAGATAAGCAGGGGAAAAAGTAAAATATTTATAAGTGCCATCTAACGAGGCAGCTACTTTTTTTAACATTTTACTGTGAAAAGGGTATGTGCTTTTGGCTCCTTTACTCGGGAGCTCTTTCCACAATGACAATGTCTCTTAGAATATTGTCCAAATTTCACCTGAACTACTCTACCCTAATTTCTTTTTTATATTTTATAATGTCAACTACTTTGTTTCTTTTATTTTATGAGTTTTCTGCACTTTTCATAATACTGTACTGCAGACTTTAACCTACTGTGACATTCAAATGTATCATACTTCTTGTTAACATGTAGTTAATTTTTTTTTTTTTTACTTTAGAGATAACACTTATAGGGCCTTACTAGTGTTTAATTATTACTTGTTATTATGAATTTAAATTATCTCAAACAGGCTGATTTGGTTGATTTTTTAATTGATTCATCAGACAGTATTAGGAGTTTAAAATCAAAGGTTTTCTAACTTCGGCCCAAATTAACATTGATCTCATATTCCAAAGGGGTTAAGATAATTCTGTATTAATGAGCAGTGCTAAATTACAATTTAAAACCCCAAGTTAATTAATAACAATTAATTAATAATAATAACTGTACAAGTATTTATGTTACGCTGTTTCATCTAAATCTAAACCACACTTAAAGATTATTTCAAGTGTTATTTTAGACAGCAGGAACGTTGAGACATTGAGAACCACTGACTACATGTTGATTTCTTGCAACATTCTGTTCACAAGCCAAATTTGATGCCTCCTCTCCCAATACACCCCATTCCTAAAAAGGATGTTTAAGTGGCATAGTTAGGAAAAAAAACCTTTGAAAGACAGAAACTGCATTTTATAGTAATAGTAAGCTTAATATTCTATTTCACATTGCTTTTCATGTTCAGTTAAAAGAAATTGCATCTGACTATGTAATCTGTCTTTCAGCCTGCTTCTATGGAAGTACAGCAAATACCATCTGATTGTATATGAAACTATAAGGTAAATTTAAATTTTATAAAATCAAATTAGGCAAAATGTATTTGGAAGTAATCACAAGGATTCTATAATTCATTTCCATACATTAATTTTCTCATTCCACACAAGAGGATTCACAATCAGCACTCTTCAGTCTGCCACACAAGATCAAAGTATGGGAAACCTTATTTCTGAGAATATGTAGATATGCCCTAAAAATTCAAAAAAAAAAATTGTAAATGTGCTGTTCTCAAGATAACACAGCAACCATTTTTAATCGTATCCCAATAAAAAAAACATTTTTACTTATCTAAAAAGTGCACAATATCTAGATAATTATTGCTGAAAACATGTTGGTACTTTTTTCAAGTGGGGAAGTTTATATTTAATGATGGCTATATGTTTGTAAAGTGCCTTGGTGTGCTATGCACTGTAAAAGTACACTACATAAAATTAAGCAAATTTAAATAATTACATTAGTTCACCATTTATTACAAAATATTTCTGTACACTGAGGTACATCTGGGGTTGACATGGCATACCAATACTTAATTCATATGCGATTTGCCTTTTAATGCCATGTCTGTTTGCTTGCATGATTCATACCAGTCTTATTTGACCTCTTCTGATCCAAAAGCTATTTTCATCCACAGGACTGCCGATCACGGGTAGTTTTTGTTTTTCAAGCCCATAAAGACAGCTACCTTGGAAGGCTGCTCATTCTGCCCATTCCATTGCTCAACTGAACGCTAACTGGTGCTAAAAACCACTGGTCTGCACGATTTATACCACACAATGCTATTATGTGATGCATGGCATGTTGAAACATAAAATGTGTTTGCAATAAACTGTCAACTCAGTGTATATTTTATTTTTATTTATATATATATATATATATATATATACACACACACACACACACACACACACAGGGTGGCACAGGGAAACTGTAAATTTTAAATTGACGCTCAATGCACGAATAATCAAATTACAAAATAAATTTAATGATGAAATGTATTGCACAGGATATGCAATTGATAATGGTAAACAATATTCAACATTCATTTCATGTTTTGAAAAAAAATATCATGAAGGTGTTGTCCACTTCTCCATACACATTCTGACAGCCTGTTGTGGAAATTCTGCATTGCTCAATGTAACATGTCAAGAGGAATGTCGGTGATTCCTCTTCAATCCTCCTTTTTAGTTCAGCAATGGTTGCTGGATGTGTACAGTACACTTGGCTTTTAAGATGTCCCCACAGAAAAAAATCACAAACTTGAGATCTGGGGATGTCGGAGTCCATGGAATGTCACCATTGCGTGAAATGACGCATCTTCCAAACAATCATCGAATAGCTGCCATTGATTGTCGGGCATTATGTGAAGTGGCCCCACCTGGGGACTTCTTTTTTAAGGCTGAACCCTTTCTTCGAAATTACGCACCCATGTTGTAATCATATGAGTAGATGGGACATGATCATGACTTCCTAACTCCAAATGACAACGAAATTCCCTTTGCGAAGCAGTCACTCTATCACCATTCTTATAAAAGGCTTTCACAGTGAACACTCGTTGAGCACCACTCCACTGGTCCATTATAACTAATGGCAAGGGGTTCTAAACGAGGTTCGCATTGGTCCCAAACAGCTGCCGACACCCCAGGGTCGCCAACACCTAGTTCAAAAATTTCCAAATTCATTGCGCCACCCACCCTGTATATATATATAAATATACATACACACACATATATATACACTGTATATATATATATATATACGCACACACAAACAAACAGGTTACACTCAAGTACTATCTTTTTACTAAAAGCATCTTAAGACAGCATAACATAATGTGATTGAACAAATATATTTTTTGATTGAAGCATAGGTAATAATTAATTGTTTAAGTCACACAGCAAGTGAATGATTGGAAATAAACCAGCCTTTGTCACTAATCAGCAATAATATTCTTAAAATAAAACTAACCTCTATAAGGATATCATTTACAAATGTATATTTTATGCCTATAGTACTTTTTGTCTTGAACAAAACTATGTGGAATGCAGTACTTAAACAATGCAGTATCCTACTATACTCTTTCAGGTTGCAACAAGTGTTTACAGTGTAGATGTTTTAGCAGTTTTAATTCAATCACATTTGTACAGCTAAAATAATCAAAGAACTAGTACTACTACGTATGTTTACACTGAGCAAAACATGTGCCAGCAAGTAAAGGGTAATATACTGATGTAACAAACATGCGTTCACAAGGTGGAATACAGCAATAGCAGATTACTCAAGATACATGAAATTTCTTGCCTTTTTTTTTTTTTTACCAAGTAGCCCTATATCACTAACCATAGTGAAGTATTCCCTGGGTTTAAAGGTTCTAGACACCTTTGAAACACTGTGAAAAAGTTTAATGTGCTTAATGCATGAAGGGCTGACACATATAACCAAGGTTTAAATTTCTAATTTCAGTATGTCAGCAGGTGCAAGCACTTTGTTGCTTTGGTATCACAGTAATCTCACTGTGAGATTTGTACTCTGTATTTCTACTCCTGGTCATATCAAACTTTGAAAATGTAATTGTGATTGGCACAAATCTAGAAGCAGCATAAAGAACAGTCCAGTTTAATTTACTGCACGTAACAAGCAGGAAAAAAGGTCACCAGTGTTGATACTGGGATGCAACCACAGGTCAGTTCAGGTCAGGTTGGGGAGGATGCACTGGGCCACACCCACCACATGACGAAACAGCTTGGGATCCTGGTTGGCAACCCCCAAGGCAGACACCCTCCAGAAAAGACCATCTATCTGCTGCAGCCAGGTGTTATGTATGCGTCCACTTGGCCCGTCCAGCATCTTGGGTCCTCAACAATGAGGATCCTGCATACTGGATCACCCTCTGGGAATCGCACTACATGGCCATACCTGCCTCATTCAGGACTCCATGAGCAACCGCTCATTCAACACAAAGTCAAACCAGCAGTAACTAAGGATTCTTGGAAGAGACACCATACTGAAGGAGTACAATCTTCGTCTCAAGTCACTCGATAGCACCCATTTCTTGCAACCATAAAGCAAGACAGGAAGCATCAGGGGCCTCATGTATAAATGGTGCGTTCGCACAAAAATGTTGAGTAAGAACGTTTCCACATTCAAATCGCTATGTATAAAACCTAAACTTGGCGTAAAGCCATGCACATTTCCACATTAGCTCATACCCTGGCGTACGCAAGTTCTGCACTCGGTTTTGCAAACTGGCGGCACCCAGTGTCAAAGCACTGTTACTGTTCCAGTGTGGTTTCCCTCTCTTTTTTAGATCCACATCCCTGATGCGGCTTTATAAATACACTGAAATTAACCACATATTGTTTATTAGTTTAATGCATCTGATTGTAATTAACCTGTAACAATATAATGGTCCAACTATTCTAAATACAATAGCTGCTTTAGTGTTGTTACTCTCACTGCACCTTCTTCTTCTTCTTCTTTCAGCTACTCCAGTTAGGGGTTGCCACTGCACCACTCAGAGTATTTATATCACTGTATC
>JANRMT010062835.1:45438373-45456111 GCA_026402145.1 Polypterus bichir lapradei
GATGGGGCCATAAATAAGAAAGTTCAACATGGCGGACGTTGTCGACCTTTATCGACCGTTATGACCGTTACGTGTAGAATTTCGAAATGAAACCTGCTTAACTTTTGTAAGTAAGCTGTAAGGAATGAGCCTGCCAAATTTCAGCCTTCTACCTACACGGGAAGTTGGAGAATTAGTGATGAGTGAGTGAGTGAGTGAGTGAGTGAGTGAGTGAGTGAGTGAGTGAGTGAGTGAGTGAGTGAGTGAGTGAGGGCTTTGCCTTTTATTAGTATAGATTCATTTAAAGAGCTTCTGTAAAAAGCCAAATTTCCACCTGGAGAGAAATAAAGTTCTGTCTATCAATCAATAAAACATTCTAGCCTTAGATCTTTTCCTACTGACTGACCTTAGCTTTTGTTCATGGTCACTCCAAAACACAATTTTACAGGAAACTACTAAGGAAATGAAACAGGTAATCAGTACAAATAATGGGACTTGTGGGTATAAATATAATTTCACCCTGTAACATGTCACATAAAAATCGTAGCTTTAACCAAATTTGAATGCAATGCTTTGATCATTAATCTTGCATCATTACAAAGTTTTGGAGGTTTAGATAATATAGAATTAAAGTTTACAAGCTGAAATATATGTGGTAAATGCAATGAATTGAAAGTTTTAAGCAGGAGCAGAAAAAAAAAACAGGTGAAAAAAAATAATATGGTGAACCATGTACAACGTCCACCTCCTCTAAGTTCTGCAAATGGAGCTTCCTTTACTAAGTTGAGCAAGCATTTAAATTACCAAGGCATGCCATCACTCCTGGCTTGTGTTTTAACCAGGCTTAAAGTGGGTTGAGATGTTGTTTCTAGTTTGTGAACCACAGTGTAGCGGCACAATGCGGTCTGACCTCCAAGGGGAGACTGAAGTTCTCTGCAATACTGCATGTATTTTACCACCAAAGGCCCCTGTCACCCACCCTATTGTTCAAAGTGCATGTACTGCATATAAGTAAGATAGATAATCCAAGAGGGACAAACCGCATCCCTCTACCCCCTCCATCAAATCTGTATGTATTTTATATTGAATCACATGGAATAAGAAGAAAACAACTGATTAGGGACTACTGTGTGTACCCAAGTACTAATTTAGTGAGCACATCTTGTTTGAGCTTTGTGCAGCTGTCACTTTGGCCTCCTTTTGCATAAAGGAACTTTTGAGCACTCTGTGAAAAAAGGACACCGAACCTAAGAATACCCCACTTGCTATAGTATTATTATCAACATATATCAGGGAAGAAAAGGATTTTTCTTTTTTCTATAACGTTACCAAATTCCAATCAAATCAGTCAAAGTATTTTCAATATTTTTAGGGCATTTAGTTTTTCAACCGAAGTGGGAAGGGGTTACCCCTAAAAATCAATATATCATAATGTTCTTTCTAAGCAAATGCCTACTGGCCTAGATGTCCTACCAAATTTTAACTAAACTGTAAATAGCATTTTTGTTGATGAGTGAGTGAGTGAATGAATTGAATTTGATGACAGGAACATGGCTCAAAAAAGTTTGGACAGGGCCATGTTTACCACTGTGTAGCATCCCCTCTTCTTTTAACAACAGTCTAACAACATATGGAAACTGAGGAGACCAGTTACTGGACTTTTGGGAGAGGAACGTTGTCCCAATCTTGTCTCATATAGGATTCCACATGCTCAACAGTCCTGGGTCTTTTTTGTTGTATTTTTTGTTTCATGAAACACCAAATATTTTCAACTGATGAAAGGTCTGGACTGCAGGCTGGGTATTTCATAGTAGAAGACTCTAGGTGCTGAAGCCATGCTGTTGTAACAGATGCAAAATGTGGTTTAGAATTGTCTTGCTGAAATATGCAAGGCCTTCCCTGAAAAAGGCGTCGTATGGATGTGAACATATGTTGCTCTAAAACTTGTATATATCTTTCGGCATTGATGGTGCCTTTCCAGATGTGCATTCTGCCACTTCCACAGGCACTAATGTATCTTTCTTCCAAAAAGAATTTCAATTTACCTGACCACAGAACAGTTTTCAAAGTGGTATTTAAAGGAACAGTCTTGTAACTACTAAAATATTTATTTATAGCACTAACATACCAATGTTAGAAATGCACATTACCCTTTAAACCCTTAGTTAAACATTTAACATAAAATAGTTAGAATGTAATATTTCCTTTTCAACAAATAAACAAGATGATGAAATAATACAATAAAAATAAATCTTAGTCAGTGTTAAACTATATCTCAGTTTCATGTTGAGTCAGTCAGGACTTCCACATGATGTGCATTTTAAACATTAAGCTTTAGATTCAGCAAGCTGCATTGTATTAGAACAAAAGAGAAGAGATTCAGGGTACAGTATTTGCCAAATTAGCTGCACTCTTTCAAGGGTTTAATGCAAGTATTGCTGGGAAAACACACAAAACAAGAACAAGCCTCTTTAAAAGTGGCTATAGCCATCATATTCATACCAGCTTGCCTAGTATGACACATTTTCAGTGGCAGAAGCGGATGTTTGCAGAAAATGCAGCATCGGTTTTTATTCATGCAAGCAAACAATACTATTTAGACTACATAATCCAATCCAGTAAGACTTGGTATGGCTTAAACACTTTTATATTCACATATCATATTTTTGTTTGAACTTTGCAACTATAATAACAAAAAAAATGGGAAAAATGGGTAAATCATCAGGGTAAATAAGTAAATATATTTAAAAATGTAATAGGGCAGGACTGGGAGCAGCAAAGAATTTATGACCTCGGATTCACAATTTGAGAATGCTGAGTTATAGCAAACTCTATTTATAAAACTGTCACAGAAAAATATGCTCTTAAGTGGTGCAATTTCAGAAAATAAGTAGGAATCGAGTTGTATTAGTAGTTTTTATTTGTTGCTTTTAACGTTTCTCTAAAGAAAATTAAGAGAGAAATATTTGCTAAAAATAGTTTAATTTCTATAGCTATCTATTTAAACTTCCAGCTAAACATGTGTCTTTTGATGATGGAGACATTCTATATATATATGTACAGTGTTCTCCCCAGAAACTTTTTCCAGCCGGGTGGCAAGAAAAAGAAGCCGGGTGGGGCGGGAATGGGAAATTTGGTGGTGAGGAAAATTAAATGTGCACTATTTTTATTAGTTAATTATTATTTTCCAAAGCTCAATATGACTTCCTTTTTTAAGGTTTGACACTTGTGCCAGAATATTTTTATTAAATTTAAGAAGTATCCAATTCAGGATCCTGCAACCCTAACAAAAATTTTAAATAACAATTGTTATGACATAAACCAACAGGCACAAGTATTGTCGCTGTCAGGAAGAAAAGTGAAAGCAATGAAAAAAAGTATAGGAAACCTAACGAAAAAAAAATTTAAAATATTCTTCAAAGCCAACTTGCATATGCAGAAGGTGTCTTCAGTTAAATATTTATTCTTCTTTTCTTCCTAGAGGCCCAGTTGTCTGAAGCTTTCCCATAATCAAAGGCCCCAGGATCTGGGCCCTCCAAGGAGATCACTCATCATACACTGTCATAGTGACTGTACTGCAAAGTCATCAGACAGCCATCTAGTGACACTGGCTTAATCTGGGGAATGTTCAGAATATTTTGTATTTCCGTTAAACCAGCCATCCTAACTGAAGAATTCTGGAAGAAATAGAATAGCTGCCTTAAGATGTTCAGTTTTATTAAATAAGGTACAGCAGCTGCTGCTTGGGCACTTGCAAGGGCCAATCGGTGGTTTTACACAGTGGCAGTTGACCAAGAGTCCAGATGTTTTATCTCTAAGCAGTTTTGCCACACCTTTCTGTTTCCCAATCATAACGGCCGCTCCATCTGACCCTAGTCCAACCAGATTAGCAGTTTTCAAGCCTAGAGTGTCCATAGTCTCACTCAATGCGGTGGTTATAGTCTCCGCTTTGCCATCAATCATATTGAGGGTTGATACAAAACTAACTCTGACCTCTTTAGTGACTTGGCAAACATATTTAATGTAAATAATTAATTGTTTTATATAATTAATTACATTTATATAGCGCTTTTCAAGGCACTCAAAGCGCTTTACATACAAGGGGGGGGGATCTCCTCAACCACCACCAGTGTGCAGCATCCACCTGGATGATGCGACGGCAGCCATAGTGCGCCAGAACGCCCACCACACACCAGCTTACTGGTGGAGAGGAGACAGAGTGATGAAGCCAATCAGTGTATGGGGATGATTAGGAGGCCATGACGGTCAGAGGCCAATGGGCAAATCTGGCCAGGATGCCGGGGTAACACCCCTACTCTTTTCGAAAGACATCCTGGGATTTTTAATGACCACAGAGAGTCAGGACCTCGGTTTAACGTCTCATCCGAAAGACGGTGCTTTTTTACAGTATAGCGTCCCCATCACTATACTGGGGCATTAGGACCCACACAGACCACAGGGTGAGCACCCCCTGCTGGCCTCACTAACACCTCTTCCAGCAGCAACCTAGTTTTTCCCCAGACGGTCTCCCATCCAGGTACTGACCAGGCTCAACCCTGCTTAGCTTCAGTGGGCAACCAGTCTTGGGCTACAGAGTGATATGGCTGCTGACAAAAAAAATATCTGAGATATCTGTGGTTTCATCACACAGAATACTGAAAAACCTTTCAAGGTGTATATTTTTCAGTATGTTAGATTTTATTTCTGATGCTAAGACATCCAACAGCTCTTGCATTATTCTTTCAGAGTTGTAATGTGCATTGTGGTGTTGTAAAAAGGAAAAACCCATTTCTTTGCAGTGTTCCAACAGCTTTTCAAACAACGTTGTATGTGGCAACTCATTTTTTTCCCAAACAATGCATGGATCTTAAAGCTCCCACAAAGGCATTGCTCTGTAAGTTATTTAACACAAATACAGATCTTTCAATTTGACCAATTCGAGTTTGCTGAAGTACACGCTTTCCTAAAAGGTCAGCAGAAGACTCCATGTGCGTTTTACTTTTTTCATGGTCCAGCAAGCTTTCTTTTCGAATTCTTGTGTATGGCACGTTTACCCAAGGTAACCCCTCCTTGGGTGGTGTTTGTTTGAGTATTTCATGCACAGTGAGCATCACGTAACATTTTCTTTGACCATTAGCCAATCAAAAATTTTAAACCATTGTTTGTTTATGTCGGATAAGCGGTGCTTAGATTTACCAATTGGCAGAGTGTGTGCTGAACAGACTTCTCCTGATTGACCTGCCTCTGCAGTGTCTTTGTCTGAAATTGCCATATGAGGAGTTGACGCCGCACCTTCATTAGTTTGTGACGTCTCTTTTCTGAAATAACTGAGCAGTGTTATTTTCTGAACACTTCTTTTTCTCATGTTAGTAAAATGTTTGAAAAAAAATGTAAAGTACCTATGAATAAGACTTTTGAGTAGGAAAGAGAGAGCCTGTTGGATATTCAATTCACACTTGCACTACGGCAGGTACGCATTCTCGACATTTCTACTTTATTCTTGCCGTTTATCTCGAGATTAAATTCGACATGTTGACTTTATTCTTGTAGTTTGTCATTAAAGTAGAACATCATAAACTAAACTTCATCTTAAAATGAATGTTGAATTTACTAGATTTTCTCAGACCCCATCATAAATTATGTAGCAACATGTCGACTTTATTCTCGTCATAAGCGTCAAGATTAAAGTGGAAATGTCGAGAATAAAGTCAACATTTCGACTTTATTCTCGACATATAGTTTTTTTTCTTCACTTTGTCCATATTTTTTTTCTTCACCATGGCCCTAATACGCTTCCATACAAAACCCTCAGCAATTTAGTGACAAAACTTTTGCTCAGGACATAGTGTGTGCTGCAAGAGTTTCTGCACACTTTTTGCAATATGAACGCAGGTCAAAATATGAGCAAATATAAGAACGGCAGATGGGGTCACTTTAAATAGGAACCACAGTGAGTGCTACAAGGATTTTTGCACACAAAACACACCTAATGCTTAAACAACTGTGTGTATGCGCTGACGATGAGAACAGAGATATCACTTCCTGACGCCTTTTTTCTGATATCTGACAGGCTGGTTTCACTAGACTTTTTTTATGTTATCAGAACTCCTCTTGCCCACCCACCTCCACATCCTCTTTGCTTGTGAACTGCCGCTCTGCTCCCGCTACTAGCATGTACAGCCCCCTTTCGCCCGCCCACCTCTCCATACTCCTTGCTACTGTATTAAGCTGCTACACCCCCGCTATTACCATGTACAGCCCGCTCTCGAAACCCCACCTCCCCATACTCTTTGCTTGTGAACTCTGTTCCACCTCAACGCCCGCTATTAGCTTTAGCAGTATTTGCCCACCCGCCCGCTCGTACCTTGCCGAGTGCCCTGTGCCTGCAGATCTGTGGCAGTCATCTCACAATGTCATGCAAGATGACAGCCGGGCGCTCAACTAAATTAGCCGGGTGGAGCGCCCGGCTAAAAGATGTATACAAATAATGCAATCTACTGATGCAAACAAACACACTACTGCTTTAGCATGCCCAGATCGAATCTCGCAAATGGTGCTGAGCAACACACAAGTTTTAATGTATGTCCATTTGGGAGACAATCGTAGTTTGTGTTAAATCATTTAGCAATTCACTCAAGTGCTACAGATCCTTTAATTTTATTTCGCCATGTCTGTCTCTTCTATACTACAGTTTGAGGATTATTATTATTGGCATCATCATCATTGTTGTTGTTCGCGTTATTGTTGGACTGTGTAGGTTGTTAGACGTTAAGGCCAAACATCGCTATGTAAAAGAAAATAAAAAACAATAAAATCCAACATTCGCATTGAGTCAGTGTTTGTATGTTTATATTGTTTTTAAAAAAATGTTGTATCACCCAGGGCCCTTTCTCGACAAAAGATTGCGCTGTACATCGTGCAGGCGCTGCTGAGGAGCACAAAATAAACATTCTTTGCATTTTGCTCAGGTCCAGACAAATTTTTCAAAACAAAACAAAGATAGGAATTTCAACTTGGGCTGCAGCAATGCTCATGTGCTTGCCTAGACTACCTATGCCCAAAAAAGGCCCTGGGTGAGTGAGCTTGATTTTAGTACAGCAGCTTACATTTTCAATTAGAAAAAGAAAAAACTAATTTGAAATTGCTACTCAGTAAACAATAGGCTTATTAGTTTAAAACCAAAATGTGGCTATTTTACTTGTAATGTTTTCAAGTATATTAGCCTTCTATCTTCTTGATAAACATTTTATAAACATTTGACAGATTTCCAGCTTTTTGTAAAGGTTTGTACTATGTTTATTATTTGTTTGTGTGTGTGTATCCTACAGTATAAGTTTTGTTAAGAAAGAAGTACTGCATAATTAAAATTGTAATCTGTAGCCGCCAAAGTATAAGGCGAGATCAAGCACGGGGAAAACACGTGCTGAAAGAAATCTCTCAGTCCAAAAGTTTGTTTGAAAAATATTTAGTGAAAGTTAAAAGCAAATAATCCACACAAGAATAAAGAAAAAAGTAGTTACACATGTAGAATAAAAGGCAAAAAAAAAGGAAAAATGCATCTTCTCTAAACTTTTATTTCTGTACTTAAGAGTTATTTACTTCTTCTTTACTTAAAGATTCTTAGCTTCTTCTTCTATACGCTTTAAGCGTATGGTGCAGCATTTAAATTAAGAACTGTTTTCTTACATGTTACTTCACACACTCAAAAGGCCCTGTAGGCCCTTAGGCACAGGCACGGGCACGGCTTAAAACCATGTGCTCTCTACACCTTACACATAGCAAGGCTGGTCACTAACTGAAGAATAATGTTTAGTCAAAGCAGATAGATATAGCTAGAATATACCCATTTTACAATTATAGGAACCTCCCATAGATTATGCTTTGTCATCTAGTAAAATATTTATGAATCTTATGTAACTAGGAAATGACTCGTACATAATCCATATTTACATTATGGACATCGTCCGTTTATTAGAAATAAACTTGATCCATTAGGCTTAAAAGTCAAGATAGAGGTAAAGAATTTAGGGGTAATTATTGACGCTGACCAGTTTTAAACTGAATATTAATCAGATTATTAAGATAGCATTTTTTCACTTAAGAAATATAGCAAAAGTTAGATCCCTTATAACTTTGCAAGATGCTGAAAAATTAGTTCACGCTTTGTTGTACTCCTTTTATGACTACCCAAAAACGACATCAATTGGTTGCAAATATTGCAGAATGTAGCTGCCAGAACTAGGAAACTCTTAACTAGGAAAAGAAAATCCGACCACATCTCTCCAGTTTTGATGTCATTACATTGGTTACCTGTGCCATTTAGAACTGACTTTAAAATACTGCTAATAGTATACAAAGATTGACACAATTTCGCTCCATCCTATATTTCGGAATGCCTGTCACTTTACACTCCAAATTGTAACCTTAGATCTTCAAATGAGTGCCTACTTATAATTCCAAGAGCTAAACTTAACAGAAGTGCTGAGGTAGCCTTCTGCTGCTATGCACCTACAATCAGGAATAATTTACCGATAGAACTTTACCAGGCTAAATTGGGTTTTTAATGCTTTAAAAAAAAAGAAAAACTGCTAAAATCCCATTATTTTAACATGGCTTTCTCATAGCTACATTTTAGTGTAACCCTGTTAAACTGTATATGCACTGAATTATCACTTTTATCATGGCTGCACAATGTATACTAATCCCTACTTTGTCTGCTGTTCTTTTTCTGTGGTGGCAATCTGCGCCACCACCACCTGATCAACAGTCCCTACATTGAAGGCCAGATGTCCACATGAACATCATCATTAAATTATTTCACGTGAAGCCTGAAAACCATGAGGACTGATTTAGATTATTTATGTTATGTAGAATGCACAGTGGGGGCTAGGCAGTTTCATGGCCTTGTAACCCCAGCAGATTTAGTTTTTTACTCCAGCCTTCTGGATTTTTTTTTTCTTTTGTTTCTTCTGTCCTCCTGGCACTTGGACCTTACTTTATTCTTTGTTATTTAGTATTGCCTAATCTTATTTTTTATAAACTTATCTTTCTTCATCTTGTAAAGCACTTTGAGCTACATCATTTATATGAAAATGTGCTATACAAATAGATGTTGTTGTTGTATAATTACACATCAAAAATTAGGAATGTCTAGCTGGTACACAAAAACAACACTGGCATAAATATAGTAAATGTATATTTTAAACAGCAAAAGAAGCTGTACTGCAATTATTGATTAAAAAGTATTTATATATTTAAGCAGTGTTTAACTGCCAAGATCAATTAATTAAATCAAAGTGTGAGAATAAACGAATGGCGCTATAGTTGTTACTTATAGGTTACTTTGAGCAGCTGTTTAAAGCAGATCTTCCAGCTAGGACGATGGGCATCTATGGGTCCATGGTTCTTGAGACTGATTCTCCAATTACCTGTGAACCACCCAATCTTGCAATCTCAGTGGTGAACCAGCTGAGGTTAGGGAAGGCTGCAGGGATGTGATGTATCTTGGGTGAA
Organism: Polypterus bichir lapradei; assembly: GCA_026402145.1. Taxonomy (NCBI): domain Eukaryota; kingdom Metazoa; phylum Chordata; class Cladistia; order Polypteriformes; family Polypteridae; genus Polypterus; species Polypterus bichir. The sequence continues at coordinate 45,447,866 of JANRMT010062835.1, forward strand.
CTACTCCAGGCTGGTGGTAAGGCTGTCTTCCTGTCATTGATGCAATCTTTGCTTCTATTTGGGAGATGGGCATCACCTCAACCAAATGGAAACAGGACTTGTTGTCCCTATCTGGAAAGGGAAGGTTGATTGCCAGGATTGCGGCCACTACAGGGGGATAACACTGCTCTCAGTCCTAGTTAAGGTCCTTGCTATGGTCATCCTCAATAGGATCTGTGATCACTTGCTCTACCAGCGACTGGTGCAGTCTGGCTTTACACCAAAGAAACCTACCATCGACCGCATTCTGACACTGAGGGTTCTCATCGTGAGCAAACACAAATATCGGCAGAGTTTTTTTTGCAACCATTGTTGATTCTCGTAAAGCATTTGACTCAGTTGATCGAGCTGCCCTGTGGGATATCCTTTGGTACGGAGTCTTGTCGGAGAATCCTTGGGTATCACTGGCTTGACTTTGTGTAGAAGGAGCGGTTGCTCACAGAGTCCTGAATGAAGCACATTAAGCGTTGTGAGGATGCACATACTCCCAAACCTGACCTGACCTTTGAGAATATATATATTTTACTTTCTTTTAGTGCCACATGTATTATGGATAAATAATGTCTGTACATATATTATTAATTTAAAAAGTATGTTTTTTAGGGTAATTGTATCTATATTAGCATTATTGTAGTCACTGGACAACAAGCATACACAATTTCATTTTGTCAATAAAATAAAATTGACAGTTAACACCTGTGGTTTTGGATTTTAATTGTAAAAATGCCTAACTTAACACTAACATTAAAATACCAAGCAACTATATAACCAATATATGACTAACTGGAATACAAGAGTAAAAGACACATATGTATGTTCTGTTGAATAATCATTACAGATCTCTGAAAATAAAGCTCCTAAAACAAGTAAAAATATATAAACTGTCATTTTGCACAAAGTAATAGTTTAACTCAGGGGAATACATGCCACCTTATTAAGAGTAAAACAGATACCACCATTCATTCATTCATAAGGTGTCTAAAATATAGCTTCATTATTTCTTTTTTTTTTTTCCAGTCATCTGCATTCATTGTATTTTCTTTTCAGTTCTCTCTTAGATTTAGACATTACTAAACACTTCTTGTTTGAAGTTTACTCAAATTATTTACTAGGTTAACATAATTTTCATTATAATGATCAAGAATTCAAATCATTCATCAATTTTTTTAGTTCAGAGCACTTACACTGTCCCAAGCTCAAGAAACATTTTACTTAATGTAATATTTTGCGGAATTTTGCACATTTTGTTATTGGTTTGGTCTTTCATTTGTATTTATTACACGTTTTTATTAATGCTGTATTTATTATTCTGTTATTCTTGCGTTACGTTAATCATGAATGTTTTGGTTTTAATTATCCGCCCTGCTTCCTAAAGGGGAGGCTAAGAAGATGGGACCACCCGATGAAAACAGTTGGTGTGTTACCCATGCCATATAATAGGATAAACTTCTGTTTACACAGAAACTGGATCATTGCAACTGTGATTTATTCTCTGATTTTTCTGCTTTTCTTTATAGATTTTTCTGGATATGGATCCTTGCTTCCTTTCAAGGTACCATTGGACAGTTACATTTACAGTATATAGTGCTATTCTAGATGTTCAAAACGCTTTACATAAATAGAAAGGAGCCACTTCAACCATGCTGTGCAGCATCAACCTATATGATGTGACAGCAGACATTTTTGCACCAGTATACTCACCACACATGAGCTGTTAGGTGGTGAAGGAATGTGAGAGACAGCCACTATGGGACTTGGGATGATTAGGGTGTCAGAATGGACAAGGCCATGATGGGCAATTTAGCCAAAACATCGGGGCACACCCAACTCTTTTTGAAAGATGCCCAGAAATCTATTGGAATTTATAACCACAGAGAATCAGGACCTCTGTTTTATACTTCATTCAAAATACAGCACCATTTTAACAGCACAGTATCCGTATTACTCCACTGTGGCAATAGGATCAACATATATTTTTCCCTCCTCTACTCTTATCATAGGTGTTTAAAATTGTTATGATATACTTTCTGTTACTATTTTTGTTATGTTGTGCATGTGTTCTGATACTGTCTTCTGAGGAAACCACCAAATATGAACATACTGAATAAAACTATGCCTTTAGCAAGGATCTGGCTTGGTTTTGCCTTGCACAGTAACAAGCACTACATTATATTTACCTTTCTTCAAATAATCGATGTTAGCAAGTGTCATTGTTTCTTTAAGTGTGACACTTTTGCTGACTCAAATGGAAATTCATCATTTATTAATTTAAGCAGATCAACAGACAAAGCTGCTGAAGTTTCAAGATGTTACACAGTGCTAAGCTCCAACACAGCAAAGACATTAGTTTCCATTGATCATCCTCAGTAATGTTAAGTGTTTATGTGCAAAATTCAATGCAAACATTTGTAACACCAATGTAAGACTAGTTTTCTATAAAATGCAAAGATTAACTAAAATAATATCACAACATTTATACAACAGATTTTATTTTGGAAAAGTGAATTAATGAAGCGCTTTAACTAAAGAACTTCAAATGTAAGAAAATACCTTCAAAATATATACAGCTATAGAAATATCAAAAATTGTAGATTTTACATTTTATATCTTTAATCATTTTTGAAAGTTTGATTATTTTTAAATATATGTAAAACATATTACAACATACTCTATATTAATATATTGCATACTGTTTGTCATTAAAGAATACACAGAAAAATAAAAACAATACAGTTTAGACAGCAGATAAGCACAATACACAATGAACAACGTCAAATTTAGAAGCAGATAAAGCCGGTAGTGTGGTCAAGCAGTTAATCTCAAGATGACAAGTTTGAGCCCTATTATTAACTAAATGTGTGACCTTGGCAGGTTTGATCTAATTCTCTAATGTGCTCTGTATGTGCAAATTGCATATACATTAGTTTTTTTAGTTGCTCTGGATAAAGAGGTCTCCAAAATAAAGAAAAACAGGGATATATCTGCCTATTTCTATCTATTTTTTATACACACACAGCTATTATGCCACAATTTTGTATTGTCATGACTGACTGTTCAGCAACCTTATGACCTGAATATAATAATTCCATGCTTAAGCAGCAACTTTATCAGCAATACTGGGCCTTTACACTTTTATTTCACAGCACTCTTTCATCTGTCAAATATCAGCTATGTAAATGTTAAACATTAAAACTTAAACAAAAGAAAAATAAACTATTTAACATGAAAACAAAAGTGAAAATGTACCCAGTTCAGCAAAAACACTGTGCTACATTAAGGCTGGATGTAGCTCTCAGCATACAAGAAAAATCCATATCTACTATATAAATCCTCTCATACAGAGACAAATTAAATCTTCTTTTGAGGGAAACAAATCCTCCTCACAGAGGTCAAAGCTCATTTCACGCTCTTAGATAGTGGTCCAGGCATGATGAAAGTGTGGTAGAAAATGTGGCAATTGATTTTACGTAACAGTAAACTTACAGGAGAAGTAAGCCAGTATGGGGATAGATCATTTAGTAATCAGTACCTCATAAATCAGACATATAGACCCATTGCAATATATACTTATTCTTGTTCAGTTCCAATCCATTCTTTTTTTCTGAATATTTTGGTGAATATTCAGATGTGTTGTTGGAAACAGCTTGCACAGCTGATAAATAGCATTGCATCTGTGGGGGAATGGGTTTAGATAGATAGATAGATAGATAGATAGATAGATAGATAGATAGATAGATGCTTTAGGTACTTATCAACAATGCATGAGTCATAGATTCCAAAGCATACAGTTTATGTGCTGCTAGATATGCTTCAACTGAACAATAAATAGTTTATATCAAGATAAAATGAGAAGAAATCTGCATGTTGACGATGTGATATAATGTATGAAACTACTTTTAATTTACAAGTAGTATGAAAGCAATTTATAAATCTGATTTTATTAAGTATGACTCTGAAAATGATTGTGACTAAAGTTAGATGTACTTTAAACTTGAGTCTGTAGAGCACTGCTTTAACCTGTGATTATGTTTTCCTGTTTATTAAAGTAGAAGTGAACTGAAACTGTCATTTTGTATCAAATGTATGCACAGCCTATGGACGCCACATACAGCACCTGGGCACAGATGACTTGAAGCTCTCCGTGATAATTTTACCAATGTGGTTTCCAATATCTGGGATTATCTTTTATACTTGTACTGTACCTGTTTTTACACCAGTTCTCCATCCTCTAGCTATTATCCAAGGCATGGAAATCTTCTTAATATTTTAATAGCTACTGTGTGACACCCTGGTCTCAAAAGAAAACTACATATTAACCAGTTTTGGTTCTATGCTGGTAAGACTTGGGACAAACCTAATAAACTGCTAGTGTAAAAACTGTTACACCATACAAACACTGGAAAGTAATGCAAAGGGATATGCAGCGTACAAAACGAAATGATTCGTTTCTATCAAACCATCAAAGGGCAATCTGCTCTGATGCAAATTGCACAATAAGAAAGTCGCCTGAGGTTCGCCATTGTATAAAATCTAGCTGGCACCCTGCCCGGGGTTTTTTCCTGCATTGCGCCCTGTGTTGGCTGGGATTAGCTCCAGCAGACCCCTGTGATCCTGTAGTTAGGATATAGCAGGTTGGATAATGGATGGATGGATAAAGACTCACTAATGTGCTTGTCTTGTGGAGTTGTATGTATGTTATCAACCAGTTGTAAATAGTCTAACAGGACAATGACTGACTGAAACTAAGATGCTGCGCTGCTACTATAAAGGTTAACACTGTCATTCTACATGTTTAGAAGGCGTTGATTGGCTGAAACTATTTATAGTGAATTGTCCCAAGTTGGAAGTGCCGTATAGCAATCAGAAACAAAAAAGACACATTTAGGTATGCTGGACAGTAGTTTGCTTTTCTACAATACAAATCAGTACGACACCAGAGTCTCCAAACACACAAATATGAAGCGTATTACGTCTTACAGTAAAACTCTTTACATATACAATATAATTAGAGATGTGTACCCCCTGGCCAACCACGGTGACCCAGCCCTCCCTCGATAGCTCGATTCGCTCGCTATCCGTCCAAGTTCGAAATTTTTGTTAAATGGAGGAATTGAAAAAAAAAAACCTTTCACAAGAGGAGGATCAATGACGCGAACCCCTGATGTTTTTACTGAGAGACAGTTGCAATACCACTGAGGCACCTAATCAGGATAATTAATGAGCTCCGCACAACTGAACTACTACTACTGTTCTTACTGCGGTGGATGTAGACATATGTTGTTTGACATATGTACGTTAAATTAGTTTAATTGACACGAGCGTATCATTGTTGTATTCTCCTAATGAAGACGAAAAAATTATATTTATAGATGTATACTATATAACATATGGTTTTGAACAAAATTAAGCGTTCCATAAAAAGGTTGCAGGATTTACCTAATATTTTTATATTATATATATTATATATAGTCATATATCAACTTTATATATCTTTGACACTATGTATCAGACAAAGGAAATCACAGCAATCCACAATAACAATAATGAATTCCCAGCAACTACCTGAATTGTAGTTTCAGGCCGTCACTTAACTATATCAACTGAAGTGTGTAATGTCAATACAAATTACAAAATATAACTAGAGAGTTAAGTGTCAGATAGACTCTCAAAAATATAGGAGGTCAATGCCTTCAAGTGTGTTGAGGCTTCACAAAGATTCAATAACCAGTGCGCAAGTTTGCCTGTGGCTTCAAAGCTTGTGTCATGATGCAATCTCAGTGCGCATGTCTGCTCGAGGCTTCGAAGCTCGTGTCATGATGCAATCCCAGTGCGCATGTCTGCTTGATGCTTCGAAGCTCATGTCATGATGCAATCCCAGTGCGCATGTCTGCTCGAGGCTTTGAAGCATGTGTCACAATGCAATCCTAGTGCGCATGTCTGCTCGAGGCTTCAAAGCCCGTATCAATCCAGTGCGCATGTCTGCTCGGTGCTTCGAAGCTTGTGTCATGATGCAATTCCAGTGCACATGTCTGCTCGAGGCTTCGAAGGTTATGTCATGATGCAATCCCAGTGTGCATGTCTGCTCGAGGCTTCGAAGCCCGTGTCAACCAAGTGCGAATGTCTCCTCGGTGCTTCGACGCTCGTGTCATGATGCAATCCCAGTGCGCATGTCTGCTTGATGTTTCAAACTGCGTGTCAACCCGGTGCGCATGTCTGCTCAGTGCTTCGAAGCTCCTGTCATGATGCAATCCCAGTGCGCATGTATGCTCGGTGCTTCGAAGCGCATGTCATGATGCAGTCCCAGTGAGCATGTCTGCTCACTGCTTTGAAGCAAGCTTGACGATTCCAGTGTGCATGTCTGATTAGTGCTTCGAATCATTATTCATCAAGCACCCGTTTGAAGTACATTTGGCATCAGCAGAGTTCAAAAACTCGATAGAATTGCCAGGCAAAATAAATGTTTGTGGATGAGCAATACATTTTAAATGATTGTGCCCGATAATACTTGGTGGCAAAAAATAAAACTATAAATTATACATCATACAAATGCCGATTTGTAGAATGCATAATGTTGCAAAGAAGAGCTTTAGTACCTTTCTCACTATAATACTCTCATAAATATCCATTCTTTGCCTCGTGCAACGTTTTCATGCAACACTGAACGTATGTCATATAGTATTCATCTATATATAATTGTTTTCGTCTTCATTACATACATACATAAAAAAACACACATTATATACATCCACTCTGCTAAAAACAGTAGTGGTGCAGCAGCAGTGTTGCCTCCCCATAATAAGGCATGCGTGGGTTCGGGTCAAAAGGTCCTTCGAGTGTGAATTGTTACCAAAAGAGTCTGTTTTTCTTTTTTTTTTTTCATTTAACAGCAAATTCCACCGTGGACCGATAGCGAGCAAGGCGAGTTATCGAAGTGGGTTTGGATTGCCATAGGCAGCCAAGTTGCACACACCCCTAGTAAAGATATATCAAACGTGTGTACTGTATATATAGTCTATCAATGGGCATCTTTTTTATGTTTATAACAAAACAAATTATTTGAGTGACAATTTCAACTGTTACTGTAGTGGTTGATGCCAGGTTTAGCGGTTTAAATTTTAAAATATTAAATTAATCAGGTGGAATGTTTTCTTACTTTGAGTGTTAGCGGGGGCTACACGGCAAATGTGTTAGTGACTGGGATTGCGCCTTTGTAACTGGAAGATTGCTTAGGAATGATACAGACTGGACAACTATCATATGTGTTTAAGGAAATGTTTTATTATTGCACTGTGCTGTGACTAAGACGTTTTACTGATCGCCTATCTGGACCTTGAACAATGTATTTATGAGGGATGCTGCTGGTAAAGGCAAATGCTTTTTCGACAGCAGGTCCAGATGTGTTTATCCCGCTGCTTTTTGTAGCCTCACCACTCAAGAGGATCATTAATGCTGACCTTGATACATGCACTGCTCATCTTGGAGTGTCCCATGTGTGTCTGTGTGTCATTGTGCTGGTCACTGGTCTGCACCGTGTATCTCAGCCTCTCTGATGTGCTCCGGATTGACACCTTTAAATGTTTGGTCCAGCAGAGCAAATTCAACCTGATCTACCACAGTGGGTTTGTTATTACCTTATTTAAAGCAGGGATTCATGGACGTCAAATGGCAATGAATAGAACATGGATTAATGTAAGTACATGAGCTGCCTTACGCAATTTGTCATCGCATTTTGATGGCGAATCTAAGTGGGGATGATTCCCGAACAGATCTCTTATTTAGTTCAAATTGGTTATAAAGATTTCACTCTTAATCGTTTTTTTTCTCATTATTAATTCTGATGAGTCTTTAATTCGGATCGAACTCGGGCTTGCACTACGATCAGAATTTGAAAAGCAACCACCTTAGTCAGTTTAGCCACTGACGGTGTCTTTTCTTCGTACGAACTTGTTACTTTTGTGCTCCATAAAATATAGTAAAGTATTAATAAATTAAATATCTCAATACATGATCAAATAATAACATCTGTGATTTAAGGATTTCACCTTTTCTTTCTCAAATGTGCTTACAGTACCTATATCATGGAAAAGTACAGGGATACATTTTTATTTTCCATGTACTCCGTTTTAATTAAGTCAGAACAAAGAAAACATTTAAGGCTATTAAATGTGATCTTAAGAAAAGATAAGGGTTAATTATAATACTAATAA
>JANRMT010062835.1:45471111-45502315 GCA_026402145.1 Polypterus bichir lapradei
AGAAAGTTCAACATGGCGGACGTTGTCGACCGTTATCGACCGTTATGACCGTTACGTGTAGAATTTCGAAATGAAACCTGCTTAACTTTTGTAAGTAAGCTGTAAGGAATGAGCCTGCCAAATTTCAGCTTTCTACCTACATGGGAAGTTGGAGAATTAGTGATGAGTCAGTCAGTCAGTCAGTCAGTCAGTCAGTCAGTCAGTGAGTGAGTGAGGGCTTTGCCTTTTATTATTATAGATCACAAAATATTGCAAATTTATTTATAGGCCATATTGCCCAGTCTTAAGTGCAATATTTTAATGCACTGTATAGCTAGGCTACACTGAAATTGCTCTTTGTCCACAGTGTCCACAACTCTTGTTTCTTTCCTCAAAATAATTGCTTAATAATCTTATTAGTGCATATGGCAGCCAGCCACCCTACATCATGGGTAATATAGCTAAAGATGCATTATTATTTATCAGATATTCCTTTTTTGTTTGGTTGGTTTATATATGCATGATAAAAATAATTAAACTACCTGAAAAATATCTGCCATACAGCATAAAGCCTAGGTAGCTACATAATATTTTTATTGAAGCCACCGTATCAGATTGTATGTATTTATGTTCAATATTCTTATCTGTATTCAGGAAATAAAAATGTTCATTCAATAGTAAATTTCAATAGTCAGAAAAACAGAAGTTAATTTAATAAGTTAAGCTGAACAGTAAATGTTGAACATGGACATGCATACTGGGTACCCGAGTACTGTGAAACAAACTAAAACAATACTGTTGCTTACCAAAGAGGGAAATACTCTATACAAGGAAATATCCTGCATGCTATAAATTTACCATAATTAAAAATGTATTTCTAGAGAAAGGTTAGGTTGTATCTCTGAATCAGCCAGTTTCAAATGAATGTAGAGGTGTTCATGAATCTGGCCACTGAGAAGCTGGATTCTCACCGAGGGTTAATTCCCACCATTAATTAGATGCTAATGGGACAGACTCTGACAAGCAGCTACCCAGAAATAGAAAAAAGGGCACAGGAAAAGGATCATCGTCATCACTATGCATGGATGAATTCAGTCTGTTGATATTCATGAGTTTTTATTATGTAACCTTGATTATTGTTGCAATACAATATTCTTCTGTCTGCCTTTCCTTAGAGAGAAACAAAGACAGCTATGAAAGAGCTTTATGTCTTCCTTATCAGGAGTTGAGTGGGACAGAAAACTATATTTGTGCCAAAAGTATATCTCAAACAGTTTAAAAAGGTTTCCGAGTTGCTGGAAATGCTAATAATGCTCTGCTATTTCTTGAAAAAGCTATTTCCATAACTGAAATCAGAAGCCTGTAACTACTTTGGTGATGCAACCTGTTAATATACATCTAAATATACTATTTGAACAATGGAATTCCATTTCTTTTTTTTTTTTTCTTTTTATTAATTTTATTACAATCCATACAAAGCAATCAGGTTTTTACAAAGAGAAAAATTAAGAACAGATCGATCCCCACCCCTGAGAGAGAGAGCAAGCCAAACAGCGTTAAATTTAAGGCTTGGAGACACACCTAAATTAATAAATTCTCTGTGCCTTTTGAACTTATTTTAAAATATTACTGATTAGATCCTGCCATGTTTTGAAAAAAGTCTGTACGGATCCTCTGACTGAGTATTTGATTTTTTCCAACTTCAAATAATATAACACATAGGTTTCCCACTGACTTAAAAGAGGAGAGTTTGGGTTCTTCCAGTTTATGAGAATAAGTCTACGTGCTAAAAGTGTAGTGAATGCAATCACAATTTGTTTGTCTTCCTCCGCTTTAAACCCATCTGGAAGAACACCAAACACAGCTGTTAATGGGTTTGGAGGGATTGTAAGTCCAAGGCTATCTGAAAGGTAATTAAAAATGTTTGTCCAGAATAATGTTAATTTGGTGCAGGACCAGAACATGTGACCTAGTGAGGCTGGGACTTGGTTACAACGTTCGCAGGTTGGATCATGCCCTGGGAACATTTTGGAGAGTTTTAGTCGTGACAGATGTGCTCGATATATAATTTTGAGTTGTATAATTGTATGCTTTGCGCATATGGAGCTCGAGTGAATTCTCTGCATTGCTACTTTCCACTCCTTTTCTGATATATTAATTGAAAGATCTTTTTCCCAATGGAATTCTATTTCTTCAGTCATTTTTTATTGTTGTGTACAACTTGACTTAGACAAAAATCATGTACAGTACACCCTCGAAATTCGTAGGGGTTACATTTCTAGTCCTGTTCAGTCTATATACATCGAACTTCCAATACAACTCGGAGTCCTGCCACGTACAAAAGTTCGCTGACGACACTGCTATCGTGGGCTGTATCAGGAGTGAGCAGGAGAAGGAGTATAGGAACCTAATCAAGGAATTTGTTAAATGGTGCGACTCAAACCACCTACACCTGAACAACAGCAAAACCAAGTAGCTGGTGGTGGATTTTAGGAGGCCCAGGCCCCTCCCGGACCCCATGATTATCATAGGTGACTGTGTGCAGAGGGTGCAGACCTATAAATACCTGGGAGTGCAGCTGGATGACAAATTGGACTGGACTGCCAATACTGATGCTCTGTGCAAGAGAGGACAGAGCTGACTATACTTCCTTAGAAGGCTGGCGTCCTTCAACATCTGCAATAAGATGCTGCAGATGTTTTATCAGACGTTTGTGACGAGCGCCCTCTTCTACGCGGTGGTGTGCTGTGGAGGCAGCATAAAGAAGAGGGACGCCTCACCCCTGGACAAACTGGTGAGGAAGGCAGGCTCTATTGTAGGCATGGAGCTGGACAGTTTGACATCTGTGGCTGAGTGACGGGCACTGAGCAGGCTCCTGTCAATCATGGAGAATCCACTGCACAGTATCATCTCCAGACAGAGGAGCAGCTTCAGCAACAGACTGCTGTCACTGCCCTGCTTCCAGACTGAGGAGATTGTTCCTCCCCCACACTATGCGACTCTTCAATTCCACCTAGGGGGGTGAATGTTAACATTATTATACGACTGTTATACCTGCCTTGCACTCTCCGCCTTGCATTTTTTAACTTGCATACTTGAGTATGTGAATTTCCCCTTGGGGATTAATAAAGTATCCATCTATCTATCAATTGTGAAAAGCCACAATTTATGGATGTGGTTAAAAAAATGCCTATTTTTATAGTTTAAACCCTAAATATTCCCCCAAAACACTTTAATTTCACTTCAACCTCAGCTTAATACATTACCTAAAAAAAAGAATGTAAAGGTTGTGGCGAGTGGCTGGGGGTGGTACCCAGCCGGGGCGCCCAGTCGGTACTTCTGCCACACCAGGAAGGAGCGGCGGAAGCTCATCAGAAGGCACATGGAGCATGTCCGGGTGTGTATAAAAGGGGCTGCCTCCCTCCATTCAATGGCTGGAGTCAGGTGGAAGTGGACAGAGTCTTGGAGGAGAGAAGAAGAGGTGGACCTGAAGAGGCAAATGCATTTGGAAGAGGCCTGGACTTGAGGGTGTTTGGTGATTAGTACTGGGTTGTGTGTTGTAAATAATGAATAAATGTGTGTTTGGGTGCAACCCTTTGGTGTCCGGGCTGCTTCCCACAAGGTAAACCCACATATTGTACAGTACTGTAATAATATGTCACCCGCAGTGGTAGAATGTAAAATACCAATGTTACCGCTTTATTTACTGTAATTCATGCAAGCGCGTTTTCATTGCCAGAAGCCTTAGAAGGTGCAGGGCATTTCGATGGCATCTTGGGGCTTTAACCCTTAAACTGCCACATACTTGGGGGTTAATGCATCCCTGGACGCCAAATACTTTTTTGCTGCACTTTAAGTAAACGTCACAATTCACAAACAAAAAGAAATTTTAATGGAATTTTTGTTCATGCAAAAAGAATCACAATTACTGCAACACTGATCATTTCGCACTGTCAATGAACTGTAAAAACTATTTTAAAAACTACTGGAACAATATGTATAAGGTGCAACCGACGGCACTGATAAAATTCGGTAAATCTCAGAGCCAACTGCGCTTGAACTGGCTGCATGCAAGCACACAGAGGTAAATGCTGACGCTGACAGGCTAGTGTTGTGCAGCAGCTCAATCCCAGAGACCCAGTGCTGCGGCAGTGGTCATGAGCTGGCTGTTCAACGAATGTATGGCACCGACTGATCAGCTCCGGCGTGCTGGTAAATTGCACTGGGAACTGACAATAGCCGCTTGCGGCGTTCAATGAATGTACGTCGCCAAATATACTCCGCTCCTACGTGCTAGAAAATGGCACTGGGAAACAACTATAGCCGGTTGCTGCAGTTTAAGGATTAAGAAGAACAAGATGGAAAACACGAGAACACTCAGCTGGAGATGCGTCACAGGGCAGCAGTCAATCAGCAGCAAGGAGAAATGAATAATGCTGTAGCGGTCCGATGCTGCTAAGATTCACACCGTTGAGAAGACGGTGATTTATTTATTTTTATAGTGGAGATTCCAGGGACGCACCCAGCCTTGACCCGACCCGTACGCACTCACAAACAGAGACAAAAACAAAGCAAACCGGTAATCAAACAGCAAATAAATAATGTAATGAAAACAAATGAAAACAACAATACCACCCCTGTTCCCCTTACGGCAACTATACATTAAATACAACAAAGCACCAACAAAACACACACAGTAAAGTCCATGAAAAACGACAACAGATGAAATGTAATGATGAAGATAGATAGTCCAGAGATCCGCATGTTGAATGGGAATGTAAAGATAGTCCTAACGGTAGTTCCTGAAATGGTGAAGACGGGTGGACGGGTTCAGGAGCGCCTTTCTTTGCAGGATAGCAATGAATCTACTTACAGTCATCATGTACACAGGCAGATGGCAGACAATCCAGACCCCAACCACGAAACGATCCAGGACAAATGAATAAGTACAGGTAACCCAACAGAAGGCAGGCAGAGAGACAGGAACTTGAAACACAAATTACAAAAACTTTTTTTTTTCTTTTGGTCACCGGCCCCCTTTTTAAAAGCCGCACTGACATCCTTTGACCCCAACAGCCCCTGCACCCTCAGCAGAAGACCAATCGGAGCCACTGCAAGGACTGCTGGGAGTTACCGTTTCAAATTCTAGTAGAGTATGCACTCAGATTAGCTACTTTCACCATCCCAAGCCACAGTTGCTTCCTGTTCTCTCTACAGTGCAGTATTGCCACCAAAAAAGCCATAAAAAATTGTGGAGGATATTTGCAGTTTCCGCTAACAATTATTAGTTAGGTTCTAAGGAAAAATCTGTGAACAACTGAGGCCGCGAACCCTGAACCGCGTCTTCGCGGGGGTCTACTGTATTACAAAAAAACGAACAGTTAATTTTCATACAATGGGCCAAAAACACTACTCAAAACAAAACCTCTCTGAGTAATAAGCATGTAGGCAAGGCATTATAACAATTATAGCCTAAAAATATGCTTATAAAATGGCTTAATTATAAAATGGCCTAATCTATGCACAGTCAATATAAACCAGATTTTGCACAATGAACAGCAAAGAGGACATTTGCAACAGTGAGAATGTATTACTGAGAAAATATCTGTTAAAGCACAGTGGCACAGTGGGTAGTGCTGCTGCCTTGCAGTAAGGAGACCCGGGTTCGCTTCCTGGGTCCTCCCTGCATGGAGTTTGCATATTCTCCCTGTGTCTGCATGGGTTTCCTCTGGGTACTCCGGTTTCCTCCCACAGTGCAAAGACATGCAGGTTAGGTGTTTGTGTGTGTGTGTGTGCCCTGCGGTGGGCTGGCACCCTGCCTGGGGTTTGTTTCCTGCCTCGCGCCCTGTGTTGGCTCCAGCAGAACCCCGTGACCCTGTAGTTAGGATATAGTGGGTTGGATAATAGATGGATGGATGAATATTTGCTAAATATCTAATAAGTGTATCTGCTACAAACAAGACCCTCCTTTCCTGCACTTGTACAAATAAATGGGAAGATTGTCTGTTAGCTGTTGTGTGTCAATATACAGTATATACCTGTAAAGTGCAGGGAAAACAATTAAACAAATTACATTTGCTTACACTTCATATCCAAATCACAAGAGGACATTGGTTGCTATTATTTTATTTATACCTAAAGAGCTCTATGATATGAGTAAAACACCCATAAATCATTTGGCTATTTTTGCATTAATTAATTTATATTTTGTTTATTGTCTATTAAATTTTAATTTTTCTTCAACTGTTACCTCTTTTTTAAATCCTACACAGAGCATGTTTATTAATTTATTTACCTGTTTGCTTCAAGAGCTTCCTTGGGCATAATGCCACTCTCTCTGCTAATGAAACCAGTCCATATTGCCTAAATTCATGTGCACGTTCCCTAAGTTTCAGTCGATATTTGCACCTAGTAGGCAAGGAGAATTTGTATACATTTGTCTCTTAGAAGGTCAGTCACCCATTTTAAAACATACATAAGTAATTAAAATGAAGTAAACAAAGGAGAAAAGGAGTGTGTCATGCTTTATCACACGGTATATCAAGCAGGCTGTTACACACTCCAAGTACACGGGAGCAGGAGAGGTTGTTGATGTTGGAAGTTTGGAAACCTTTCACTCTTTTTAATCTAAAGAACCTTTTAATAGCCTTTTTTTTTTTTTTTTAAGACAGATGTTGCATGTCTGTATCAGTTATCTTCAGAGAACTTTCAAAAAAGCCACAGATGACAGTGGCATTTCTTAGAAAACTGAAGGTACTGTACTATTTATTTTCCACTGTGTCATATGCCCCATTTTCGTTGCCACCAACACAAAAATCAACATCGCCTTACATCTTAGTTATTCTAATTAAAAATGCCAGCCATAGATTTTACAGCCAAATGCACTCAAGCCAATGTTGAACCATTTATGTCCAACAGGCTGGAAAAAATGGAAACATGGTCATAGCTAGAGAGGTCACAAAAGCAGTATGTTTGTATTCAATACCAATACAAGTCAAACGTTATGATACTCAACACCTACTGTATGTGCATAAGCTAAATTTATTCTTTTGATATTTTCTCTGTAGTAAAAGAACAATACTGCTTAAAATCAATACTAATAAATAAAAATTCTAAAATATCATTATGTTTGTTAAAGTAGTGAATTTCAAGATCATTTGTGACATTTTCATTTAAACAAACTCTTTAAAGCTGTTTTTCTAACAATATGCTTTTAACACCTGATTTGTCAGAGAATAACACTTTCAGGTTTGTAACATTTGCAATTTTTAAATTTACATTTTTATCATAGTGAGTTAATAAACTTAATAAAGAGCAATATTTGATAAATGCATCAAATTATTTTATGTTTCAAATGTCACAGACTCCCTGTGTGAAATGTGATTGGAGATTTCTCACAGCTCAGCCTGTGTACAAATCAAGAAATAGAAAAATTAAGTGGACTACCATTATCTGCAGTCAATTAATCTTATCCATTCAAATATATGACATATATGCTTTGAGTACATTCCTGACAGCTTAGGAGTTATACTCATGAACATTGGTTTGCCTTCAAAAACAAAACAAATGACACAAATCAAGCATCTACAAGTTTATATTAGGCAATGAAGTATACTGTTTTGTATGTCTCAGCGAATACATGTTCTTGTTACCACAGTATATTTCATATTAATTGGTAGATGTGCCTTGACCCTCCAAGAATTGAAACACTAAAGGAATTATTACTTTGGTATTATCAAATAGGACACCCCATTTCATCACCACTGTAGAGAAGCCAAACAGCCACTTCAATTGCAATTTGCTTCAATTATTACTATTGTGGTATCCGGCCGGACGCCCAGGAGGACCGGAGGAGGGCTTGTGCCTCCTCCAGACTGCGAGGGGGCGTCCGCCCTGGTTATGATGGGGGCCACGGGTAAAGGGCTTAGAAGCCCAGCCCTGTAGGGACCCGTTGGCCACCGCCAGGCGGTGCCCCGGTGCCTGAATATCCCTGGAGCCCAGCACTTCCGCCACACCAGGAAGTGCTGGGGGGAAGACGACCGGGGACACCCGGACAGCTTCCGGGTGCGCAGCCGGCACTTCCGCCACACTGGGGCATGTCTGCGGAGGAGTGCCGGGAAGCAGCTGGAGCCCATCCGGGTTCCTATTTAAGGGGCCGCCTCCCTTCAGTCGATGGCGGATGTCGGGTGGAAGAGGACGGAGCTGGAGAGAGGACTGGAGGTGGCCAGGAGAAAGGCAGTGGAACTGTGTGGCCTGGACTTTGGGGAATCGGTGCTGGAGGCACTGGGGTTGAGAGTGCACGTAATCCTTGTACATAATAAGTGTAAATAAACAGTGTGTGGTGGAGCCAACGATGTCCGTCTGTCTGTGTCCGGGCCAGCGTTCACACTATCTACAACTAGTGTTAGCTTTGCTTGCATGCAGTTTGCACCTACATCCCCTTCCTATATGTGTAATTGTGAATGTATGTGAGGTTTCCCCCACATTTCTTAACTGTATACGCCAGTTAGAAAATACATACTTGGACAACTATAGATGTGCTCATTTCAATCAAAGAGTGAATGCAAAGCCTTTGGTCCATTATTGGGATGATTAGGACACTGTATTAAAAAGCAACTTCTCACCTTTATTTAATCTACTCTTAAAAACCTGTGACCATACATGTTAAGCGATTACAATTCAAATGTGATCAGTCACATCATTGGGCTCTCAAAGCATTCATAAAATCTAATTCTGCACTAACTCCATAATTAAATAAAAGTGGCAATAAAGAAATTGTGTGTGTGTGTGTGTGCTCGTGCACACTTTGGCATTTTTTTTTGTTTTTTTTTTAATAATAAGCACAATTCCCTCAAACAGGCACTGAAACTCTCCTGCCTTGAACATAAAGCATTTCCAGACATCTGCTGCTTTTCTTTTTGACATGTTGTGATGCAGTGCTGTGACCATCATTGCTGTGAGACACTTTTATAAAGTATTTAGCTTTTATTGTGTCTGTAGTTATTGTATTGTGCCTTACGGAGTACAGTAATTTGTCTCACTGAAATTACTCATGAGTGTAGTAGCAAGTTTCACTCTGTACTACAGATATTTACATTAGTTTTATTACAGTAAGTTTTCCTCTATCAAAGGAAAGTAAAACTGAATTAATTTTTAAACATGTATTCTTCAAACATGTACTGCACAAGAAACAGATGCATTAGAAAGTCAAATTCTATTTTTTTTAATTGCTTTTTTTTTTTATAAAAGTAAAAGTAAAAGTGGGAATTCCACTGCATAGTTACCAGTGTTCATCTCTACTCATAATATATATTTTTGACAATCCATCAGCATACTCAGACTTGGCTCTTATTATAACATTGCGCAATGATGTGCAAGTTCTAAAAATGAGTAAAAATATCCAAAATTACAAGTACTGTTCCTGCAAACATTTTATTTACTTTTGGATATACTTCAATAACGAGAACTTGCCTTAAATCTAAACTGCCACACATATGTGGTTTGACCATGGTGGAAAAAAAAGCCTTCTGTTAAAATGCTATTATTACAAGAACAGAACAGAGTAATTTCCATCATATGCAACCTAAAAATTTCATAAACCCAACTCTCTGCAATTAATCTTTAAAATCAGCTAGCCCATATGCCCCTTGTGCAGAAATGTGAGACATACAATAATTAAGAACTCTGTTATTCTTTGATATTATCAATATGCACAGTACTGTACAACATGTCCCTATAAGTTCGTTAATGTAGAAAATTTCCCTCATAATAAATCATTTGAAGGAAACCCAGGTATCAGCACTTTTTGTGACAATCAGACAGCACTACTGAAGCATAACTGTATTGTTCAAAACCGTGGAATAGATAGGGGTACTTCTATTACACTATATGATGTTCCCAAAACTGCCTGAGGGCCATATGTTATAGCTCTTGAAGGGTGGCAGGAAAGAAAGCAAATATTGTTATACCTAGTACAAGTCTGTTTTATTGGGAATATACAGAAACATCTGGTGTCGCTAAGGAAAATACTACATACAGTATATGGTTTCAGGGATTTGTGAAATCACCTGGGATCCTGGAAAAGTTTAATCTGGGTTGTTCAAAAGAAACCAAAGGCCACAGCTTAAAAGCCTCTTCCATTCACTAGACCACTGGCCTCTTGTGCTGCTGTTTGGGTTTAGGGTTGGCTCCTGGGGACTCTCTGCAGTAAACACGGAATACAGTGTGGAACACATCATATTGTAAGATTGGCAAATACCAATTCCTAAGGACTTTACATGCAACAATATATCTGGCAAACAAGAGATACAGTAGGACATATTACTGAACAAGACTGTTTAGTAATGCTTATTAATGGATTATAACTCAAATGTAACCAAATAATCACACAATTATTAATATATAAGCTAATTATGAATACAGAACTAGCATAAGCTAAGCTTATAGTTGGCTCCATTTAACAGTATGCCAGCCAGCATTTAGTTATTGCCCTTAGCAAAAAAATACATTAGTTGAATCGATTATCAAAAAATAAGAGCTATTCTAAAAGCCACTTGATCCATAAGGATATCTTTAGGGCATTTGCAAGTTATTAAAATCCATTGGAATGCAAAACACATAGCCTCAAAGAAACAGTCTAGTTAATAATGACAGTAAAATGAATTACACTTTACAGAAAAAAATTAATTACAATTTAGTAAGCGACAGTAACAGACATATTATAGAAGAATTTAGAAAGTTAAGAGATCAAACTAGTAGTATAATGACCAGTTATCTTAGGTTTTATACAGGTAAGTGCATTTAATTTAATACAAAAAAATCTCTAGTTTATCTTGTCTGACAGTCAAGGATTAGACAAGGGGATCGACACCCTAGTAATACAGAACGTAAATCATAGCAGCATTTTCTGTACTTTGATATATAACTGTGTAGGTATACAATTATGAGCATGTCTATTCATTTACTCATGTGTACAATATTTGTGAACAGTACATCAGTGATTATGAATCTATGTTTTGGGTCATATTTATATACTGACAAATCATATTATGTGACATCATCTATTGTTGAATTCTGCTCTGTACTTATAATATTTCTATTGCACTATTATATTGTATTGAGGATTACTTGTGTTCAGTTCTGTGTATTGTATTGACCCCCCTTTTTTTGACACCCACTGCATGCCCAACCTACCTGGAAAGGGGTCTCTCTTTGAACTGCCTTTCCCAAAGTTCCTTCCATTTGTTTCATTTTTTTTTTTCTCCTACAAGTTTTTGTTTTTGTTTTTTTTTTCTTTCAAGTTTTGTCCTTGTCTTCTTAGACAGTCAAGGCTGGGGGGCTGTCATAAGGCAGGGCCTTTTAAAGCCCATTGCGGCACTTCTTGTGTGATTTTGGGCTATATAAAAATAAATTGTATTGTATTGTATTGTACATGTGGACAGTAAAAATGTTTGCATTATGCTTCATTTACTGTCCACTGTATACCACTTTTGTTCCTGCGTATATTCTAATTATTGTAGTGAGTTTAACAAGTTGCTGAATAACTTATGATCACAACAAAATAAATTGTCACAATTTCACTTGAGTTTAACTCCTACCTGAAAAAGAAATCTTTCATGGACACAGCAGCCATGGTCAAGAGATTGAATATGACATTGGCCAGATACATTGAATAAAAAGAAAAATAAGGTCAATACCCATGTAAATAAGTAACCAAATGTACACATTATGACAGGCATAACATTCAGGTACATTCATAGACTGGATTAACTGGTTTGAAAATTGGAGCATTTTAAAATTTTATTTAAAACACTTAAAACAGTTTTTTATCACCATTTTTATAATATATTTTTGTAGTAGCGAATCATATTCAAAAATAACAGTGTCACATGCATGTGTATCTGTGGATCACCCTCCTGACTAATCTTGAATAAGCAGCTCCACCCCAGGACAAGAAGGGACACTGTTATTAACAGTATCATCTATTTCTTTTCCCACAGTCAGGAGAAGAACCCCAGCAAGGGCAACTGACTTTGCCCTTCTGGTCGGAAAAATATAAAAGCAAGATGCTCAAAGACGGTTGTGTCTCATTCTGGATTCCCACTCTTGAGAGAAGGAGATCCAAACCTGACCTGCTAACACTTTATGTGTTTTATGTTTTGCTATTCCACCATCATGTGACCTTTTTTTTTTGTCAACCCAAGTTTGTTATTAAACAGGGTGAATGGGACCCTGCAATTACCAACTCTGGACAACAGCATGCAGTGTGAAAAATGTTCATGAGCAAGAGAAAAAAAAATCTCACACAACTTGTGTTGCATATTCCACATGTCCGTTACCCACTTGAATTCTCAGAATGTGCAAAATACATGCATTTAATGCTAAAATACTATTAAAAGTTTAACATAAAAGATAAACAGAAAAGGCACATTTTCACAATACTATGCATTTGAACTGAAAATGGAATTCCTGACCAATGAATAAAGAGGAGAGGTGGATCTTCAATTCCACAAAAAAAAAGATTACATTTTTTTCCCAGCCAATGCTTGTCAAGCAATTTATATTAATATGTTTTTTCTTTTTTTTTTTTTTTGTTTGCTTGCTTACAGATTCAGAGGAGGATTGCACTGATGAGCCAATCCTTTGTTGAACAATGCTTCAGATTACATTTCCTTCTTGCAAATACAGAATCAAATACTGCATTTTTAAAATGGTAATCCATATTTATAACTACATATGAAGAATTAGGAATGTCTAGGCTTAGGTGACATACAGTATATATTCCCCTATAAAAAGCCATGATTGGAATGATTAAAAAAACTACATAAATCCCAACAGACCCTAGCACTAACTCTCACCAAGGAGCAAAAGTAAAGAACAAACTCTACTACAAACCTGATGGACTTTCTTCATTTAACTGACCCTACACAGCCACACCCAGCACCTAGTGAGCAACATGATCCAAGGAGCACTGAGACACCACAAAACTGACAATATCAAAGAGAAAGAAAAAGCAAAATAAGGCAAAATAATACAGCAACAAACATGAAGAGATATGCATATATAAAAATTGCAATGAACAAGATGCTAAAACTAGAGATGCTCTAATTAGTCAGCCACCAATCTACAGTAAGTCGGACGATTTTCATAAAAAAAAAGACTCGATTGGTGATCAATAAATTTGCCATTCACAAAAAACAATTTTTAAGCCCCTGCATTTCAAGGCTTTACGTTAATTACATTGCAGTGCTCCTTTACACGAGGTATTACGGTAATTGAGCCAGAGGGGAATAAATTATTGGAATATTCGCCTTTATGTTAAAGAAAGTGGGGTAAAAAAAAAAAGGTCTCGAAAAAAATGGGGAGGGTTACATCAGGAAGGGCATCCAGTGTAAAATTTTGCCAAATCAATATGCAGACAATACAAATTTCCATACCAGATTGGTCAAGCCCCGGGTTAACAATGACCGCCACCAGTACTGTTAGCCAACACGGTGCTGGCGGAAATTGGGCGACTGTTGGCCGAAGAAGAAGAAGCAGAAGAAGACGAAGGGGAAGACGTGTCCGGAAGCAGGAGGAGAGGAGGAAAGTAAAGAGAGTGGAACTGATCGTAAGAACTTTGAATGTTGGCAGTATGACTGGTAAGGGGAGAGAGTTAGCAGATATGATGGAGAGAAGGAAGGTTGATATATTGTGCGTGCAAGAGACTAAATGGAAGGGGAGTAAGGCCAGGTGTATCGGAGGTGGATTCAAATTGTTCTATCATGGTGTGGATGGGAGGAGAAATAGGGTAGGAGTTATTCTGAAGGAACAGTATGTCAAGAGTGTTTTGGAGGTGAACAGAGTGTCAGGCAGAGTAATGATTATGAAGCTGGAAATTGGAGGTGTGATGATGAATGTTGTTAGTACATATGCACCGCAAGTTGGGTGTGAATGGGTGAGAAAGAAGATTTATGGAGTGAGTTGGATAAAGTGATGAACAGTGTACCCAAGGGACAGAAAGTGGTGATTGCTGCGGATTTCAATGGGCATGTTGGTGAAGGGAACAGTGGAGACGAGAAGGTGATGGGTAGGTATGGTGTCAAGGAGAGGAATGAAGAAGGTCAGAGGATAGTGGATTTTGCCAAAAGGATGGACATGGCTGTGGTGAATACGTATTTTAAGAATAGGGAGTAACATAGGGCTACGTACAAGACTGGAGGAAGATGCACACAGGTAGATTACATCCTATGCAGAAGAGTTGATCTGAAGGAGATTGAAGACTGCAAAGTGGTGGCAGGGGAAAGTGTAGTTAAGCAGCATAGGATGGTGGTCTGTAGGATGATTTTGAAGATCAAGAAGAGGAAGAGAGTGAGGGCAGAGCCAAGGATCAAATGGTGGAGGTTGAAAAAGGAAGACTGCAAGGTTGAGTTTAGGGAGGAGGTGAGACAGCAACTGGGTGGCAGTGAAGAGTTACCAGACAGCTGGGAAACTACAGCAGATGCAGTAAGGGTGACAGCAAGAAGGTGGCTTGGCATGACTTCTGGAAAGAGGAAGAAGGAAAAGGAAGCCTGGTGGTGGAATGAGGAAATACAGGAGAGTATACTGAGGAAGAGGATGGCAATGCAGAAATGGGACAGTCAGAGAGATGCAGAAAGTAGACAAGAGTACAAGGAAGTAAGAGGTGAAGAGAGAGGTGGCGAAGGCTAAAGAAAAGGCGTATGATGAGTTGTATGAGAGGTTGGACACTAAGGAGAGATAAAAGGACCTGTGCCAATTGGCTAGACAGAGGGACTGAGCTGGGAAAGATGTGCAGCAGGTTAGAGTGATAAAGGATAAAGATGGATTGAGCAGATGGAAAGAGTACTTTGAGAGGCGGATGAATGAAGAGAACGAGAGAGAGAAGAGGGTAGATGATGTGGAGATAATGAATCAGGAAGTGCAACGGATTAGCAAGGAGGATGTAAGGACAGCTATGAAGAGGATGAAAAATGGAAAGGCCGTTGGTCCAGATAACATACCTATGGAAGCATGGAGGTGTCTAGGAGAGATAGTAATGGAGTTTTTAACCAGATTGTTTAATGGAATCTTGGAAAGTGAGAGGATGCCTGAGGAGTGAAGAAGAAGTGTACTGGTGCCAATATTTAAGAATAATGGGGGATGAGCAGGACTGCAGTAACTACAGGGGAATAAAATTAATGAGCCACAGCATGAAGTTATGGGAAAGAGTAGTGGAAGCTAGGTTAAGATGTGAGGTGATGATCAGTGAGCAGCAGTATGGTTTCATGATAAGAAAGAGCACCACAGATGCAATGTTTGCTCTGAGGATGTTGATGGAAAAGTTTAGAGAAGGTCAGAAGGAGCTGCATTGCGTCTTTGTGGACCTGGAAAAAGCATATGACAGGGTGCATCGAGAGGAGCTGTGGTATTGTATGAGGAAGTCGGGAGTAGCAAAGAAGTACGTAAGAGTTGTACAGGATATGTACGAGGGAAGTGTGACAGTGGTGAGGTCTGCGGTAGGAGTGACAGATGCATTTAAGTTGGAGGTGAGATTACATCAGGGATCGGCCATTTGCAATGGTGATGGACAGGTTGACAGACAAGATTAGACCGAAGTCCCCATGGACTATGATGTTTGCTGATAACATTGTGATCTGTAGCGATAGTAGGGAGCAGGTTAAGGAGACCCTGGAGAGGTGGAGATATGCTCTAGAGAGGAATGAAGGTCAGTAGGAACAAGAGAGAATACATGTGTGTAAATGAGAGGGAGGTTAGTGGAATGGTGAGGATGCAGGGAGTAGAATTGGCGAAGGTGGATGAGTTTAAATACTTGGGATCAACAGTACAGAGTAAAGGGGATTGTGAAAGAGAGGTGAAAAAGAGTGCAGGCAGGGTGGAATGGGTGGAGAAGAGTGTCAGGAGTAATTTGTGACAGACGGGTATCAGCAAGAGTGAAAGGGAAGGTCTACAGGACAGTATTGAGACCAGCTATGTTATATGGGTTGGAGACGGTGGCCCTGACCAGAAAGCAGGAGACAGAGCTGGAGGTGGCAGAGCTAAAGATGCTAAGATTTGCATTGGGTGTGACAAGGATGGATAGATTTAGAAATTAGTACATTAGAGGGTCAGCTCAAGTTGGTCGGTTGGGAGACAAAGTCAGAGAGGCGAGATTGCATTGGTTTGGACATGTGCAGAGGAGAGATGCTGGGTATATTGGGAGAAGGATGCTAAGGATAGAGCTGCCAGGGAAGAGGAAAAAAGGAAGGCGTAAGCGAAGATTTATGGATGTGGTGAGAGGGGACATGCAGGTGATGGGTGTAACAGAACAAGATGCAGAGGACAGAAAGATATGGAAGAAGATGATCCACTGTGGCAATCCCTAACGGGAGCAGCCGAAAGAAGCAGCCAAAAGAAGAAGAAGATGTTAAAGAAAGTGGGGTAATAAACTGAGAAAAAGGAATCAGGGAAGTCATCACGTGCAGCTTTTCAAATGGAAAAAGAAAAAACGAATTTGCAATTGCAAAATTTCTTTTACTTTGCCATGCATGAGCATCAGAGGACTCCTCTAAGGGCCGGGGAAAGGTACGCAATAACCCGCCGAGATGATGTTCTTCCCTCACAGCTCAGAGAAGCTGCCCAGTAAGGGCACTAAACCCCTCCCCTTCTGGAAGTTGCACTATAAAAGAAGCTCCGACTAAGAAAAATGTTTCTTTTACTGGAAGACCAGAACGAGCCGCATGGCGGAGCACGTGACTCTCAAAAGTCCTTCAGAAGGAGGAAATCCCTGATTGGTGAACAGTGCGTTGCCGGTGTTTTTCGTTAATTCTTTATTTTGTTTGTTTTATCTCGTGACGGTTAAAAGGGACGACCTGGTTGGCGTCCCAACATTTCGACTGTTTCCAGTCTGTCCTTACACCGTCCAAACACAACTTATAAACCTGTTAAACATGTTTATCAAGAAGACACAAGACTACCAAGTTACGTTTGACACATCTACAGCTATTTTAAAGATTTGTACTGTGTTTTTATTTGTTTCTGTGTGTCACACAGCATAAGTTCTGGTAAGAATCAAGTATTGCATTTTTAAAATGGTAATCCATATTTATAATTACACCTGAAGAATTATTAATGTCTAGCTGATAAAGTGAAGGAAAAAAAAAACACCTGTGTAAACATAGTAAATGTATACTTGGAAGAGTTAAAAAAAAAAAAAAAAAAAAAACACTGTAGTCCAATTAATGATTAATAATGATTAAAACATATAAGTACAGGTATTTATTTACATTTAACTATTGTTTAATTGCCAATATCAAATAACTGATTAACACACACACACCTACAAATAAAGTGCTCACAAAAATTAAAGGAACACTTTGAAAACACATCAGATCTCAATGGGAAAAAAATCATGCTGGATGTCTACACTAATATGGACTGGGTAACGTGTTAGAAACGAAAGGATGCCACATCGTTTGATGGAAATAAAAATTATCAACCTACAGAGGGCTGAATTCAAAGACACCCCGAAAATCAATGTAAAAAAATGATGTGGCAGGCTAGTCCATTTTGATGAAATTTCATTGCAACAACTCCAAATCATACTCAGTAGTTTGTATGGCCCCCATGTATTTGTATGCATGCCTGACAATGTCGGGGCATGCTCCTAATGAGACAATGGATGGTGTCCTGGGGGTTCTCCTCCCAGATCTGGACCAGGGCATAACTGAGCTCCTGGACAGTTTGAGTTGCAACCAGGTGACATTGGATGGACCGAAACATAATGTCTCAGAGGTGTTCTATTAGATTTAGGTCAGGCAAGTGTGGGGGCCAGTCAAGGGTATCAATTCCTTCATCCTCCAAAAACTGTCTGCATACTCTTGTTACTTGAGGCCGGGCATTGTCGTGCTCCAGGAGGAACCCAGGACCCATTGCACCAGAACAGGGTCTGACAATGGGTCCAAGGGTTTCATCCCGATACCTAACAGCAGTCAAGGTGCTGTTGTAGAGGGGTCTGTGCATCCCTCCATGGATATGCCTCTCCAGACCATCACTGACCCATCACCAAACTGGTCATGCTGAACGATGTTACCGGGAGCATAATGTTCTCCACGGCTTCTCCAGACCCTTTCACGTCTGTCACATGTGCTGAGGGTGAACCTGCTCTCATCTGTGAAAAGCACAGGGAGCCAGTGGTGGACCTGCCAATTCTGGTATTCTATGGCAAATGCCAATCGAGCTCCACGGTGCCGGGGAGCAAGCACAGGGCCCACTAGAGGACATCGGGCCCTCATACCACCCTCATGAAATCTGTTTCTGATTGTTTGGTCAGAGACATTCACACCAGTGGCCTGCTAGAGGTCATTTTGTAGGGCTCTGGCAAAGCTCATCCTGTTCCTCCTTGCCTAAAGGAGCAGATACCAGTACTGCTGATGGATTAAGGACCTTCTACGGCACTGTCCAGCTCTCCAAGAGTAACTGCCTGTATCCTGGAATCTCCTCCATGTCCTTGAGACTGTCCTGGAAACCTTCGTTTAAGATAGGTAACATTAGAGAAAAAAATTAAACATGGTAGCTTGTAATTATGAGAAGCATTTTATTTTCTTTTATGCAATATGTATTATAGAGAAGTACTTTTGTGTATATTTTACTAGTATGCATTTTAAAGAAATTTTACTTATTTTAGTATTTTTATGGTCACTATGCAATAAGCCTACAGAATTTAATTTTGTTAATAAAAAATGAACAGCTAACACCTATGGTCTATATTTTAAACATAACAATACACTTTAACATAGGATGGTAGGCGTTTGTGTGTCTGGTTTAGGGCTTCAACTAATGATTATTTTGATAATCGATTAATCTAGCGATTTTTTTTGATTAATCGATTAGTTGGATTGTAAAAAAATATATATGAAATTAAACACATAGTGCATGAAAAGGAACTTTTCACCAGATATACACTTTTGTATACAATTTTCGGAAGTGTGACTTTATTTTAAATTACCTACTTGTAGATATTTTAAATAAAATGTAGGGTTTTATACAAAATGTATATAATACACTGAAAATAAACAGTAATAAATAGAAATAAAACATTTAGTAGCAATTCTGGCTCTGGTTGTGCAATGAAAACACACAAAACTTTTCCTTAAAAATATGACCGTTTTGAATCAATTAAACTTGCAATTTGCCTTATGTATTCAGAATCACATTAAACCAACACTTAAAAAAACCTCATGACTTAAACTACATGTTTAATTTTGATCAGTTTCTGTGAAAAAGATGGTTTACTGGCAAAGTATCATGTAAATATCATACCACAGAAGGATCCGTTGCACAATCGTGACTTTTTCAGTTTCCTTTTTTTTTCTTTTTAAGCCTGCAGTAATGTTTGAAATTAGTTCAGCACAATGAACATTGTTGTCATATGTTGGGGAAATCTCCAAACTATTTTCCTTTAGCCACAAAACAAATGATTTAATTTCTGTGAAACTTCCTTTGCTACGTAATATGCCAAGTGTTTTTTTTTTAACTGAAAGTTCATATCTTTTTGCATCACAATTCATCTTTTGTGTGTCTGGAAATCATTTGCCACCACAGATTCTATGACATATTTGCTTGCAGCCAACACACTGTCACAGACTGATGCATGTCATTTGCTGTTGGAGGTATGCAGTTAGATTTTCATGATTGAAACTGTGCGATCCTGTCACAGAATCTGTTTTATCAGCTAAACTAGGATGGCTGTAGCAGTACTTGCAAATCATCAGTCTTCCTCCAGATTGTGTAAAAGCCAGTTGAAGTCCAATAGCCACCTAGTCTGGAACTTTCGCTATTCACTGCTGCTCGGAAAGAGCGATACACCTTTCAATCGAAGCTGATGTGCTGCAGGATTCACTCCTGCACTCTCACCGAGACTGCGATTTCCTTTGCACACAAGACAGAAAAAAAAGGTTTACTGCTCTGACAGGGACTTAACGTTTCTTCGCAACCATTTTTTTTGTAAACACACACATGCTGACATTACATGTGTTTGTAACATGTGTAATGCACCCCCATAATCCAACTGAGTGACCGCACCAAATAAAAAAAAAAAAATATGGCAAGTGAAAATCTGAATGTTTACTAGCTAGTGGCGAATGACATAATTTTTTTCACTAATCATGAAATTCTGTTTTATATGGTAGTATTTAATTCACATTGTAGAGGACTAGACTATGGCTTAAATTATTCCACGCTTCTAACCGAAAGTCATGTCACTATGCTAGCCTAGCAAACACTGTGTTCATATATCTGTATCACAAAACGCTGAAGTAACATTAAATTTACTGGAAAAATGGGAAGTTTTTCTCCTTCACAGAGCTTGTAATAGTATGTTTCTTCTTAAAATGTTTGTGCATCTCCGTTGTGCTCTTGAGCCATATCCAAGTTTAGACCTACACATTTTGCAACTCACAGCCTTTTTCTCTGTGTTCAGAGTAAAGTGCTCCCAAACATTGGAAGTCTTAGGTGGCACTGTTTTTTCTGGCACTTCCTTACAGTCTGCATTTTTTCAAATGCATTCATAACTGAAAGAAGTGGTGACGCAATGGCATGGCACAATGTAATCAGCTTTTGGAATAAATTAAATGAATACAGTTTAACAAAAACATGCCTATGTACTTTTGCCATCTTACAAAACTCCTCCAAACCAAGCTGTGTAGTACTGTGAAGAATCCAACCAGACCAATTTTGAGCCATCTGCTGGCGTTTCTCAAGGTTACAGAAGTCAAACAATACAGTACTTACAAGTTGGGGAAGTACTAATGCTGATTTAATGTGCTGTTGTGACTATTTATAAGATTCTTTAGCAGCAATACACAACAGGAGAAGAATTGACCAGGGAGTCCATAGAAAAAAAAGAAGGAAAAAAAAAAAAAAAAAAAAAAGTACATGGGGTTGCTTGTTTTTTATTAAGTAAAAAGTCTGACAACAATCAAGGGGCATTTTCATTTTATCTGTATTATGCTAGAATGTAGAATGTGTTCAGAGGTGCATGTAAAGAGTTTTAAATTTGACTTAAGTTTGTCATATTATTTAAACTAGGATAATGACACATGGACAGCAGGTAATATCTGAGATATTATATCTTTTCTCATTATTTTTGAGAAGCCATCTAACAGTAGGCATCAAAACACCTGCTTATATCTAAAATTATGCAGCACTAAAGACAGATTTTTATTTCGTAAATTAAAGAAAAAAAAATTTTAATGAGTCACATGTACACATTTGTTAAAAAATAATTATTAAATGTATTTATTTGTAAACATTAAAAAAGTGCTGTTTATAATACATATTTTACAAGTTTCTATTAAACATCATTCAAACAAGCAATCCACTTAGGCTTGTAACCATAGTTCAATGCAAAAGCACAAGATGCTATAACCCATATTACCAGCCTGAATAATTCACCTCCACACAATTTACTGTATTTAAACACATTATAAAAGGTTTGGTGGACACATGCTCACAAAATAGGTTTTAAATACATTTCCCAATTAGCAATTTCCAAATTCAAATATATACTTCTCTTTTCTAACCTTAAGTGGTATGTTGTGCCCAATTTTCTAAAAAGCAAGAATAGATAAGGAAACATAACCTTTAAAGGTTTAAAAGAAAATACTTTCCAGATTTGCTATTAAAACAATCATGGAAGTTTATAGTGTTCATATACAGTAATCAAGGTTAGTATTCTTTTGTACCAGGGAACCATCAAAACAGCATTAGGTACAACACAGACCTCAACTTGATCTATGCTTTATCAGGGAGAGGAAGTAAAGCCCTGGTACAATCTAAGCAGACGATAGGGTAACAAACAAGACAGTTAAGTTACTCCTTTGGTCATAGGGAGGTAAACAAGTACAAAGAAAACTAACCAATTTTGCTTAAAAGATTAAATGAAAAAAGAAGCAATAAAAGATTAAAGAATATTATCAAAGGATCTGGAAATAACATACTTGGATTATCTACTTAACCTAATTACTGAAAGAAATTGCAATTCAGAGCTCTCTTTCTCACAAAAGTTATTAAGAAATATGTAGCACACCTAGCTTCAGTGTGCCAGGGAAAATTTAAACTGGATTTAGATTTTTGATTACAGCACCTCAAACATTTACAAACAAGCTAAATGACCTGTGCACTGTTCACAATCCATTTCCAGCCAAGGCCCTTACTCAGCCTTCACCAATATAAGGTCAACTAGCTTTTAGGTAAGGATTGCCTGAGGGTGTTTACCAGTAGGTCAAAAAACAAAGTGTGGTTAGCTGTACAGAATTAGTAAATTAACCAAATTACTCTGTCCTACAGAAAACCGTAGGTACAGAATGTGTCATTTGGTGGCAAACACATACTGAGGTAAATATTAAAACATCTGAGAGACAATCCATAATAGGTTTATTCCTTAGACAAATATGAAACGGTAGCAATCAGTTTAGAAAACAAATACCTGGACATATACTGTAACTAAAACACAGTATCAAATATCCTGTTGTGCAATGTTGCTGAAAGCCCTTAAAATAGTTTTAGTATTTCAGGATGGCAGAATGTAAA
Organism: Polypterus bichir lapradei; assembly: GCA_026402145.1. Lineage (NCBI taxonomy): Eukaryota > Metazoa > Chordata > Cladistia > Polypteriformes > Polypteridae > Polypterus > Polypterus bichir. The sequence continues at coordinate 45,493,657 of JANRMT010062835.1, forward strand.
AGGAAAAAAAAAAAACTTAATGCCAGTTTTAGAATACACAGGATTTCAAAGATGTATAACATGTTATGACTACTGCAATATTTCAAGTCATGAAGATGCACATTAGTACTGAAAAAACAGCATGATATCACATATTTCTAAATTTTACCTGACACATTTGGCATGATTAAAAACACTTCTGAAAACATTAACTAATAATAGACATACATGTTTTATCATGGATGTTTATCAGAATTTTATCACCTAACAGCCAAGTAAAGCAAGTGCATGTGGTAGTTTTTATCTATAAGAGAATGGAGCACTGTGGGGTATAAATACATTTTAGCTTTGTCTTCTTGTACCTGCTGAATTACAGAAATTTATTACTGTACTAGCTGCATTACCTGTCTAAGTTTGGTTTGCAGTGCACCCTCTACTGTAATGTATTTTGTAATGCATTCCAATACATGGTGCATTTTTGTCAGTAAAACAGATGGTTCATCAAAAAAAGCACTGCTTTCACAAATCCCATTACAAACGGCATATCACCATAGTTACCCAGACACTTGTCCTTTTATTAAGGTTGAAAGTCTCCCGAGCTCAGTCCATCTGCTTTACTTGCACTACCACATACTGTATATAAATGAAAACAGCTTTCATTAACTTATATAGAGCAGTAAAAGTGTAGAATAGTAAGGTATTTTAAGCAGATAAATGTCAAGTGTACATGTACAAGTTGCTATAAATGTGTTACTATTTCATTATTTCCAAACTCTAAAAATCAGGCAGATAATTTAGAACACAAACACTTGTCTAAAGACTTTTCTTCAAGTCATAATTGGTTTTGCACGACAGTCTGTTGGGATATGTGTACTACTGGTAAACATGCAATTGGATTTACTGCCCTTATCAATCAAATAATTTTGGCAAGTAACTCTTGATTTCATGATCAATTCCCTTTTGCCCTTAATGCCAATTTCTATTCCTACCTCTCTTTGACACTTAATTTATTGAACCTTTGATACATAACTTTTGACCATCATAATCAAGTGCACACTGCCCCTAAAATGGACGGCTGCTGCCTAATACCTTGGTGGTTTATAAGAAGTCAGTTTTATTCCTAGCTATTTTGCTCTGTTCTGCTTCAAGGTCTCTCCAAAATATTTTTAAACTGTAGCAGTAAAATGGTCATTTAGATGCATGTCATCATAGATCCATCTATCCATTTACAAAATCTAATCTAGTAATGGCTAAAGACTGAATTTACTAAACAAGTCAATGACAACAAACATAATTGACCCTGAATGGGACAACATTATCTAAATACAAAATTATTAGTAACAAACATACAAAATTTTCCAGACAAAACAGGTAACACCACAATAATTTAAGACAGTGAACAACAAAATTGTCAAAAATGATAAATTGCACGCTGGTTTGTAATGAAGGTGTAAAACAACAATTTATTGGGTGGTTTTAAAATTATTTACAGGTTGTGTTATGGCTTTTGTTTGTTTATTAGATAGCCTTTGACATAACTGTGAATATGGTCGTGGGCAGAGGCACCACTGAATTAGCAAGTTACAGTATGTAGTATTCAGGGATCATAAGAGTTTCTCTGTAATGTGGACCCTAAAAGCACATTCTGTTTATTGCAAGGCTTATAATGTCAAAAGGGGCATGATTTCTGCCAAATCCTCTTCGTGTCCATTATAATCTCTTTTGTTTTGCACATACTTGCACTTTTCAGTAAATACTTTGTAATCAGACTTACTACTGTATTGATCTTAACAAACTTATAAGTCTGTGTCATGGCTGGTAATACAATAATGTAAAAACACGGAACAGGGTAAGAGATATTAAACAGACCACTAGCAAATCCATAATTCTTAAAATGTCTATGATTTAAAAATGCAATGTTAATGTACATTAATGGGTAAAAAAAAAAAATTAAATATGTGGAAAAAGAGCACTTAACATACCTAATACAAAGAATACACAAAATTCTTTGTACTCTCAGTTCTTCAAATCTCACTAAGTTGAGGGTAAACATAAGGCGCTTTTCCACTGCAGGAACTTTGTTTTCAGGAACCAATGAAATCCACTATAATGAAGCCTCTGGACCATTTGTGGTCCTTGGTCACTTCCTTTTTGCAAAATATGTGCAGTCAAAGGTTAAACTGTTGACATAATTTCAATACACAGCAGACTCAGCAAAACAATGACAAACAAGGTGTTTTCTGTTCTTGTATTGTATGTTAATAGCAAATGCATTTATTGCTATTTAAGAGAATCGATTTTAGGAATTAGCTTACAGGGTTATAAAAACTAAGGAAAGTCAGAGTGGAAAGAGAAGATGACTTTTATGTCAGATTGCAGAGATTCAAGATTCAGAGGGAGAAATAAGACACAACAAAAAAAAAGGTAATGTTAACATTATTCATTAAATGTACATTCCTTGATACCGCAATGAAATTCAGATGTAAAAACTGATGGTGTGAGTGTTTGTGGCTAATCAATCAGCACAATTCATCGTCCAAGGTCTACTTACTATAGTTCTTAGTACTGTAAATTCCCTAAAAAAAGTACCAGAAACTAGAAAAAGCCCCAGTCCTTACAGTGGGAATGCTACAAAAGTTCCAGAGTTACTAAATAGTTCCCGGTTCCAGGAAAAAGTCCCTTCAGTGGAAAAGAGCTTATATTTTCTTTTATGTATATAGGATATAATTTGTCAAGTCCTTCTAATAAATTGCTTTTAGACCACCTTACTTATATTATACTACAGTAAATACATACAAAGAACATATAAAATAACTAATTTACGAAAATGCTACTCATTGTAAAATCTAACTATACACTTATAGCTTCATAAATCAATATTTACATTCCTCCATGTGGTAATGGAAGTAAAACAATTAAATACAGATGAAAAATGGTACTCATTTTGCATAACTCTCTAGTCAAGACCTAATGTGAACAGAAATGTACATACAGCACATATAAAAAGTCTACACACCCTTGCCAAAACGACAGGTTTTATGTGATAAAAAAAAATTAAACCAAGAAAAATCCTGTCAGAATTTATTCCACCTTTACTGCAAAATTCCAATCAATACAAAGAAGGTGAAAACAAATAAGAAACCATTTACTTAAAAAAGGAAAAAAAAATCATACAAGAACTGGTTGCATTAGTGTACACACCCCCTAAACTAATACTTAGTTGAAGCACTTTTTGATTTTATTACAGCACTCTGCCTTTTTGGGTAACAGTCTATTAGTTCAGCACATTTGGATTTGACAATTTTTGCTCATTCTTCCTTACAAACAATTTCCAGATCTGTCAAATTATGAGGGCATCTTCTGTGTGCAGCTCTGTTCTGGTCACCACACAGATTTTCAATAGGATTAAGATATGGGCGCTAGCTGGGTCATTCCAGAACAATAATCCTCCTTTGATGAAGCCTTTGCTTTGTTGATGTTGATGTATGCTTTAGGTCACTGTCAGGCAGAATGGTGAAGTTGCTCTTTATCTTTAGCTTCATAGCAGACGCTTGAAGGTTTTGTTCCAAAAAAACTGATACTTGGAGCTATTCATAATTCCATTCACCTTGACTAAAGTCCCAATTCCAGCTAAACAAAAGCAGCCCAAAAGCATGATGCTGACTCCATGCTTCACTGCAGGTACAGTGTTCTTTTGATGATGTGCTGTTATTTTTGCATCAAACATACCTTTTGGAACAATGGCCAAATAGTTCAAACTTGGGCTCATCAGACCATCATTCATTTTTCCGCATGGTTGTAGGAGACTGGGTATATCTTTTTGCTAGGTTTAGCCAGGCTTGGATCTTTTTCTAAGTGAGAAAACATTAACTAATAATAGACATACATGTTTTATCATGGATGTTTATCAGAATTTATCTTGCTACCATACCTCACAACTTAAACATATGAAGCATAAGACTGATTGTTGTTACAAGTAGGGAACAGCCAACACTAACCAGTTCCTTTAATGTTGTTGTAGGCCTCTTGGCGGCCTGTCTGACCAGTTTTCTCCTTGTCTTCTCATCAATCTTGGAAGGACATCCTGATCTTGGTAGAGTCACTTTTGAGTCATATTTTTTCCACTTGTTGATGACTGTATTCACCGAGGTCCATGAAATGTTTAACGCTTTGGACACTTATTTGTACCCCTGTCCTAACTGACACCTTTCAATGAGGAGATCCTGTTTGTGTTTTAAAAGCTCTTTGTGGACCATGGCTTTTGAAGCATGTTGCAACCAATAAGATATCAGAATAACCCTACAGAAACAGCCAAACTTTATCTGAACTCATTCAGAGCTACTTTAATTGATGTAAGGTGTATACTAAATACTATTTGAGATGAGACTGCTTATGATTGATTGATTCTGAACTCAGCCCCATCATTGATTACTGAAATTGATTACTGAAGGGTGTACACACTAATGCAACCAGGGTTTTTTATGATTTTTTATTTTTTTTACTTTTTTCACTAAACAGTTCCTGATTTGTTTTCACTTTCTTTGCATAGATTGTGATTTAGCACTAAGTTCTCTGACAGGATTTATCTTAGTTTCATTTTTTAATTACACAAAATCTCCAATTTTGGCAGAGGTGAGTAGGCTTTCTATATCCACTGTATAGTAATACTCCATAACAGAAAAGATATTGAAACCCTAAAAACAGGCAACATAGACAATTCAAGAATAACCTACAAAGAAAGATAAGAGAAGTTCAATCCTTGCATTTGGATAAGGGGGAAGAATATAAAAACCAAATATTAAAAGCTTTTCTTTCAGGAAACTGACAGAAATAAAAAAAAGCAGAAAAAGAAGTTGTTCATGAGGAAATCAGTTGCTGAAACATGTCATGGGTGTTGATATGCTGGCCCAGTATAATAAAAGGCTGTATTTATTTTATGGTTTCTCCCCACAGTTGGAATGTTTCAATCGACATAGGTTTTTTTGCTATACTGTATTTGAGGAACCTTTATTACAACTAACAAATCCGTATTTTACACAGTAAATAAAATACAGGCAGTCCCCAGGTTACGTATGAGATAGGGACTGTAGGTTTGTACTTAAGTTGAATTTGTATGAAAGTCAGAATAGGTACATTACTTTAATAAATGCTATTGTCGACCGACTGTAATCAAGTGCTCTGCCAATGAATGATGGAGTTTCACCTCTCTCTGACCTTTTATTATTTCTACTTTATTGTCAATGGTGATGTTTTTTCTCTTCTTTACTGTATCACCAGCACTTGCATCAGATTTGTGTTTCAGAGACATTCTTGAAGGGTGAAGACAAAAGGTTAAGATGAGCTCTTCTGCAAAGCACTGTGCATGCTATCACAGAAGGAAGGCACCTGTCGTCAACACATCTGATGTACTGACAAGAGACAACTTCCTGCTATGTGTGTAACAGTACAAGCAGGCTTGTTATTGAGAATGAATGGGGGTAGCGAGGGACGGTTCACCACCCGCCCACCACACAGTCACCTCCACTACAGTATGCTGCGTGCAGAGTTCGCCCACCGAGAGCAAACACGGTGCGGCCAAAGGCGGGTAGTGAATCGCCCACCACCGCCCCCTTTCAACAGGCAGCCACCCGAGGCATACTAAAATGCTACCCTCCGCCGCCACGATTCAACAGGCAGCCACCAGAGGCACACTACAATGCTACCCCCCGCTGCTCCGTTCATCCTCAATGGCCTCCATTCAGCCACAACCAAGTCACCACTTGCAGCACTACCAGCCGCCCACCGAGAACGAATGGGGCAGCCATGTGTGGTGGGCAGGAAGTGAAATGCCCCCCACCGCTCCATCCAGCCTGCGTCCAGTCAGAAGCAGTAGCTGCAGCGTCATATTGGGCGGGCGGTGAACCACCCCATCAAGCCTCCGTCCTGCACGGGTCACCGCTTGCTGCCGGGAGCTGCCCGAGGGACACTACACTGAGCGAGCAGCAAAATCGCCCCCCTCCAGCCTCCATCCAGCCACTGCTTGCAGCGTCCCCAGGCCGAAGATGACGGAGCAGCAGTTACTGAGGTGCATGTGTCGCAGCTGCGGCCCCGTTCATACGTCGTAGGTCGGATGTCCGTAACCTGGGAACTACCTGTACAGAACACGGTGACTGAGCAACACCTTCTCATCTATGTTCAAAGACATAATGTTTCATATTTATATGTAATCAATCACTCTATCATAGAACCAAGTGGCTCTGAACACAAACTTGAAGCAAAATCTTCCTATATAAACAGATAGTGGTAAATTATAGTACTGAATCATGGGCTGCTACATATTTTTATTTGAAATAATTTCATGAACTGTTCTCCTACAAATTCTACAATTACCAGAGAATGACAAACAGTACTTCTAGAATCACCTTGAAGAGGTGATGCTGACTACTGCATAAGGTATTCAGCCACAGAATACTGATGAGGCTCACTGTGTCACTGCAGACATTTTTTCACACAGGCCTGCCAGTTCAATTCAATTTTGACAAATTATATACTTTGACTAAAGAGCAAACATTTTCTAAAAGTATTCCTAAATTATATATTTAAAAATTTTTAAAAAACAGTACTTTCTCCACACAAAAAACATTTGTGCTTGTACCCTTTTTTCTTTAAAATGCTCAATTTCTTCATTTGACTCATTTGAACTCAACTTTAGCACTTCTTGAAAGACAGCTAATTCACTAGGATTTCCAAACAACTATCACTCCCACTGAAATTGTTATGGCAAAATGTATATAGTTCTGGTTAGATTACTGTGTATATACTGTATACGCAGGAACCCATGGCATACGTAACAGATGACCTTGATGATAAATGTACATCTTTTTACATGATGGCCATTGAGCTACCTTTTCTGGAGCAAGTGCCTCTACTTATAATGACCACTATAATACTGATCACAAAGGATCAAACCTCAAAACCAATAAAATGTAAATAAGCTAAAACAAAACAGAAATCCAGAGTGTCAAAGAAGAAAAGAAGATTTTAAATTTAGTGATAATAAACTCAGTTATTGAATGGCTCTCTGTTCATGGTTGTTCTGTGCTTTGCGCCCAGTGTTGCCAAAACAAACTCCACTCACAACATACCTGAATTGGCTTAAGTAAGTTTGATACTATTTCATGTTAATGATAAGAGGTCAAACACAAAAACCGTGTCAACTCAGTTCAGCATTACATAACTAACTGTGCTTGTTTCAGTCTACTAAAAGAAGTCAATATTCTATAAATTTAAATTAATTATTTAATTTATTCAAGGGGCAAACAAAGAGCTTCAAAACTTTACTTGCTAGCTATAGATTTAAGTTGTAATTAAATAGTTTAGTATAAGTTAAGCACCTGCACAATCAGCAGATGCTGTGCTTCAGTTTTAAGTTGATACAGAGAGTTACATAGACTTGGGATTTCACATCTAAGGCTCATATTAAAATGCAGTTCCATTTACTGTATATCTTTTCTTAATGATTCATCACTGTAATGGATTTGCTGTAACAAATGACCAGCTTTTCTGTTAGAAAGAAATTTCTGTTAGAAGAAAATTAAAAATCTATACTAATAAAAAGCAAAGCCCTCACTGACTGACTGACTGACTGACTGACTGACTGACTGACTGACTGACTGACTCACTCACTAATTCTCCAAGTTCCCGTGTAGGTGGAAGGCTGAAATGTGGCAGGCTCATTCCCTACAGCTTACTTACAAAAGTTGGGCAGGTTTCATTTCGAAATTCTACACGTAATGGTCATAAATGGAAGCTATTTTTCTGCATATACTGTAATGGAGTTGAGCTCAAAAGCCGTGGGGGCGGAGTTTCGTGTGACATCATCACGCCTCCCACGTAATCACGTGAACTGACTGTCAACGCAGTGTGTAGAAAACCGGGAAGACCTCCAAAAAGCGCTGAAGAAAACATGCATTATATAATTGAGAAGGCAGCGAAACAATAAGAAGCGAGCGACTGACATATACAACCATATTCATGAGTGCTGCTACTTCGGAAACAAAGCACGGTGGAAACCTAAAGTTTAAATTAAGTTCATAGACAGGCTGCCGCTGGTGTTTGCAATTTAGTGCCTGCCCATATAAGGCCGTCCGTCAGCGGCAATCCAATATAAACACTGCCGCTAAATATTCACGGGTGAAGGACTGTGCTTATGCAGAGGAAGATGAGATGGTCAGGGTGGTGTTTGGCACAAACTCAGCGAAACTGCGAGAGAAACTTTTAAGTGCCGGGTCTTAGCTGACATTACATACAGCCGTGGACATCACACGAGATGGCACCAGCACAGCTGGGAACCTTCGATGCAAGAACACCAAGCGGCTCACGTGAACTAACGCAGTGCACAGACAAAAAGCAACAGTTCCAAAGAGTGCTGAACAAAAACCGAATTACACAATTGAGAAGGCAGCAAAAAAATATGAAGCGTCCGATACATACAAGCATATTCATAAGTGCAGCTACTGCGGAAACAAAGCACACGGTGCAAAAAGTGAATGTCCCGCTAAAGGAAGCCAGTGTAAAAAAAAAACCCGTGCATGCAGTGTGTGATGTCTCAAATAAAGAGGAAGACGAGCTGTTTATTGATGCAGTAAGAAACAAATCGATGAATGAAACCTGTCATCTTTACAACGATTGACAAACACGG
>JANRMT010062835.1:45517315-45616162 GCA_026402145.1 Polypterus bichir lapradei
TATATGCCAGCAACACTCATGACAATGACAAAACAATTACATTGTCAATCATGTTAGGTTATTATTAAAATATTTCCTTTTCTTTTTCATAACTTCTTTAACACACTACTTCTCCGCTGCAAAGCGCGGGTATTCTGCTAGTCTTATAATAAATTACATGAAGATGCTTTATACAAAATAAACATTTCTTTTTGGTAACCTCACCAAAATATACCAAACTGTGACATCTCTTAAAATATTTAAGTTCCTACCACCAAAGTCTGATTTTGCAAAGGCAACCTTAAACTTTGAAAAATGTAAAAATGATTATTGAAGTTAAAGAATCACTACTTTTTGACATTTTACATTTGAAATTGACGGGTCCAGTAAATATTATTTTTCTGTAAGTGATTATTAAGCAATCTTTATAATAATGGAAAAAGAAATCTCACAACAGCAATCATGAAAAAGTAACTTGCTGACCAAACCAATTTTAAAAATGTGCTGTAACAAAAGAAACCTAAAAGAGATTGTCAACATGAAAACATCTGGAATAATATTTATTAACTGGGAGAAGCTGCTCCAGTGATAGTTCTGGATGGGCTTCTGGACTATATCTATTGAAAGCACACTGCTATAATCTGGGACAAACTCTTCTGCAGCTCTAATTGTACAGCAGTACATAGACAGCGGTAAAGCCAGGGTAAGATCTAAAACCAGGATCTCAAACTCCAGGTTTGACCTTTTAAAGTCGGCATGCTTTATCATCATTCAAAAAATGCTATTTGGGACCACTAGTTTTCTACGATGCCTCGTTTAAACCAGGCAAGAACAATTTTATTTAGATCTAGATTGTATCCGTATATAACCTGATATACTTTGTGGCGGATGGCTGGGGAGCCTACCTAGCCGGGACACCTGGAAGGACTGGGAGAGGGACAATACCTCTTCTGGACCATGAGAGGGCAGCCATCCTGGTCTGAGTCGGGGCCACAGGATCAGAGCTTGGAGGCTCCATTAGGAGAGCCGGAGTCAGGAGGAAGAAGGCAGAGCTTGTGAATAGAGGAGTGGAGGCAGCAGAAGAAAAGGACAGAAAAGAGAGGAAAAGGGCAGTGAGCATTTGTGGGGTTTGTGCACTGAGTCCTATGTGTGCAAAAGAAAATAACAAAATGTTTGTGCTTTTGGACATCGTTGTGCCTCAGTGTCCCTGTGGATTAGCCTTGGTAAATATTTGTAACTATACACAGGTCTTACACAGGTTATTTACTTCTTAGGGCTTGCTGTGACAGAAATGAGAGAATGTGTGTGTAAACTAAAAACTGGTACACCCTGTATTACATAAATTAGTCTTATTTATTTTAATAAAGTTCACCCTAAACCGATGCTCAAATTCCTTTTTCTTTTATTCCCTTAAACAAGTTGAAATGAGACTGAAGGTCTTAAACACAAACAGTAGCAGCATAATCCACAAGTAAGTCGCAAGCCAACCCCTTTGTGATTGCTGTGCTCCCCACTTTGTGCACTGAAGCGCATGATTGAGTGAATGAGAATAGGAAAAAGGGAAAGGGATACTGACAACAAACAGGAAAACGCATGCTGTAGATATGAAACTCCACTTCCCAACATTTGAGCATCAGCTGGCTACATACACATAAAAAAATTAAATAACCAGGAAAGACTTCCAGTGCTTAGCATAATATGCAAAAGCATGCTGAAAATTAAATCTGCACCTTTTCAGCTGCTGTAATTTGAAATTAACTTTATAATTCTGTGTAAACTTTTACACGTTTTTGTTTCTTTATAATAAACATCCCAATCATGAACATGGAAGTTTTATACCGATTTCTAAGAAAGAAAGGTTCTTTTTAAGAAAACAATTACATTACAGCTCTCACAGATTAGTCTGTTACTCCTCCAAGTTATAAATCTTGAATTTAAAAAATTCTAAAAAGCCAATCTCAGGTACATTGTGCTGGGAGATGCTTTTGAACTAAAGCAGGCAAGTAAGCGAAATTGACTATGTTGCTTGCCAAGTAATGGGCAACACTGGCTGTTTTCAGATTATTAGGTTCAGGTAGGTACTGTGACAGTATTTCAATGGATGCACCTGGGCAAATGGTTTCAGTGTAAATTGTAACTTTTGCAGTTTCATTAAAGGTTTTAGATGGACTGTAATGTGACCTTTCTTTTACATTGTTTTTAAAAGCATTTATTAAAGTAAAATTTCTACCCAACTTAACCATGGAAAGAAAATAACACATCATATTAGGGCTGCCACAAATTATTATTTTGTAAACAATTACTCAGTTGACTATTTTATTGATTAATCAATTAATCTAATGACTAATTTTGTCCAAATAATTTAAACTATGCTTATGAATGCTGTATGTGAATATTTATTGAATAATTTTACATATGGAATTTGAAAACATCAGGAAATGAAAAAAACACAATTAAAATAACTCCAACAAGAAGACAACAAAGAAAACACTGTTAATCAATAATATATTTAAGTCAAAAATATTTGTGTTAAATAATGGACTTAACATAACTTCATGTCAGTAGTCCACCTTGAAACAAAACCAAAAAAATAGCCTTTTGCTTCCTTTTAGACCTCATTGTTACAATGGAGGAACGTTAACTTGTCCACGTGCTCAGGGCTTAGGCTGGCTGTCTTCTTTGTGAATATATTTACTGCAGCTGAAAACAGGCATTCAGAAGCAGTAAATGTGACAGGTACACAAAAATACGATTTTGCCAAAATAGCCAATGTGGGAATCCTTGCCTTATTATCTTTCCACCACTGCAGTGGGTTTTCATTTTTGGGAAAAGGATGCTCTCCAAAATAGGTTGGAATCTCCTTTCTCATAATTTGGGTGACTGTGCTTTCTTGTGCATCTTCTGCACTATCATTCTCACTGTCATATGGTTCTGAGTCAGACCCTAGTAATGAATCCAGCAAAGACCCTTGCCTCTTCTCTGAGTTTCTAATCTCATCTGTGGATTGCTGCTGCTTCTCCTTCTCCCTCATTCCCTTCTTTGCTCTAGTTCAAGAGCTTGCACTTTCAACTGCACTTTTAATTCTTCTGGAGACAGAAATTTGAGCTTACAAAATCTGGGGTCAAGGGCCTTAGCAATTACATTTATATTTGCAGCATCACCTCTATAGCTCCTCTCCAGCCCCATCTTTTGATAATTTCTTGTGAAACAATCATCAGGAATACCTGCACAGGAGTGGTGTCAAAGGCTGCATTTTGTGTGGACTTGAGGAGTCCTTAGATGAATGCAGGTAGAACAGAGATGGTCATATATGATTCACCACTCAGAAATACAGTGGCACACTCAAACAGTTTAAGAGCTTGTTCTTGTTCCTCAAGCAGACTCCACTGTTCACCATTAAAATCTAGGAAATGCTTCCCTTTCTCTGTCACTTCTGGGTCTGAAAGAGCCGCTGTAATTAGCCACATCTGCTCTAACAAGTGATTGATCAATTAATATGTGCTGTTCCATCTAACATTAACATCATGAATTAGTGTGTGTTCGAGGGTGCCCAATTGGTTTTGCTTGGTCTTGAGCTTGGAGCTGGCAAGTTGACACTTCCTGAAATGCTCTAAGCAGCATCTAGCAGCTCCAATTGTTTTCACGATCTGTGGTTCTTCAAGGCTTGATTCACTACAATATATAAAGTGTGGTTGGCACAGCGTATTTAAGATATCCCATAAATTTGTTTTAAGCACTGCCACCAAATGAGAAGCATTATCATGCCATAATTTTGTTTGTAGGAATCCCAATCTTTTCAGTTGCCCTTTCTATCCAGTTTGCAATATTTTCAGCAGTATGTTGTTCTTCAAGAGGCACAGTCATCAAACTTTAACTGCAAAGCTCCCAATTGCCATTAATGAAATGGCAGGTAATGTCCCAAAATGCCTCTGAAACAATACTTGTCTATGCATCCATTATCAAACTAACGCTGCTTTTGGATGAAGTAAGGGCGAGTTTGACTTCTGGAATGTGTTCTCAATTCATCATCCTCCACTATTGCCAGAAGTCTCATGTCTTTAATTAACATGTTTAACACACTGTCAGAGTTGCTTCAACCTGTGGTGTGCAAGTATAGTTCCTTAGGAGGAAGTTATCCAAGCAGCTTTGTTTTTTACTACGAGAGGGAAAATAAATTTGTAAAAGGTATATTTAGAACTGTACACGAGGCCCAAAAAATAAATGCATTTTCTTTCCTATCTTGAATATAATTTAATAATCACAAATATTTGTGTATGTAAATCCACAAATTCATTACACGTGTCCATTCATCCATCCATTATCCAACCCACTACATGTATTTGTTTTTTAAATCTATTTTAAATTGAGATGTTATTCATAGACATTATAAATATAGCTGCTGGGCATATTTGGCATAAAGTGGCTTAATAATGTTTGTGGAAGTATAAATGTCTGCAGCTATAATGATATTGCAGGAGATGGGCAATGACTGAAGTAAAAGTTGTGCTGTGTTCTAAATATGCAATAACCGCACAACTGGATTTTTTAATTATTCCCCACGCTTGTTACTGCCATCATCACATTTAAACATTCGGTTATTATTTTGGCCAATTGCTTCAGAGAAAAGTGCTTTAATTGTTTCTTTGCAGAGCTGTTCTAGATATATGATTTTTCTTTTTGACAATTTGTCATATATGAAATATAAAATACTTTGTTCATTTTAAATTCTTGGTTTTTGTCAGCAATTTTTCACTTTTTATAAAGCAACCTACTACATATCTTAATCAGTAGGTTACCTTGTAAGTTTAACATGCACATTACAAATACATGAAAAATCCTGGGCAAGAGGTTTATGAATTCACCCGGAACAGTTCTTATGCTAAAAAATACTCTATACTTCAAACACAGGAAAGGAAAGGAAGAAGTGGAAAACAGCCTTAACACTGCAGAACACTTCATAAGCAGCATTCAGTATAACTTACACGTTGTTGCCCTTTATCAGTCATAAGCCTGTCCGCATCAACTTATTAGAGAATGTGGAAAGAGCCCAGAGCCATTTCACTTCAGACGTGCTTATCTTTACCTTTTTAATGTAAAAAATTTGATTTTACTGAGCAGTACAGTCTGCGCATTTAGCAATCTAAATTGCAGTAAAATTTGTGTTTCTTCTCCTAGCAGCCAGTTTCCCAGCAGTGACTCCACTGTGGGAGGGGGTGCTATGTAAACACATCATTAAAAAAGAAACATTTTTCATGTTTTAGTAATAATTGACAAAATGTAGACATGAAGTTTATAATGTGTGAAGCCTGAAGTCCAAATATCAAATAAACACTTTCACAAAAGGTACAAATATAACAGAACAAGTGCGCTTTTATTCAAAAATATAACTGTAGAAAAAGAACCTGCGTTAGGGTGCGACATTGGCACGCATTTACTACGACTGCTTTGGTGGCGCAACGGTATCAAGTAACTGGTAATCAAAACTTCACGGGTTCGATCCCTGACGAGTCCATTTTGAGAAGTGAGCTGTTTTTATTCTTAATATTTTAGAATAAAAACATACATTTGATTACAGTCTGTAACAGCCAGTGTAAATGTATGATACCTGTAAAGGTTAACTTTGTTTTTTTTTTTTATTTTTATTCAGTTTCATTCTCCCAGTCGCGTTCACAATCCTACCCCTACGCCGCCGCCCCCCCATTTGACACTGCTGTTTTCACATAAAGACGCGCTATACTTGTGACTTTACGCTATAGGAAGCAAGTAAATAACATTCAATCCGGCTGTTATATACAAAGTACAGTGACGGCAGCTTCCACATGTAGCTACAGTGGTGCTTGAAAGTTTGTGAACCCTTTAGAATCTATATATATAATTCACCAAGGGCACGCAAGACACTGAGCGCACACAAGACAGTGAGCGCAAGCAAGACAGAGCCCCGCTCACCAACTCTAAGACCATGGGATATGCTCGACAGAGCCCCGCCCGCCAACTCTAACCCTCCTACAGCGTCATGGGATATACATGACAGAGCCACGCACGCCAACTGTAACCGTCCTCCCGAGTCCAGCATCACTCGAGGCATGCAACAACTCACCAAACACAGCCTCAGTCACTTTCGTCTGTGCAAAAGTACACATTCACCTCTGAGCCACGTTGACTTTACACCGCATGCAAGACAAACAGCCACGCCTACCAACTCACAGAGCCCCGCCCGCCAACTCTAAGACCATGGGATACGCACGACAGAGCCCCGCCCGCCATCTCTAATCCTACTTCCGTGTCCACCGTCACTCTCAATCAAACAGCAATAATTAGCAAACAAACAAAGATAACTGGCAGTAACAGTGCAAAATTCGCAATTGGTATGCCAGTTTGAAAAGATAAGTTTTGAGGGTAGTTTTAAAATGTGTTATTGAATCAAGCTGATGTATATGAGAGAGAAGAGAATTCCCGAGTTGAGGAGCACTATAAGAGAGGCTTGAGCTCCCATAGCACAAAGTTTGATGTGTGGTACAGAAAGTACAGCTGCAGATGAGAATCAGAGTGAGTGAGACAAGTGTCAGTCTGTAGGAGATCAGTGAGGCTGTGGAGAGCTTTAAATGTTAAGAGCGGTATTTAGTATTGTATTCTGTAGTTAACAGGGAGCCAGTGAAGTTGAGAGAGAATAGGTGTAGTATGTTCAGTGGATTTAGAACAGCAGGTTATTATCCTGGCAGCAGAATTTTGAATAAATTGTAAGCGATGGATACGTTTTTGTGGGATGACAGATAGAATACCATTACAGTAATCGATACGTGAGGTGACTCGGGCATTAACCAATACTTTAGTACTGTGTTGCGTAAGAATTCGACGAAGTCTAGAAATGTTTCGGAGAAGGAAGAAAGCAGTCTGAGAAATGTTAATTCTACGGGAAGCATTATTTTATAATAATAATAATTAGTATTATTATTATTTAATAATTTCCATTATTAGTGTATAAATGGATATAAATAATTGCATGTAAACGATTCGCCAAAATATGTTGTATGTAAACGATACTGTTTAAAACGTTATTGTGTTTTCATCAGAAAACCCGGTTTCCACATCTACTTGTATTAGTTTAAATGGCACTTTTACCACTCGCAATAGGGCGGACGCACTGACTTATCGTGTCGACTGGGCATCACAGTGAATGCAGCGTCTATCTATATATGTCTATGTTTTCCGTAGCCTGCTACAGGAAGGTACTCTCTCGACCATTGGTTTCGCTCCTTGCTATTTTCATTATACTGCGACAGTGGTTTCCTAAGCCTTTGTTATACTGAATTCCTTTCTCAAAGTTTTCCGTTCCTATTCTTACACCGCCGTATGCTACAGCGGGCTTTGGCTAGTTTTCTATATTTCTGCATAAATATGACCTAAAACATCATCAGATTTTCACTCAAGTCCTAAAAGTAGATAAAGAGAAACCAGTTAAACAAATGAGACAAAAATATTATACTTGGTCATTTATTTATTAAGGAAAGTGATATTTATTCATTTAATGAATAAATGATAACATATTTGTAAGTGGCAAAAGTATGTGAACCTTTGCTTTCAGTATCTGGTTTGACCCCCCCCCCCTTTGCAGCAATAACTGCAACTAAACGTTTCCGGTAACTTTTGATCATTCCTGCACACTGGCTTGGAGGAATTTTAGCCTATTCCTCCGTACAGAACAGCTTCAACTCTGGGATGTTGGTGGGTTTCCTCACATCAACTGCTCGCTTCAGGTCCTTCCACAACATTTCGATTGGATTAAGGTCAGGACTTTGACTTGGCCATTCCAAAACATTAACTTTATTCTTCTTTAACCATTCTTTGGTAGAACGACTTGTGTGCTTAGGGTCGTTGTCTTGCTGCATGACCCACCTTCTCTTGAGATTCAGTTTATGGACAGATGTCCTGACATTTTCCTTTAGAATTCTCTGATATAATTCAGATGAATTCAGAATTCATTGTTCCATCAATGAAGGCAAGCTGTCCTGACCCAGATGCAGCAAAACAGGCCCAAACCATGATACTATCACCACCATGTTTCAGAGATGGGATAAGGTTCTTATGCTGGAATGCAGTGTTTTCCTTTCTCCAAACATAACGCTTTTCATTTAAACCAAAAAGTTCTATTTTGGTCTCATCCGTCCATAAAACATTGTTCCAATAGCCTTCTGGTTTGTCCACGTGATATTTAGCAAACTGCAGATGAGCAGCAATGTTTTTTTGGAGAGCAGTGGCTTTCTCCTTGCATCCCTGCCATGCAAACCATTGTTGTTCAGTGTTCTCCTGATGGTGGACTCATGAACATGAACATTAGCCAATGTGAGAGAGGCCTTCAGTTGCTTAGAAGTTACCCAGGGGTCCTTTGTGACCTTGCCGACTATTATGCGCCTTGCTCTTGGAGTGATCTTTGTTGGTCGACCACTCCTGGCGAGGGTAACAATGGTCTTGAATTTCCTCCATTTGTACACAATCTGTCTCACTGTGGATTGGTGGAGTCCAAACTCTTAAGAGATGGTTTTGTAACCTTTTCCAGCCTGATGAGCATCAACAACTCTTTTTCTGAGGTCCTCAAAAATCTCCTTTGTTCGTGCCATGATACACTTCCACAAACATGTGTTGTGAAGAGCAGACTTCGATAGATACCAGTTCTTTAAATAACACAGGGTACCCACTCACACCTGATTGTCATCCCATTGATTAAAAACACCTGACTTGTATTTCACCTTCAAACTAACTGTTAATCCTAGAGGTTCACATACTTTTGCCACTCACAAATATGTAATATTCGATTATTTTCCTCAATAAATAAATGACCAAGTATAATATTTTTGTCTCATTTGTTTAACTGGTTGCTCTTTATCTACTTTTAGGACTTGAGTGAAAATCTGATGATGTTTTAGGTCATATTTATGCAGAAATATAGAAAATTCTAAAGGGTTCACAAACTTTCAAGCACCACTGTATAGACTCTTCAGTTTGTAAGGGACTCTCCACACTAGTGTTTACATCTGGACAGTGTATGTGCCCTAAAAAGAAATCTGACTGCATTCTTGTACCAATGCTTATGAACTGAAGTGTCTGCGTACACTTTTCGTGGCATTACACGTATATTTTTTTGAGCATGCCCATGTCGCTCAAACACAGGAAGCTCTGCAGTGTACTTGTGACATTAGGCTGTAGGAAGTAAGTAACTAAATCCAAATAAATAACATTCGATCTGGCTTTTATGTAAGTAACATATAAATGTTGATGTACAAGTATAACAAAACAACCCTCAACCATACAGAACTGATTCCACATCAGAGAATTTGCTGTTCCATTGTCTCAAAACACGACTGACATCCACAATTATTCCCAATCAAGTACACGTCTTTATCTGAAAACAGTGTCAGATTAATGGTTGGGGGACAGGGAGGTGTTGTGGGAGCGGGAACGTGAGTGAGAGAATAAAACTGAGGAAGCTGCCATCGCTATACTTTGTATATAAGAGCCAGATTGAATGTTATTTACTTATTTATCTTGGTTTATTTACTTACTGTACTTCCTACAGTGTAAAGTCACAAGTATAGCGCGTCTTTATGTGAAAACAGCAGTGTCAGATGGAGAGGGGGGGTCGGGTAGGATCGTGAACGCGACTGAGAGAATGAAACTGAATAAAAAAAAAGCAAAGCTAACCTTTACAAGTATCATACATTTACACTGGTTGTTACAGACTGAAATCAAATGTATGTTTTTATTCTAAAATAGTAAGGATAAAAGCAGCTCACTTTTCAAAACAGACTCGTCGGGGATCGAACCCATGAAGTTTTGATTACCAGTCAACAGTTGATACCGTTGCACCACCAAAGCGGTCGTAGTAAATGCGTGTCAATGTCACACCCTAACGCAGGTTCTTTTTCTGCAGCTATATTTTTGAATAAAAGCGCACTTGTTCTATTTGTACCTTTTGTGAAAGTGTTTCTTTGATATTTGGACTTCAGGCTTCACACATTATAAACTTCATGTCTACATTTTGTCAATTACTACTAAAACATGAAAAATGTTTCTTTTTTAACGATGTATTTACATAGATCGTTGTAGACACGGAACACACATGAAATGCATGTGTTCCAAATAATGATACAGTATTTATAAATGGTGTCATTTTGCTTAACTTCTCACTCCATACAACTCCAAGCAACTGACACGCAGGTAAACAGACTTGAGCTGAGAAAACTGTGCGCCGGTGGGGAATGTGATAGCAGACTGCTTGCTGCTTATCAACACATTTAAAGGACAAAAGACGCTGATGGAGAGGTGAGAAGCGATTTAAGGTGGGATGGATCTATGAGTTTTTTCGTAGGCTCTGGTAATTCTAGTGTTAACAGACCATTCATCTGTTCTGTCCATAGAAATACCGTGGCTGCAACTTTCCTTCCAACACTAATCACTACAAGTATGAATTTCTCAAGTTAACCATCCTCACAACACTAAAAGAACTATTGTTGAACAGCTAAGCAAGTGTAAGGGGGTTACTTACGGTATCATTGTCTTGTCCTGTGCTATACTTCCAGCGTGCTTTCTTTTCAGGTGTTCATGCATTAAACTGGTATTGCCGTGGAAATCAATCTGTTTTTTTACATAATAAACAATCAACCATTTTGTCAGATTTTCGGGTGAAATATTCCCATTCAGGAGGATTTTGGCTGTTTGGAGGAACCTTCTTCTGCTGAATAAAGGTACAGCTGCCACCATGATTAGCTTACTCAAAATGTACAGAGTGACATAGCATGCTAGCGCACAACATCGGGGTACGTGGGGGAGGGTTCAGGAGGGATGATTAGTCGATTAAGAAAATAAGATTTGATTATATTTTTAGTCGATTAGTTGATTACATTGATTAATTGTGACAGCCCTACATCATATCAAAGTTGATTAAAGTATGTAGGATAATGTTTATAATTAGAGAAATTTTCAAATTGTAAGTTTTCTTTTTTTGTAATCATTTAAGGAATCTATACATTTTAACTGAATTAAATTAATTATTTTATAGGCATCCCATGATTTTATTTTAACACAAATATGACCAACAAAATCTTAATACAAGAAAAAAAGATGTTTTACTTTTTAGTGCATTTTTTAATAAAATTGTGTCACTTAATCTTTTTAAAGTATTTCTTAGATACCCTATTGTCACACAGTACTCAGCACATTAAAAAAACCTTGACTTGTGTGGGAAGATGATTTGACATAAATGACATTCATTCATGTTCATTTCTCATTTCAGAAAATCCTAACCACGGTAAAACCTTACATGTGCGAAGTACAGGAAATGTGCATTTGTCTATTGGGGAATCGAACCTTCAATCTTTCCTAGAAAAACCCAACACTTTATTCACCGAGTCAATATCGCCACATCACTGAAAATATTATTTCACCAAGTTTGTATATAAATGATTGAAAACTAGTAAAATTTAAAAAAAAAAATAGTTTGTATACATTGGTCTTGAAACTTCGACCATTTGATTAAATATCCCACACACCATTTAACCAATGCTGCTTAAATGTCATTTTGATATTGAGTTTTTGCCCAGACCGCCTGTAATTGACACAGGCTGTGTGCGCAGTACTACAAGATAATAGGAACATTCTTATTGAACTTGTAAAAAATAAAATAATTTTACTAAGTAAATATAAATGGTACTATAAATACAAGTCTCTTTACATTCTGCGTACAACATTTAAAACTTGCCATCACAATGTGGCAAATCTTTGTGGGTCTGTAGAAATGAATAAGTCCAAACACCGCCACCTTTTAATGAACTAATTAGTGATTGTGTACAGGGAGTGCCTTTCATTATATCTCCTCTCTTGTGGTGTACCCTGGGTTGCCTGAAAGAAATATTATATAAATTGTCTTTAATGTACTAAATGTAATTGCAACCATATAAATTAGGCTTACTTAACATGAAGCCAAGTATCACACAAAGCATGACCCTGAAGTCTGCTTCAAACACTGTCTGATAAAATAAAGAAATCACGGGTTTAACTGGGCCAACTCGCAACAGCAATAGTCAAATACTTTCTTGAATCACATATTAATTATATATTAATTGAGTGAAAGTGCTTTCTGTTTACATTAAGCACATTCATTCTGTGATGTTGCGATAAAGGCACCATGTGTGCAGGTAATTGCAACAATTGAATTTTGTGTTGATAAAGTAGTTAAAAAAATCCTATTTAATAAATTAACATGAAAAATGTTTGTGAACACTTAATAGAAACCGTGAATGATATTCTGGTTGATGCAGTATACTAGCTTAAGTTTTTCCTCTGGTATGAATTTTGAGAAAACAATTTTATTGGTATGCTAAAAATTAGTGATAAACTTGTAAACACATTTAACATAAAAATGTACATGCTATCCACATTCACAGAAAATTACAGCCTTGTAAACAAACTGTAAAAGAAGCAATCAGAAGATAAAACATATACCGCGCTCATGCATGTACGTAGGTGTACAACATCTGATTTACTGTAATTAATAGGAAAAGCAAGTTAAATACAACAAATTAGCAGAAAAATAACTGACACTGATCTAATTCCACACTGGTTGCACAATTTTAGGGGTCATTCCATGTCAAATCAACCAGTGGCCCCCACACACTTCGGTCTCAAAAAATTCTAGAAAAATTACTAGGTGTAACCATGTTAGTCAGGAGACATCCTGTAAACATTACTAGGGGGAGGGGGTGTCGATTTTGCCTTTTTTTTTTAATTAAATTTCACAAGTCCATAACTCAAAAACTACACCACCAAGCAGGCTCAGACTTTGCACACTGGTACATTAATTGGTATAGTAAGTGATGAAATTAAAACATTTGGTCCAAATGACCCTGCATAATCAAAGCAGCCCCTTGAAATTGACAAAAATTGAATTTGTGTTTTTGGCTTAGATATGTTTTGGCCTCAGAAACACATATTATTAACCCAGACTTTTGATTTAATTTCTTATTCAAATAACTATATAGGCTTTCTGAATAAAGCAATAAACAGAAAAGTAATTGTATCAGGGTTTGAATAGCAGACCTCTCAAATCTAAAAAATCATTTTGGATTTCATTTTCAGAGCACCCTAATAGCATGTGAGAATGTGCAGATAATTTTTAAAATATTTTTCATCTGTTCTACATTACACAAACCTTACTTTTTTAGGCAAATCTTCATGTTTATTTTCCACCCTAAACATGTGTCAATAATGGTAATCATTGAGTTTTTAATCAGTAAGTTATCAAAACTGTCAAACTTTTTTAATATCAAATGGCAATGTCCTATCTCATGTTGCTGAACAGAGAATGCAATTCTCCATGGCCAAAAGAGTACCTGGTACTCGAGAATACCACTGTTACATCCCTACAGAAGATGGCAAACTCAAAGTCACCCAGGTGAAGATGGGCAATTTACTGTCCAAATATTTACCACTGCTACACCTCTTCAGAGTAGCAGCAAGCGGAAGCACAGAGCAGCGGTGTCTCCCACAGGCACGTAGCCCTTCGCAAACACCCGAGTAAGTTCAACTGAAGTAAAGCCGGCAGCTGAGCAGGAGAAATAACCAGCAGTGAGAAATCAAAGTCAATTGCTCAGCGGGTGGTGGAAACCTAAAGCCAACAGTCTCTTAGTGATTCAGCTGAATGAGGAAAGCACCGAAGTTACTACAAAAACGGAGAAGATGATATCAACACTAAACGTAAGTTCTATCTGCTCTCTGACCATTGAGGGCACGTTTATATGTTGTGTGTCCCGCAGCATCTACAGTTCAGGTTTTCCGGCCTACAGTGTAGACAGCTTCACCTGCCAAAAGTGTTTAGTTAATTTAGAGTTGGTCGGGAAAATACGCAAATTGGAGGACTGCGTTAGGAACCTGATAGCAATTAGGAAAACCGAAAACTGGATCGACTCGCTTTGTTTAGACAATTCAGCTACTTCTGATTCAGCTTCAGTCTCTCCAGGTCCCACTGTAGTCAGTGTGGGCCAAAGTCACCAGCACCAATTCAGCCACAGGATGAGTGGGTAACAGTAAGATGGGGGTCTAAGAAGCCAAAATTTAGTCCCTCGGCACCCCAGAACAGATTCTCAGCACTCTGCAGCGCGCCTGTGGAAACTGAGAATAAGAAAGTGCTCATAATTGGCTATTCCTTAGTGCGGAATGTTAGAATTCCAAGCTATGTTAAACCAGCAGTTAATGTTAAATGCCTTGCAGGGGCCAAGATTTCTGACATAGAGGACATATTGGACCGTGTTGCAGATGATGAAGTATCTACCTTATTGCTGCATGTCGGCACTAATTATTTACAGCAATCTGAGGTATTAAAGAGGAACTTCATCTCTCTATGCAACAAAGCTAAAAGAAAATGTCGGAATTTAGTTGTATCTGGCCCCTTACCAAGATTATATAGAGGGGATGCGATTTATAGCAGATTGCATTCCCTTCACTGCTGGCTAGAAACCTGGTGTGCAAATAAAAGAATAACGTTTGTGAACAATTGGGATGATTTTTGGGAAAGGCCTGGATTTTTCAAAAGAGATGGTCTTCATCCTAACTGGAGGGGATCTTATGTATTATCCCAAAATATGGCAGCAAAACTGCCTGGTTGACTAATTAGTGCACCATCCAGGTCACAGTCATGCGATCTTAAAATCACAGGCTGTTGTTTATCCCACCTTTTAACCTATTATCCTGAAGCTGTTGCCCATAATCCCTGTTGTGGGGCATCCAGTAAATTTAGTCTAGTCTTAAATTACTTGATAACCAAAACTAAGGTGTATAATTACATCAAGGGATAAAACCAGACCCTCCACCAGGGGCATCTGTAATAGAAATTTACTTCAAATTAAACAAAAAATATATCACCAGTTCAGAAAGAAGCACACAGTTTTAAATGCTGCTTATTAAACGTTCGCTCTCTTGGCAGTAAAGCTGTGTTGGTAAATGATGTTATATTAAGTACAAAATCTGATCTGTGTCTTCTCACTGAAATCTGGCTTAGTAAATGTGACACTGTTCCCCTAGCTGAGGCGTCACCAGATGGATACTCATTCCTTCATAAGTCTAGAGATTCAGGTCGAGGAGGAGGCCTTAGAATAATTCATTGTAACAAAATGCAACTCATGTCTAAAAATTTAGGCGACTTTACATCCTTTGAGGCATTCATTTTAAATATTAAAACAGATTCCAACATAATTATAGTGCTAGTCTACAGAACACCAGGGCCATATTCATTGTTCATGACTGAATTTAGCAACCTTTTATCTGATTTGGCTATAAATTTTGATCACGTAGTACTAATGGGGGATTTTAATGTACACATTGATGTGGAAATTGACACTTTTAGCAAATGTTTTACTTATTTGTTAAATTCAGTAGGATTTTGTCAGAATGTCAAAGGTCCAACTATAATCACAACCACACATTAGATTTAATTATAACTTACAAAGTTGATATTCAAAATTTAAATATTACTCCATTAAATGAAGTTATTTCTGATCACTACTTAATTACACTTAATTTAGTCCTGCCCTTGCCAACGCACTCACAGATTAAAACAAAGACAGTGCGACATCTAGATTGTAATTCTGTTTCAAAATGTATAGATACTTTGAGTAAGCTGAGTGTAATTGTGGAAAACCATTTAGATCAGTTAACATCAAATGTAAACATGGAAAACAATTTAGATCAGCTAACATCACATTATAATGTAACCTTGAGAGATGCTCTGGACACAGTGGCTCCACTTAAAACAAAAGTGATCAAAGCACATAGAAACTCACCCTGGTTTAATAAAAACACTCGAGCTTTTAAATTAGAGTGTCAAAAACTGGAGCACAGATGGAGAACAACAAAGCTACATGTCTTTCAAATTGCATGGACAGAGAGTGTTAAAAAATATAAAAAAAGCTCTCTTTAAAGCTTGCTCAGAATACTATTCTACAAGATACCAATAATAAAAATCCTCGGGTACTGTTCAAGACAGTGGCACAATTAAAAAATGGAAATTCAGACCTACAGTGCAAAATACCAACAGATATTAGCAGTACAGACTTTATGAACTTCTTCAATGAGAAAATTAAAAATATAAGATCTCAGATCTTAGCACCACAGTACAAACCAAATACTAGCTTAGAAGACCCTGTCTCACATTGCATTCAGCACTTTAGTAATTTTAATCCTGTAACTGAGCAGGAAGTCTTAACTTTAATTTCTAAAATGAAGCTCACTACTTGTTCCCTAGATCCAGTGCCAACAAAACTAGTAAAAAGTGCAATGGATGTTCTTGCAGCGCCTATTCTAACCATTACCAATAGTTCATTATTGCATGGCACAGTACCTGATGCACTAAAAGTGTCAGTCATTAAACCATTACTTAAAAAGTCAGACCTAGACCCACACATACTAAATAATTATAGGCCTATTTCAAATTTACCCTTTCTCTCTAAAATACTAGAAAAAGTAGTCACCAATCAGCTTGAGTCACATCTTACGCATTACAATTTATTTGAGAAATTCCAGTCTGGTTTCTGCACTGGTCATAGTACAGAAATGGCACTAACACAGGTTGCAAACAACATTCTGATATCCTCTGATGAATGAAACTCCACTGTAATTATGTTGTTAGACTTAAGTGCACCATTTGACACCACTGATCATTCTATTTTACTGCACAGGCTAGAAAATGATGCTGGGCTTACAGGCACTGTGCTCGCTTGGTTTAGTTCTTATTTATCAAATCGATTCCAATATGTAGAGAAATGTGCTCACAGTACTCCATCATTATACACATAAGTGAGATATGGTGTCCCGCAGGGCTCAGTACTGGGACCTTTACTATTCTCAAATTACATGCTTCCACAGGGATCTATCATTAGGAAACATAATGTTAATTTTCACTCGTATGCTTATGACACCCAGTTATACCTTTCTTTTAGATCAAATTAAGTTTCTCTGATGTTGACTTTAATTAGTTGTGTTAGTGAATTAAAGGAGTGGATGGATGAGAACTACTTGTCTTTAAATACAGATAAGACAAGAGATGTTAATTGTTGGAGGGAATGACGCTGGTCACAACAATATTCTGTCATCATTTAACTCAGTTGGAATCACCATTAATTTTACTGAATCAGCCCGCAATCTAAGAAGTATCTTTGACTCTAGCATGTCATTTAAAGCGCATATTACAAAGTTGTCCAAATCATGTTTCTTCCATCTTAAAAATGTTGGGGCATTAAAGCGCTTTCTAAATAAACAGGATTCTGAGAAATTAATTCATGCATTTATTTCTAGTAGGATTGACTACTGCAATGTGGTGTTCACTAGATGTTCAAACTGTTCTTTATACAGCCTCCAGTTAATCCAAAATGCTGCTGCAAGAATTATTACAAGAACAAGAAAATACAAACACATAACTCCAGTTTTTAAATCCTTACACTGGCTCCCAGTTCAGTTTAGGGCAGATTTCAAAATTATCCTTTTAACATATAAAGCATTAAATGGCCAAGGTCCGGCTTACTTGTCTGAACTTATCATGACTTGCAAACCAGAGAGCACATTAAGATTTCAATGGTCTGCATGCTACTATAAGAGATGCCCCTTCGGTCTCAGCCTTTAAATCCCGGCTGAAGACTCACTACTTCAGTTTAGCATATCCTGACTAGAGCTGCTGATTAACTGTACAGACTGCACCTCTGTTGTTAGTCATTAGCACTAAAACATAAGTTGCATGGTAGTTATAACTGGATACTAATCCACACCTATTCTGTTTCTCTTCTCGGCACTCAAATGTGGCACTTGGTGCCATGGCCCACCTGCTAAATTGTTTTGCCTGCCTAAGGTAAAGTCATCCCTGATGAAGGATCACAGGAATTGTGGGAAAGAGGGGTCCTTTCATCGGATTAACGCTATTTCAGCTGTGGAATGGCCAAATGGGGGAGGCAGCTTGATGGATTAGGTCTGTAGGACTCTAAACAAATCCAAATCATATTATGTGATATCATCTACTGTTAAATTCTACTCCATACTTCTAAAATTTTTATTGTTATACTGTATTGAGGATTTGTTCTGTTTATTGTACTGTATTGTATTGACCCCCTTCTTTTTGACACCCACTGAACGCCCAACCTACCTGGGAAGGGGTCTTTCTTTGAGCTGCCTTTCCCAAGGTTTCTTCCATTTTCTCCCTACAAGGGTTTTTTTGGGAGTTTTTTCTTGTCTTCTTAGAGAATCAAGGCTGGGGGGCTGTCAAGAGGCAGGGCCTGTTAAAGCCCATTGCAGCATGTCTTGTGTGATTTTGGGCTATACAAAAAATAAATTGTATTGTATTATACTGAAGCAACAGCTGAGATCCTGCTCTCTCACAATCACACTCCTGATGGATCAGATGCATCCCTCACATTAGACCAGTGTCTAGTTGGAAGGTTGCATGTATGATGAAAAATTTCGATTGGTGTGATCCATGACAAGAGTGAAGCAGAATCAGACATCCTGGTGGGTTTCACGCATCCAAACTATTCTGTATAGACTTTCCATTGGCCACCTAGAGACAATATTTGTTTGGCGCAATTACAGTGTATCATTGCACTACAATGGTTAGTGGAAGGCAGTACCATCTAGGTTTCAAAGATGAAGATGCCCTAAACTCTGCATATTCCTGCTGCTGCAATACCAAAATGTTAACATTTCATTATAACTAGTGCTGTATTTAATGATAAATCAAGCAGCTGTTGTTCATGTGTTGTGCTTAATGTGCCTTTGGTGATTTATTTTGTTCCTTTAATACTATACCCAAGTTAGAGATGAAGAACTTGATGATTACCATTACTGACAAATGGTGAATTTAGCCCATGTTTAGAATGGGAAATAAAAATGAAAGAATAGTAAGACTTGTTTTATGAGAAAGAAGGGACCGTGTAGGATACAGGAAAAAAAAAATAGCCTTGATTGGGGGTCGGTAAAAAGGATGATATTTTCAGCCCCTGCTTTTCTAAGCTTTATGGTAATTTAGTTGTACTAGTATGGTAATCCATATTTTATAATGTGAAAGAATAATTTTACGGTAACATAGCATTTAGAGTTAATACATGACAAAAACCTATTCAGGCATATCGGGGAACCAGATAAACATCAAGTGAACAACAGACACAAAAATATAACACACAAAATGTACTGAAAGATGACTAAGAGATCAGCTGAATTGTACTCAACAAGATTGGACAGTTGTTATATACACAGAAATTTCAAGGATGGTGGCTCAACCCAAAGGATAGAAGAATAATAAGCATATAGTAAAACAGACTTTTATTTTATATAGATCATTTAGGTGAAAAAAAAAAAACCAACCAGAGTAAAAGTATGCATTGATTGACACTGTATGTAAATTCAGTAGTTTATAAAATAAACTTGTATTCTTTGTTTCTCTGAACATTCTGATCATGATGTAGAAGAATGCTCTCTGATCAAGCATTAGCTGAAGAGAAATAAATGACGCAGATGGACAAGCTTTACTCCTGCCGGATTCCCTGTTTGCCCTGTTAGAGGATAAGTTTCTTTCTTAAATTAAGATGTTCATTTCTACCACAATAATTACACCTCAAGAATTAACAATGTCTAGCTGATACACTGAAGGAAAAAAAACACTTGTATAAATATAGTAAATGTATATTTTAACAGCAAAAAGCTGTTAGGAAGTTAATGGTTTAAAATTATTAAAACATATTAAGTGCACGTATATTTACATTTAAAAAGTATTTAATTGCTAATATCAATTAACTGATCGTGAGCATGTCTATATGTAATTTTGTTGTTGGAGAAATGGTTAAAACGACCGTTTTTAATTGAGCCTTGTTTCAGATGGCTATGGTACAGATAAAAACTAAAAATGATATATAGAAAAAGCTAAACAATATGACAGCTTGTAAATGTGAGAAGCATTTTTTTATGTCATACGTATTATGGATAAATATTTTTGTACATATTACTATGTATTTTAAGGAAATTTTCATTTTAAGCATTTTATGGTCACTGAGCCATAAAACCTAAAGAATTTAATTTTGTTAATAAAAAAAATGAACATTTAACACCTGTGGTCTATAGTTTAATTGTAATTATAAAAACACAATATAAATTTGTCTGGTTATTCAAGAGATTAGTGTAAAATGATTTTTAAAGTGAATGTGAATCAGTATCAGAATTAGCTGATTTAGTTACATAAAATCAGTGATGGATATCGGCCTTAAAAAAAAAAAAAAAACAACTGATCTGAGCATTCCTAGTTTGGCAGTTAAAATTGTTTACATATTGAATGATATTTTGCAATTTTAATTTCAAGATTGTTTTGTGTTGAGGACACATTTAAGAAAGATAATTATAAATTTTAAATGAAAAAGTTTAGTGAACACTTAATAGTGAGAAGTCAAGCAAAATGACACCTTTTATTGGTTAACTAAAAAGATTACAATATGCAACCTTTTGAGGCAACTCATGCCCCTTCTTTTAGGCAAGGTGTAAAGGGTGTCATTATGCTTGACTTCTTGATACATCCATAATGGCTAACATGGTACAACACCCTAGTACTGTGAACACTTAATAGATAAATTGGTAAGGTAGTGGATGATATACTGGTTGATCTGATATACTGGATGATTTTTTTTCCTGGTATGGATTTTATGAAAACAATTTTAATAGTTTGCTAAAAATCAGTGAAAAACCTGTGAACATATCTAATATAAAAAAAAAAAAATGTACACGTTAAAGGAAATAGAAATGGGATCTTGTGTCGGTGCATTAGTGTCTTAAAGGTAATGTCTTTGCATATGGACTTGTATGGTTATCATAAGTGAGCTTATTGCTTCATGAGTATTAACCAGGGTGCTGTACGGCTCAACCTCATTGTTGACTCGTTGCTAACAGGAAGGGAGGACAGGAAGAATCCATATCATTGGCTCTATTAATCAATAGTACATTTGTTATTTAAGAAATGAGGTTAGTCTGAAAAGTATAAATACATACATTAGAAGGGTATCTGGCGAAATGAATGTTCATTTATATTATACCATGATATGGATTTTAGGGCATACCATCCACTCTATATCAGTAAGCATATTACCCAAACAAATTACTAAAAGCTTTTTTTCATAAAACAAAAGACATTCAACATGTAAATTCACTTATCCATGAAATGTTTTAATTCGGCTGCACTGATTTTCCGTTTCACATAATTCAAAACATTGTAGGGTGGACAGCACCATTTTTTTTTCTCTTTTTTACAGTTTTAGTGCCAGTGCAATTTTTCTACTGGATGCCTTCCATATCGGCATAGTTTCCTCAGGAACCACAGTTTATACCCACTGTCTAAAGATAAGTTGTTGGTTTGATTGGGTTTTCCAATTGTCCTAGTGTGAATTACCTCATTCACTGCTGGTTCCTGCTATTCTACTTTGTTCTTAGAGCAAGTTTTAAACCATAAGACCTTTGACAGGGAAATGCAGAATGCATGAATTTGTCTGTTGGTAAGGAGTACTACAATTGTAAATTAATTCTAGTCTGCAATTTCAGAAATTACTGGATGAGATGTGTGGATCAACGGGGAAAGATGGAATGGGCTTGCATTTCTTGGGAACTCTTAATTTCAAGAAAGTTTCATGTAGTAGTAGGGTGTTGTAGTGTGTTAACCATTATGGATGCAATGACAAGTGAAGCAAAATGACACCTTTTATTGGCTAACTGAACGGATAACAAAACGCAAGCTTTCGAGGCAGCTCAAACCCCCTTTCTTCTTCAGGCAAGTTGTAGTCAACAAGGTGTCATTATGCTTCGCGTGTCACTGCAAGAACGTTTCACTAAAGTGTTTTTACAAATTCAACAATTTGGCTCATGAGGAGTCTAAATTAATTTTTTGACAAAATACATTTGGAACAGTATGTTCCTTTAAAGTAAATCCTCTACAGAAAATGGGAAAATTCAATTTCCTTCACAAGACATCAACTTCATGTAAAAAGGGTTAATCCATTCTGTCTCAAAACCTTCTCAAATTTTATTGAATTACATATAAAATATTAATGCTCAATTACCACTGAATAACATAACAATAACACTAAAATGCCAAAGCAAAAACAAAGTACCTGTATATACATATATCCTGGAACAGACTATGTTCTTAATAGTACATTTCTCCAAAGAACATTTACATATTTATCAAGTACTAGCTGTCCCCGTGGCTCCGCCAATGTAGTAGTGAAACAGGACAAACTTTAAAAATCAATAACACAAAAAAAATGTAATTCTCGCCAAGTGGAAGATAGGTACGCTCCAACATCAAACATTGACACTGTATCTGATCATGTTCAGCTCTGACGGGAGAATGTCCCCCGCATGAAGAGAAAAGCATGTGGCCGTGATATCTCTGGCAATCAGCAGCAACCCTCTAAAAACACACAGCTTTGATCTCTCTCTCTCAAAAATGTCAAACATTACTCCTTAATAATCTGTAGATGATAATGTCTGTTGAACAAACAGGTATCGATAGCTAAGCGGAGGCAAGGTATGCTTCAACACATGGCGAGAGGTAGACCGACCTGAATGGAGGCAGGCATGTGAGTGAGTAGGAAGAAAGTAGGAAGTTCTGTTACTTAGGCATAACGTTCTGTTACTTGGGTGTAAGCACAGCTGTGGTAGCCAAGGGGAGAGGTGCATGGAAGAAATTCTGGGAAATGTCCTCCATTCCGAGTTCCAAAGGAGTCTCTCCCTGCCATTAAAGAGTAAAGTTTATGAAAGCTATGTGAGAAGTATTATGCTGTATGGGAATGAAATAAGAGAATGGGAATTATGTGAGAAGTATTATGCTGTATGGGAATGAAATAAGAGAATGGGAATTATCAGATGGATGTGTAAAGTGCTTGAGTGAGAGGAAGGTGAATGTCGAGTTAAGACAAACATTCAGTATGGACTTGATAGGTGCTGTACCAAAAGGAAAAGGAAATGGATAAAGGAGGTCATGTGGAACAAAAGGCAGAGAATCACTGGGTTAAGTGGTAGACACCAAGATAGAGGCTGAGAGGGTGCGGCCAACACAAAGGTCAAAGAAGACGTGCCTGGATGGTGGTGCCAGATGATATGAAAAAAAAATAGGTCTCAACCCCTTTGAGGTACTGAGTAGAGCATTTGGGGGCAAATGGGTAACCTGGATAAGCACAGAAAATGGCCATTAAACTGGTGGTCAACTGGTAGTTTGTAGAAAGGAAAAAAGCTATACATTGAATACAATATGCAGCTGGTCTTTGATCAGACAATTTACGTTTGTGAGACATCTGCAAGGTAACATGCATTGTCAATTGTTTTCACAATGTAACCGCCAAATGGCAAGTGGAACTACTCCATTTTAAAGGATAATGTATACAGTTGATTTTTAAATTTTGCACTTAGAATTCCATTGTAACGTCAGACTAAAATAATGATTCAACAATAACTATCTGATTCACTGATCTGCACCAGCCTATCCAAGGGGATGCACACACCCACACATCCACTATTAATCCTCAGTTAGCTGTTATTCTGTCCATTTTCTAACTCTTTACCTACTTAACGATGAGAAAGAGTCAGTGCTTATGGCAGTGACACTGGACACAAGATGGACAAAACCTTAGAATGTACATCAGTCCATAACAGGGACACTTGCAGATCCATGCTCACTCACGCTGAGCCAATTTAATTTTACCAATTAACCTAACACCCGGTTTCTTGAGTTGTGGAAGAAAAACTGGAGTAACCATGTGGGGGAAAACTACACATATAAAGTGTTAAGTGCAAAATTCAAGCCCAGCATTATGGTATAGTAGGGCAGCAATGTAAACCACTGTAGAGTAAGCAACACCATAACCAGGTCACCACCAATATATATTTAAGTAGTACTCTATTTCAACGCATTGCTCATGTGTTCTTGCCAATATATTACATATTGTGCAAAAAAAAAAAAAAAAAAAATTAAGTTTTCACTCAAAATATTGCAATCCCCTAAATATGACCAGAAGCAGCAATATGGCTTGAAAAGGGTGAAAAACCTTTTTCTCCAAATTAACTGTACAATATCAGTGGCATACTGTTTTTTATGTTTTTGAAAAGAATATTACTTTTGACCTTAATTCTCCTTTCCTCCTAACACCATGCTTTAACTAATGCTTTATAGTTCCTTTGAAAGGCATAAAAAATTTCATTAAAATATAATGTGAAAGGGGTCACACTTCACTGATTTTGTAGCTTGTTTTGTAACTTAAGTGCCATATATTAAAATACAAATGCAGAATTTTGAAACAGTTCATGTTATGCAATTATATTTACTTAAAGCACTTCATTTTACATTAACAAGCACTTCATTGTAAAGTTGCCCGATACAGCCTTGAGTTATTCTGCAGACATTCTTTATAAAACTGTATGTGATGTCACTCTTCACACTTCAGTCTCTCTAGTTTTTGAACACTTCATACTGTATTTAGGTTATTACATTATAAATAATATTTTGCATTCGTCTTCTATATTGACGTTGTAAAATTAACCTAGACAGAAAGAACAGATTCACAAAAATCTGTACATGAGTACACAAATGACCAATATAACCCAAAACAAATCTTTTTATATTAAATTTAAACAAAACTGCCCAAGTTTACTAAACACAGAATAAAATACAACATTTAGAAATTATTAGAACAGTTTTCAAAAGAGATGACAAGTCATTAGCATGAAAATGTTGACATTAAGTGGCATTAGGTGGCAGTGAGAATGTAAAATACCCTTGGGACTAAAGGTAAACAAGCACTTCAAGTTTAGCATGTAAACGAACAATGAATGGCCAATGGCCAATCCAGATACTACATACCTCCAAATATTCAACGTGAAAGTTGATAAACAGCCAGAAATTCTCTCACATAACTATTTTTTGAATCCTCTTGACCGAGTTTGTGGGTCACAGGAGTCACAGTATATCACAAAAGTATCAAACAGAATGCAAGAATCATAGCCTGATTTCTGGTCAAGGTGTTGGCCCATCACAAGACATGCTCCCACTGAGCCAGTTTATAAACATTTATAAACACTCGATATTTACCATAACATCTAAGATAGGATTCCAACTTGCCCTTGGTGCTCTAGGGACCTGTTATGTCTCCCTGTAGCACTAAACTGGAAGAACATCTTCCAGTTGCTAACTAAGACATACACCTTAAAATTAACACAAAGGCATCAAAATGTGACCGGCTTCTCCTCCAGGACCCAGCCTTGCCTAAATCCAAACAATATATTCGATCTCTATTACTCGGTGAAATAACAGAACAGCGAAAAATTTCCATTTGTTTGCGCTAATGCGATCTTTCCTTTCTTTTACATTATCTCTAACCTGCTCTGCATGTGTACTATGCCAACATTTTTTAATTCTTTACGACGTTCTACTTTATCATCTACTCTTTGTCCTTTATTTCTGGCCCTGGGTGTGGACTCGTCTCGTGGGACGTACAAGTGTCTCTCTGAGAAAATCGCGTCTCGTCTCCTTCCAAGATTTTTTTATAATAGAGAGAAATATTATTAATTATTGGTAATAATTTGTTTTTGCAAGGCAGCAGCCAGCCATTACATTAATGCCAGTCCACCAGATTGCAAACACATTCACTCTTCCATATTGACCCAAACCATGCTAATTTTAAACTGTCATTCAAGCTAGCCTATGCATTTTTGAACTGTCATGGAAAGATACAAAGCACCAAAGTCTATCTTGAGATTTCAAACCTAGACTCAAAAGCTTTGAGGCAGAAATGCGAAACACAGCAGAACTGTGCCTGAATGATGATCATTACATACAAAAATTCAAATCCTTGTAAGAGAGAAGTTTACAACGCGCACAAAAACAAAGGGAAAGCAGCTGGAAAATTGTCTCAGCCACCATAAACTTTTAGATTTTCTGCCTAAACAGCTAAACTGTCTTAACAATAGGAATGTCTCTACAAATCAGAAAAGAAAATGGGAAGTGTGCCACAGCACAGGTAGTCTCCCCCCAGGCTACAAAGCAACACAATAAGGGCAAACTCATAAAGTGGAAGAAAAAAAAGTTTAAATAGGATGTGAATACAAGCGAAGCACTGCACATTTCGTGAGTAGGTACTCATTAACCAAAGATTTAACAAGGATTATTTATTGGCACATTCAACCCAGCCAGAGGGGATGCACAAACCAGTGTGTTTCTTCGTGCCGGTCCCAAGCCCAGATAAATGGGGAGGGTTACATCAGGAAGGGCATCCAGTGTAAAATTTTGCCAAATCAATATTCAGACAACAATACAAATTCCCATACCAGATCGGTCGAGCCCCGGGTTAACAACGACCACCACCAGTACTGTTAGCCAACACGGGAAATTGGACTACTGTTGGACGAAGAAGAAGAAGGAGAAAAAGAGTGGGGAGACGTGTCCGGAGGCAGGAGAAAAGTAAAGAGAGTGGAACTGAGGGTAGGAACTTTGAATGTTGGCAGTATGACTGGTAAGGGAAAAGAGTTAGCAGATATGATGGAGAGAAGGAAGGCTGATATATTGTGCTTGCAAGAGACTAAATGGAAGGGAAGTAAGGACAGGTGGATCGGAGGTGGATTCAAATTGTTCTATCATGGTGTGGATGGGAGGAGAAATGGGGTAGGAGTTATTCTGAAGGAACAGTACGTCAAGTGTGTTTTGGAGATGAAAAGAGTGTCAGGCAGAGTAATGATTATGAAGCTGGAAATTGGAGGTGTGATGATGAATGCTGTTAGTGCATATGCACCGCAAGTTGGGCGTGCAATAGGCGAGAAAGAAGATTTGGAGTGAGTTGGATGAAGTGATGAACAGTGTACCCAAGGGATAGAAAGTGGCAGAGAAGTACATAAGAGTTGTACAGGATATGTACGAGGGAAATGTGACAGTGGTGAGGTCTGCGGTAGGAGTGACAGATGCATTCATGTTGGAGGTGGGATTGCATCAGGGATTGGCTCTCAGTCCTTTCTTATTTGCAGTGGTGATGGACAGGTTGACAGACGAGATTAGACAGAAGTCCCCGTGGACTATGATGTTTGCTGATGACACTGTGATCTGTAGCAATAGTAGGGAGCAGATTGAGGAAACCCTGGAGAGGTGGAAATGTGCTCTAGAGAGGAGAGGAATGAAGGTCAGTAGGAAAAAGACAGAATACATGTGTGTGAATGACAGGGAGGTCAGTGGAATGGTGAGGATGCAGGGAGTAGAGTTGGCGAAGGTGGGGGAGTTTAAATATTTAGGATCAACAGTACAGAATAACGGGGACTGTGGAAAAGAGGTGAAATAGAGTGCAGGCAGGATGGAATGAGTGGAGAAGAGTGTCAGGAGTAATTTGTGACAGACGGGTATCAGCAAGAGTGAAAGGGAAGGTCTACAGGACAGTATTGAGACCAGCTATGTTATATGGGTTGGAGACGGTGGCACTGACCAGAAAGCAGGAGACAGAGCTGGAGGTGGCAGAGTTAAAGATGCCAAGATTTCCACTGGATGTGACTAGGATGGATAGGATTAGAAATGAGTATTTTAGAGGGTCAGCTCAAGTTGGACGGTTGGGAGACAAAGTCAGAGAGGCAAGATTGCGTTGGTTTGGACATGTGCAGAGGAGAGATGCGGAGTATATTGGGAGAAGGATGCTAAGGATAGAGCTGCCAGGGAAAAGGAAAAGAGGAAGGCCTAAGCGAAGGTTTATGGATGTGGTGAGAGAGGATATGCAGGTTGATGGGTGTAACAGAGCAAGATGCAGAGGACAGGAAGATATGGAAAAAGATGATCCGCTGTGGCAACCCCTAAAGGGAGCAGCCGAAAGAAGAAGATGATTAATTGGCACATTTAAAAAAATGGAAGAGTGATAATTCCTTACACACAACTGATTAAAAACCAGAAGGATGGTTTCTTGTTCAGAACAAGGTAAAGACCCCCCCCCCCAAAGCTGACCCCCCAAAGTTAACAGAGCAAAAGTCTCAATGAGGGAAAGTCCCACTAACTTGCCTGAGTGAGGAAGTGTCACAGAGGGGGATGGGAAAGTTGCACACTTGCATATATGTTTCACACCAGCAAACAGTGTAACCAAACAAACAAAAGTTTCACACCACCAAACAGTGTAACCAAACAATGGAGCCTTATATTGTGTAGTGAAGGCCACAGAAAATTACATTATAGACCTAGGAATCAGAGAAAGGAGGGGAGCATATTCTTTATTATTGAAAGGAAAACAGTGTCCTTGAGTATTAGTACTGGGTCTGAACAAATGGATGTTCTGCTACGACTACGAGTAAAGAGTCAGAGTTTGGCTACAATCTGCCATTACACTGTTTTGAATGTTAATCAAATCAACTTGGAAGTAATGCATAAACCCAGAAACAACCCAGTTGAAAACGAGCAAAACCAGAGTTAGAAAAAAGTGGATAAACAATTTGTGGACACACAGGAGAGTTACAAGAGCACAATGAAATAGAAACTTTTAAAATGGATGATGTATGACATTTGAGGACAAATAGCGAAGCCAATAAAAGGATCCTAGATTCTGTTTTTATAAGCTTGTAAAAGACAAATGGGTACTTACTGTTTAGTTTACTTACTTATGATGTTTAAATGGCTACTGCAAATACAACCTGTGTATGTATGTTTGAGTGATCATGCCCCGAGATGAATTGCTCCTCAAAGTGGGCCTCCATCACCTGATACTATCAAAACAAACCACATGACCCCACTTCCCTGTAACTAAAGTTGTAGGTTTATAAAATAGGTAATTGTTTAATATATTACTTAACCCTCAGTCATTACAAAACTAGCGTTTTATCACACAACACAAATTTTGCTTGTGTGTGGGGTAATTACTACAAACTATGCTACACTTCAGAACATGTGGCACTGAGAAAAGCTTTAGTGACTGGGGTTATGTGTCATAAAGTAAGGCAGATATGAACGGTGATCATACAACTGGGGGCTGCACTTTGATAGCCAGTCAATTTTACTAGCCTCTTCCATCAGATGTCCATTGTAATGGTTTGCATCATGTTTATTTCCACATTAGTGCCTTTTGATTCTGCACACATCATATTTACAAAGCTATTTAGAACTGGACCTCTGTCAGCATCACTGCTGAAAGTAAATCGGTTGGACGCATCATTCAACTTGCATTCTGTTTCTTTATCGAATGCTTTTCCCACTTTCAAGTGGGTTAGCTATATTTGACCAGCCTCCTCCAAATCTTGTCTATTGTACACCTGCTGGCCAGGTACCCCTTTCTATTTAGCTCTCCCTTTGCACAGTCAATCCAGTTTTACTTCAGTCATCCTCTTCTCCTCCCTCCCAAAACTATCATAGCCATGATTCTTCTGCCCACATTGTTTACCTCTCCTCTCATGCATATACCACTCTAACCTTCTCTCATGAGTTTCCTTTGAGCTTTCCGCAACTAACCGGTATCTAAGGTATCTCTGATTCCTTCTTTTTCTTAGCCAACTTTCCTCATTACCTGCGTTACTGGAACAAAACTGCCCATTCTCAAAATTACACCAATAGTTTACTAATATCACTAAATCCCCAAAGTCCAACATACCAACTGTGATCTGTCTGTTAATCGTCTACGGAACTGTAACTTGCATATGGGAGTCATTTATTTCCATTTTACCACAAGTCACTTAATTTGCATTTACATTCTGATTGCTTTCTGCAGTTTTGCTACGTTTAGTATATATACGATAAACGTCTTTCAAACCAATGCTACAGTACAACTTCTGTTCACACATTTCTCATTTATAACTCGCTTTAGATAAGAGTGCTAAAAAGAATAAAGTCGTTACTTACCATTCACTGTCAAAATCGACATGCAAAATTAACTGTTAACGGTTTTGCACAGTTTAGATTTGCGGCTGTCAACTGACGTAAAGTCGTTTTACATCTTTTGTCTTGCGGTGGTACTCGCTATGAAAACGTTATGTCACAAGGAAAGAGCGTCGCCGCAAACATGCAATAATAAGTGAATACAAGCTGCCAATGGAGTAAAATTGTTAACCCCAGCCTATGCTATACTTTTGGGAGCCATCAATCTGAGGGCTTACAGAAACTCTTACAAAGGTCTGGTACCACTGACACATTTTAAACTGGACCGTTTTTAAAACTTTGTAGATTTGCGTTTTCATGTTTGTCAGTTCTTTCTGTAGCAAACTTTCGGGGGAATCGTAACTACACCCCATCAGATCGGGTGTGCCCTTCACCAAAGCCACTTTCGCTCACATCACGTGAGCACTTTTCAGAAGTCGCCGTCTTTACAGAAGCAGGACGGGTCTAAAACAAAACGCGCTGTTGAAAAACAGGCCGAGGATAGGAAAATAACATTCACATCCACAAAAATAAAAACAAAACCAGCCTTGCTTACCTTCGGCAATGAGTTCCTCCACAGTGACCTGGTACCGGCCCACAGCAAACACCCTCCCGATGTAGTTGGTGACTCCAGAGCCTGAAGCGGAACCGCATCCTCCCCCCAGGCCACCGCTCTCCGACTTTGGCATACGAGAAAATTTCTTCATTTTGACAGGGGCGAATGGGCAGGTTGTTGGATGGAACTGTACGCTTGCCTTCCTTGACCGGCGATCGCTTCACTGGCACGCAGACACGAGGCTGCCAACCCACTCCTTTCGGCCACGGACCCCTCCTCCGTAATCTTAAAGTCAGAAGGAACTGCAACAATTCTGTTGATCACTTCTTCTTGCCTCTTCCTCGCCTTCAGCTCCTCATGCCAGCACCCCCCCACCCACCCCCAACTTCACCTGTGCTGCCCAAACTCCATTCAAAAGTGCGGTGGCCGAAGCAAGCTGGCGGAGAGGTCCAGGAACTTCACGTGACATAAAAAGAAAGCACACGGTGGCCAACTGCAGGCACTCTAGTCGAGACGGTACATCGGGCGTGTACTAATAGTCTCGGTACTGTTTTAAAGTCTTAAAAAAAATATTAGCACCGAGTAAAGAGAGGGCGTGATCTGCTGTGCCTACAAGTCAGAAACATCAACCTCTAAAGGAAACACCTCCCCCCTTCTCTGCACAGCCACTTCCCCCTTTTTTTCTGCACTGCCGTATCTCTTCAATGAGTGCTCCGCCACATCCTCGGCGCTATTCTGCAACATTCCACATATCGAAAAAGATTAATACCGGACCCCTCGGAGACGTTCAGCCCTTTGCCATTTCCCTAAACTCTCGACTCCCAATGCAAATCTGGGGGTGGTTTGTTATTGCCCAACACGGCTGACTGACAACCTAACCTTAGGCCCGTCACCGCCTTGTTTGTGTACTGATGAATTAATTGGTGAAGGCGCCTAGAGTGAGGCTGGGTTCTTGGGTTTGATTGGGCACAGTGATGACACTCAAAGACTTCCCGCCCTCCTCTTGCTCTGCCTCTCGGGCTTTCTTTTCTTTTTGGTTGAGAGAAGATTCGGGAGGTGCTGTGACAGCGCTTCAAAAGTGGTTGTTCCTGTTGTTACGCATTTTGTTCCATGTGTGAAATGAAACGGTTCAACTGCCATTCGCAAAGTTCAAAAAGAAACATAGCATAGCTGGTCTTATACGCAATGTCCACATTATGATACAGGGACGTTTTGTGTTGCTTGCGCCCGTGAAACTGACCAAAACAGGGACACGTGCCTCACACCACCGACCTATTCTCCAGTCTATTGCTAGCCGCCTCGAACTGTCAGGAAACAAACTGCTTGTAAAGATGCGACAAAAGCTCACGGCGAGGCGTTTAAATACGATTAGATCTCGGCGCTCTTAAACGCAGTGTCATTGTTATTTATTATTTCGTTTTTAAATTGGCCTCTTTTTTCGACCTTCAGAGTTTTACGAGGAAGGAAGTTAAGTGAGGTCATGATTTTTAGATAGTAAAACGTAAGGTTCAGTATTTTATACAACATTCAAACTATTGATTTTATAAGAACATGACGGCTTTGCCCATTATTGAAAAATAAGTTTAGTAAAAAATGCATGAGTCCACTAGTCATTCATTTTGGAAACTGATCAGTTTAGTTCAGCGTCGCAGGAGGATGGAGCCTATCCTGTTAGCATTGAACATACTGTAGAAATCTAATGGAGTTATTGTAGGGATCTGTACACAAGATATATTGGCAATTGTACTGGTACCAGTTCTTGCTCCAGAGACCAGCTATAGGAATTCATTTATGATTTTACAAGTTTCCATCTATAACTCAGATTTACAGTCAATGTCTACACCACCAATCTACCATTTTTAGATTTCAGTCTTTTTAGCAGCTTTTCAGGACTTAAAACCATGCTCTATTACAAACTGATTCACACAGTTGCCTTTTCTACAGCTACTTTCATCCCTGCCTTTCTAGAAATTCTTTCACAGTTCCTTAGACTCAATAGTTTCTGCAGTGATGAGGTGGACTTCTGTAATGACGCACTCAGAAGAGCCATGGGAGCCTTTTTATGTAACCCTCCCTTGTTCTCCTTCCATTGACCACCTAACCAACAAAAACTTCTCATGCGCAGCTCACTTCACAAAGGAAAGCCACATTTCTCATCAGGCACTTTGTGCTGTAACAGGAGTCGCTGTGTCACAAAAACGTCACCAACAATAAATACCCCTTATATCTGATCCCTCTGGCAAATTCAATATTAAACAACAGGTCTCCTACCAGTCTAAAAACATTTGCTGCATGTCTTGTCGAAGGAGTTCAGCCATCTACATAGGTGAAACAGGGATATGGCTAGCAGAGCTTTTCAGGAAGTATGTTCATTCCATTAAAGTGAAAAATCTCACAAAATTCTACTGTAGAACATTTGACATCCCTTGATCATAGCCACACTGATGTCTTTGTTTGCGTTCTTTCACAGGGCTTCAAAGAAAGTATTCAATGACAACCAGAAGAAGCTAAGCCCATTCTTATCTTCACTACCTGCACTTCACTGGAGACGAGCAAACTTAGGGATGACAGTGTGTGTGTTCAGCTAACGGTGGACAAGTTATCACTAGATTTACTGTAAAGATGACTCAGTAGTCTGCCTCCAAGAATATTTCTTTGGAAAACAAAGAACAAATATTTCTTCATACGTCATGACCAATTTTTGGGGCTGCTGCAGCTGGAAGAAACCTAGGCCAGCCATGAGCACGTTTTATTTTGAGATACCCCACAAGTGTTTAGATAAAGACAATGAGAATACAGTACATAGCATGAAGTAATATGATAAAGTATCATT
Source organism: Polypterus bichir lapradei (assembly GCA_026402145.1). Classification (NCBI taxonomy): domain Eukaryota; kingdom Metazoa; phylum Chordata; class Cladistia; order Polypteriformes; family Polypteridae; genus Polypterus; species Polypterus bichir. The sequence goes on from JANRMT010062835.1 coordinate 45,550,598, forward strand.
TTAATAGGAGGCAATCTTGCACTTACAGTATATCAAAGTTAATTGCAGGATGTTACAAGTATTTGTTTATATACAATGTATTTGATTTATTGTATCATGGGATGTTACAAGTATTTGTTTATTGATTTCACTCTATACACATTAATATGACTTGTGACATTCCCAAATCACGCTTAATACAGCAATCCAAATCCAGCAATCCACTACTCAGTCGAGGAATGGCAAGAGCCTGTCCTGCAGTACTGGGTAAAAGGCAGGGGATTATTACAAATGGGACCAGAACCATGGACAGAATGCTAATCTATTGTAAGGCCACTTAAGTAATGGTATACTGTTGTGTACATACTACAATGCAATCTTTACTTACTTGATGCTGAGGCAGTAACATAGCATCAACAGGCAAAGGTAAAGACTGTGAACATATTATACATTGAATACAATGAGTAACTGTATGACAAGTGGACAAAAATTCACTAAATTTAATGGCACATGTGTTAATGGTCGTATGAGATGTTTAATAACACTTTCATATTTACTGTTACCATTCAGCCTGACCTGCATTGAAGGAAACCATAATTCCCAAAACACCCAACCAAACACTGAGGAAATGTGCAAACTCTACCAATAACAATGGCCAAGAAGGATTTAAACCTTAGGAGATATGAGGCAGCAGCACTAACCAGTCAGTCATGATTCTACACATTCTGTGTGCTTTATGAAGAGCATTGTGGAGAAGGCCGTGAGGTCCGATTTCAGAGGTGACAGTATGACAATACAAAATCCTGGCTCAATTAGATCACTGTTTCCGCTGGAAGCCTGTGAGACCACTGCACACCTTAACCCTAACCCGTTCCTAAATGACAAGGTCCCCAAGGTTGCTTCCAGACTGCTCTACTCGCAGTTGAGTAGCAGGGTTCCACTTCTCCCAGGAAAGGTACTAATGTCAGCTTGATTTAGTTCTTCTGACACACCCCGCCCCCCTGTCCACAATCCCTAATGGTCTTTTCCATTCTGTTGATTTGCCTACTGCCTCCATAAGCATTAGGATTCCACCTGAACCATTTGAGGACCTTTTACTGCCCAAACTGGAAAGTGCCTTTCTGGCAGTCCAAATTAGCCTCGCTTCTACTTGGATACCCTCACAAAATTGACTTCTGGTCATCTATGAGACTTCTTGGATTGCAGTCAGCTTTCTGTAACAAATGCCCTTTTACTTTTCTTTACCACCCAGATCAAGCAAACTGCGAACACATGGCTTGAGCCTAAAAAGACGGCTGCCATGACATTACACAACACGTTGAGCAATGTGCCCATTCCTCTAGCAAAACATGCCATAGCAACGAATGTAAACAATGCACAGCTTAATGCTAAGGAAAGTTAAAGAAAAACAAATTTAAAATATCATAGTTTCCATTTAAACATTACAATTTAGACTTTTTATAATTGTTTAACCTGAATTATATGGTCAGATATTATTTTAAGATTTCTGTAAAAGATATTTTGCAATTGATACTTTTCAAAAACTATTAATGCTTTTTGTTTATATCTTGTAGTGCTAATTAAGCAGTTTATGCTGCTTTTCCATCCCAGTTACACTTTTTGTTGTTTTAAAATCTTCTGCCTTTTTCATTATGGTTACAGGAACCACCTACCTTGGTTCAAGGTTTTGTTGGTTACTGCTTAGTGTGTGACATCTGCGGTAATAAAAATGCTTTCATTGGGACCCTGGGGACTCTTTGGTCACTGAATGGTCTTTACCTGCGTTATAAGCGCTCAAGGGATTGTTGCTCTGGGCACCATTTTTTACACATTTATTTTGGTTATTTAGCCTTGAGTAAAATGGCATCACAAACAAGATGCAAGCACTTATTCTAATAGTGGGGCATGCTGACTCAGAAACATTAATATCCACAGGAAAGGTAGATAGGCAAATGTCATTTAAACTGGAAAAATGGGTATTGTGCACAGCATAAAATAATGCAAGAAATAAAGAGGTACATTAAATGAAAGGACAAGAACAATAATTTACAGCCTTGTAATTTCCTTCAAGTGAGTAAGAGCACAAATATTTGTTATCTATACTTAATGTAATCAATATATTAGTAACACCTCAATTTGCATTCTTGACTATAATGAAAATAAACACATGGAACCATCCTGGTTCCTGATGTTAGTGGACACTAAAATATCACAATGGAGTGAGTTATTAAACTGTAGTAGGCACACAACCAGCAAAGATAAAGCAATGATATAAAATTTGTCCAAATGTTGACACTATTGAAACTGCTTTGGAGAGAGAAAAACATTATTTTTCCAGAAAACCTTTTCATGTTTAATTTATAAATTTTCTTCCTTTGCCTTCTTTTCTATCAATTACTGGTGGAAAATTAAAACACTGTGACACCCTAAACAGTTTCAACAGGTATGAAATACTAAGAGTGGCACCTTGATCAATATAATTTCTTAAAAGTGCTTAAAGAAGCATATTTTAATGAAGCAGCCCAGCTGTTCATTCAGCTTATTTGAATTTGATAGATTTGAAGGAAGGTCAGGAGGTGAATAGTCCAAAGTTTTAAGAGATGAAGGTGAAAAGAATGGTAAAAAAAAAAACTAGCATAGGTTTTAAGCCAGGAGGACAAAAGTTCTGAATACCAAAGCCTAAAATGTTAACCAAAACTCATATTCCAGAAAACAGAAGACAAAGATCTTAACTATAATTAATAAATCTATTCCCTAACTTGCACAAGTGATGAGTGATTCATTGTTCTTGGAGAAATTTTCCAAATGTTTAGATACCGAATGCTGTGCTCTGCCATCTGTTATAATGGCAGTGCAATGATGTCATAAGCTAAAGCCATTTGACTTGGACACCATTACTATAAACATTGTGGCCATGACCATGGCGATGAAAAACAGATACAAAAAACATGAGAGTAATATCAAAATGTAAGCAAAAATAGCATTGTGTCATTAGGTTTTGTGTGAATTCATTTGGTATTTTCTGAGTCTTGAATGCTGTTTTTTTTATTTTTTTCCTATTGCTTTGAGAGCCATGGTTGGTGCTGCCTCCCGCATTGCTAGGGGTGTGGCTTCTAGGGTTGTGACCTGTGGGTAATTGGCAAGATGGGATAAAAGGTCAGCTATAGGTTCTTTCGGTTATCCAATCTGAGGATACAAACTTTTTAAATAAATAAAATAAACCTTTTGTTATTGTGATTCTCACAAGTTTGGTTTGGCCTCTTTGCCTGTTTTTTTTTTTTTTTTACTTAACTCTCATTTGTCATTAGGATATGGCAGTTGGTTTTATTTGTTTTGGTTTTATATTTTACACGGTTCTCCTGGTTTAGCACAGTAAATAAGGTTGTTATGTTTCAGCCAGGGTTTATTTCCTAGCTTAAGTATCTTTTCCTTTTTTGTTTTTTTGTTGTATTTTAAATTATTATTTTAAGTAGTTTTGTTATTATGCAATTTTTCTAAAATATTGTTTGTTCTGTTATTTATGATTTAGTTTTTATATATTGTATAGTTAAGTTGCATCAAAGTATTTTGTATTTCATTGGTGGAGCCCCCAATAGGCGGGGCCATCATAATGTCACTGTTGCAAGACCAGCCTTACCCTTTACATTGAAGTTGTGGAGGTGATCCGAGAAGATCTTCATTGACTGTTAAGGGGTGCATCCATCCATCCATTATCCAACCCGTTATATCCTAACTACAGGGTCACGGGGGTCTGCTGGAGCCAATCCCTGCCAACACAGGGCACAAGGCAGGAAACAAACCCCAGGCAGGGCGCCAGCCCACCACAGGGTGCGCACACACACACACCAAGGACAATTTAGAATCGCCAATGCACCTAAACTGCATGTCTTTGGACTGTGGCAGGAAACCGGAGTACCCAGAGGAAACCCACGCAGACACGGGGAGAACATGCAAACTCCACACAGGGAGGACCCGGGATGCGAACCTGGGTCTCCTAACTGCGAGGCAGCAGCACTACCACTGCGCCTAAGGGGTGCATATCTGTGAGTATTTTATTTATTATAGTGTCTGTTTTTTGCTTTCTTGAAATTTAACTTGTTTGCATTGGATTGCTTTTTCAGGCATACCCTTCCCTTTCAGTTTATTCTTTCCCTTGTTTTTTTTCATTATTGATTTTTTTTTTTAATTTTTCATTAATAAAGATTCTTAATTGGACTTGTCCTTTAAGTCAGATGTCCTACAGTTTCCTCTCCTTTGGAAGTCATGTTTATAGATTTAGCTCTGCAAAAGTATTTTTGAACAGCTAAAAATAAAGTGGGACTGAGAAGGCCCTTGAAGCCTGCCTGAGAAGACAAAGCTGCCTTGCACCATTGTCACTTTCTGCATGAAGTTTGAGTGTTCTCGCCACATGGTTTTTGTCTGGGTATACTGATTTCCACTTAATTTCAAAGACATGAATATTAGATGAACTGGTGACTCTAAATTGACAGGGTTTGGCTTACTGGGGTCCTGCCCAGGTTAGATTTTTGCCATGTACCTAATCCTTCTTGGATGGGCTACGGCTGTGACTCAGCATTAGGTCAAGAAAATGGATGAATGGACACATTCAGGCCATTACTACAGCACAGTGTTTGCTGCCTCACAGAACTTAAATCATAATTTAAGCATCACAAATGTCTTTTGTGTGAAGATTTCAAATTCACCCTCTACTGTTATGTTGGATGACTACTCTTAAATCAGAGTGCAGTTATTATTGTAAGACTGCTTTTGGATAGACTGGTGTTCCCCTGTCCAGTGTCGGTTTCTGTCCAGCCTCTCTTTTCTGCTGGGACAGGTTTGGAGACCCCAACCAAATAAAAACAGATTATGAAATAAATGGATAGAAAAATGTGGCCCTCACTTATTTGAATGTCTGTAATCACAGAGTCACTCTTTATCTTAACAGAAAGGGAAAGATACTAGCATTACATTTATCTACCAAAGCAAATGATTAAATTAGCCATGCTATTTGAGAACTTATCTAAAGAGAAGATCAAAAAAATAATCACTGCTTGAGGCCTAGAGTTGCCGGCTTCTGAATTATAACTTTAAAAACTCACACTATCAAGAACCAAAATGCTGAGACAATAAATACATGTGCTGTGCATTTAAGTCTCTGATCCTGTTTCTAGAATGCTTTGATCTTGTTATTAAAACTAGTTCCAAATGCTAGACTTTGATGCAATTTGATCAACCAAATTGCTTTACTTTCTTTAGATCATTTTTATAACCTCACACAAGGTTGTTTTTTTGATTAGACTGCTGTTCTGGCAGTCTTCCAACTGTATGTTTACTTGAGGGCTTTGTGACCTCCCTAACACATTTATCAGAGCTTTTTCAGTGTAAGACAAAAGAACACAAGAAACATCTGTATACAACAGGAAGGCCAATACAATACGGCCTCATCCAGTATTGCCCAGGCTATATCTAAATCTTCTAACTGTGGTCCAAAATTTCAAAAATAGGTAAAATTTACATTATAAATGGCGAAATAGCTTAACTGCATGCTTTAAGCCATATGAATGGAGAGCCTACATTACAGAGAACAAAATGAAGGCACTAGGGTCACTACAATATGGAGCTGGAGCCCCTGAATCGGCTTTAGGCAGAATTATAGGAAGCTCGCAAACAGGCCAGCTGGGTCAAACCATAGTCCTGGGCAGGATTTCCAGTTGCAAGTATTTCTGTGTACTCTAAACCCATGACAATACTGTTTGTAATACTATTATACAAGTGTCCTATTGACCATACCTCAAGGTTAGTTGCAGAAAATCTTTACTGGAATTCCTGGCCCTTAAAACATTTTCAATATTTACGTTTTCAATAACTTGTGGGACCACAAATTTTGGTAAGATGTTTATGACCTTTAGTGGTTTTTGTGTCCTCGGCTATCCTCATGGAGGAATATACTGAGATACAGTAATAAACTCATTGTCACTAGTAAGGTGACTGCTTTGCTGAAGTAGTGACAATACTGTTTTTGTCATAATGGAGCAAGGACCCCACCTGTTAGATTCAGTAAAAAATGGAATATCAAGTCAATCAGGGCAACCAGAGTTCATTTTACTTGTTTAGTTTTATTTGTGAGGCCCTCATATTGTTTATTCCACTAATGTATATGCACTTTATTCATGACTCAAATGAAATACCCTGGTTCCCCAAACACAAAATACATAAACAGAATGAAAAATTGAACTGCTCTCCACACAAATACAAGACTGTGCTATGAGCTGTACCAACTCAAGCAGTATAATATAAATTGTTCCCTCAGAGATAATATTTAATGCTGGCCATCCATTATTCTTTTGTTGTGGTATTGATTTATGTGGGGGTCTGAAACTGTCCTGGTAGCATCAGAATTACTGTAGCAACCAACCCTAATAGGAGGACAGTCTCCTAGTAATGATCATATTGAGTAATTTAATTGCTCTCTATATATAAATATATATATATCCATCCATTTTCCAACCCGTTGAATCCAAACACAGGGTCACGGGGGTCTGTTGGAGCCAATCCCTGCCAACACAGGGAGCAAAGCAGGAACCAATCTCGGGCAGGGCGCCAACCCACTGCAGGACACACACACCCACACACCAAGCACAATTTAGAATTGCCAATGCACCAAACCTGCATGTCTTTGGACTGTGGGAGGAAACCGGAGTACCCAGAGGAAACCCACGCAAACACAGGGAGAACATGCATATATATACTTCCTAGCTTATTCTAACATCCATACTTCATTATTTGCTTTTATTTCCATTTAATATTGTGATATTCTTGTAGAAATTTGCAGTATATTTAATATATTGACTACTGCTGTTACTGTAAATGTGCCTTGATTTGGTAGATAGATAGATAGATAGATAGATAGATAGATAGATAGATAGATAGCTGATTGATTATGGTGCTTCTACTGCAGTTTAGATATTTTCAGCAGTAAAATACACAGAACAAAGTGTGTTCTGATTATACCTAATCTCTAAAGTTTAAAATTAATAAAATAGCAGAAATTCAGCATAGTCAAACGATGTGTTGTATTAGTCTCATGTGAGGTGGTTAAAAATACCACCTGTAGTGCTCCCTGGAGCCCTGTACAGGGTGGTCCAGATCTAATTATGCATATCCAGATCGTCTTGATGACTTTGATTTATGCAGGGACGATTCCAGTTCAACGCAAGACGATTCTTCATGTCGTCAGTTCGCACACTTCTCAATGGTCCAGGATTTTTCGGGTGATTTTCTATGTAATAAACTTAATAAGTTACAGCGTAATGAAAATTGCATAATTAGATCTGGACCACCCTATAGAATTAGCTTTGGGCCGAAGGTGCTCCACAGCTGTCTGAGGGTTTCAAACAGAGGCACTGTTAATGATGGCCATCAGTTTAGCAAATAGCCTCTCGCCTCTTCTAGTGACTCCATAAAGTCCAGTCTAATCATTTACACAGATAAAAACATTTTGATTTAACTTTACAAGCACAATATTACTTTTTCTCAGTTGACCTCCCTAACACATCACTGTGAAAAAACCCACACTTACAACCACAAATGGAAAGAACATCCATTTAAACAGGGTGAATAGGAAGGCAGCCAGGGTGGTGTTTTGGAGGGCACATATATCACTGATGTTATTAAATGTGTTTAATAACAAGATAAATTGGTTGATTAAGTACAGTAATTATGTTTATACATAGCAGCCTTCTGATGTAATATATAAATATAAATTTATAATAAATAATAAATTCATTAAAATTCTTTAAGTTGTAATTCCAGGGTGGTCTAAAATTTTTCCCATTTGAGGGAATATCTAATTAATTGAGTAAAGCAAAAGGGTTCAGGACAAAGCTGATATAGTGACACAACATTGCCAAAAAATAGGACTACATTATTTTCATTTGTAAGAAAAATGCATTGTTTTCCTTATTTTGGGGGGACACCTTTGACAGCTTGGCACATGTTACTAAACCAGTCCAGATTTCTTCTTTTGCATACATTTTCATTTTCATTTACATAACTAGATTAAAAATCCATGCAAAGTGAATTAGCCCCCCTGATCAAAATGAAGAGAAGAGTGAGGTCTTTGACACTCCCCTCTTATCTAATTTCCGTTCAATTCTTATGTCCACTTGAGCAATTGTTATTCTTTATTTCCACGTCTTGCCCTTTTCTCTGCCTATATGTGTCCATTTAGGCCATATAGAGATTCTCATGATATTTGGCCCGGGTGTCAACCAAATGACATGCTGTGAGAAGCATCTTCCCCTACAAACATGTCCAGTTAATATTTTATTATGTTTGAATCATATAATGCACTTCATAGTTCAATGGCACGTAATAAATATTTACAATCTGCCCTACTAAACACTCTTAATCCAGATTACATTTCTGGGGGTTGACCCTATACTGGAAGCTTTGGGCACAAGGTTGGAACTTCTAAGAATGCATGTACACTGTATATACTAATATCCCATTTAAAACCTGTCTTATGTGAATAGTAACCATTCTATTGAGGATTTCACCAGTAAGTTCTAAACAACATGTACTGTTTTATTATACTCCTCCTCATCTCTATTATATATTTAGGTTTCTCTTACTGCTATAAAGTCATATTTATTTATATTTAAACCTCAATTCATTTATTTTTTAAGACTGTTAGAATTAAACCAAGCAATTTTTCTCCACCTGCAACTTTTATATATACCCCTTTACATGGTTGTACAGATTCCACCTGTTCCCAAAGGCACTCCAATGACACATAAATGTGTGCTTCTTGACACAACGCCAAGATCTGAGCCATATATTCAGCCTTTACATTCTCCTCCATCTTACCTGATTTGACACATGGAACAAAAGGGGCTTCACAATACACTCGTACACCTAAGCATTTCACTCAGCTCTTTAAATTAGTCATGAGGAACTGACAACTTGTACTTGTCAATGAAATTTTTTCCTGTACGCAAAGAAATCGACACATATAAGAACATAAAAAATCTGACAAACGACGGAAGACTATTCAGTCCATCCAGCTTGTTTATTTAGCTAATAGCCAAGCTCTCCCAATATCTCATTCAGATACCTCTAAAGGTTATAAAGGTTTCTGTTTCAACTACAAGTCTCAGTAGTTTGTACCAGACTCCCACAACTCTTTGTGTAATGAAGTGCTTCCTGGCTTCAATCCTAAATGCACTTACCTTTAAATGTCCAAGATTCTCTGTTGCTGGTGCAAAATTACACTCTTACAAATATGGGTTCTTTAATGGACCTTTATAGTTCTTTCTTGGGCTGTGTTGTTTAGAACCATTGCTTGACAAAGCACCATTTCATTCTGGAATGGGTTCTTAACATATGAAGCTGTCTTTTGTGTTTTGAAAAACTTCCAAATATGTAGAAAAAATGGAAATCTTTAATTTATGGTAGGCTATCTAGCAGGATATTAACAGATTAAGAAAACCTGGACTTACCCTGTGTGATTGTATGCAGCAAGAGTCATTTTAAAATCAGGACCCATTGTTTTTTTTTTTACAAATCTGTTACCATCTATACATGGATATTTACTGTATAGAGCCTGTTGCAGATATAAATATGTACATTTTTTCTAGACCCCCATGCGGAAACCAAAAATGGTTCTCTTCTTGCATCACTCTGAGGAACCACTCTGGCACCTTTATTTGTAAGAGTGCAAGCGTCTCTCTCCATATAAACCTGGTTCTGCTACTATCAATACTACCTTCTTCCTATGGTTTGGTTTATAAGTAACACACTGGGGCTCCCACCACCTCTAAGGTATCAGGTCTAGAGAAGCTGCCTCCGGACAGGGAGCACATCTCATTTGCCCATAATGTTTAACCGTGATGCACCTGTGTCTAACTCTTCAGAGTAGAATCTCCTTCCTCTGGGTGAATTCCCAAGGTTTCCTATTGTAACAAAAGACCGAACCTCCTCTTCAAATGCAGCAACCCTGAAACCAAGGTTCTAGATAAAATGGCATCTCTCGAAGATGACGGCCTCCTGGTAGTAAGCATCTATGAATCCAAACATCATGCAGGACTTAACATTGCTGTGACTTCATTTTAACAGTTTTGGCTGAACCTTTTATCTTCTTTTTTAAGTAAAAATTTATATATGGGTTTAAAACGTTCAATGGTTGTTTAACACCTTTTGGCTCACTCTAAGAGCCTGTATCTGTTGTTAACACTTAATCAACTATAAGGCTATGCAAGCAACAGGACAACTCTCCCCGAAAATAATAGTATGGAGATGGCATCAGTTATGATTTGAGTCATGGCTGTTAATTCACAAGGGACTGCATGTTAAAAGAGTCCTCTCCTGGGGGCTCATGTATAAACGGTGCGTACACACAGAAATGTTGCGTACTCCCATTTCCACGTTCAAATCGCGATGTATAAAACCTAACCTTGGCATAAAGCCACGCACATTTCCACGGTAACTCATACCCTGTCGTACGCAGTTCTCTGCTCGGTTTTGCAGACTGGCAGCACCCAGCGTCAAAGCAGTGCTACTGTTCCTGTGTGGTTACCCTTTCTTTCTTAGATGCACATTCCTGATGCGGCTTTATAAATACACTGAAACTAACTGTATATTGTTTATTAGTGTAATGCATCTGATTGTAATTAACCTGTAACAATATAATGGTCCAGGGAATAGCCATAGTATTCCAAATACCATAGCTGCTTTAGCGTTGTTACTCTCACTGCACCTTCTTTTTCTGCTTTCAGCTGCTCCTGTTAGGGGTTGCCACAGCATATCATCTTTTTCCATATTACTCTCACTGCACCACTCGGAGTATTTATATCACTGTATCTGAGTGGGGAATCACAGCAGCAGCTGATCGGAAAGAGAATTATCGGGATACAGCATCAAGCACACACTGCCTCAGCCACGGCAAAACGCTTCAGAGTCTTTCCTGTACAGACGTCGCGGTTCAGAAACAGTTTCATCCTAAGAACTTTAAACACAGTCAATCAGTTCATCAATTGCTCCTTGTAGAACTGTTTGTACTTATAAGTACAATCACCTCACTGTAAACTTGCACTTCAGTTATAATATTGCACAACCTGCGCCACTTTATAAAGCGTATATTTACATATGATGACGATATCATTTTTAAGATGAAATGCAGCAAAATATGTTGATTATATTATACAGATAAAAGTAACTTCATTTAAATAATCTGTATTGTTAATAATTAAACATGTGAGGACACGGTGCCGCAGCTCTAGCTAGTTCACAGATTGATCCTGATTGATTGCTGTATGCTGGAAGGATAGATGGATAGAATAATTAAACATGTACTATGAAGATATTTCAATGTTCCTTAAAAGTTTTGAAGAATCATCATTGTAAGCTTAAGCTTGTAAGCTTAAGATGGCGTAACATCTATTACAGAGCTGATTGTGTGGCGATTGGGTATTTGGAGAAAGAAAAGTAAGGACAGGAATTGGGGGTTAGTACGTTTGAAAGAGACAGTACCACCACCATGTTCCCATGTTTAATAACATGCTTTCATTCCTATCATCATGAAAAATATATCATGTATACATCTCAGTATTTTAAATATTCAGACAGCTGTAATATCACGAATGTAATGGATTCTGTGTCCTGTTGGAGGAAGAGAAAGCTGGTTTAACAACCACATAGTGATTTACACACAAAGCACAAAGAAGATCAAATACAAAACAAAGCATTTAATGTGTTACTTCAGTTACGATGGGATTTGAGAAACTAGTAAATTAATCGATTTTAAGATGAAGTTTATGATGTTCTACTTTAATAACAAACTAAACTACGTGATTAAAGTGAAAATTTCGAGATTAAAGTTGACATTTCGTGCTTTTTTCCCCACTGTGTGCCTATTTTTTTTCCTCTGTACCCTAATAAGCTTTCATACGACACTCAGACGTTGGGTTATGACTTGCCTTTTCACTGCGGCTTGGATATGTGACAACTTTTTTTATTTCGGGTACTGTGCGACTTTGTGGACTTGACCTTTCGAGTTTCTCCGACACTCTGTCACTCGATCAACTTCCTTTTGTTAATTATACCACTGTTTAAACCAACAAATAGTAAGTTTTTCTTTGCCTCCACTTGGTATTTGCTGAAATTCTTATATTTTCCCCCGTGCTTTTCCCATTGTCTTTTCACAGAAGGCTGAGCTTAAGGGCTATTTATATTGATTTGCATATTCATAGAGGCGTAATTCTGGGAGGAGTTGGGGCGGGACAGAAGGCGCGTGCATGAGCGTTACTTTTCACGCTGACCGGGATTTATGTAGTGGAAGAACATGGAAGTTGGAGTACGCACAGATTCCTGCGTCTAGACATTTCGGCTTTTGTGCTTACGTCATGTTATAATGCAAATTCTACGCACACGATTATGCATGAGGCCCCAGGAGAATAAAGCATGACGTCATCATTACACAGTATTCCCTGATGGGTGTAACACCAATGCACAAAATTTCATTGCTGGTGGCACAATCAAGATTGAAAGAGTCAGTTTTGAGTGATGAGTTCTCCTAGAGATGTTACTTGTAAATTCATTATTGAGATCTAGATAGATAGACAGATTGTGAACAAGGGGAAATTCACATACTCTAGCAGCTGCATACTGATAAAGAACAATATTAAATTAAAGAGTGATAACAATGAAAGTATAACAGACAGACAATAATTTTGCATAATATTAACGTTTACCCCCCTGGGTGGAATTGAAGAGTCGCATAGTGGGGGGAGGAATGATCTCTTCTGTCTGTCAGTGGAGCAGGACAGTGACAGCAGTCTGTCGCTGAAGCTGCTCCTCTGTCTGGAGATGATCCTGTTCAGTGGATGCAATGGATTTTCCATTATTGACAGGAGCCTGCTCAGCACCTGTCGCTCTGCCACGGATGTCAAACTGTCCAGCTCCGTGTCTACAATAGAGCCTGCCTCCCTCACCAGTTTGTCCAGGCGTGAGGCATCCCTCTTCTTTATGCTGCCTCCCCAGCACACCACCGCATAGAAGATGGTGCTCGCCACAACTGTCTGATAGAACATCTGCAGCATCTTATTGCAGATGTTGAAGGACACCAACCTTCTAAGGAAGTATAGTCGGCTTTGTCCTTTCTTACACAGAGCATCAGTATTGGCAGTCCAGTCCAATTTATCATCCAGCTGTACTCCCAGGTATTTATAGGTCTGCACCCTCTGCACACAGTTACCTCTGATGATCACGGGGTCCATGAGGGGCCTGAGTCTCCTAAAATCCACCACCAGCTCCTTGGTTTTGCTGGTGTTCAGTTATAGGTGGTTTGAGTTGCACTATTTAACAAAGAATCTAGATATGAGCAGGACACGAATGTAGGATTTTTAATATATTGTGTATATATACAGACTTGTGCAAGTAGGAAACCACTAGTAGAATACAAAATAGGCAATAGCAATCACAAGTGGAAGAGGGTGCTGTTGTTAACACTTTCTCTTTTTATACTGCCAGGACCGAACCTACACTGGAGCATTGACATTTTGGACGTTGGTCATTCTCTGGAAGTCCCCACTCTTACTTCCGGGACTTCATTTAAAGATTGGCCACAATGAAAGTTAGCATTCAGTACTGGAACCAGCTACCTGTGTGTCATCATGGTGCAGTTGCAGTGACCTAAATTAATCCTCATGACTGACCTTAATGGTCCTGTGTATCTTTTTTGTGCAATATTTTACACTTCTTTTTGTCTTCATTATACACGCCATATTATCTTCAGGTTCCCCAAATGTTCTTCCTGTGCTTTTCACCTTACTACTATGCAGTATACTATATTGTTCATGCAGACTTCATTCATGATTAGGCCCTGCAGTGAATTGTGTCTAGTCCAGTTTTTTCCAGCCTTGTGGCCCTGATTTGAATTAAGCAAGTTTGAGAATGGTATGTTATGCTATGTTGTTAAATATTGCATTATAATAAGTAATTAAATAGTCAGAAAAACATTTAGGGTTACATCGTATTCAAGTCACATGAGAGAATCTGTCTAGATAATAGAGAAAGAATCACTAAAATACATAAGTGTTTCCAAAAAGCAATGGTTACATGCTTAATTGAGGACAACATTAATAAATGTCTACTGTATTCTAAAGAACCTTTGAACTGTTACTTGCAAATTTTTAAGTCAAATGTCACATTGTTTTCACATTGTTTTATGGCAAGTGGGTTAGAATTCTTCCAGCTGAGTAAAATAAGATAATGTGTGAGCAGTGCAGTGTACGTTATCACAACAGATTATTTATTAGTTATTAATGTCCCATTGGACATTACTCCAATTACTCCAAATCGAGGATTATTGTGAACAAAAGTCTGATAAGTAACCAAAGATCTCAGTAGGAGATATTCTCAAAACGCATGACCCATTGAAGCCGATGCCTGAGAACATCACTCAATAACAAGAGTTTTTATCTGGATAAATTTGAGATAGTCTCAGTCAAGAAAAACACATACAAGTGGTTCTTAATTTGTAATTGATGAAGGGCTGGGGCACGTGGTCACTGTCCCATGATGAAGTGTTTGGGGGTGGGGGGGAAACAATGGGATTATAGCACCACACCACAGCAATGTTAACGGTGGATTACATCAGCAGCCTAATAAATACATGAAATCAATACTGTTTACCATATACTTGGACATATAAATGTAAATTATTATGTTACTGCAACATCTTGCAATCTTACATTGTTTCACTGTCCACACTCTGCACAGCACATTCATATTGAGAGCTTTTGCTCTCCTCAACTCCATCTGATGTGTCTTTGTCCCCGTTGCATCTTTCTCATTCCTTTTACAGTATTTCTCAGACTTCATGGCCACATCTATACCCACTGTGCAAAAAACAGCTTTTTTGATTTTTTTTTCAATTTTTGCAGCTTGCAGTGCTGTTGCATTACCTTTTTCTTTTTCACATTGGCCAATCATAAAATTGATACGTTTATTAAACAGCTTAGTTAAAGTCTGTGTTACAACCTTTGTATAAACTTTAAATCTCTAAACACAATTATTGCTTGTTTAGAGGATTTTGACAAACTTCCTTCAAAGAAATGAAAGCAAACTGAAGTTTCAAGTTATGTAACAAGCAAATTAACAGTGTGGTAAAAGGCAGTTGTTTACAGCTTAAGAGGATTGCCAGTCTGAAATCTGTGCATTTGTTTAAAGACTGTTTCTTCTTGTTTTGATTATTGTAATTCTTTTTATTTGGGTGTTCGTCAATCTTCTGTATCCCGTCACAGCTGCTCCAAAATACACTGAATTTCCACTGAATTGGTGGTAATTACGGATCACGGGTGCACAAAGGGACACATTAAGGAATGAATTAGTGTAGAATTCACTCTTCATGGCTATGGTAGTTTAATTTCTTGTGACCAACTTCAAAGTATCAAGTGCACATGTTTGAAAACCAGTAGAAGAATTGAATATTAAGTGTCATGATAATCCTTCTGGTTAGACCTCCGAAGAATTATTTTTTTTTTGATCTATGGCCATTTTGTATGCCTAATGAGCAAAATTACAAGCATGTGCAGTTTTTAATAGTGCAATTTATTCACATAGGACAATAGTTTAGCTATTTACATATATTGAGTACAAACTTAAATTTATTTAATGAAGTGGAAAAGTAACCACATTTTACTCTATAAAAAGTATTTTTCTGCATCTTAAGTTTAGGAAGGTATGTTGATGCTATGTATATTATTCATTTATATAAGTATATTATGATATGGAAGAAGATGATCCGCTGTGGCGACCCCTAATGGGAGCAGCCGAAAGAAGAAGAAGATTATGTTGGATATATGTCAATGATTACTAACATTATGCATGATTGTACCAAATAAATAATTTTAAATCAATTATAAGTAGAATAAGAATTAAGGAAGCAGGTAAAGACATACTCAGGCAAAGTCCAAAAACAAAGAGCAGGCAAAAACTAAGACTGAAAATAACATGAACTGATACAGTGGTTGTGAGGTCAGATGAGGAGATCTAAAATGCATTATAAAAAGATGGAAATCAAGAAACACAGGACCAGATAAATGACAGAGCATCAAAGAAACAAAAAATGACTCAAACAGAAATAGGGAGCTCATATAATTGCATCAATAAAACGCAAAAACTTTGCCGGGTATTGGTCAGATAATTATTGTTGTCAGGCAACTATAAAAAACAAACAGCAATGAGTGCAACTAAGAACAGGGCATGACAGCACTCATCCCTTAAGGATGGCTTCTGGGACCCCACACCTCAGCCATTGAAAAAAAAACCAGTGGGTAGACTGCCAAGGAAAAGGCAGGGTAAAGAGGACACTATGCTCCAATGTTGTGATTGCTCTGGCTTAGTCACTGCCTGGGCACAAAGCAAGGCTAGTAAGAATTTAGGAAACCCAAATAGGTGATAGAAAAAAGTATGGAGCAGGCCAGGTTCATTAAACACAGTTTGGGAGCCAGATCTGTATGAACACCAGGTGCCACTAGCTGCTAGGAGGAGGTCTAGGAACCTTGTATTCTCCTTAGCCCTGAAATTGTCTTTCTCAGAAGGATTTCCATATAAGGTTCAAAAGGACGTTTTAGAACTCAACAAAGGGAAACTGGAGCGAAAGTGGTCTCTTAGCAGAAAGAAGAGAACCCTAAAGGGGTGGGGGGGTCCTTGATGCAAGGAGTGAGCAAGAGAACAGCTAAGATAAAATAGTGATAGAGCCACCATACCAAGAAGATAGGTGGACAAAAGATTGAAAAATAGTTAAATCAAGGGAACAAAAAAATAGACTCAAACAGAAACTAATAGAAAGCAAAGGGAAAATTGTTATGATTTAGGAATTATTGAACATGCAAAGCCACATTTTGCACATATTTTTGTACTCATTTGTTATTATCTTCTATCATTATCTTTATAACATGTTTTGCCTTCTGACTTGGTATTTCTCTTCCATACGAAGAGGTATGCAAAAATTCCCAGAACTGTTAAAAAAAGAGAAACAAATATTATAAAACTTACAGTGATTCCAATTTAGTCACTTTCAAAATACTCTGCTTGATATGCTATACACTTCTCTCAGTGCTTCCTCCATTCCTGGAAATGTTACCATGTCTTGAACTTCCTGCATTTTTCCCTTCAGTCTCATCTTTAATTATGTGCCAAAATATCATAAAGCTGATACTGTCTTTTTCAGGCATTGTTTATTATCCTGCTCTCTTATGTCTCTTTTTATCATAACAACCCCTCTTTCTTTTAAATAATTTCTGGTCTCTTTGGTATGTTTTGGGTTTCGGGGTGAGCCTAAGAGCGCCACTCCTGTCAACAAGAAACGTAACATTAAACCTGAACTTCAGTTATTGAAAGCTGGAAACCGAAGGGTTGTTGTAAAAACAAATGTGGCTCATTGACGGACTCAGTAAGAAAAGACAACAAAAGGTAAATTTAGTTACAAGATATGGTGTCAGCACAACTATGAAAATATTAACTACCATGTTCATATGTGGCTCCTTCTGTTATTATAATATTAAATAGATTTTTTATCCTGGGACTCTTTCCTTCTGAATTATCCTTCTGAATTAATGATAGAGCAGGACAAAAGAGGAAAGAAACTTTCACT
Source organism: Polypterus bichir lapradei (assembly GCA_026402145.1). Lineage (NCBI taxonomy): Eukaryota > Metazoa > Chordata > Cladistia > Polypteriformes > Polypteridae > Polypterus > Polypterus bichir. The sequence goes on from JANRMT010062835.1 coordinate 45,568,233, forward strand.
TTCACTTTCAAAGAAACGTAAATTAGCTAAGTTGTTATTAGCAATTAATTTTTCCTGGAAATGAGGGCAGTGAGCTGTTACCTAGAGATCACAGCTTGCCTTCATGCAAACAAGCCACTGCCTTGTGATCTGAAAAAGACCTCTTGACTTGTCAGAATTCATTTCGTTCAAGTCTGTAATTATGTCACAAAATCATGATGCCATTTCATGTCATCAACCTGCTTCCAGCCTTCACCTCTCCAGCTCACTTGTACTTTCTTTTTCCTTATAGGAAGCATTTAAGCATAATTAATGAACATAAGGTACATTGCTGTCAAAGTAAGACAAGAGTCACTAATGGTATTATCTGTAGGAACATTCCCTTAAGCTTTCAGGATGGAAATTGGGTTTTATTCTTCTCGTGTGCAGTTTATCCCTGGCCTCTCCTAGGTTTATTTCTAAAGGTGACATCATATTTCATAATATCTAGTTGAAGGGGAAGTTAAACTTGATTACTGAGTAGATGATCTTGTTTCCCAAGTATGTCAATTTGCATGACAAGAAACTACAAGGCATAACAAATTACATGCCTTCATGATAAACTTAACTGTACAGTTTCATATTTCCAAAGTATTGTGTGCTCATCCCTTTTTTTAACAGTCAATAATGTTCTACCTGAAAGGGCAATGGCTTTAAAGGTACTATATAGCGAATTCAGCAGAAATCTGCAGTTTTTTTCCTCTCTCATCTGCTTTGCAAGATCCAAACCACCCGGTTTCCTTATTTTTCTTTCCTGCATTATATGCACTGTACTTGGGTGAGCACTCATTGCTTGTCTGCTCTCACGCACACAGAACCCACACCTACAACTTTTAAGACAAAATCAAGCTTGTGTTCATTTTCTGGAGCAACAATTACAGGGAAAGTCGCAGACTACTTGAACTGAGCCAACGAGTATGTCACATAAGAGGACTGAATGACTGAAAATTGATGGAAAAGTCACGCAATGTGACATGGCCAATGGGTCATAAAGGGGTGGAGCCAGAAAATTAAAAATGAGGGGGCTCAGTGCTCTCCCATTGTGATCAGTGCTTGTGCAAAGTCCTCAGCCTACTGCTTTTTGACCACTTTGCCTGTTTTTTGCTTTCTGTTTGTGTCTTTTGTCAAGCCACCGTGAGTGCTAATTATTTAGTTCTTTTTAACCATTACACCTGCACCTGTATTCTGCTTGTACCAGTTTTGCCTACGTGTGATTGTGGCCCTATGTCTGTTTAATTTTGATTACTCTTTAGATTACAGATTTGTAAAATAAAGCAAATCAGCCAAATGACATCTAAGCCTCTTTTTCAGAACTGGGCCTACTGCTTATCAGCCTTTTCTCATCTTTCATGTATATAGTCTGTACTTAATTTCAGGTCAGGTCAGGTCGGGGATCATGCACTGGTACAGTGTGTTGTTGCACTCACCACACAATGAAACAGCTCAGGATCCTGATTGGAAACTCCCCAGGCAGACAGAAAATCCAGTCCCACCCCTTGGAAATGACCGGTCATCTCTCTGCTGCAGCCAGATGTTACGCAGGAATCCCCTTGGCCAATGTAGCACCTCAATAGTGAGGATCCTACGAGCCGGATCACCCTCGGGGAATCGCGCCACATGGCCACGGTGTTGTAACTGACGCTCTCTTACAATACAGGTAATGTGCCTCATTCGGGACTCCATTCAACACAAAGTCAAACCAGCGGTACCCAAGGATTCTCCAAAGAGACCGAAGGAGTCCAGTTTTCATCTCAGGTTACTGGATAGCACCCATGTCTCGCAGCCATATAGCTAAGCGGGAAGCACCAGTACTCTAAAGACTTGGACCTTCATCCTTTTGCAAAGATATCGGGAGCACCACACACAACCTTTCCAGCAACCTTATGACCACCCCATGCTCGTCCTGTCCGTCTATTGACTTCACAGAAGTAACTTAATTTGAATAGAAGTACTGTAATTGCTTGTTTTTTTTCTTTTCCATTTAAGAAATTAGATAGATACTTTGTTTTTGCTATTGAAAAAAAACAAAGTGATACATGAGTTTGCCTCAGCAATAATGCAGTTCTGAATAGATCATGATAAACAAATAGACAAAACACAAGGAAATACACAAAGGAGAATCTGTTGAACAATTGCTTTTAGCGACTCCTTTAGACTAATGTTTGATTACAAGCTTATCTGAATCCACACCCAGACACCCAAAAATTGGCTTTTACCCCTCAGCAAATCTGTTAGTTACACAGCAAATCAGTAAAACCTGACAATCAGCCTGTGTAGTCTTTTTAGTAGGAGCTCCAGAACTGCTTGATGGATTTCCATAATTCTCCTAAGGTATTATACAACTTATGTACATATTAAGAAAAATGATCAAAGGTTACTGGTTAGAGAACATTTAAGGAAAAAGTCCAAGCAAGCATAACAAAAATATGACAAATGAATATCTAAATTCAAAATGCTTTTTAAAACACTTTTTAGAAAATATTTTAGTGTGAAAGAGATTTTGAAATAGACCTGCAATTACTCATAATAAAAATTAATTATGCTTAGTCAAAAAGTCACTGTATCCAGATCAAAGATGGGCATTAGGAAAAAATATTCATAACACAAAGGAGGTGGTGTCAGAACAAACCAGAGAGCTAAAACAATTGGGATCAGTCTTGGCTTTCCTTTTGTTCAGCTCTTCAATTGTTTCCCAACACCCATAGACTTTTCTTTTTCTTTTCCCCATTTTGTTATCCCCTGGGTGTTCACGCTTCAAAACAAAACATACAAAGATAAACAGAGGATCCACAACTTCCTCCACAACAGTTACAGTCACCGAGTAATCCTGGGTGTTCCCCACACAGGCTTTCCTCTTATAAGCCCCTTATCGTCACTGGCTCTCTGTCAACTAAAGCCGATAAGTAATATCTTGCAGTGTAGCATGTAGGGGCCTGGTTCAAGTGCAAAATATGACTTTTACCTAGGTTAGAAAAAGCAGGGGCTAGGATTAAAGGAAACTTGGGAAAGTGGTCAGTCAGTCTCTTTTTGGTGTCCCTGTGCACATATAAGGAGGAATATTAAATTAGTTGCTGTTGGTTTCAATGCCTTCCATTAAGTGCTCATTTGTGTGAAGTGGAAGGAGTACACCATGGGATGAACACCAGCAGTCATTTGAGTGAAAAGTGTTGTATTTTGTTCTTTGCTTCTGTCCGATGCTTGCAGGCAGAAGCCGAAGCACACACAGCACAGCCCCTTGGTGTTGGTTTCTCCACAGAAGAATCCAAGCCTCAGGACAACAATGTGACCTGCGTCTTTGTAAAGCAACACAAATCAATTTTGGGGTGTAGACAAGGATGGCCAAAAGTCTTTAGAGTTGCAGCATGGCAATAGACACTGACAGAGATATAAAGGCAAACTGCAGGCAAAGGAAGTGAATACAACCAAATCCTGGCAGGACCAGAATCTATATCTATAATTCACTAATGGCACACAAGACGCACGCAAGACACAGAGCCCCGCCCGCCAACTCTAACAGAGCCCTGCCTGCCAACTGTAAGACCATGGGATACACAAGACAGGGCTAGGCCCGCCAACTCAAGGAGCCCCGCCCGCCAACTCTAAGACCATGGGATATGCTTTACAGAGCCCAGCCCACCAACTCTAACCCTCCTCCCGCATCATAGGATATGCACGACAGAGCCCCACCCACCAACTGTAACCCTCCTCCTGTGTCTACCGTCGCTCTCGAGGCATGTGCACTGCCTACTCATGTGCCCGCATGCAACAACTCACCAAACACAGCCTCAGTCGCTTTCGTCTGTGCTAGAGTCCACATGCACCTCTGAGCCACGTTGACTTTTCATTGTTCTTTTTGGCTCCGGCTGCTTTTCTATATATATATATATAATCGACCAAGTTGCCCGACCATGGGGTACACATGACAGAGCCCTGACCGCCCACTCTAACCCTCTTCCCGCGTCATGGGGAACACATGACAGAGCCCTGCCCGCCATTCACTAAGGGCATGCAAGATGCACGCAAGACAAAGAACCCCGCCTGTCAACTGTAAGACCATAGGATACCATAGGATACGCACGACAGGGCCAGGCCCGCCAACTCTAAGACCATGGGATACACTCGACAGAGCCCCGCCTGCCAACTCTAACCCTACTCCCGCGTCATGGGATATGCACGACAGAGCCCCGCCCGCCAACTGTAGGCCTCCTCCCGCGTCCACCGTCGCTCTTGAGGCATGTGCACTGCCTACTCACAGAGGTTGTTGCCCGCATGCAACAACTCACCAAACACAGCCTCAGTCGCTTTTATCTGTGCTAGAGTACACATGCACCTCTGAGCCATGTTGATTTTTCATTGTTTTTTTTGGTTCCGGCTGCTTTTATATATATATATATATATATAAAATCGACCAAGTCACCTGACCATGGGGTACACACAACAGAGCCCCGACCGCCCACTCTAACCCTCCTCCTGCGTCATGGGGAACACATGACAGAGCCCCGCCCGCCATTCACTAAGGGCATGCAAGAAGCATGCAAGACAGAGAGCCAAGCCCGCCAACTCAAACAGAGCCCCGCCTGCCAACTGTGAGACCATGGGATACCATGGGATACGCACGATAGGGCCAGGCCCGCCAACTCTATGTAATGGCACTAGACTTTCTGTTACCAGCATTCACTGCAATGTACTGGAGTGTATGACTATCATAGCTGCTACCTCACAAACTGTTCTTATTCCCCAGATTTCCCTGACCCCATCAGATTCAAATTTGCCTTTTACTTTTACACGCAATTTCCTGTTAGATTGGCATTTGCAATGACAATTAATAAGGCACAGGGCCAAACTTTCAAAAAGATATGCCTGTATCTGCCAAAACCTGTTTTCAGTCACAGACAATTGTATGTTGCTCTATCCAGAGTTCCATCTTTTCATTCACTGACAGTTGTATCCTCAAACCCTCTCCATTTGGACAACTGTGTCTTTCAGGAAGTGTTCACTCATCAATAAATAATTATATGCTTCATATGCTATGCCGCGGGTTGGCTAGTTCCTTTTATTGCTCTTAAATGGATGTGAGTCAAACATGACTATATTGTTGCCATAGCCTGGATTCATTAGATTACTGGCATGAAAATGCACTCCCCACAACATTGAAGGTTCAGCAAGAGAGAGAGAATGTAATAAACATCAAGAGGACAGTCTGTTAAGAGATAAACATCCACTTTCCAACTAGTTTGAATTTCAGTTTGGAGTGCGAGAATCTTGTGGGGAGGGCGTTGATTGTATGAAGAGAGCCTTGTTATGTCAGTTCAGGTAGCAGCCAGTGAACTTGTGCTTGCAACAAAATTACTCAGGCAAAATGGAAATGTTATTTGAGAGTACATGCTCCCTGAAAGAAGGAATGTTACATGAAAGCACTAAGAACTACTATATGTTATAATTCATTTGAAACATTTCATTTTACTTAAAAAAATTAACGTTAAATTATTAGGAAGGGGTGGGGGTTGATTTGTTTTCGATCCTATTTTTGTAAAAATTGATTTATTTGTATGGAATGTTGTGTGATTTTAATAAATTCAATAAAATTGAAAAAATATATATTATTAGGTTTTTCTGCTGCTTTTCACATTATTTTGAAGGCATCATCATTGTGCAATTTTCAAAGTTTTCTCCGTGACTGCCTCCATTTTGAAAAATTTTCATCCTGGGTGGAAACTATTCTGCTGCCAGTGACAGCGTCATTTCTAGTCAGCTGATCAGACAGAGATGTCTGTTTGACGTCATCACTTCCATGCTATTTAAAATGGTGGCACCCTGCACATATTGGATATCAAAAACAATCTTTGATGATCAATCTTACTAAATATAATTAGTGATAGACTTGTTTAGTTTTCATTTTCTTCGTTTTGACTTTTCAACTTTGATATTTTGTCCAACATTTTATTTTTGTTCTATGCCTTTTTTGGCTCTAACCCTTGCTTGTTACTGACTACTTTTTTTGAAATGTTATGATTACAGCAGGACATAAATGGTAAGGATGTTTGGCCTCCAAAATATAGCAAAAAGCAGGCAGGTACTCTCGGCAGCCTGCCCTGAAAAGGCAGCACTCCAAGACAGCCTGAGCTCTCACTTTATAAGCTGGACTCCGCCTACATCGGGCCAAATTGGGGTTTGGCTTCAAAAGTTCAAAATATTTTTCAAAGTCCAAAAATAATAAATATCTTTTACAAAAGGGAGAACCATAAAACTCCAGTTTCCAGAAACTAGTCCCACAAAGTTTCTTTATAAATAAAGGATGTATACACAAGAATATGGAAAAATAACAAAAATTCAAGAAGAACAAAAAAAAGGAGGCAAGAGGTGTTGCCTACAAGATAATCCAAAGCAAACAAGTTCCAATACAAAGTTCACAAGAATAATCCTGAGAAGCAGAGCAAAATAAAAATTTAACAAAGCAATCCGAACCAAACAAAATACAATATTCACAGAACCACCAATGTTAACCAGAGTGCCTTTGAATGAACCATCTGGACTTCAATACCCAGCTTGCCTTCATAGGGCTGGGGGTGGAGCTTAAACTATGATGGACAGGTGGCCCCGTCTCTTGGGGATCCACCCACAAAATGCAACGCACATAGGAGAAAAGCAGGACATATCCAGATAAAAAACAATAACCAAACAGAATAAAAAGAACCCAAAACACATAATTAAACCAATAATAAATAAGCAAAAAAATATAAAAAAAACTGTGGAAAACAACAGAAATGAAAAATTAACAAAGAAGGCAGAAAAAAAAAAACAAAATTAAACAGTTACTAACATTATGGTTAAACCAGGTAGAATTGTGGATTAATCATAACACAAATTTTCTGTTTATCTCCCATTCCATTTTGAATTTTCCAGTCCTTGACATGCCATTTCTTCATCTTTTTTGCCACAATACCATACCATACTAATTTAAACAATCAGCACTGTTCTAATAATGCCCCCCCTTTTCCTGCTATCCAAGACAAATTCACAGTTTTTACCCTGAAATACAATTTCCCATCACCTTTAACAGCCAGTCCTTATAAAACTTTACTGGGCACAACAGAAGTAGATACTGAGGCTGAAAGCACTCGTGTGGAAGTAAGTCCAACTTTTCTCTGCAGAAGTTGGATTGAACCATTGGGCTCTCAATTTTTTTATACTCTTGTACAGCTTATCCATCTTTATACTGTTTTAAGTGACACTGACCAGACAGTCCAAAAATGTCCATAATGGTGCACCGTGTGTTCAAAGAAGAGCAATAACAATTAAAGATCAAACCCTGGGCACATCACTTGCATGGAGTGGTATATAAACAATGAGCAAACTTGAATTGGGACTGTTGATAATCTGAGTTTTTAGACCATTTTAAAAGCTAAATTCCATAAGACAGAAGTCATAAAGGGGGAGATCCTGTTGCCACATTGTTTTAATTGATAAGGACTGATGAGTTGCCTTACATAACATTGAATGTTAAGTCAACAATATTTTTTTGGCTAGGGGATGGCTGGTATTTAATCAAAAGGGTGGGAAGCAAGAATGAATTTTATTTAGATTTGAGTTCAAATTTCTTGTCATGTGTACAAAGAAATATGAAGTTCTTACAGGCATGTCTCCCATAGATTAGTAACAGTAGTGTAATACAAACAACAGACAATAAATATAAATTCAGTGAAAATAACATCAAACATAGAAACAAACATGCTGTTGGCACTGTGAGCAGCCGTTGAGCAGCTTTATGACCCGAGGATAAAAACAGTCAAGAGTCTGTTGGCATGAGAGTTAATGGTCCTGTGCCGTTTAGTAGAGTTGAGAAGGAAGGAAAGTGACTGCGCAGGAAGACTGAAGTCTTTGTTTTACTTTTTATTTTGGTCAAATATTTATTGAAAGACACAAAAAAGAGAACATCCTTCAGAAGCAAAAAGAAAACGTTTACCTTTACATGAAACAATATACAGCTACTTGTTTAAAACCCCCAAACACTAATTCTAAAATACAGCATGTTGATTTCAAAGATCTAAATGAGAACATAAGATGAGCCTGAGTGGAAGTAAAAAGATAAGAGCCAGGCCTGCGATAAAGGCCAAAGGTCATTTATGCACAAACTAAATGTATCATAACTAATCCCCTGGTGTAACGTAAAATTCATACCACCACATTTACTGCAGAAGTCTGATTTAATATTCCCATATTTAGGGTTTTCCCGCATTTAACGTTATTATGGATGTTTAGGCATAAAAAAACTTGTCAGAACAAAGGCAAGTCTTTTAAGGCTTCACACTGATTTTTGCCTCGTATTTGATTTTTTTTTTGACCACTCAATTTAATTTTGTGACTAATCCAAATCTAACAGGAGTATGGACACATATTTATCCTGAAAGTGCACCACATGTGCAAAATGAAGAAAACAATTTTGCATGCAAAATAATAGACAAATGCTGGTTGCTGCACTACTTCACGTTGTTAGAGTGCAGGATGTCTGAAAAATCATAGCAGATGGTTTGAGCACAGTTATCACTATTGGAACTGTATGCAGAAATAAACCGGCTTATTGGACAGGAGACAGGACCAGTGAGAGTGTGACGTGGGCACTCCTTTCTGAGAAGTTTTTTAATACCATACCATTTTTTGCTGATAAGACTTCTCTAAAAACACAAAATCTCATAGGAGTGAAAAGATGGCAATTGAACTGTTGTGTGAGGGAAGCTTTTTTGGTTTCAAAAATCAAACACAAGCTTGTACACACTGTGCTGCAAATAGTCATTAGGCTCTGGGGACTTAAGAATGACACAGTTGTTATAAGTCAAGTGGCTTTATTGTCATACCATCCATACCAATAACATTCCCCAGGATTGTGGTGCAACATACACATAAACACAAGACAAGTGCAAGACAAGTAAAAAACTATATTATCGTATAAGTAGATAATGAGTGAATAAATAAGTAGGTAATAAATTGAAATAGATAGTAATAAATAAGAAATAAAAAATAACACAAACAACAGTAGTAATAAATGTATAGCATATAAACTACTAGGAGTAGATCTGTGGTGATTCTGGCATGGCAGACTTCAGAGATCGGACAGCCAAGGAGTAGAAGCTGTTACAGAACCTGGCAGAACTGCTTCTGATGTTATGGTAGCCTCTGCCAGACAGAATTGGGTTAAATAAACTGTGTGAAGAGTGGTAGAAGTTCTCTACATTGCTGTAGGTTTTGGAGATGTAATGCTTAATAAAGATGTCTTTAATATTAGAGTAAGGTGGCCCTAATAAATGCTGTGTGTACTACCCGTTAAACTGTCAGAAACACAGCAGCATTAATGAAAAGGAATAAATCTGAAACAACAAAAATGACAATAATAATTCCACAAACTAAACAGAACAAATTAGAATATGTTCGAACTGGATCTAAAATGTAGATGGGTGTAGAATTGGCTCAGACACAGGAAGCAGAGGGTTATGGTGTGAGAAACTTGGCTGACATTAAGAGTGGTGCCCCTCACGGCTCAGTCCAGGGCTGCTGCTATTTTATATATATTATGCGCATGGGAGGCAGCTAAAGGGCTTGACTAAGGGCAGTTCCGAGACATACCGGGATGTAGCAGAGTGCACTGACTCTTTCTCCCTTGCCTGCAGACCATTCATGGGAGATTCCACCTGGTCCTCTTGACATCACTTCTGGGACCGAGCCAATGGAAGGAGACCTTGCTGGCTCTAACCCCTGTGATGTCACATCCTGGCTCGCACCAATGGCAGAAGACCTTCATGAGCCTGACCCCTTTGACTTCACTTCCTGTCTTCCCCTTTAAAAGCCTCCACCTTTTCCCTATTTCCTCATTTCTGTTTTGGACTCGGTTTTGTGCAAATCAGTGCGGTATTCATTTGATCGACTTAGCAGCCATATATATATATATCTACATACAGGGTAGGTCTATTAAATAACGAGACTGTGACTCCCTCTAGTAAACAAAGCAGTCAAAACCAGTTATAACTGCATGCGTGGTGACTTTGAACATGTCTGAACCAGCATGGCAAGCAGCAACACTCTATGACGTTCAGTTGATTGTGAGTGGCCATTTAGTTTGGTTGTGTTTTCTGTAGTGTGCCAAAAAAGTGCTAAGTTTAAAAGTTGAACAACATGTCAATTTGAAATTTTTAGTAAAATTGCACAAAACACCAACAGAATGTTTTCAAATGCTTACTACAGCAACTTGACACAGATCCAAACCTGTTTCATAAAGTAATCACTTGTGACAAAACATGGATCTTCCAGTATGATCCTGAAACCAAAAGACAGTCAATGCACTGGAAAACACCGTCATCACCAAGAATGAAAAACGCTTGTCAAAGGAAGTCAAAATTCAAAGCCATGCTCATTGTGTTTTTCGATATCAAGGGTGTAATTTTGGAAGATCGGGTTCCAGAAGGCACAACAGTTATCCAGCATTATTATGAGGAAGTTTTGATAAAGCTGAGAGAAAAAGTCAGAAAAAACAGAATGGTTTCATTCTTCACCAGGACAATGCGCCTGTTCACACAGCACTTTCTGTAAAGGAATTTTTTGACCGACAGGCACATTACTACACTTGAACATCCTCCATATTCACCCCATTTAGCACTGTGCGACTTTTATCTTTTCAAAAAAATTAAATCAGTGCTTAAAGGGACACGTTTTGACTCAATTGATGCTGTAAAGAAGAAAATGGCAGATGTGTTAAAACAGCTGACAGAAATTGATTTGTGCCATGCCTTCGATCAGTGGAAAACAGGACTGCAGCAATGTATTAGTGCAAATGGGGAGTACATTGAAGGGGACAAGCATTAAATGTGTAATATATATAAATAAAGGTGAGTTATTTAATCAGTCTCGTTATTTAATAGACACACCTTGTATACATACACTAGGGGGCTGTGCCCCCTACTCACTTCGCTCGCCCATCCCATGCTTCACACTAGCCACTTTGCGTCTCTGTGACTCGCGTTGTGAAGGGAGGGGGCTGAATGCATGCTAAGGAGATGCAGACAGATCAGCTTCTGGCTGTCTGCTAGCTGCTACCGAACTGCGTGTTCTGCATGTCGATCATTTAAAAGCCTGTACAGCAGCTGTCCTTTTGTCTCATGGGACGTTAAAGTGTCTCCGAGAAATTGTTTGTAAGTAGGGCGTGACATGCAAGAAGTCTTCTGGGACTTCAAAGTGTCTCTATGAGATGATCACGTCTCGACCCAATATTTTTTTATATAATACATAGATATATATAAATTACTTAGATACGAATATAAATAAAAGTTGGTTAAGTTTACAGATAATAACATGCTACGTGGATTGGCAGATAATCTATAATCTGCTGAATCATTACAGAGGGACTTAGAGATCATACAGGCTTGGGCAGATTGGTGGCAGATGAAATTTAATATCAGTAAATGTAAACTATTACAAGTAGTAAAAGTAAAAATGTTAGGTTTGAATGCACAATGGGAGGTCTGAAAATTAACAGCACACTTTATGAGAAGGATTTAAGAGTCGTAGTGGACTCGTCAGTTCAGAAGTGTTAGGCATTAAGAAGGCATATTAGAATATTAGGTTATATAGCACAATGTGTGGAGTACAAGTCCAGGGAGGTTACGCTGAAGCTTTATAACACACTGGTGAGGCCTCATCTGGAGTCCTGTTTGCAATCTTGCTCTCCAGGGTACAAAAAGGACATAGCAGCGCTAGAAAAGGTCCAGAGAAGAGCGACTAGGCTGATTCCAGGGCTACAGGGAATGAATTATGAGGAAAGATTACAAGAGCTGAACATCTACAGTTTAAGCAAAAGAAGATTAAGAAGAGACATGATTGAAATGTTTAAAATTAGGAAGGAAATTAGTACAGTGCATTGAGACTTATTTTAAAATGAGTTCAAAAGAACATGGGAACATGGTTGGAAACTCGTTAATGATGAATTTCATATGAAAGTTCAGAAAACTTTCACACAGAGAACCACCTGGAATAAGTTACCAAGTACTGCAGTTGAGAGTAGAACTTTACGGACATTTAAAGCTCAACTTGATGTTATTTTTGTAGAATTAAGTTGATATGACTGGCAAGCTTTGTTGGGCTGAATGGCCCGTTCTTGTCAAACCTTTTCTAATGTTCTAAAAAGTGTTAAGCTTAAATGTAACTGCACTAAAACTATAAAAACATACTAAACAGAGCAAACCCAGACCTGTACTAAATGGGATCCTGACAAATCACTGATTCCTGAAAGACCAATTTACAAAAAAGAAATAATTTCACATGGAGGGAGAAAGGGCATCAGGTGATTTCCAGTGAGAGGTAAGGATAACTTTGGCATCAATCGTAATAAGGCAAATCGGCCCTGCTGGATAGCAGTAAGATGGAGAAGAGGGGGTAAAATGTGGTATGGCTGAGCTCTTTCATAAACTGTTTGTCTTTATAAGGCTGCATGTGTTTTATATATTTATTTATTACGGTGGTACCGTGGAGTAATGGGTTCAAATCCTGCACTTTGGTGACTGTCTGTGAAGTTTTAACACTCCAGCCCAGAATCGACTGTATTTCCTTTCTGGGTAAATTCCAAAGATGTGCATGCTAGGTTAATTAACAATTCTAAACGGACATTGTGGGTGTGTGCACATGGCTGGGACCTGCAATGACATGGCACTGAGTGCTGCCAGGGTAGCCTTGGGCCCCTGTGACCCTGAGCCTGATTAAGAAGGTCGGAGAATGCTATTTATTTATTTCTCTACAGTATTTATTTAAAAATGACAGAAGGAAGGCAGCTTTTGTTAGCACAATTGCAACAGTTATTGGAGGAAGAGAAGGAATCTTTTGTTGTCATAATCATATGCCACATGACTGTGAGAAAAAAAGGTTTCCAACAATCGCCTGGTGATTACTGACATAAATAGAGAATGAGCATTGCCAAGAATATAATCAATACACAAGAGTCAAACAAGCACCCAGCTGTCACTCCGCAGTAATCTCTAAGCTGCCCTGCCATGCCAAACCCTAACATGATGGCCTAGACTGCAAAACAGCAACTTTTAGCACTGCAGATAGTAAAGTGAAAAAGCTCCACAGAGCCACCCGACACACAAAACTGGTAAGTCAAACACACCATCTAAAGACTTTGAAGTAATTAAGGGTTGCCTAATCTCAAAACAGCATCTTTTAAAAGAGCCTCCTTAACCCTCCCAAATAAAGCCTAAGCTTTAAAAAGAGCGCTTCAGTCAGCAACATGCTCATATGCAAGATGCAACAGGACAAGTTTTAAGTGACGAAGAAATAGAGGAGGAGGGCACGTGTCTACATTGAGAAATACTCGTTTCCTCCAAATGTTATCTGAAATGGCTGACAAGAGCATGTGGGAACGAGATATTGGTGGCATAGCCCACATGATGCAGCAGGAATGAAGAAATACTGTATGGTAAAGGGCATGTTGCAAATTGTCAGCTTCAAAAGTGCTGATGGCAGGAACTTATAGGGACATAAGGCAGGAACTTATAGTGTTATCTTAAAAAAAATAACTACTTGGTCAAATTACAAAAAACACATCTTTTCACTTTTTTAGTATTGAATGGAGCACAATGTGATGACATGGGCAAAAAAATAAGGATAATTTCTCAATTTGCATAAGCAGCCCTAACTTAGGGTGTTCGTAAGAAATTACTTCATGAGTTAGTACATAATACTGTATACAAGAAAAGCTGTGCTAACATTTGAAATATGAAAATGCGTTTAAACTGTTTAAAAGTCTAAATATTCTAAATATTCTCAATTGTAATACAAATTTGTTGGTTTTCACCCACTGATAAAGAGGTTCATGGGCTAGATCCCTAGCAAACGATCAAAAATCAAAATGAAATATTCTTAATTTCTGACCTTGAAAATGGTCTAAAACAGTGCTTCTCAAACTCGGCCCTGGGGACCCACTGTGGCTGCAGGTTTTTGTTCCAATCAGCTTCTGTTTTTAATTGGACTCCTGGGCTAATTCAGTCAGTCAGTCATTTTCCAACCCTCTATATCCTAACACAGAGTCACGGGGGTCTGCTGGAGCCAATCCCAGCGTGCAAGGCAGGAACAAATCCCGGGCAGGGCGCCAGCCCACTGCAAGGCACACACACACACCCACCACGGACAATTTAGGATCGCCAATGCACCTAACCTGTCTTTGAACTGTTGGAGGAAACCAGAGCACCCGGAGGAAACCCACACAGACATGGGGAGAACATGCAAACTGCACGCAGGGAGGACCCGGTAAGTGAACCCAAGTCTCCTTACTGCGAGGCAGCAGCGCTACCACTGTGCCACCGTGCTGCCCGGGCTAATTAAGTGATGTGTTATTTCCCAGATTCTGTGTTTTGAGAACAATATAGAAATTAGAAAAGTAAGTTTGGTAAAAACATTTTATTAAAATGTAGTAAGCAGTTATATGGGAATAATGTATTTTTTTTTCTTTTTAATGATATTTTCATCTTGATTTTCATTCTACTTTTCCAGGTGTTCTAATTGTTTCATTAATCCATTATTTACTAATTAGTGGGTCTGATGCTAAAGTAGTTGCAGCCTGATTTTTCAGTGTTGTTTGCCAGCGTGTCTGCTCTGCTCATTTTTAACTGTCATTAATAAGATACAACGGGGAAAAACTGCACAGGGAAAGGGTAAAATATAATGAAATCAACAAAAGAAAGTTAAGCATTTAAATCTATAGCAAAATCAGAAATACTTCTTATAAGAAAAACATCTTATAAATGTAAAAATCATGCTGCTGTGCTTTTCTGAATGTAGAATATGAGCAAACAAATTAAATGAGATCAGTGTTATCAGGTGTTGTCACTGACTAGGAATCAGGTTGGAACAAAAGCCTGCAGCCACAGGGGTCCACCAGGACTGAGTTTGAGCAGCACTGGTCTAAAACAATACCCTACATGCTTATGTTTGAAATTTTGTCATTTTTAACCTTCTGGGAATGACTTTTACAGTGGTGCTTGAAAGTTTGTGAACCCTTTAGAATTTTCTATATTTCTGCATAAATATGACCTAAAACATCATCAGATTTTCACTCAAGTCCTAAAAGTAGATAAAGAGAAACCAGTTAAACAAATGAGACAAAATATTATACTTGGTAATTTATTTATTAAGGAAAATGATAGAATATTACATATTTGTGAGTGGCAAAAGTATGTGAACCTTTGCTTTCAGTATCTGGTGTAACCCCCCTTTGCAGCAATAACTGCAACTAAACGTTTCCGGTAACTTTTGATCATTCCTGCACAACGGCTTGAATGAATTTTAGCCCATTCCTCCATACAGAACAGCTTCAACTCTGGGATGTTGGTGGGTTTCCTCACATTAACTGCTCGCTTCAGGTCCTTCCACAACATTTCGATTGGATTAAGGTCAGGACTTTGACTTGGCCATTCCAAAACATTAACTTTATTCTTCTTTAACCATTCTTTGGTAGAACGACTTGTGTGCTTAGCGTTGTTGTCTTGCTGCATGACCCACCTTCTCTTGAGATTCAGTTCATGGACAGATGTCCTGACATTTTCCTTTAGAATTCTCTGATATAATTCAGAATTCATTGTTCCATCAATGAAGGCAAGCCGTCCTGGCCCAGATGCAGCAAACAGGCCCAAACCATGATACTACCACCACCATGTTTCACAGATGGGATAAGGTTCTTATGCTGGATTGCAGTGTTTTCCTTTCTCCAAACATAACGCTTTTCATTTAAACCAAAAAGTTCTATTTTGGTCTCATCCGTCACAAAACATTCTTCCAATAGCCTTCTGGTTTGTCAACGTGATCTTTAGCAAACTGCAGACAAGCAGCAATGTTTTTTTTGGAGAGCAGTGGCTTTCTCCTTGCAACCCTGCCATGCACACCATTGTTGTTCAGTGTTCTCCTGATGGTGGACTCATGAACATGACCATTAGCCAATGTGAAAGAGGCCTTCAGTTGCTTAGAAGTTACCTTAGGGTCCTTTGTGCCCTCGCCAACTATTACACGCCTTGCCCTTGGAGTGATCTTTGTTGGTCGACCACTCCTGGGGAGGGTAACAATGGTCTTGAATTTCCTCAATTTGTACACATTCTGTGTGACTGTGGATTGGTGGAGTCCAAACTCTTTAGAGATGGTTTTGTAACCTTTTCCAGCCTGATGAGCATCAACAATTCTTTTTCTGAGGTCCTCAGAAATCTCCTTTGTTTGTGCCATGATACACTTCCACAAACATGTGTTGTGAAGAGCAGACTTTGATAGATCCCTGTTCTTTAAACAACACAGGGTGCCCACTCACACCTGATTGTCATCCCATTGATTGAAAACACCCGAGTCTAATTTCACCTTCAAACTAACTGCTAATCCTAGAGGTTCACATACTTTTGCCACTCACAAATATGTAATATTCGATCATTTTCCTTAATAAATAAATGACCAAGTATAAATTTTTTGTCTCATTTGTTTAACTGGTTTCTCTTTATCTACTTTTAGGACTTGAGTGAAAATCTGATGATGTTTTAGGTCATATTTATGCAGAAATATAGAAAATTCTAAAGTGTTCACAAACTTTCAAGCACAACTGTAGATGGCAAGGACCACCACTAAAGAATCAGATATCTAAAACATTATCATATTCATGATGAGCATCCTTGAAATAGCAAGAAATGACAGTTAACATGCCTATATTAGCAATCCCTATTTTTTTCAAAGTATTTTGAAAAGCAGCGACTTTCATCTCTCATATTTCATTGGGGGGTGAACACCTGGGGTCAGTTGAGGTGACATGCACATCTTTAAGTCCTTCTGATAATTTTTAATGAAGACACCTATGGGTTTACTCTTTATCATAAGGGTGTATATTTTCTGCACAAAATATGGTCCAAAATGGGCTAAAGTCTTTGTTTTTTGGGTCTAGGAAGAGGAGGAGGAGGTCAGCGGCCTTGCAACAAGAGGGGCAAAAATAGGGGGGACCACAAAAATGTTTTGGCAAAGTTTAGGTTAGCCTAACTTGTTCAAACATACTTATTGCAATTCAAGGTCCTAGCAACTTCGGGCATGCGATAAGAACCAGCCCTGGACAGGATGCCAGACCATTACAGGGACCATTCAAGCAAGATCAAATAATAACTGAAAAGAAAGCCGGAGTACTCACAGATATAGGTAAAATGCAGAATGACCAGGCAAGGAATCTGAACCCAGGATAGTGGATCTGCGAGACAGCAGCACTAACCTCTGCACCACCCTGCTGTTTTAAGTCAAACCTAAAAAACAAATGCAAAATGTATGATTAGCACTAGGAGCCTACCTGAACTTGTAGCAAGTACACTTACATTGTATATAATTTTGGGTGAACAGGTTGGCAGCCTAGTTATACAGTCTTTACATCTACAGTACTGCACCACAATTCAGTAATTAACTTTGTGTACTTTATGCCCTCCCGTATCCCAAACACTTGAACATTAGGTTGATTAGTGACCTTAAAATGGCTGAGCGTGGGTGTCTACATTTCAAATCATTTGATGGACTGCTATCCCTTTGAGAGTTATTTCTTATTTTTTATTTTATTTTTTTGCTGCAAGGGTAGGCTCAAGTTACCTTCAATTAAGTAATAATGAAGTTCTATTTAGATGGTGGATGGGTAGGACAAGGGGTTAACTCTCACACCACCATGAAGTACTAACTTCAGATACTCTTCATCATACCTCAGCTGTCAGGAACATTTAAATAGCCATAAGTGCAAGGACTAATCTTGAGTTGACTGATCACAGTAAAACACTCCTTGGAGTAGGGTGGCTGCGGCGAGGTCCAGGGTTATCCCAAGCCCCTTTAATCAATACAAACCAATGTTTACAATGTTTGACAACTTTGGCATAATAGAAGTGGTTATTGCTTTTTAAACACTTTATTTTTGTTCATTAGATTCTCTGGCTTTTGGCCTCTGTTTTTGCTATATGGTGTTATTTCTGGTGTTTATTGGATTTAATTCAATTGTATTTTGCCCTTGCTTATTTTTTTTTTCCCAATTCCTTGGAATCTTAATAAATCTTTAAATATTTAAAGAACTTTTGTTTGGTTTGTGGGTCTGAAGGTTTATGAATGTTCCTCATTTGATTCTTTTTCAACTTTAAAAGCTTAAGTCCCATTGTTGAGCATGTGTTAGATGAGAAGCCTGTCTATTGAGTTTTGGGGATAGGCTGCTTGGTGTGAGGCCTATTCTTGAGGTTCAGACTGTAGCACTGCCTGTATTTATCAAACATTTCAGAGTAGGTAAACAGTCCTCACTCACTTAAAAATCTCAGAATGGTGCAAATTTGGTCTTACTCTCATGAGTACAAGTAATAGTATTTTTTATCAGATTTCCTAATTTAGGAAAGCTAGTGAGCTGTCCTAACTAGCTAGGAGCTGCCAGAAAATGGTTTTCAGGCAGAGAAACCCTGGACAACAGTGAACACATAAAAAAATATTGATTGAATAGAGACAGAATAATATTCATAACAAATCATATACTGTATGTCATATGATAGCTCTATCCACGTGAACAATAGATTGTCAGCTGAAGTTAAAATGTTGATAATGTGACATTTTTTGGCCACAGGGAAAATTAAGCTTTACAGTAGCGATGATTTGGGTATGTCACAACCATGCATTTCTCAAATTTTGGACCAAAGTTTGAATGCATGAGGCAATACACAGATTTGTACATTTCCCCACCAATCCCCATGAGGTAATGTTAAGCCAAGCTACGTTGATCCAAATCCGTGGTTTTCCAGGAGTCATTGGTGTCACTGACACATGCATTTATGAATCCAATGAGATATCACAGTATCAACACACAGGTGTTCATAATGCAAACTGTACTGTAGTAGTCCGCATATCACCCTGAAGATATGTGGAGCTGGATGGGTGACTGGCAGTGAAATGTCACACAGGTACACTGAGCTTTGCACCCCACAAACCCCTGGAATAAATAAGCATTACACTTTTCAAGCCCTGGAAGGGTCAGGAAGACAGGTGGAAAGTACCGGGATATTAAATAAATACAGCCAAATAGAAAACAAGAGGGGATCATGAAGAGAGACAGGGGATGTGACTATGGATGACGATCAAGAACGCTGAAAGAGTGAAAACAACTTTAAAAAAAGTGCAGAAATCGCCATGGCTAGCTTTAGTAACAGTTACCTTAAGAGGCGTTTTCCATGACCTTAACAGTGGGAAGGTGATTCTTCTGGAGGTACGGCTATGGATCATTGATTGGTAAATAAACACGCTCATTATCAGGTTTACTGCGGCGGGCTGGCGCCCTGCCTGGGGTTTGCTTCCTGTCTTGTGCCCTGTGTTGGTTGAGATTGGCTCCAGCAGACCCCCCCATGACCCTGTAGTTAGGATATAGCAGGTTGGATAATGGATGGATGGATGGATTATCAGGTTTAACTCTCATTCAGTGTGTGTGTGTGTGTCTCTGTCTTTCCATCTTGGTGCTTCTTACAATTTTATTTGTGCTGTTGTCGCAAAGTTGCCCAAATTTAACATATGACTAGTGTATTTCATGAGAGTGCATAAAAGTTTTATTTCAACAAAATCACATCCCTTTGACGATTATTATTATTATTATTATCTTTGTGGTGAAGGATTAGTGTCAGTATCAGAAAACTACATACGTAATCATGATTTCCTAGAAAAATATAAAATGTCATCACGAGTCTCATTTTGCAGCTTGGGATCTGGTAAAATTGTGACGACACTCATTCTCAAATGAGAATCCCTAGGAGAAGGTGTAAGACACATCATAACTACTTCATATGTTCTACTCTAAGATAGGACAAATTCTTATCCTAGTCAGACTTCTAGTTCAATTCCCAGGAGAAATTCTGAGACAAGTGATAAATGCAGCCACTGGTCTAGTTCTGGTATTTTGCAGAAGTTTTTGGAGGTTTGTTCCTTTTTTTGTGGTCCTTAGTGGTGGATCTCACAATATGGATAAATCAATCTTTTTGTGATATGGCAAACAAAGCGTACAACTCAAATTATACAATTAAAATAAAAGAAACCCGGTGATGGACTGCTACCCTGACTAGGGCTGATTCCAGCCTTGTGTCTGACATTGCTAGGATTGGCTCTACTCCCAGCCTCCCCTTGCAACCAAAAATTGGATTAAGCAAGTCAGATAAACCAAACTATGCTTTCAGTTATGTAATGCCAGGCAGGATCACCAAGAATACATACAGCCTATGATATAAAAAACTTACAAATTATGACAGGAGTGGTTCATTCGGCCCAGCAAATCCTTTTATTTAAGGACACTGCCTTGTGCCCAGGGCTGCCAGTGGAGGCTTCTTCACCTAAAGAGACTCTAATGAAAAAGCATACTTAGAAACATCACATTAGGCCAATAGATTGGAGTGAAGTGAAATGAAACAAAAAACACACATCTGTCTCAAGCAGAACATTCGCCCCGCCGCCTCCCAGCCTTACACAAGTCCCTGTGCTGCTGCTCTCTGGCTCTCATTTGCGTTTTGGTGCCAGGGTACGCAGAACGCCCCGCCCACTTTTCCTCAAAGACAAAGGAGGACAGTATAAAGAATAAACAGAAAAGAGCAGAGGCAGCCCCTCAGAGAGTGAAAGAGCGCAGCACACTGACTGACACCATTTCACGGATAAGGCAACGCTAGCATTTCTAAGCATTTGGAAGCAGACATCATCACGCTCTCCTGAAGCTAAAAAAGAGCATTTGTGTTTTCGCTTGGCCACATAATAATGATTGATTTTATTTTTTGTATATTGCAATTGCTCTATTGCTCTTTAATTAGATCCTATCTAATGAGAACTCTTTATGCATCACTTCACTTTCTAACTATACAGACGCTGATATATTTAGCATCCACCAGACACTTGTCACAAATTCATACGTAGATTAAAGAAGCTCTAAAAACAGAATTTCTGTTATGCAAAGGACAGGTATGAAAAAAAGGACTGTTTCATCATCCAAAACCTCAGGGAGCTGTCATCAGGCTTGTACACAAGGCATCCGAGGAATATGACAATGCTGGGCTTCAAATAGGTTTGTGACCCAGAAAAAATATTTTTCCACGTGGATCTTTCTGCAGTATTACTGAATCCTCACATTGTTTGTTAAAGCCTTACAATTCAGCTGCATGGAAGAAGAAGAACCTGCACCCCTTTTTAAAGGGAGCCATACTCCAAGGCCTCTTAAAAGGCATGATGGGTGTCGTTGGCCTGGTAGTCAAAGTTGTTTTACTTTACTAAAACACAATATTTTAATATGGCTCTCTCAGAGCTTCATTTTAGTTTAACCCTGATATTCTGTATATGCATTTAATTAGCATTATCATTCATGGTGGCTCCGAAATCCACACTAACCCTACTTGCTCTGCTGTTCTTTTTCCAGTTTTCTGATCAAAGCACCTACATTGATGGATTGAAGGCCAGAGGTCCACATGACCATCATCATCAAGTTCTTCCATGTGAAGCCCGAATACAGGTCATTGAGGTCATTTATGTTAGGTAAAATGCCTAGAGAGGGCTGGGTGGTCTCGTGGCCTCGGAACCCCTGCAAATATTTTTTTTTTTTTCTCCAGCCATCTGGAGGTTTTTTTGTTTTTTCTGTCCTCTCAGGCCATTGGACCTTACTTTTATTCTATGTTAATTAGTATTGCCTAATTTTATTTTTTATATTTTGTCTTTTTTCTCTACATCTGTATGAAAATGTGCTATATAAATAAATATTGTTGTTGTTTCTGTTGCCTTTAAACAGTGCTGAAGACCCTCCATCCATGCTACCTACCCCAACCCACACGGCCTAACCTCTAATACCTTTTTGACGTCATTGATGTATTCAGCACTGGTTGTTTATTGAATTATGAGGGGCAATGTGCGGCATGGTGGTGTAGTGGGTGTTGTTTCACTGATAAAGAGGCACATTAGAAACAGAAAGCAAATGGTGCCACCTGACTTATGATGCCACCCCCTGTAGATTTAAGTATTGAAAAGCAGGTACAAACATTTTTAAAAGTCAGTGACAATTCAGGTTCAAAAGTAAAACTTATTTTGCCCTGACTGTCTTCATTAACCTTAGAATCTCAAAAACCTGAGAATTCCAGTGGATTGCACTATTGAGTCTTGGCTGTAGGGACTCCCACTCAGTTCCTGGACCAGTTGCAGTCTGTGTATAATCTGCACATGTGGATTTCTTTCCATAACCCAAAGTATAAAAGATTATATAAATGGGTGACTCCAGTTCAATCCATTGTGGATGTGCGTCCACTTAATATTGGCTCTCTGCAAGGGGCCCACAAAAAGTTGAATTTGGGAAACTTTGTGAAGTGTTTCTGTCTGTATCATCTTGCATGGTCTTAGTGTAAACTTGCAATGCCTGTGTTTATTTTGCTCTTTTTGGTCATAGCTCTTAACTTTAAAACTCAAGGGTAATGGTTCAAGTCCTGCTTTTGTCTTACTCTGTGTCCCTCAATCAGTCATTTAACCTGCTGGCACTCCAATTGACAAAATGGATATGCGAATACTTGTATATTTATACATATATAAATATGTATACAAGTATAGAAATCGGATGCCACTTGGGATGGTCTTCCCCTCACCCAAACACTAACCTTAAGGTCAATAAATAGGTCTCTGATGTTAAGTCACTATTTTAGGGCTAAAATGATAACAGAAATGTGAAACCTGCTTATATACCTAATCTTAATTATTGTGAAACAACCAAGTGGTGTCCGCTTTCTGAACAAGAGCTTCCAAGCCTACGCTTGATGCAATTGCACTACTAAGTGCGCAACAAATCACTGCTCATGCCTTTTTTTCTTCCGACTTTGGCCGATCGCCCCATGCCATTTCGCAAAATGCCTGGCCAAATCCCGAAATCAAGGAAAAGATCGGGCATTGGCCAGTCAATTTACAGCAACATTGGCCATTTCCCGATTTGGCCGCCATACATATATATATATATATATACACACACACACACACACACACACACACACACACACACACACATATACATATACATATACATATACATAGAGAGTAGATTATAAGGTTGGAATATTTTTATTGTGTGAGGCTATGTATATTTTCTGGTGAAATGTGTATAAGATATTGTAAATGGTTCTTCATGTATTTTATATTATGTAATAAAATTTAAAAAAAGGCCAGATGCATGGTGGCTGCTGTAGGGGCATTTATGAAAAGCTGTTTGTATGAAGCCCTGTTCTTGCTTTTTTTCTTGAAAGGAAAATAAAGTTCTGCTTTGGCTTTGCAGTGCCCCTTGGTTGACTTCTTTCCAACACAACGTAGATAAATAATGAGCTGAAAAAGAAACTACAAAGGATAAATTAGCTACAGTATATAAGCATACTAAGACTAATTACTCCATCAGTGACTGTAAACACATAACAGCAATTGCTAAAAAGGCATTAGGAAAGCTAAAATTCACAGAGAGAGAGAGAAATTTATTGTGGAAAAGGCAAACGATGAATCAAAGAGCTTCTTTAGTGTTTTAGTAGTAAAATAACAGCCAAGGAGGATGTGAAATCTATTAGAACTAATAAGGGCAAATTGAAATATACAGACAAGTAAAACAGTGAATTCTCTACATTTGCATTTTTCTGAAGTTTACTCGTGTGAAGAAGTTGAGAGCCTCCCAACAGTAACAGGGACTGCTAAAGAGGTGCTGAGTGATCCGGAAACTGTAGAGGGAGATTAAATACACTGACATCCAACAGATTGGCAGACCAGTGCTTCAGGAGGTTACTGACTTCATGTATTTACATATACATATGAACAGAAGCAAAGGTCCGTGATACTGTTGGCATATTTATAGCACGAGGTCCACAAAGGGAGATAATGAATCATGTATCATGACTGGTACGGTCTTCCTTATCATTGTGGCATATCTGAAACCATAGTGCCCACCCCCTCCAGATCAGGCATTAAAGTAGCACATAAACTGAAAAACACACTGCGGACAGTTCTTTTTAATGCCAAAAGCAAGAAATCTGCAGCAGAGACACGAAACGCAGTATACAGTACACCATGCAGTGCAGGCCCAGATCTATACATGGGACAAACACCTAAAACACTCACTGCACACATACAACGTCACAATGCTGTCAGAAGGAAGGACCCACGGTCTCTGATATATACACATACACACATTTAACTTGGACAGGGTGCCAGTAAAATTCAAGGCCAATACTAAAAGCACTAGAGAGCTGGCTGAATTGTGGTTATCAAATGAAAATGCCATTAGCAGACACTTCGACATGAACCCGGCACATGCAGGCTTACAAAGAAGATGTTAGGACCTACACCCTCTGAACCCCACCTTATTAATCCACCCCCCCCCCTTTCTCATCTGCTATATATATTGCCTTTGATTCCTGTATGTCTAATCATTTTCCTCTGATGATGACACCTGGTAAGTGTTGAAAGCTCAGGAATAAAAGACTATTTTAAGATATGTGATTGGTTTCTCCCTTTGTGGACGTCTTGCTTTACATATACATATGTATGTTTGTTTTTCAAAAATCACTGCATACTGACAAATTACTAAGGAGTGAGAGATAGCATACATTATGTCATTATATAAACAGGGTGATAAGGCTAATCTAAAAAACTTTAGGCCAGTAAATGTAACATGCATCCCAGGTAAATTAATGGAAGCAGTAGTAAGGAAAAGACCGAGTATCACATGGCAAGAAGAAATGTACTAGTGAGCATTCAGTATGGTCTTAGATGGAGGAGATTGTGTTTCACCGATATGCCAGAATTCTATGAGGGAGCAACAAATAAGCATATGATAAGAGAAATTTATATGATATTATTTATCTCATCATAAAGAAAACATTTGATAAGATCCCACATGGAAAGTCAGGCACCAAACTAAAAGAAGTGAGAGCTTAAGGTGCCGTGTGTAGATTGATACAAACTCGGCTTAAACATAAAGGTTTATGGTGAGAAGAACATTTTTCTGGACCCATTACTACTGCTACTACCACTTTGTACAATGAAGTTTTAGTGAGTTCATGCTTTGATAGAATTGCAGTATTCTTCTACTTTGTAATGTTTACCGACCCTATGTAAAAGCACTATATAAATAAATATGGATGGATTAGCTGCTTAATTGAAGTTTCCGGTGCTTTGTATTCTCTAATACTCTCATTCACAAAGCCACATCTTTTTAAATAGGACACATCATCGCATCCGTTTTGTGAGTGCTAGCATACAACTGAATCGGGGACATTAAGGATGTCAGTGTTGATAAATCGGTGCAGATGCGGGTGGGTGGCTTTTCCTTCCTGCAATACTGCAGATTCAGCACAGGTATTGCACTTTCCTTTTCATTTCGAATGCTGTGTGTGGAATTGTTATGTTGTACACAAGATGGGGGCTATAAATAGTGTGCCCCAAATCCTTCTTTCCTTGAAGGAAGCTCTGTGACATAGTGCTTTCACCAAGTGTATGTTTTCATAATTATTTCTAGGTATTTTTTAAAGGAAAGAATACAAACATTCTGTTTCTTGTAGCATTTTTCAGTTAATAGTATAAATAACACACTTTAAAGCACCTTCTTTTAGGGAGGTACTGTACATGTCAAGATGCTAGACAAGTATATAGATACGGTGCCATTGTTTTATATGTATCTTACATCCTGAGGTTACAATTAAAATGGCAGCTTTGGGATTCAGACTTCAACGTCTTAGCCATTAGACAAACGTGCACTCAACACACACTTCTCATTAACATTTTCACAGGTGGTCTGGTGCCAGGTTAAGCCACTTGATTAATCTCCCATAGTTACAGACAATCCCAATGCAGACAGTAATTTCAATGTGCATCTTTTTAATAATATTAAAAAGGCAAGTTTAGAGAGGGATATTATAGTCATGGAGGACTTTAATACCTAAGTAATAGCACAAGAGCAGGACTTTATAGACATAATCAGAGTTTTAAAACACCAACAAGACGGGAAGCCTGTCTGGATTTAGTATTTTGTAATAACTAGGAAAGAATTCTGGAGTTAGTCAAAAAAAAAAAAAATCTCTACAATAAATAAGGATATAAAATAGAAGCTGCAAATGAAAAAAGCTGGACAATAAGACAATACTAACGTCAATGTGGCCCATATGGTGCATAAGAGGATGAGGGCAGCCATTAAGAAGGATATTAGAGAAGCTAAACGGTAGTTGGAGAGAAATATTGCAGATAGGGTGAAAAGTGACCGAAAGAGCTTCTTTCAGTTTCTTAGGAGGAGGAATTAAAATATACAGACAGTGAATTAGTGAATGCTATATATTTGCATTTTTCTGAAGTCTTGACATGTGAGTAAGTGGATAACCGCTCAGCGGTAACAGGGACTACTAAGGAGGGACTGAGTGATTTTGGAAGATGTAGAGGGAGAAATACTGCTCAGATTAAATAGGCTGAAATCAAATAAATCACCAGGAGTAGATAATTTTTATAGTCAAATTCTTAAGGAGTTTAGTGAATACATATATAAGCCTTTGACGCATATTTTTAGGAAGTCATTGCACAGTGAGGAAATTCCTAAAGACTAAGAAATAGCAAATATTATTCCATGAGTAATGGCGCACTGCACGATAATGTGCAGTGAATACACTTGACTTATAGTTTTCATAATCTTTCTCTGTATGTTTAGCATTCGTTTGCTCAGAGGTTGATGTTCTTGCTGCTTCTTGAGCAGCTCTTCTTTTCTTCTTCCTAGCGGCCCACTTCTCTTCTTCCTTCGCCATCTTTTTGCGTTAAAACTGATTAAGTCAGTGTTTGTGTTGCAATTACTTAGTATGTTTTTCTTAATTTTTCACTTAAGCGGGCACTTAAGTGTTCAATCTGCCTCAAGAATGATTTAAGATATGAAGAGGTAGAGGAAGTGACAGCGAAGGCGGTAGGGATGAGAACGGCACCCATAGCTACTGGGCGCAGCCGAGAGTTGATTCTACAATAATATAAAATAAAAATAAAAAGAGAAATAACCTTGGAGATCAACCATCACCCGGAAAGTGCATAGTAGACGTCACGTAGTATAAGTGAACCAAATTTCAGGTCAATAGGTCAAATGGTTTGAGAGCTACAGGTGATTTAAATTCCTGGACAGACAAAAGGACAGCCATGGTAGCGTATTATATAAGAAGATTATATAAAAAGAGCGATCGGGTAGATCCAAGTAACTATAAGCCAATAAGCTTAACATGCATCATGGGCAAATTGATAGAAGTAGTTATTAATTAAAAGATTGAGCAATACATGGCAAGAGGAGGACTTTTACTGAACAGTCAGCATGGGTTCAGATGAGGGAGGTCATGTTTTACTAACATGCTGGAATTCTATAAGAAAGCAACCAAAAGATACAGTCAGAGTGGTGCATGTAATATTATTTATATTGATTTTTGGAAGGAATTTGATATGATCCCACAAAAATATTTGTGCATCAAACAAAGAGTTCACGGGGTAGTGTGTAGTCGGATGCAGAGGGTTCATTTTGCAAGGAACCTTATCAGAATTGGGTTATCTTAAGAGTGGTGTCCCTCACAGTTAAGGGCTGGGGCTACTGCTGATTTTAATATTTACACTGTATGGCCAAAAGTTTGAGGGCCCTTGACCACCACACCTCTATGAGCTTGTTATACATCTAATTCTAAAACAATGCACATTAATATTGGGTTTCCCCAGTACAGTTCCCCTAGAACCGTTTTAACTCTACTCGGATGGCTTTACATTGTATTTTGGAGAGTGTTTATAGGAATTTGTGCCTATCCACCCAAAATAGCATTTGTGAGGTCAGGTGCTGATTTTGGATGAGAAAACCTAGCTCACATTCGACTTTCCAGTTCATCCCAAAGGTGTTCAGTAGTGTGGATGTCAAGATTCTGTGCAGGCCACTCGAGGTCCTTCATACCAAACTCATCAGACCATGTCTTTATGAAAATGGCTTTGTGCACAGGGGAAGTGTCATGCTAGAACTGAAAAGGACCTTCCTCAAACTGTTGCCACAAACTTGGAAACACAAAACTTGGCACATAATTGTCTAAAATGTATTTTCAAGGGCTAGCATTAAAAGCGTCTTTCACTCTAAGCAATGGGCCTAGACAAAACTCTGATAAACAGCCCCAGGCCATTATTCTTCCTCCACCAAACTTTACAGTAGGCACTATGCATTCTGGAAGGTAGCGTTCTCCTGACATCCACCAAACCCAGATTTGTCCACAATGTGAAGCATGATTCATCACTCCAGAGAACACGTTTCCACTGCTCCTGAGTCCAATGGCATCATGCTTTACACCACGCTAGGTGACGCTTGGCATTGCATATAGGGATCATAGACTTGTGTATAGCTGCTCAGCCATGGAGACCAAAGTCATGAAGCTCCCAGTGCACAGTTCTTGTGCTGATGTTGCTTCCAGAGGCAGTTTGGAACTCTGTTGTGATTGATGTGATAGATGAGAGGGGATTTTTACTGTGTGATTCAGCACTTAGCAGCCCAACTCTGAGTTCATGTTGTCTACCACTTTGTGGCTGAACTGTTGTTGCTCCTAGATGCTTCCATTTAACAATAATATCACTTACAGTTGACCAGAGCAGATCCAGCAAAGCAGAAATTTCATATACTGACTTGTGGCAAAAGTAATATCCTATGACAGCGCAACATTTAAAGTCACTGAACTCTTCAGTATGACCCATTCTACTGCCAGCATTTGTCAATGGTGATTGCATGGCTCTGTGTTTGATTTTACGCACATGTTAACAATGCATGAGGCTGAACCACCTGAACTCAATAATTTGGAGGCATGCAGTGTATAAATGTTCCGGGTCTGAATGTAAACAACAAGCAGGCTACGTCTGCAGATGATATCAAGCTAGGTGGATGGGTAGATAATCTGGAATCCATTACATCCATTACATAGGGACTTGGACAGCATACAGGCCTGGGAGGATTTCAGGCAAATGAAACTTAATGTAAGCAAATGTACGGCATTTCATGGAAGAAATAAAAATGTTATATTTGAATACACAAATGGAAGGTACTGCTTATGAGAAGGACATAGGACTTGCTACTCTCAACTTTCAGACAATGTTCAGGGATCATCAAGAAGGCTAACAGAATGTTCGGTTATATAGCACGATGTGTAGAGTACAAGTCAAAGGAGGTTATGCTGAAGCTTTATATTGCACTGGTGAGACCACATCTGGAGTACTGTGTGCAGTTTTCATTCCCAGGCTGAAAAATAAGACATAAAAGCATTAGAAAAAGTCCAGAGAAGAGTGACTACCTGGATACCAGAACTGCAGAGGATGAGTTACAGTATCAGGACAGACTGAAAGAGTTGAACCTTTACAGTTTAAGCAAACAAAGTATAAGAGGCGAGATAAATGAAGTGGTTAAAATTATTAAAAGGTATTAGTCCAATGGATTGTTACTGTTACTTTAAAAATTACTTCAACCAGAACATAGGGACACAGTTGGAAACTTCAAGGAATACTTTGCACAATATAAGAAAGTATTTCTTCACATAGAGAACCATGGACAATGGAATAAATTACCAAGTAATGTGGTGGACAGTAAGACTTGAGGGATACCCAGAACTCGACTTTATATTATTTTGGTGGAATTAGGAGAACAGAATTGGCAAATCTGGCTCAGGCTGAATGGCCTGTTCTCGTCAAAATGTGCATAATGTTCAAACAGTGAGTGGTGGAAACTGATCCCACAGCTTGAAGATTTCAGTCACCTAATCTTTTAAAAAAAAAAACAATTAATTTTTGTCTATCATGCCTTAACTATCATCACTACATAACACTCTTAAATCTGCTTAATTCATTTCAAGGTTGTGGGTATCTGAGCCTCCTTTTCAGCATCAAGCACAAGGAAAAAGTCCACAAACCCCAACTTATTTTGGACTCTGGGACAAAAACTGGAGCATACAGACATTGACCAGGAGCAGCGTTAGAACCCAGGACACTGGGCTCATGAGAATGCAGTGCTAGCTACAGTGCCACTCTGGATATAAAATAGTAAGTTTTAGATGTTTTAATTAAGTTAAAGCCTAAAAAAATACAAACCTCTTCTTACAGTCAGTCCCAGCCCCCTTAGTCAAAATATATGGCTTCCATTTTAAATATATTCCTACTGTATGTATTATTGAAACTTTAATAAAACTGTCAAAATAATATTGATAAACAATGGTTCACCATTGCACTTGGCAAAAGCATGGCAATAATTAAGCAGTTTTCATATCTATAAAAGCCAGCATGGTGTTGGTCAGACGTGCCTTGACTTTTTCTGATTCCGGACGGATACAATGCAGAGTCTGTTATTGCTGAACTTTTGTTCAAGTGACATAAAGGCTTACATGCATTTCCTGATCATCTGCATCCTGTAGGAGTTTATTAGAATTCTCCCTCTGATTTAGTCCTGCAGGCAACAAAGTCATTAAGAATCCGGTGGCCCATGCTGAGACTGCTATGGTCAATGTGAGGAGACTTTGGCTGTTTTCTTGTGTTCACAGTAAAGGTTTGAAAAGGAAATAGTTACTTCCTAGCCAGTGGCCTTCAAAAAAAGTCCCAAAAAGTTATCTTTGAAATTATTCAAGCCAAAGGTGATCTTGCTTTACTGAATTTTATCACATTACAATAACTGACCATTGACCAAAGGACAGACACCCGTCTGTATGCTAAATTCATTGAAGGTTGGCCTGCATTAAACAGGAAAAGGAAGAGCCGCTGCACATTAGCTGTCCATGAACTTTCAGTTACTTCTGCCATGTTTTTAATAATCAAAAAAAAAAAAATTAACCCCAAAATTCCTGAATGACTAGTCAGATGATCATTGATATTAATTTTTTTATCCATTTTTCTAACTTATTCTTTCTATAGTGCCTTTCACTGTTAGCAATATTACAGACTGCACCTATGAATAAATTTATTCTGAAAAGGAAATAAAGCAGTGTATCAAAGAAAGGGGCACAACTCGCCTATCAAATCTTATATATAAACATCTACGCATGGAAGTGTGTGTGTGTCTGTCCAGCCCGGAAGTGAGAGGTGGAGTTGGGGTAAGGGCTTCACCTCCGAGGAAACAGAAACTCGCTTAGCCGCTAATACACAAGTGAGGCAAGCACATTGGCAAAACGAAACCTCTGAACAAAGAGACGCTCACTTAACCACTTAATACACAAACGAGGTGAGACTGTCAGCAAAACGAAACCTCCTTGGAGGGAGATGCCCAGAGTAGTTCCTTTCAATTACCTGACATCTCTACATTTCAGTTTTTTTTCCTGACAATTTCAAAAGTTTCTAGGCTTTTTACATCATGGGTTTAAACAGCTAGTATAACATAATCACAAAAAAAATTTACCAACTTGAGGGGACTACTCACATACCGTATATACTTGCGGAAAAGTCGGAACTTGGTTTTACAGTATAATTTCTGGTATTTTATAATATTGGTCGTATAAGTCAAATACAGAAAACTCACACTATTGGTACAAGGGATTATGATATGCTAACGCCCACTTGAGAGAGTAACCATGGCGCACACTGCCTTTTCTTTCTATGTGGGTGTGGCAATGCACTGTATCAGCGTGTGCTCCTAACCTCTCTCTCTTTCTAATGTGCCTACGTGACCACATGGTAATACCCGAAATATTCTGAAGCAACGTTTGCAGTGATTTGTGTTTTTTGAATTTCACACCCTCATACACCTTTATTGTAAGAGCATCCATTATCTACGATGGAGCGTTCGATCAGAAGAAAATATAAAGCTGGTTTTAAATTAAAAATCGTTGAAGTGGCGAAAGAAATTGGTAACTGCGCTGCTGCAATAAGATTTGATGTGTCTGAGAAACTGATGTGAGATTGGAGGAACAAAACTAAAAATGTGTCATATTTTTGAACAGGCGTATCAGTCGGGGTCTGATTTTATGATCGATTTTATGGGTTTCAAGACCTGACTTATACGCGAGTATATACGGTACATTGTTCTTTGTTCATTCATTTTTAATAGCTCAATACCTGTAAGTACAAACTCTGTTTGGTCAGAGGCAGAACGAGTAGCAAGAAATATTACAGTGTGATCCATGGTCAGAGAAACAGCACCTCACAGATCGTGACATTAGTACACATGCCTTTCAACCAAGAAATGAAAGTTTAATTATCACTTACTATATTAAACTTTATCAAATGAGACTTAAAAATGTAAAAAAAAAAAAAAAAATTAATTGTCACATTTTTGAATGGCCATATAAGTCAAGGTCTGATTTTATGATCAATTTTTTGAGTTTCAGGACCCAACTTATATGTGAGTATATACCAGGGGTGGGCAAAGTCATTCCTGGAGGGCCACAGTGGCTGCAGGTTTTTGTTCCAACCCAATTGCTTAATAAGAAGCACTTATTGCTCTAGAAACACTTCTGCTTCATTTTAGTTATCTCCCTCATTAAGATTTTGAACCCTTATTGCTTATTTAAGTCTTAATCAGCTGCATTCTCGGTTTTTAATTGCTCCTTATTAACAACTAGCAAAATACCCGCGCTTTGCAGCGGCGAAGTACTGCCTTAAAATTTTTATTAAGAAGAAAATTAAACCTTTTTAAACTGAAGGAAAATATACCAATAATTATTTGTTAAGGATCTCTTTGTATGCCAGGTTGTCAGTTCAGCCCTCCAGTTGTAATATGACCAAGCTGTAGCTGTGCGCTGAGCTTACTCTTGAGCATGCAACGTACAGTTGGCCATGTGAACAGTAATCTTGTTTCAAATCTCACAGCTTGGATTGCTGCTGTCATAATCGGTTTGAGTTTCATGGTTTGTTTCAATTACGACAGTATTTGTAGGACTTGTGTTGAAGAGACATTCGGCATCTGTCAAGCATTGTAAGTATACAACCAGTTTCATTGATAACTTCACATCCAGCTTTTGAGAGTTTAAACATTTCTAAACATCAAAGTGTCCACTACTGAAATCGTCACCTGTGAATCTAAGATGTTTAAGGGGCATTGGCGGTTGTCCAAAGGTGTAAAATATTTGGCCATTTCGGTACTCTTGAAAGCGACAACCGAACAATTCAGTGGCAGCCATCAACTCACATGCAGATGCATAGGTGAAGGGCTTAAGCATTTCACTCTTCTAGTGCTCCTGTGTAGTATAATTATCTCCTGTACCGTCATCAGTCCACACCTTGAACCTGTCCCAGTCATTCAATACATAAGACACAATGTTCCTCCGGATATCAAGAGTGAGCCTGATATGGCCGTGCAATATGTAACAAAGAGAATGGAAAAGGCAGGTGCCATCTCCGGGCATGGAAACCACTTGGTAAGTGACAGTTCTTTGATCGATGGTGATCACCTCGATAGACATGTTAATGGGGGTACGGTTGGAATGATAAAGGAAATGGGTACCTGAACAATGTAAAGTAAGTCTAAAATACCTACACAATAACTATAATCGTAATAAATGAACAATAAAACAGCGGAGAAGCCATGGATTAAATAAAAAGGCTGTAGTTATCAGCAGGGAGACGTGAATACCATGGTGAAAGCAAGGAAGGGAATGTAGAGACTGGAGCGACAGACGGCCTTATATAGGTAGGCAGCCAACAACGTGGGAGGCGTTGGGATGGGGGACCCAATGCTGCCTTACACGGTGACCGAGCTGCAGGCTATGGACGTATATATGTACGTAAGTAGGATTCAGTTAGCGTTGGGAACCCGCGTACCAAATTTCTTGAAGATGGGCCCATAAGTAACAAAGACCGTGGAAAAGTTCAATATGGCGGCCGACTGTGGCATCATATCACCGAAATAAGTACCAAATTTCAGCCTTCTACCTACACAGGAAGTTGGAGAATTAGTGACGTTGGAAAGTTCAATATGGCGGCTGACAGTGGCGTCACACCACCGAAATAAGTACATACATTGGTTTCGGTTAGCGCAGGGAAGCCGCCTACCAAATTTCGTGAAGATGGGGCCATGAATAAGAAAGTTCAACATGGCGGACGTTGTTGACTGTTATGACCGTTACGCGTAGAATTTCGAAATGAAACCTGCTTAACTTTTGTAAGTAAGCTGTAAGGAATGAGCCTGCCAAATTTCAGCTTTCTACCAACACAGGAAGCTGGAGAATTAGTGACGTTGGAAACTTCAATATGGCAGCCGACAGTGGCATCATACCACTGAAATAAGTATGTACATCGGTTTTGGTTAGCGCAGGGAAGCCACCTACCAAATTTCGTGAAGATGGGGCCATAAATAAGAAAGTTGAACTTGGCGAACATTGTCAACCATTATGACTGTTACGCGTAGAATTTCGAAATGAAACCTGCTTAACTTTTGTAAGTAAGCTGTAAGGAATGAGCCTGCCAAATTTCAGCCTTCTACCTACACGGGAAGTTGGAGAATTAGTTTTATTTGGAAAATTCAATATGGCGGCCGACAGTGGCGTAATACCACCGAAATAAAAGCGTACATCAGTTTTGGTTAGCGTAGGGAAGCCACCTACCAAATTTCGTGAAGATGGGGTCAGCCTTCTACCTACATGGGAAGTTGGAAAATTAGTGACGTTGGAAAGTTCAATATGTCGGCCGACAGTGGCATCATACCATCGAAATAAGTACATACATCGGTTTCGGTTAGCGCAGGGAATCCGCCTACCAAATTTCGTGAAGATGGGGCCAGAAATAAGAAAGTTCAACATGGCGGACGTTGTCGACCGTTACGTGTAGAATTTCGAAATGAAACCTGCTTAACTTTTGTAAGTAAGCTGTAAGGAATGACCCTGCCAAATTTCAGCCTTCTACCTACACGGGAAGTTGGAGAATTAGTGATGTTTGGAAAATTCAATATGGCGGCCGACAGTGGCGTCATACCACCGAAATAAGTACATACATCGGTTTTGGTTAGAGCAGGGAAGCCGCCTACCAAATTTCGTGAAGATGGTGCCATAAATAAGAAAGTTCAACATGGCGGACATTGTCGACCGTTATGACCGTTACATGTAGAATTTCGAAATGAAACCTGCTTAATTTTTGTAAGTGAGCTGTAAGGAATAAGCCTGCCAAATTTCAGCTTTCTACCTACACGGGAAGTTGGAGAATTAGTGATGAGTGAGTGAGTGAGTCAGTCAGTTAGTCAGTCAGTGAGGGCTTTGACTTTTATTAGTATAGATAAGATGCAAATGACAAAAGAAACCAACAGTTATCCATTTTGCTTGTTACCCTTTACACCTGTGTGTATTTATCGTGCACTATTTGGTTTAAATACTTGGAAGGAAAGAGAAGAAAAAAAAAAGTGAAGTATTGAGAATTACCCATCCATTTTACACTTCAAAGTATTTGGATGATATCCTTAGAATGGAAAAAAAATCTAGGATATGAGAATGACTTAACATAGCAGAGTTAAAGCACTAACAAGCCATGAAATGTAATTATTGGCAAGGATTGCTTTCTAATTAAGCAACTGGGTTGGAACAAACATCCGCGGCCACCGCGGCCCTCAAGGAATGACTATGCCCACCCCTGGTATATACGGTAGTTATTTAATAAATTACCATGTTACCATGTATTTACTTACTAAAGTCAAAGTTCCAAACTGTTTTTGGACAAATTACTTATGAACGCTTTGAAGCCACTTCAGTTTTACTTGTCCGGCTTCTCCTGACACCTCGTTACAAGAAAACCCCCACATATGATATACCATTTAACTCGTCTGGATGTCTAGTTATGCAAGATGTCTCATATTTAGGGTTTCATCCTATCTTTGGGTCTTTAGGCCTGAACAACCTTCATTATTAGGCACTATTGGACCATACTCTGTGCAGAAAATGACATCTTTACCATAAAGAGTAAACCAATGAAAATGATCCAAAGGACCAGAAGTTGTGAATCAGCCAACTCCAGGAGTTCACCTTCCCAATCTGATACGAAGGGTCAAAGTCACTCCTTTTCACAAAACTTCAAAAATAGAAGCAATGAGGATTATTGTTTTTTTTTTGTTATTTTGGGGTTGCTGATCACAACTATGATAATATTTTTGATATTTGATTCTTTCCCGGTGGTCCTAGCCCTCTAGAAGCCACTCCCAGAAGATTAAAAAAGACAAATTTCAAACATAAGCATGTGGGATATCATTTTCAACCATTATAAGATCAGGGATTACAAATATGATGTTAACCCTATGTGGACCTCTAATAAGAAATGACAAACATCCATTACAATAAAAGTATTATTCACACTTTAAACATTTAAATTGAAGCACACATTTTTAAATTTTAATTATTTGACCCAACTATTTTTGTTTATTATGCACTACCACCTTGTGAACTAAATGATTACACTTCGTATAAAATCTCCAAATTAGGGTGGCTTATGCTAATTCAGACTTTTGAAATATCATAACGGTCTCCTCACCTCACCAATTCAACAACTTAATAATTTGCTCCAGATTCACAAAACTTCCTAACTTCAGAGTTTAATCTTCTATATTTTTACTGATGCCCCTGTGTGATTCACTATATGTGGGGAGTTTTCATTTGATGTTTTCCCCACAATTTTTCAGGAACTAGGAACAGGCCTGAAGTGAGGTGACATGGACATAGGTATAAGGTGTTGTAATTCAAGTTTATATTTACTTTTGTTTGAACTTTCCTGAAACTTCAAAAGTAAATTATATATCTTTTCTCAGGATTCTGACCTACAGAAACTATTTCTGATGTCTGTTTATTTGGAGACCTTATTTAAAACATTTATAAGTTTTTAATGCCATTTTCAACAGTATTTTGTTTTTCCAATAGGCGCCAGCATTTTGAGAACTTTGTGCCACTGCTTACCACAGTAACATATCCCACAATTGTTATGGTTAAATCTCACAAGTGTTCAAAAGTGGTGTGAGACCTTCCAAAACACAGAGGAAAATAGATCAAAATCTCACCAGCCCGTCCAGAAAAGGTGCACCAAAAAGCAGCATAGCTTCTGCCTGAGTGGCTGGCTTCGGCCTACACTGAGCAAAATGTAATTCACTCTCAAAGTTCAAAGATATAAGATGCAATGTCTGAAAACACACTAAAAATGCTCCTCCTCTATGTCAACCCCTACATAGAAAAGCTGCAAGAAATCTTTATAAATGAGGATTTTTTGAAATGAAAGGAAAAAAATGCAGTAAACAGTTAAAAAAAGCAAGAAATATTTGAAAAGAGACTCGCCTAAAAGGCAATCTAAGACAAATGAGTTCTAGATGAAAATGCACAAGAATAATCTAAAACATAGTAGCAACAAGATCCAAAATGAAAGAAAAACCACAATACTCACAAGGAACCACCAAAATCAATCAGTGGACATTTGTAATAAAACAAACTGGCCTGAATTCTCATCTTGCCTTTATAGGGCAGGGGCGGAGTCTTAACAACGATGGGCGGGTGGCCACACCTCTCAGGGAACCCACCCACAAAATACAAGGAACATGAGAGAATTGCAAGCCTCACCTAGATAATAACCAAATACAATAAAAATAACACATAAATCATAATTAAACAAATAATGAATTAACATAACAATATAAAAACAAAGAAAGAAGATAAAAAAAAGAAAAAAGAAGATAAAAATAAGCACTTTAAACCTGAGCCGGAGGAGGAACCTGGCTTGACCATACCAACAATGCACCAGGACGGTGTAATGATGTCATGACTATGAGAAGTCGCCTCTCACAGCTCTAGTTTATCCGAGATTGAATTTATTTTCCATCTACGTTGCATTTATGTGAATTTTTAGGGAAGGACTTTTGCTCTAAACTTTGACTTGTATTTTTGGGTTAGCGTCTCTGGTTTTGTTGTTTCCTTCTTTGATCTCTGGTTTTGGACCCTTGCTTCATTATTTGTGACCTTGTCTTTTCGCTCAGTCCATCCTTATAAAAATTGCCAGGGTATCATTTTGATGTCAGTACATTAGGAATAAATTTGGAAAGATGATCTGTGCTTTCTATTAAATAAAATAATGTGATGCATTTTAATATATTCTCATTTATCATGGCTAGAGAGTGGCGAAGTGTTGGTCTGACATGCACTTTCATCGTATGTTGTACAAGCAAATGCAGTTTTGTTACGGAATCACTCCCAATCCTCCTCAATTCAGACATTTACACTGTGGTAACTCCTGGTGCCAGTCATGAACCCACAATGTCTTGGTTATAAAGGTCCTCAGAAGAAGCTCCCATTTCTACGCCGTGAACAACAGGAGTTCATCTACAATTCTGTCGCTAAGTGAAGTGTTTTCTGGTGACGTCAGCTGAGTTTTCCCTTACTCAGCCCCTACTTTTTTCACAGCACCACCACCACAAACGTGTTTACTCTGATCAACTTTATTGACGCCTTCAAGACTTTTGAAAAATGTGCATTAGAACCTCTAAGGATGACTAAAGAAATGCACAAAATGCTGCAAATAAGTCTCATTGAAACTTTATAAAACGAAGCCATAACATTCTTGACTTGTACTCAGGTTTCTAAATATATATAAAACAACAAGTTTCTGTCGGTCTGTTTGTCTGTCTATGTGTGTGTGTGTGTGTGTTCAAATTTCAGACAAAGTTGGATGCTACAAGGATGAGGCAAAGTGGGCCTAACCTGACCAAAGAAGAAAGAGGTGCAATTAGGATAAGGGACAGGAGATGGAGGCAGCTTACAAAGTGAACAACGCTTGGCATTGCGTAAAATACTAAATGCACTCATCGAGCTGAAGGTAACGAATGTCAAAAGGAACATGCATTGCAGCTATTAAGAACTGCTAATGCTATGGCAGAGGCGTGTCAGCATCAATAGACTGAGGAGAGGGACAGACGGCGGAGAAGGAATGCCAGAGCTATGGCTATGACATGGGAGCACGAAACTGCCAAGGAAAGGGCCAAGCAGCCGACAATGCATGCCAGATCTGTGGCAACGGATAACGAAAAAGCAGAGGAAAGGACTACACAGCAGAGAAGGAATGGCGGAGCTACAGCAGAGGTGCATGAACATTAATGGCATCAGAAAACAGAAGAACTAATCTGCATAGTGTGGCAGATGGCTGGAACCCTTGCCTGGCCGGGATGCCTCGATGATGGAAGGACTGGAGAAAAGGACATATCCACAACAATACCTCCCTCGGGACACAAGAGGGCAGCCTCGCTGGATTGCATCAGGGCCACGGGCTTGGAGCTTGAAGGCTCGAGCCTTAAATACTCTCGCTCCATCTGACATCTTATATTCCAAATCGTAACCTTAGATCTTCAAATGGGTGTCTGCTTAGAATTCCAAGAGCTAAACTTAAAAGAGGTGGTGAGGCGGCCTTCTGCTGTTGTGCACCTAAAATCTGGAATAGTCTGCCAATAGGAATTCACCAGGCTGATACAGTGGA
The DNA here is from genome assembly GCA_026402145.1 of Polypterus bichir lapradei. Classification (NCBI taxonomy): domain Eukaryota; kingdom Metazoa; phylum Chordata; class Cladistia; order Polypteriformes; family Polypteridae; genus Polypterus; species Polypterus bichir. The sequence continues at coordinate 45,607,707 of JANRMT010062835.1, forward strand.
GCACTTTAAAAAAAACTGCTAAAAACACATTACTTTAACATGGCTTTCTCATAACTTCATTTTAATTTAATCCTGATGCCCTGCACATTCAATTAATTATCATTACTATTCATGGTGGCTCCAAAATCCGTACTAACCCCTACTCTCTCTTCTGTTCTTTTTCCAGTTTTCTGTGGTGGCGACCTGCGCCACCACCTCCTAATCAAAGCACCATGATGTCCCTACATTGATGGATTAAAGGCCAGAAGTCTACATGACCGTCATCATCAAGTCCTTCCATGAGAACCCTGAATACCATGAGGACTGATCATTTATGTTAGGTAGAATGCCTAGAGGGGGCTGGGGGGTCTCATGGCCTGGAACCCCTGCAGGTATTATTTTTTCTCCAGCCGTCTGGAGTTTTTTCTGTCCTCCCTGGCCATCGGACCTTACTCGTATTCTATGTTAATTAATGTTCTCTTATTTTAATTCTTACTTTGTCTTTTTTTCTCTTTCTTCATCATGTAAAGCACTTTGAGCTACATTATTTGTATGAAAATGTGCTATAGAAGTAAATGTTGTTGTTGTTGTTGTTGTTGGGGCTCATGGTCACTGCCAGGGGGCACCTGGAAAGTCCCCGAGCCATGGACTGCAGCACTTCCACCACACCTGGAAGTGCTGCTGGAAGAGGATCTGGGAACATGTGGAGCACTTCCGGGGACCGTTACAGCATTTCTGCCACACTGGGGAGTGCTGGCGAAGGAAGATCGGAGTGCACCTGGAGCACTTCTGGGTGCACTATAAAAGAGGCCGCCTCACTCCATTCGAGGAGCCGGAGTTGGGAGGTGGTGGACAGAGCTTGTGTGGAGGAGTGTAGGCGGTAAAGAGAAGAAGAAAAGAAAGACAGAGGAAGAAACGGAGGTTATTGGCGGTGATTTGTGCACTGTGTGCTAAGAAAAAGAAAATAAAATGGTGTATTTTGCACTTGTGTCTTTGTGCCTGTGTGTTTCTGGGGCTGATACTCCACAACGGTGCAAAACCTTAAAACTGAAATGAAGTGGTGTGAAGAAATTACAATAAAAAACAAGAAGAATGTTGTGTTGAAAGGCTGTTTATAACTTAGCATTAGTGTATACTTTTGTTCTAAACCTGTCATGGACAGGTAACGTATTTAGTGTATAATATTGTGTAATATTTTATTGGAATATTAAATCCCTTTAGGTTGACACTTGTGTATCAACTGTTACCACTAGGGGGCAGCACTGAGCCCCAAACCACAGACACAGCAACACCCAACACAATTCCAGGTTTAAATAAAATTTTACAAAATACCTTCTTCATACAAACAGCAGCAAAATATCCCATTCACAATCCTTCTTCTTCCTCAAAGAGAGCGTTGCCCACTGCCCCCCGACTCGAGTTAAGTGAGGCAGCAGGCTTTCTTTTAAACTAGACTCAAGAACTGCTTCTGGTCTCATGTCCATGTCATCTGAAGCATTTCTCAGTTGTATGAAAACCATGACAGTCCCCCTCCAGCAGCGTCCCCTGGTGGTCCTCAAAAGACCCCAACAGGGCTTCATTTAAGGACTCCAACTTCCATTCCATCCTGCAGGTGTTGTAAACTGGTCCAGCCTTGAGGAACATTGCCCCCTGTTGTGTGGGGGAATGAACTGCTCATGGTGTGCCCTTCCATTGCTCTTCCATTATGGCCTCCTGGCCAGGCGTGAATAATTCTTTTATCTTGGCCAGGATGCCTGTTCTTCCCCTCTGGCACCTACACAACATAAACTCTAGATGCAGATAAGAGAAGGCATGGGATGGTATGGTATTTTTTTTTTTGAGGTGAAATTTTTACTAAAATAAACCAGAACCAAACAGGTGCAAACATTTGTAATAGCTTTCATAAAAAGGCAAAATAAAAGACACCTATGCCCAACTCATGCCCATCCCCAAACACTGCCCTGTGGGATTTCAAAATAGCTAAGATAACTTGGAACCCATGTGACCTTGAAGGAGTGGACAGCTGCACAAAAGGAAAAGAGAAAACAAATGAAAGCTAGTAGATAAAATCCTCCATATCACCAGTCACCAGACTTGCATTCCTAAACACGGCAGCCAAATGACTCATTAAGTGGACAGCTGAGGATCAAATTGAGAACAGAAGATATCCAAAAATCACAAAAAGAGAGTCAGTGACCTACCAGCAAGAGGTCAGTGCAATCCTAGCAGCAATGATGTCAAGGAAAAGATCTTCTGCTGCAGGACAGAGCGACAGACAGAGTGGAAACACTGTAGAAGAAAGAAGAGACGGGGAGAAAATGAAATGTCAATAAAGATAATCGATGCAGGAGAGTAAGAGAAATGGGAGCAAAACAGATGGAAAGACATTCCCAGAACATATTTTGGAATATTCCTGGGGCTTCTAGAGAGCAAATGAGTTCTCTGATAGGCCCACAGCAAAACATTTGATGTGATGTACAAACGTAAACTGGGCGTGCTAACCATTTGGATTTCTGGAACAGATAAAGAGAGAGAGATTTTTAAAAAACTAGTTTTCTAGGATAAGATGTGTCATGATCCTGGCAACTTTTCACATTGTTTTTCAATTTATAAATTTTTCTTTGTACAGTTCTATTTTCCTTTTTAGAGCTTGAACTTTGATGAATTCAGTTTTATTTTTGCTTTGCAACAGTTAAATTTACTTTATCATTTTTGAGTACCATAATGGATGGATTGGTGTCCCAACTCAAATGGAGGGCAATTCATTGCCAGACTGGGATGCCATAACGAGAGAAAATGGATGGACGGGCATTCCAACGGGGTTGGACACAGAATATCTACTTCCTGGGGTTATGTATTTCCTTGATACAACAGGTGGTAACATTCCCTGGGCAGAATTCCCATTGGTACATTTACAGGGCATGCTGGGAGTTGTAGTCCAAATGGCCTTGCTTGGGGTAATTGGGTACCACCAGGGGAGCTGCTGGGTGATATCCTTACCTTGGGAGTGGCATCTGTTTGACCTGGAAGAGCTTCCATCGTGCAGTGATCAGACATCACTGGGCATGTCATACTTAGTGTCTGCGTGCCAACCTTCTAGCACATTCATGCTTGGCCCCATTTGTGACAGCCAGTAACTTGCTCCCTGACGGAGTCGGAGCTGAATGAAGGGTTAATAGGTACAGCAACTTCAGCCGCAATCTCAGCCCTTTTTTGCTCTTTTCCATTCTGTTGTATGGTGGCGCAGTGGTAGCGCTGCTGCCTTGCATTAAGGAGACCTGGGTTTGCTTCCCGGGTCCTCCCTGTGTGGAGTTTGCATGTTCTCCCCGTGTCTGCGTGGGTTTCCTCTCACAGTCCAAAGACATGCAGGTTAGGTGTATTGGCAATCCTAAATTGTCCCTAGTGTGTGTTTGGGGTGTGTGTGCCCTGTGGTGGGCTGGCACCCTGCCCGGGATTTGTTCCTGTGTTGGCTCTAGCAGACCCTGTGTTAGGATATAGCAAGTTGGGAAATGACTGACTGACTGACTGACATTCTGTTGTGGTACGTAAAACATGAGACATTAGATAGACAAGTTTCTCTTCTGTCTGTGAAGTCCAAAACATCCCTGCTTTATATGAATTGTACTCTTGAATAAGCATTTGTTGGTTGTGAGCTCTGAGCCTGCACATACGACTAAATAATGATAACTCTTTACATTTATACAGTATAGTGCTTTTCACACTACTTAAAGTGCACTACATAGCGAGTCGGGTGCCACATCAACGCACCACCAATGTGTAGCACCCAACTGGATGGTGAGACAGCAGCCATTATTGCACCAGTACGCTCATCACACATTAGCTAATTAGGTGGTGAAGTGCTGAGAGATAGTTAGCCAATTAGAGACAGGGGATGATTTGGGGGCCAGAATGACCAGGCCATATCACTAAGATTATATAAATGAAGGCTACGATTGAAAATCGCTGATAAAGTTGTCAAATGTGACATGGTACCTTAAGGAGGTTAGTGACTATGTATATAAACTCTGAGATATCCATCCATTATCCAACCCGCTATACCCCAACTACAGGGTCACGGGGGTCTGCAGGAGCCAATCCCAGCCAACACAGGGCACAAGACAGGAAACAAACCCCGGGCAGGGTGCCAGCCCACCACAGGGCGCACACACACACACCAAGCACACACTAGGGACAATTTAGGATCGCCAATGCACCTAACCTGCATGTCTTTGGACTGTGGGAGGAAACTGGAGCACCCGGAGGAAACCCACACAGACACGGGGAGAACATGCAAACTCCGCGCAGGGAGGACCCGGGAGGCAAACCCAGGTCCCCAGGTCTCCTAACTGCGAGACAGCAGCGCTACCCACTGCGCCATCATGCCTCCCCACTCTAAGATATATTTTAATAAATGACTCCATGCTGGAAAAACTCCTAAAGATTGGAAGCTTGCAAATTTTCATCTATTACATTAAAAGAGGTGATTGGACAGACAGGCCCATAAGATTGACATGCATCATGGGTAAATTAGTAGAAGCAATCACCAAGGAAAAGAACAAACATCACATGTCAAGAAGAGATGAACTAACAAATAGTCAGCGTGGATTCAGATGGGGAGATTGGGGGAGAACTCTTAGAGAAAGAATCAAAAGCACCTGGTCAGAGTGGCGCCCCAATATTAATTATCTTGATGTCCACAAGGTTTTCATAAGGTACCCCATGAGAGGCCTGCGCTCAAGCGAGAAGATGTGGCAGGTCGAGTTGCACTGTGCATGGGGGTGGAAGACTGGATCAGAGATAAAGCAAATGGTGATGCTGAGAGAACATTATTCCAAACTTGGTGATGTTAAAAGTGGCGACCCTGAGGGACAGGAATGTATTATAACAAGATGGTCACCTTTTTTGGATGGTACTGCACTAAGCAGAATGCAGATAATCTAGAAGAAGCAGAATTGTTATAAAATGAATCTGGACAGAACTCAGATTTGGGTAGATGAAAGGCAGATACAATTTCAATGTAAAATGTAAATGTGTAGCCATTATACTACTATAAATTATATTACACACTAGTGAGGGCTCACCGGAAAAAAACTGTGTACAGCATTAGTCTTCATATTAAAAAAAGACACAGTAGCACTCGTCAGTCCCGAGCAGAGTGACTAAGCTGATTCCAGGAATGAGAGCTGTCCGCTGTTAGTTGTGGCCTGCAGAGGGCACTCCTGCCACCCAAATCTGACACAAACACACGCAGGACACAAGTTCAGCACACGTGTTATTTTTTTTTCCTTTTCCTTGTGGTAAACACCTTCTCTCGTTTCCCACCTGTACAACACAGTCCAAGCACGGACTTCCTTTTTCTTTCTCTTAGACTCGCTTTCTCTCTCTTACCTTCCACTCCTCCTCCAGCAAGCTTTGTCCACCTCCTCCCGACTCTGGCTCCTCTCATAGAGCGCCCAGAAGAGCTCCAGGTGTTCGATGACCTTCTTCCGGCAGCACCTCCCGATGTGGTTGAAGTGCTGCCACACTGGGCTCAACAGGACCTGCAGCACCCCCTGGTGACGCCTACAGAACCCAACAGGGCTGCACCAAACTCCAGCTCCTATGGATCCCTGCGGGAGTCCGAGGCACTGCTGCAACCCAGGGGGGCTATCATCTATCGCTCTGGGGGAGGTAATGCTCTGAATATGTTCTCTCCCTGGTCCTTCCAGTATAGGGGCGTCCTGGCCAGGTAAAGCCCCAGCTGTCCAGTGAAGATTGAAGGAGTTAAACCTTTTCAGTTTAAGCCAGTGGTTACCAACCTTTTTTTGGCCATGCCCCACCTAGGCCTCTCTAAAATCATAATGTCCCCTGTAACTGTAACATGTACCTTATTCTTATTATCACCTATTCAAAAAGTGAACTCCTATTCACGTGGAGGAAGCTAATAATGTCATTAATTTGGTCTAAACAAGCTTATAAAGAACATGGGAACAAAAGAGGGAAAGGATAGTTGAAGTTCTGTTAAAGAAATTGTTAAAAAAAAATGTAATATGAAGTAATATGAAAATACAGCAAATACAGTTTTGAAAACATATAATAAGAGACATGATATTCATATAAATAAAATAACTTCAATGACAGCTTTTTCTGTAATATTTTGGTCATTTTATATTTTTGTTATATTGCATTTTATAATCATTGTTACAATTCATATTATTTTAATGGTAAAAACGATTTCTAAGTAGAAAAACCCAAGCCGGTTGTAAAATCATAAATTAAAGGGTTCCTCACCATCCCTTCTATGTTTACAGAAATATATAAATGTCTCTGTAAAAAATAAAAATAAAAATTGTTTCTTTTTTTCTATCATTTTTAACAGTGAATTTATGTTTTTTCATTTTATAAATTGTTTGACGTACCTAAATTCTCAAATTGCCCCCCTAAAAAATCAAATTGCCCCCCAGTGGGGCGTGCGCCCCACATTGGGAATTACCAGTTTAAGCAAAAAGAGTTATGCAGCAAACATGCTGCTTCTTAAACTGCTAAAGATGACCTGACCACATCTAATAAACCTTTCTTTCTTTCTTTCTTTCTCTTTCTTTCTTTATTTCTTTCCTGTTCATCCGTCAACATGTTTTTCAACAACACTTGACGCAGTGCAGGAGAAGACCCTGCACAGGACACCATTGCCCGTTGTCACTCACATGAACTCAGTCAGAGTCACCGGTTAACCAGACAGTACGTCTGAGCAGAAGTCCATGTGAACACTGAGAGAACATTCAAACTCCATGCAGGCAGTGAGCTTGTTGCTACTTATATTCTCTTGCCATGTGAAGTCTGTCCAGTAAATTGGCCATTTTAATTGAACAAAGGACCTATACGAGTGAAAGAAGAAACGTCATTTGGTGTGAAACCTGGAAAACATGCTCACTATAAGGGCTCTGAGTAGAAGCTGTGATTCAAAGGTGTCATTAGAACCTTATCAGAAGATAAATGAAAACTCACATCATGACATTTATCATGTAAACAGCTCCTTTCTGCTTGCCATTTGTACTGTAGATGAGCAGCTTATCTCTGCACTTTGTTCAGCGAGAGCTTGGCCCTCGACTGCTCACTGTCTCTTAGCTAAGAGTCATGTCAAAAATCTCTCTCAATGTTACAATTCTCTCAGTAAAAACAAATCGGATTTGTGTTTTAGTTGAATTGTGTGATCTGATTTGAGGTTGGATCAGCCCTTAAGCAGCACTCTTGTGGACGGAAGGGTCTGTTTGAAAGGGCAGCTGTAGCAATGAACGGTAAACCACAAAGCTCTCTGCCCAAGTTGCTGCATGGCTCCGAACTGCCGGAGTGTAGAAAAGCAGATAACGCCTTCAGGGGATTTAATACTGAAAGGCAATCAGGTTTCCTGGTAAAATATGTTGACGTGGATGTTGTCATGCAGACTGACCTGAAAATGAGCAGATGACCGACACTCCTGAATGAGCTCAGGACTGTCCTGGTAATATATCGGCTGTGGCAGATAGCTGGGGAGCTGCACAGCTGGGATGCCTGGAAGGTGGAAGGACCAAGAGAATGACAATACCTCCCCCCAGGACACGAGAGGGTGGCCGCCCTGGTTTGCATGGTGGCCATGGGATCGGAGCTTAGAAGCTCAACCTTGTTGGGGTCCGTGGCCACCACCAGGGGGCACCCAGATGTTGCAGGAGGTATGGACTGCAGCACTTCCTCCACACCAGGAAGTGCTGCAGGGAGATCATCAGGTAACACATCCGGGTGAACTATGAAAGGAGCCGCCTCACTCCATTCAGGGAGTCGGAGTCGGGAGGCAGAGGATGGAGCTTGAGAAGAGAGGAGTGAAGGAGGCAAAAGAATAAGTAGGGAGAAGAAACAAATTAAAGGACTGAGATGAGTAATGTGGTGATTGGTGCACTGTACTATGAGAAGAAAAGAAAACGTGCATTTTGGAGCTTGTGAGTCTGTGTATCTGTGTGCGTCGAGGCTGGATCACCACACGACACATTGGCTGGAATGCCAAGAAGAAGCATCAGAGGGACAAAACAGTGAAACGAGGGCGGAGAGCACACAATTGGAATTAAAGCCTTCATTCATGGAACGTCTTTGCTGAAAACATAATGAGAAGTCAAGCAAAATGACACCTTTTATTGGCTAATTAGAAAGATTACAATATGCAAGCTTTCGAGGCAACTCAGACCCCTTCTTCAGGCAAGATGTAATCGATTACAATTATTACAATTATTACAATTATTAAATCAATGTAATCGATTACATTTATTACAATTATTACAATTATTAAATCAATGTAATCGATTAAATTTATTACAATTATTACAATTATTAAATCAATGTAATCAATTACAATTATTACAATTATTAAATCAATGTAATTGATTATATTTATTACAATTATTAAATCAATATAATCGATTACATTTATTACAATTATTACAATTATTAAATCAATGTAATCGATTACATTT
>JANRMT010062835.1:45616172-45644327 GCA_026402145.1 Polypterus bichir lapradei
TTATTACAATTATTACAATTATTAAATCAATGTAATCGATTACATCTTGCCTGAAGAAGGGGCCTGAGTTGCCTCGAAAGCTTGCATATTGTAATCTTTCTAGTTAGCCAATAAAAGGTGTCATTTTGCTTGACTTCTCACTACATTCATAATGGCTAACACGGTACAACACCCTCATACTACTGACAACATAAAAAAACCCATTTATAGAAGCATGACATTAATCAGGCTAACTAGTATCGCCTAACGTTCTCTTCACACAATCTAGTTTCAGGGTTGTAGAGTAGGCAGAGCCCAGCGAGCACAAGGCAGGACACATTTAGGCTTCTTCTTTAAGTTTAGGTGGACTGATTTCTCAAAATGGAGTGTGGGACGACACCTGATATTCTCAGTATACAAATGGTAAGTCCTGACACTGGAGGTGTCTGTAGATAACATTAGTATTGTAATACCATTAAATGTTTTAATTCAATTTAAAGTGTTAATACAATGTATTTGGGCATTCAGTGTTAAAGAACTGTGACGATGTCAAAACTCCTGTAAAATCTTCCTTTAGTGTACGGGTCTCGAGCTCAAGTCCTGGAGGGCTGCTGTGGCTGCAGGTTTTCATTCTGACCATCTTCTTTATTAGTGACCAGTGACCATTAGTGCTGCTAATTAACTTCTTTTGCCTTAGGCTTTAATTATCTTGACTCAGGCCCCTTAGCTGTCTCTCTTTCTTTAATTAGCAGCCAAACAATAATGGGATACAAAACAAACCGCCACATGATCAGTTTATCTGTGTCCATCAAGCAATATCTGAAAATAAAGTTGAAGGTCTCAGTAAGGTTGATCTCTCAGGTCACCAAAACATTTTGACAGTGTACTTAGAAAAAACAAAAAAATCAACAGTTTTGGAAATATCTGCTGTGACAAGCATAACGGGTTTAATTAACAGCAAGAATGGGCTTCTCATTAAGAGACTGGTTGGGGTTTGAAATCTCAGTTTAGCCGGTCATCTGTTGGCTCGTTTCACATCTCATTTCTGTTTGGCTGTCATTTAATGAAGAAAAGGAATAAATTCAGAGGACTGAATTCATAAAAACAAGGCTTTTAAAATGAAGGGAAAAGAAGTTAATTAGCAGTGAAAACTGGTCACTGATTCAGAAAAGGGTGAGAATGAAAACCTGCAGACACTGCAGCCCTCCAGGCCTGGAGTTCGACACCCCTGCTTTAGTGCGACATAGAAAGCAATAGCATAACAACACCAAAGATGGCGCTGCTGCCACACTGCCCCTGCTGCCTTTCTCTATTCATGTGCACATTCTCGCTGTGCCCGGTCAGATTGTCTCCTGGTGTTCCAAGATTCTTTCCATATTCATCCCAAGACATGCACATTAATTAAGGATGGATTAATGCCCCCTATACTGGTGGTCCTTGGCTGGACAAAGTGTGTTCAAACTGTCTTTGGTTGCACTGTATGACAAACAGAAGCCAAGCTGTCAAAGCATCTGTTGCTGCCCTCTACTGGGAAAACTGTGAATTAAAGTTAAAGCTAACAATGTAATGGCACTGACACATCACTCGTGATACACCCGCTCAGCAGCCTCATTTTTGATTCGTACCTTAGCAGTAACAAGTCTTAGAGTCCGTCCTAGCACAGCATCTGCTTGGCTCAAGATCATCAAGCTCCGTGGAGGGCGCAGAAGGTGGCACAGAATATTACGGGCGCCCAGCTGCTTCTCTTGAAGACCCACATAACACTCGCTGCCTTCAAGAGACAAACAGGATTATTAAAAACCACAGACAAGCTGCACAGTCGCTTTTCTCACTCCTCCTGTGTAGTACAAGGCCATTCGCAGATCCAGGGAGAGCTTCTGCCCACAAGATGGAAGGCTGCTGAACAGTCACTCTTAAGAATTCAAATACTTGAACATGAACAGGGTGTGTAAACTTATAATACTTGTAAATATATTGAAATTATTGTATACAACTTTTATATATATATAGTATGATGCAAGCAAAGTATAATATTTTTTCGTATTGTACTTTTATGAGGAGTGTAACCACTAGGGGGCACCAGAGAGCCCCACACCACAGACACAGTGAAGCGCCAGCCATGATTAGTATCAAATAAGAGGTTTTTATTCTCTTCAGGAACTTCTTCACAGACCTCACTCCAATAATAAGCCACAATAAACCAACAATTCTTCCTCCTTCTCCACCTACACTGCCTCCCGACTCTGAACCCCCCTTGTGTGGCCGCGGGCTCCTTATTATGCTGGACCCAGGAGTGTTTGCAGTTCCACCACACATCCTCCGGGAAACATTTACAGGCCAAAGGAAAAGCAGGGAGGTCCTCACCCGACAGCACCCTCCGTCAATATGTAGGGACCCCAATAGGGCGACATTTCCGCACTCCAATTCCCAAGCATCCCTGCGAGTGTCCCGACTGGGCTGCCGTATGAGGTCCACTGCTATCTAGTATATGGGGGTTGGAACAACTTTCTGATTTCCAGCTATTGTTGGTCCATCCATTATTTCCTGCCAGCTGAATGTAAAGTTCTTTCTCCAGTGCGCCAGCCACTATGTTTTTGTCGTTGTCCCGGCCTCCCGTCGGGGTAATTTACATCTCCCCGTCTCACCCGAGACGCCCATTCTCCTCCTACGGGAGATATGCCAATACAAATTTCATTCAGCTGAGTACATTTGACAAACTTGACTTGACCTGATAGTTAATGTAATGTTAGTGAAAATTACAACAAACTCACCGACTTCTTAATTTTTAACCCTTGGTCAGTTTCTGCCTCCTTTGTATCGATCTGTCATCTTTATTCAATCAGCTCTCTGCCAGTAATGATGACAATGGGCATGTTAAAACTGACATCAGTGGGCAAGTCGAGAGAGGCATCGGTGGATGGAGGCTGCTGTTGGACCCTTCTCTCTTCTCCTCTCCGTATTGGACTGCTGGCCTTGACCGACAGGTGACAGAACCATCATAAACGGAGGCAGCATTGGCATTAAAAGAGCCCCCCAGAACTGGGGCATTCAGGAAAGTCCTAAGGTTAAAAAAATAAGGCCATTTTGAAATAAAAACCTGAAATAATGCAATGTAACATAACAAATAACAAACTAAAAGGATGAAACTTAATTTCATAAGACTTACATGGACTTTTTCCAATATAATCCTTAATACCGTGTGTTGTATACACCAACCAGCCACAACATTGTGTAGGCCCCCCTCATGCTCTGACCCACCAGGGTATGAACTACACAAGACCTCTGAAGGTGTCCTGTGGTCTCTGGCACCAAGACGTTAGCAGCAGATCCTTTAAGTCCAGTAAGTTGCAGGGTGGCCCCTCCATGGATCGGACATCTTTCTCTGGCATATCCCACTGATGCTCGGAAGGATTGAGATCTGAGGAATGTGGATGGGAAGTCAACACCTTGAATTCTTTGTCATGGTCCTCAAACACTCCTGAACGATGTTTGCAGTGTAGCAGTGTGCATTATCCTTATGAAAGAGGCCACTGCCATCAGGGAATACCGCTGCCGTGAAGGAGTGAACATGGTCTAAAATAATCTTAAGGTAGGTGGTACGTGCCAAAGTAACATCCACATGAATGCTTAGACCCAAGGCTTCCCAGCAGAACATTCCCCAGAGCATCATACTCTTTCCACCAGCCTCCCCTATTTCCATGGTGCCTCCTGCTGCCATGTCTTTGCCAGATCAACAATGCAGACGCATCTGGCTGTCCACATGAACTGAAAGAAAATGTGATTCTCCTGACCAGGTTATCTTCTTCCATTGCTCCATGGTCCAGTTGTGATGTGCATATGCCCATTTTAGGCACTTTTGGATGTGGACAGCATGGGCACCTTGCCTGATGAAGGGGCCTTAGCTTCGCTCGAAAGCTTGCATTTGTAATCTATTGAGTTAGCCAATAAAAGGTGTCATTTCACCCTAATTTCTCCTGTATCAGTCTGTAGTTATGCAGCAAGCAGCAATGCACTGTGTGTTCGGACACCTGTCTCTCATGGCCAGCATTAAGTTTTTCAGCAATTTATGCTACAGTAGCTCTCCTATGGCATTGGACCAGACAGGCAAGCCTTTGCTCCCTACATAATAATAACCCGAGGGCCCCCATGACCCTGTTGCTTGTTCACCGGTTGTCCTTTCTTGGACCACTTTTGGTAGCTACTAAACACAGCACACCAGGAACACTCGCAAGGCCTGCAGTTCTGGTGTTACACTGACCTGGTCGTCTAATTATAACAACTTGGCTCTTGTCAAAGTCTCTCACATCCTTATGCTTGCCCATTTCACTGGTTTATAACACACCACCTTGAAGAAGTGGCAGTTCAATTGCTGTCTAACACAGCCCATCCTCTGACAGGCACCGTTGTAGTGAGAAAATCAAAGTCATTCACTTCACCCGTCAGTGGTTTTAATGCTGTGTGTGTTTTATTTTAAAGTAAGTACATATTTATGTATTATACACACGCTGAGGAATTTATTAGATCATCTTTTTAAAAACAGTCTCAATTCTTTGTGGCATGGATTCCACAAGCTATTGGAAACATTCCTTTGGTGTTCTGGTCCACGTTGACATGACTGCATCATATAATTTCTGCAGATTTATCAGCTGCACATCTCCTGTTCTACCACATCCCAAAGATGATCGACTGCATTCATTTCCGGTGACTTGGAAGGCCACTGAAGAAAACTGAACTCATTGTCATGAAATCATTCTGAGATGACTTTTGCTTTGTGAGATGGTGCGTTATCATGCTGGAGGTAACCATTAGAAGATGGGGAAATTGCGGCCACGAAGGGATGCCCATGTTCAGCAACACTACTCAAATAGGATATTGCATTCTAGTGATGATTGATTGGTATTAACAGGTCCAAAGTGTGCCAAGAAAACATCCCCACACCATCACACCACCACCAGCAGCAGCAGCCTGGACTGTTGACGCAAGTTCTGTTGGGTGCATGGATTCATGCTGTTGGCACCAAATTCTGACCCTACCATCTGTATGCCTCTGTGACGATGTGGGTTCTGCTCCATGCGCCCATCTCTCTTTTGGGAGCCTCTTGAACCCGACACCGTCAGTAATGTAACTGGATGAGCTGGACAATGAAGACACCAAATGAAGCAAGGGGACAGTGCAAAGTGCAAACAGTGCTTTTATTAAAAAACAACAAAACCAGTCAAAACCAAACAGTGTTCAAATCATTAAATAAAGAATCCATTAAAAAGGTAAAAATTCCAAATGGTTAAAACAAGGCTAAAATGAGATTAAAATCTATTGGGGCCACTCAAACCAAGCACAGCTCCTTCCCAGTCTCTCCAGCTCACCCCAGGTTCAGATGAAGAGACTTCAGCCTTCGCGGTTCTCACACTACCGACCCCTCGTCTTGGGTGCCACCGTTGGCATCTGCCTGACCTCTCAGGGTTGGTTGTCCTCCCGTCTTCCTTCTCCCACATGCAGTCGTCCATCCTAGGGTGGACTCCTCCATGATCTTACCCACTCTTCCGCATCATCAGTCGGCGCGATCCGTCCCTCAAGCACCGATTCTTCGCTCCTCACGGGACCCCCTGGCCATGCTGACCGCCCTCTTTCAACTCACTCGCCCACTCACCGTTCCCCAATGCTGTTCCCTCGCTCTCCAAGCCTTTGTTTCTTTTCCTCCTCGTTTTTTCCCCTTCGCACTCGCACTCCTACCATTTATAATGGGATGTGGCACAGGTGTGGCAATCACCAGCTCCTGACATCAATTACGGCCGTGGGCGATACCACATCTGTGCAGTTCAGTGCGGAAACGCCAGAGACCGTATCGCGCCCGGGAACCGCTCAGGCCACACTGCCATGCCCCCTTTTTAAGCCACAAGGGTGGAAATGATTTATTATAAACCTGGCCTTTCCTTCTGAGCCGTGGACCTGCCATATCACAGCCTCAGCAGAAACTGAAATTCATCAGACCAGGCGACATTTCTCCAACTGTCCAATTTTGGTGAGTCTGACCACTGCAGCCTCAGTTTTCTGTTTTTGGCCCACAGGAGTAGAACCTGCCATGATCTTCTGCTAATGTAGACCATCCACCTCAAGGTCTGAAGTGTTGTACATTCCAAGATGCTTTTCTGCTCAGCATAGATAACTCAGAGTTATCTGAATTACCGCACTCAAACCAGCGTGGCCACTCTCCTCTGACCTCTTTCATCAACAAGGCGTTGTCTTCTGCAGAACTGCCACTCACTGGACGTTTTTTGCACCATTATAAGTAAATCTCAAGAGATCAGCAGTTACAGAAATAGTCAAACCAGCCTGTCTGGTATCAACAATCACACCACAGTCGAAATGACGGAGATCACACATTTTGTGAATGTGAACCTTAACTGAAGTTCCTGACGTCATCTGCATGGTGCTGCTGCCACATGATTGGCTGATTAGAGAATTGCATGGAGACGCATTAGTACATTAGAACACTCTAGACAAGGGCTGCCCACACTTTTTCGGCTTGTGAGCTACTTTTAAAATGACCAGGTCGAAATGATCTACCCACATTAAAAAGGATAAATATACTGTATACAGGGTGACACAGGAAAACGGGAACTTTTGAAAAACCCAATAAAAATAGAAGAAATCCAAAAAAAAATTTATTGACAGCAATTGAACCACTACAACTTGCCTTTTAAGAGACAGTAATCCAAATTATCAATGTCTGAAAATTACGTCCTGTAGATGGCGTCCTCCTGTATGTACGTTGAGGTTCCCCATTGATCGCTGCAACATCTCAGCTGGGATACCACGAATTTCGTCTTGAATTCTTTGTTTCAATTCATTCAGTGTCCTTGGCCGAGTCGTGTAGACCCGACTCTTTAAGGTAGCCCCACAAGAAAAAATCACAAACAGACAAATCCGGTGATCTTGAGAGCCAGGGAATGTCACCGAATCTTGAGATGACACGGTTACCGAACAATGATGTCAATCAAGTGGCAAATGCCATAGGGAGGATATATGATAGACTAACGTTTAAAAAAAGTTTTTTTTGAATGCAACGCGATCTACCTGCGCTACCTTTGCGATCTACCGGTCGATCGCGATCGACGCATTGGGCACCCCTGGTTTAGACGAGAACGGGCCATTCAGCCCAACAAAGCTTGCCAGTCCTATCCATTTATTTCTTCCAAAATAACATCTAGTTTGTGCTGGTGTTTCTAATAATTTGCTCTTTCATCTGAATATGACTTAATTGTGCTTTTTGCATAATTCAATGACTTGTTTATATAATGTACGCCGTTTTTTCATGTTATTATTATTTGTATAATAAACACCCTTTTTTAATTTTTTCCTTTTGACACTAATGACATTTTCACACCTACTGAATCCAATTCATGGTCACGAGGAGGTCAGAGATCATCCTGGTGACTTTGGCTACCCTGGATGGGCTGCCTGTCTATCGGTGGGCACAGTTACTCACACTGGGACACTTTAGATTCGCCGTATAACCAAACACGCATGTCTTTGAGACCTGGAAATAAAGCAAAGCAGCAGAAGAGAAATCCCACACTGATAAAAATAGGGCTGGGATCGGAGCCCATGACCCTGGAAACGTGTAGGACGTCTGTTTGGATTCCCATGACAAAAAGGGTTCCTTTTCAGTTTCAGAAAAACAAATCTGAAATAGTGGATAGATAAGCTTTTCTTTTCTATGAAGCTGGTTTTTGTTTTGTTCGTCTTGTTGAGAGTAAATGATATAATTTATGGACATCATAATTCAGCTGCCGTCTGCTTAAGTCATAATCATCTCGGTTTGCGTAATTCTAAACTCCATCACTGCCAAAAAACGTTGACTGGCCTTTCTTTTATGTTTTCTTCCACCCATTTTCAGAGGTGGAAAAATCCTCTCTACATGAGCGAAGACTCTCACACACACACACACACACACACCAGGCCCTTCATCTGGCATCATCCGGAGAGGCGTCCAAGACGTATTGGCAGTCAGACAATGAGCGTTCTGTGAGCCGGCACAATCTTGCAGTGTGGCGCTCAGTAAAGCTGGAGAGGAGACGCAGGAAAGCAGCTGGCTGGTGTCAGCGCCACAGGCCACGCAGCAGGCCCACATAATTGACTTTCGTTTCTCTGTTTCTTATTTTAGCTGTGGCCAGATGAGTGCTTTATGAGTTCTAACTTTTGCACCCGATCACCTGTCCTGAGTTTTTCTTCTCAATAATTGAAGAAGGCAGCTAACGCCAAATGTTGTGCAAAGAATTTTTTTCAGAATTGCAGCTTCCTGATGAAAGCTGACACGATGCACGACAGCCTTGTCATAAATTATCATTTGCAGTTTTACGACAACCGTGTCCTGTTTGGGGCTGGTTTCTGCCTTGCACTTGGTGCGGCCTGGATAGGCAGGGCTTTAAATATAGCCTACTGGGTGGGTTAGGGAGTGGATGGACTGTTTCTATGAGAAGTGGCGCAAAATAGTAGTAGGAAATCTAAAGTGGGAAGGAACGGGCAATGCCAGGCAGACACTGGCATGTGAAGGTGTCACAGGATGGTAAGCTCTGGTAGTGCAGAAGGAGCCCCAGAAGTAAATTCACATTCACCAGTAAGGCTAAGAGGTAATGGTGGGCTAAGAGCAAGCCAATGAAATTCCCTTCTAGGTAAAGGTGGCAACGAGAAAGAGAAAGGTGACAGCTGACTGCCCACAATCTGTTAAGAGAGAATGACCATTGAAAGGTTGAAGGGACACCTGGGAATGCCAATGGGAGAACTTACAGTACATGGCTTACAGACATACTAGCGGGTCAGGAGGTGAAATTACAGGGGACTCGGAGTCAGCTAGATTGTGAATTTGCTGCATTTTTCAGGCATGGCCCAGAAGTTCCCCTCAGAGAAGCGTCAAAGGTGCTCCCTTGATGAGCACCAGCCAGTCAAAATGCAGAAGACTCAGCAACGGACAGGAAGAAGGGCCAGAATTCAAAGAAGGGCTCAGTGGCAGCTGAATGTCCAAGGCATCCTGTAATACAAATACGGCCACGAGTCTGCACAGCAAAACTCAGTGGAGAGGCAGATTTTGGGTGTCGATTAACCTAACAAACACATCTTGACACGTGGGAGGAGAACAGGAGTACCCGGAGGAAATCCAAAACAGACAAAGAGAAACTTCGTCAGCTCCACATTGGCTATGACCGCTATGACCTTGTGCAGTGGTGCTCCACTCCGTAAGAACTCTTGGACATATCTGCATATGCAGACATTCTGCAAGCAATTAACTACACCACTACTCATATACAGTAAAAAATAATTACAGTTTCTAGCATATACGAGGTGCGATCCAAAAGTTCCCAGAATGCATTTATTCTGCAGCCAGAAGGGTTTGATTATATCAATCACCGCTAGATAGCAGTTCAAGTTGTCCTTGAGAGCTGTTATCACGCGTTATAACGTCAGCGCAGTTGTTTTTCAAGTCGCAGTTCTCGTTTAAACTTCGGTTGTGTCTGTGAAGGTTTGTTCGTGAAAATGACTGATTTGAAAGACCCAAAAAAGCTCAACAAGTTCACAGCAACACCAAGGCAATGCTCATTTGCTTCTTTGATGTGAAGGGTGTCATTCACAAGGAATTTGTGCCACAAGGACAGATGGTGAATGGAGCATTCTACAGGGGTGTTCTAAGGCGTTTGCGAAATCGAATTCGCCGAACACGTCCTCAGATGTGGGCTGACAAGTCATACCTTTTGCCTCACGACAATGAACCAGCTCACAAATCTCTGATTGTGCGCAAATTTTTGGCTTCTACAAAGTTTATTGCCATTCCCCACGCTCCATTCCCCTGATTTAGCGCCATCTGATTTTTTTTTATTTCCTAAGATGAAGATGAGGCTCAAGGGACGCAGATTTCAGACGGTGGAGGAGATCCAAGCGGCAACAACCGATGTCTTGAACACACTGACGAAAAACAACTTCCAGAGGTGCTTCGAAAGGTTGAAATCTTGCTGGGATTGGTGTATCAATTCAGCGGGTGACTATTTTGAAGGAACTGTTCACCATTAATTGTTATTTGGTGTGTATGCTTTTAAATAAATGCATTCCGGGAACTTTTGGATCACACGTCATAAAATTCTTTGGTACAAGTGTCCTTTTTTTTGTTTCTCTATAATTCGAAACAGTGTTTCTACCTCCTGCATCTTAAACTGATGTGAACAAGAAGTCCCAAAGCACTTCCAAAACTGCTAGAGGGGGAAATCCCATCAAAAACCCCGACTAGCCACAAAAGAGCCCTGTTATGTTATCTTTATAAGATAATAGATTTATTCTTCAAAAAAACAAAAAAAATGTTTTCCAATCACAATGGAATCACTTTGGAGCACAAAGGCAAAATGGAATTGCCTGTAACAAGACGACAGTCCAAATCAAACAAGTCCCAATACAGATTCCAATAGCAAAGACAAAACACAATGCAGGAAGTTAAGAATCCAGAAATCAGATAAATCACAGAAGAACAATAAACTCCCCGACTACCTAGTGCATTCACAGTGAACCTTCAGGGACTGCGGGAGACCATCTGGATATAAAGGACGAAGGACAAATGGAGTGGAGCTTAGGGAACCACCTACTAAATGCATGGAACATAACATAAATAAAAGGTACAACAAAGAACAAAAAGGACATAAAACTCCTGTCAATCATGAAGAATCCACTGCATCCACTGAACAGTGTCATCTCCAGGCAGAGGAGTAGCTTCAGTGACAGACTGAGGAGATCGTTCCTCCCCCACACTATTGCGACTCTTCAATTCCACCCAGGGGGGTAAACGCTAACATTATTCAAAGTTATTGTCTGTTTTTACATGCATTTTTATTACTATTTAATTTAATATTTTTTTTGTATCAGTATACTGCTGCTGGATTATGTGAATTTCCCCTTGGGATTAATAAAGTATCTATCTATCTATCTATCTATCTAAAACAAGACTTTGAACTTGATATAAGAATAGCTTGTAATGTCTGCCCTGCCATCATACATGTATTCAGCGGTATCAGGGCTAATACGGTGGCATCTGCCGACACCCAGCAGATTTCTAAACTGCCCGTGCTGCACTTACACTGAGCTTTGAAAGAACAATTATAAGCAAAGCGGTATGTGACTTCCACGCGGCAGTGTGACAAACATACACTGCTGTACAATTCATGGCAGCCATTCTTGCTATTAAATAAGCTCTTAGAAGTAACTATCAGCTTTTCTGATTCGTAGGAAAACCAGCTGATGTCTTTTTGATATTTTCTATTCACATTGTTGCATTTTGCACATTATTTTTGCATTTTTTCCTCTACTTTTGTGTGTTCTTTTTTTATGCTCATGAGGAGCTATTTTATTCCAGGTGAGCACTCACACATAAACATGTATAGATAGTTAAGGGAGTAAAGTAAGAGTTTAAGAATTTTCCAGTAATACACCATAAGAACACAAAAATAGAAATCAATGGAATAAAACCCCCAAAGCTTAACTTTAACTGCCTAATTTTCGCCACTAACTATAACTCAGAGAGAATGTTTTACTTGAGATTATCCACTGATGGATACTGGATTTCAGACGCGTGGCCATATTTAACCGGGAGGTAATCTGACTGACTCCCATATTGACAAATGAAGCCAATGAATCCGACCAATCAGAAAACAAGGAGCACCACAGCACTGCTGAAACAAAAGAGAATACCCAGCCGAGTGCCCTTGTGATCACATAACATAACACAAGGTAAAAACTAAATTAAAATCTGCACCATACAACACGAGATTCCTATTATAAGCCTACTGCTGGGGTCTTAGAAGTGATTAAGGACATTTCGTATTTCTTGAATGTCTCCCTTTCACATGTATGACCAAGGCTGGTCAATAGCACATTTTTTTGCCTCCTAAAAACACATTTATTTTTATGCCAGATGAGTCAGAATCCAAATCAACAATATTAGACCCTTGTAAAGTCCAATTGCTTAGCAGACATTTTAATCTAAAGTGGCTTACAAAAGAGGTCAACATAATCGAGTAAACTAGCAGCCACACCACATGCACTTCAGAAGAGGCCACCCACCTGAAGCTAAGAATGTTCAGGCCCGGCCAGTACTTGGAATTGGAGGCCAACCAGGAAAAACTTGGGTTGCTGCTGAAAGACGTGTTGGGGAGGCCAGCAGGGGGGGTGCTTACCTTGTGGTCTTAATGTGGATCCCAATGCCCCAGTGCAGTAAATATGGTGCTGTCCTTCAGATGAGACGTAAAGCTGAGGTCCTGACACTCTGTGGTCATCCTTCATAAAGAGTAGGGTGTATCCTGATGTCCAGGTTAAACTGCCCACCACGACCTGGTCATTCTGGCCCCCTACTCACCCCCTGTTTTAGGTGGGCTAACTATCTCTCACCTCCTCGTGTTTGGGAACAAGTGTTACAGGATGAGTTCCCAAAATTGATCATCACTTCTGGCAAGCTCAGAACAAAATACAAGTAAGCTATGATTCATAGATAATTAAACTTGGCAGCACTAACAGAGCTTACCATCATCAGAATTTACCAAACAAGGGGAGTCTTCCAATGCTTCTTATACACATTAAGGGAATCAGCACTTCAATTGGTGGTGGGCCACCATTCCACCAGCTAGGAGCTACACAAACAGTCTAGATTGAGATTTGGTGGCATCACCTGATGATGTTTATCAGCAGACCCGAGCAGTCGAGAAACAGCAGAGGACCTCACAAGTGCTTCCATATATTCAGGTGCTGACCCACTGACTACCCTGTAGGCAAGTTTAAGGATTTGAACTGAATATGTGCCACTACAGGGAGACAATGTAGGGATGTGAGGAGAGGAGTGACATGTGCCCGCCTTGACTGTTTGAACACCAGATGTGACGCTGCATTTTGAATCATCTGCAGTGGCTTGCTGACACAGCAGTCCAGATGTGACCAGATATGAGCCTGGACCAGGAGTTGTGCTGCATACTGTGTCAGATGCCATCTAATCCTGTCGATGTTGTGTAGAGTGAATGTGCCTGACTGAGAGTCTGTAGCAACATTTAAAGTACACCCATGTACACAAAAGTACAGGATTTCAGTTTACATGGAATGGTCAAACAGTACCTCTGGGGTCTGTGGCTAAGAACTTGGGCGCTAAGGCACAAAGTCAGCGGTTCAATCCTCACATCCAACTTACTGCAGGATGCTGAGCAACTTACCTATGCTGCCTTTGCTCCAGTTGTGAAAAATACACCTCTGTTCTTGGGAAATGCCTTGGGATGGTGGATAACTGTGGTGTTCATATGAAACTAACACCGTTTTGTGCTATGCATGGATTTAATTTTTGGTGACAGTTAAAAATATTTTGCGCCTTTCATTGACATAATTTTGTTTTACACAGGAGCTGCAATTTTGTGATGTGGTGGCAATAATGTTGTTACATAAAATCGACCAGCAGATGACGTCACTCTCGGTGCTGGGCACTTTCTTGTTGTCCAAGATTCTGGATATTTAAAGACTTTGCGTGTGTCAAAGAATTGCTGGGTAAAGACTCGTTTCCCAACTTTGATTCTGGTTTAGTGTTTTGGCTTTAGGGCGATTATAGAAAGTTTTAAATGATTTTTGTCGATCGGGTTGCCAGTTTGGCCTGTCATTTTTGACTGTAGTTCATCTTCTGGTCCCTGTTCACCCTACACTTTTAAGCAGAACAGTTTGCTGAAATGAAGCTTATTTTCTATGTGTGAAGGAATAACACTGGAATCAGTCTACAGATTAAGGTATTTGAAATAACATTCACTTATTATCCAATTGTCATGATTTGACACGTGTTTTTAAGTCTGCTAAATGGTTCCTAGGTGCTTTAAAAAATAATTTCTACTTTGTTTGGGAGTTTTTGAGGCCCAAGATTCCAAAGCTTACATTTATTTTTGTAATTGTTGTATATAATTCATTTTTAGTCTTCTCCCAAGGTGCTGTCTTTAATTTTTAACAGCTCCACAATTTTGAGACTTAATGGCTGCTATTCCATTTCTGGTTACACGTGTGACACGTGACACGGCAGTGTCATACTTCCCGATTTTATCCAGATTTTTAACTTTAACCTCAAAAACTCTGCAGTAGTATAGAGTCCCAAAATCCTTTTTTGTGTTCCGACTGTGATTTTTGTCTTATGTTCTGTTTCTGTGAACTTTTGGTTTCTCAATTGTGATTATTGCTTCATGTCCTGGGCCTTATTTGTTTAAGACCTTCTTCTATCTCTCAATTCCAATTCCTTAAATCAGCTGCTATCCGGCATTGTACAGTCCAATGCAAAGATTATCTGGAATTTATATAAAGTGCAAATAGAATTTAGGATTTGTCAATGACAAGTGTTCTTACACAAGTGTATACTGAACAGCACCTGCTACCTCAGTTCTCCTTCAGCACGAGGTTTTAAATTATATTTAGAAAATCTAAAAAACTAAAAGCTAAATGGAAGCTGAATCTTAATGTCTACCATAACATAAAGGATAGATGCTCAGTGATCTTACTTACGAGAGGTTAGGTACACTCCACTTTTGGTATCTTTTTGGTTTTCTATGGTAATAAAAATATATCTTCTGTGTCTGTAACAGTAATTAATTAAGAGGTTCCTAGCAATTTGTTATACTGATATAAAGATCAAAATGTGTGAAATTAGCTCACATAAAAATGCTAATTTTCTCTGTAACAATGGGGGGATGGTCCGTAGTTGTGGATCATTGAAACGCAAAGTGAGAAAAGTCAGAGATGTTTATCTACACATTAAAGAGTTGTTTAACAAGTGTAGGTCCGAGCTAAGGAAGCCTGAAGAATGAGATTAAGCCTCATCTCATGAAACCGAAGAAGATTAACTTTCATTCAATGGACACACAACGTCCGGTTTGCATTTCCTAAACTCTTTCCTCAAGCCTCTCACTATGTCTGCAGTAGTGGGCTCTTTGACTTTAGAAGACCACTCACTTTAGAGCTGTTGACCATCGCTCTCCCCACCAAAGCACAGATGAAGTGTCTGCTTATACTACATTTGTCTGTTTCCTCACTACTGAGCCCGTCCAGACTATTCCACACTTAGCTCTGTGTTAAGTTTTCACATGCTGCCTGTGTTTGAAAAAAGTCGGAATTAGCATAAGCCACCCTAATTTGAGTTGCTTATAAGAAATGTAAAGAATTACTCTACTCATAATAAACAAGAACAGTTCCGTCAATAAGTAATAAAACGTGTGCTTCAGTTGAAATGTTTCAAGTATAAATATTCTTGATTGCAATAAAAATTATTCATACACTGACAGAGGCCCATAGAGGGCTTGTTCCCTTGTAAAGGATCACAAGTCAAAAATAACATCATATTCAGAATCACCGACCCTTGAAATGGTCTAAAACACCACCCTACATGCTTATGCTCAACATTAAGTGACTCTTGGAGCAATAGGACCACCGGTGTCAAAATATCAAAAATATTATCATTGGTACAGTGTACCAAATACCAAATATCCGTGATCAGCAACCTCAAAATAGCATAAATCGACACTCCACGTGCTTCTATTACCCATCCCCCTTTTTTCAAAGTGTTGTCAAAAAGTGTAACATCGACCCCTCATATCCCATTAGGACCCCCCAGGATCAGTTGATGTGGCACGCACAACTTCAAGTCCTTCAGATCTTTTTTTGCTGAAGACACCCATGGGTTTACTCTTTATCAGAAGAGTGTAATTTCCTGCACCAATTATGGAACTAGAGGGCCAGAAATACGGGGGTTTGGGGGACACCCCGATAAGCTCAACATCTTGCATAACTAGGCATCTATACCAGTCAAACAGTATGTCATATATGGGGGTTCTCCCATACCGGTGAGTCAGGAGGTGCTGGACAAAGGAAACCAAAGTGATTCAAATCATTCATAACTAATTTTTATGAAGACAAAATATCAGTGTATTCCTTCAAGCCCGTGATCAGACCCTGGCTGAAACATGTAAGACACAGCTTGATCCACTCTTTTAAATCTTCATGCACATGATTTGCCACACTGCTGTGCTGTTTGTCCATGGGGCCATCTTCAGCATAGCAGAAGAACAATTATGAGCATTGCAGTAAGGATATGGAACATCATAATGGAGATGCTCTTCAACTCGAACAGTTACCGAAAAAGAATTCTCCATGTTCAACCCAAGAACATTCCATGCTGTGACAAAACATATTCAAGCATCCACCTTAATAAAAGGATGTGTCTGTGTGTCTGTCCAGTTGCTATGTCTCTGTCATTCAAACAGATGGCGTATCACAAACATTAACACCGCTTTTACAAATTTCATACCAGATGCCATATAACACAGACATCTGTAATGCATGGTGCCCTGCAAACGACATCACTTAGGTCTACATTGATTATTTAGTTTTCTGCCCACCTTAGAGTGGTAGCACAGCCAGTTCCTAAGAAAATAAGACATGGGAGTAATCTCAGAACAGACACCTCAACTCAACTTGTCAAATAAAACCTCTTTAAAGTGTTGTGTTGTCAACTAGTGAACCAACAGAACAATTAAGTGGCATAACTGGATGCCCTCTGTCAGACTTGGGTGTCACAGATCAATAATTCAGGTATATCAACACTTCACCTGTAAAAACACAAGGTGAGAAAATGATTAGGACAAAGGAATTACACTGAGAGGGGAGAGAGAGAGAAGAAAGTTACTATTTCATGTTCTTGAGGTGCACACCATATCTACGAGATCACATATCTTTGGTTCTTCCAGAATGAGATAAAAAGAAAAGAGATGAAATCTGAGTGAAGGCTGATAAGGTAGGCCTTTCATGGTAGAGAACTTTTAGCTAACTAAAACGAGTTTAAGTTTATTCCCATATACACAACAATTCTTTGTTCCAATGAATTAGGATGGAGATAAAGAGATAAGACAAGTGACAACATGTTATAGCAGTGGTTCTCAACCTGTGGGGCGGGCCCCCCTAGGGGGGCGTGAAGTAACAAAAAGGGGGGCGCGAAGATGTGAAAAAAAGAAAACAAGAATCAAAAATATGAAAAAAAACATCTGTTGAAACCAAAACAAATGAACTTAAACTACATTCTGATACTAGAACAATAAATATAGAGTTAGATAAATGTCGATAAAAGTTAAGTAGGTATAATAAAATATGCATCTACATTTCAAAAAAATGTTGGGGGGGGCGCGATTAAAACTGTTATAAAAACTCGG
Organism: Polypterus bichir lapradei; assembly: GCA_026402145.1. Classification (NCBI taxonomy): domain Eukaryota; kingdom Metazoa; phylum Chordata; class Cladistia; order Polypteriformes; family Polypteridae; genus Polypterus; species Polypterus bichir. The sequence goes on from JANRMT010062835.1 coordinate 45,633,392, forward strand.
GTCGCAAATACTTGGAGTTATAGAATGCACTTAGGACCCCCTGGTGGTCATAGCGAAGGAGAGAATTAAAACAAATCTGAGTGCCATTATGAACAATGCTGCACATCCTCTCTTTGATACAGTAACACTGAGGACTTCAGCCAACAAATTATTCAGCAGAAGCGTGTGAAGAAATGCTGTGGGGGCTCCTTTATACCAACAGCAATAATGCCTCACTATGACTGTGACAACCAAGTCAGAAGTTTTCTTTCTTTTTAATTTTTTTGCTTTTTAGTTATTCTGGTGTGTGTTCAGACCAAAGTGTGTGTGTGTTTATTTATTTGTTTGCTTATTTATCTGTCTACCTATTTATGTATCTATTTAGTTAAAAAGCTTCCGTAAAAAGGCAAATTTCTCCCTAGGGACAAATAAAAGTCCATCTATCTATTAGAAATCTATGCAAAGAGTCATTGGAAATGATTTTGCCTTGCTATATAATTCCAATCTAACATTTACTCAGTGATGCCCACTATGCTTATGGTTTTGAGATATGCTGACAGAAGGAATTCAAGATATTCTGGAGCAGACGACTGGCCTCCTTCAGAAATTAAGGCAGGAGACGACAGGGGGTCTCAGAGACGGACATCTTTGCCATCTGACAACTGAACCCAATCTGTCAATTACAAGGAACCAAAAATGGACAACAGCTGTCTATGGAATGTTATGTGAAGCATTTACCCTTTTGGTGTCCTGCCATCACAGTATTATTACGGCTTATAATGACCCAACCTTAGGGGTGAAAATCATTAAGGACTCCAATTGGACTAAATAGACGCAGGAAAGGTAAAGATTGTAGTCAGATGACTTAGGCTCCTGTATTGTAGATGTTTGTGTCCTGCAGTAACAGATCCAGCATACTGGATTGTACGAAAAGTCAGAAGTTGCCTCACACACTCTATAGCACTCTATCCAGTCATCCATACATCTACTTTCATAACTCACTTTAATTGCTACAAGACCTTGGATATTCAAAATTGTCTTGAGGCAGAGTTGGCACATAGCAGGAATCAGAATGCATACAGTCACTCACCCACCCACACGACAGGGAGCTTAAGTCTTCCAATAGCCAAGCAGAGCTGGCAGTGATCCTAGAAATGACTCTGTGGTGGCACTAAAGTGGTACCAGGCCAAATTAAAATGAATATAGAGGAGAGAGGGGAGATGGGGTAAAAGGATCATTGGAAGAGGAAAGGGTGTTGAGAGAGACACTCAGTAAGAAGGTATACAGTAGTGCTTTGGTGGTAATAGAATAATAAAATGTGGGAGAACCACCCCATCTGGCAAAGAGGTAAAAGATAAAGTTTCATATAGCTCAAAGCCAGCATCACACTCCACAACTGTTCCAATGATTTTTAAGTCCATGGCTAAATTTACATAATATTAAGAAAATCACAAACAGTCGCAGACAGTTTCTGAGTATGCCCATAACTTTTAGTCATGCAGTGTTGTTATGGTTTTTGTGGGCAGGTGTGAAAATAAGCCAGTAACTGGGGGATGTGTTGCACCAGAATTCTACTGGTCTAAAGTTGGCTGTTTGGTTTTGAATCAGAGGCCATTCTGTACCAAGACATCCTATTGGTGTAAGGGTTTGGACAGAGAATATATAAATTTGCTTGCTTTACCCCTTCCTATCTCTCATACACTAGGGACTGAAAAGAAAACGACACTGAGAAGCACAACTCGGCAGCCTTATTGAGACAGGCATGTGGCCTGTTCTGAAGGAAGCTGACTAAAAATGATGCCTTAACTAGAGGGATTTTAAGTAACTAACAAGTCTGTGTGCCACCTGAAACTTCACATCAGCATTTATCAGGTTGTATAGTTGCCAGTGTTCACTTGTACTTTGCTTATTGTTATTTTACAAATACTATCAATAATATGTTATTTAATGTTGCGAGAAGTCAAGCAAAATGACACCTTTTATTGGCTAACTAAAAAGATTACAATATGCAAGCTTTTAAGGCAACTCAGGTCCCTTCTTTTTAGTTAGCCAATAAAAGGTGTCCTTTTCCTTGACTTCTCACTACATTCATAATGGCTAACACGGTACAACACCCTAGTATTATTTAAAGCTGTAACTTAACTCCTGCTTGTCTTTTACTCTGTGTAATTGCCTGAGGTTTTAGATGTAGAAGGGATGCCGGGGAGAAGTTATAAAGTACAATACTTTATAAATGGTGCCAAGTCTATGGGATTTGAGGCATTCTCACAATGACTTAGTCATAACAGTCTGTGATTATAACCAATTTGATTTCAGGGTAGAAAGTCATTAGCTATACACATATACTCTGATACCGTATGAGTGGACAGCCTTTGACCACTCAGCCAAAAGTCCAATACAATGTCAACAAACAGTGAAGAAGAAGAAGAGCAACTGCAGGAAAAGAATTAAAGCAAGTGTTGTGGATTATGCAAGTGGAGGAGAGTCTTGTCAAAATTTGGAGCCATCACGTGTCTATCTGTTTGAAAAGCGCTGGATCAAGATCGGGGCTGAACTCAATGTACACAGCAAGCACTTGCTGAAGATGACCTCATGAAACATTTGTAGTGTAAGGGGGACTTGAAACTGTGATGAAAAATCAAGAGTGACTCAATCACCGCCCTGCAAACGAAACCTCAGAAGAAAGTCAAAGTCACTTAGCCACTAATACACAAGCGATGTGAGTACGTCGACAAAACGAAACCTCCTAGGAGAGAGACGCCCAGAGTAGTTCCTTTCAATTACCTCACATCTCTACATTTCAATTTTTTTTCTGACGATTTCAATAGTTTCTAGGACCCTGGGCTAACACAGGTAATACATTAAAAACTATTCAATATCTCTTGCCTTACATGTACCTTCAATGCCTTTCCTTGGTATTCTTGTGTGTCTGAACCTTTTGATTAGAACATTCTCTGTTGAGTGTGTTCCTGTAAAGTCTGCTTCTCAGACTCTGTCACTTGGAAGATACCTTTCTCGCCTCCTGCCTGCTTTAATACTTCTTGTCTTTGAACACAACTGTCAGCATGACTCCTACAGCTTTGCTCCGTTGGTATGTTTAACACTTGCAAGTTCTCTTTCAGTGCTATTACCAAAGCCAAACTGTCCAATCAGATTGCTCTAAGAGATCAGACACACACAGACCATAGCGTTTTATTATACCTATATCTATTTTTTTTTTAACTACTGTAAAAATTAAATTTCCCCATGGGGATAAAATATCATTTTTTACATAGATACACTGTGATGATAAGAGATTTATTTACACACAGGGCTTATGCAAACATTACCTCCTCTTGCACTGGTTGCCTGTTTGGCTGAAATTAAAAAGTGGCCATCTGAAAACTTGAGCAGTGATTAAACTGTGACTTTAATTATTTAATCTCCATGCACTTTAAAGAAAATAGACAATTTCTCAGTAAACACCCTGGCTTTATTACATCCTTGTCTGCACAGGTTAAAACTGGGGAGGATAGGGCAGGGCTGCACCCACAATTCACAGTCAATTGCAACAACCTATAAGCAAAGCAAAGACTCAGAATTCATGCCTGTGTCAAGGCAACTCTTCAGAGGAGGAGAAGGAAACTACTTGGTAGGATCTCATGTTCAGTCTGGCAAACTAAACTACCCCAAATTGTGCTCAGAACACTTAAGAAATGACTCTCTTTCTTTTGCATTTAGCAATATAAAATGCATGGAAAAACTGTAAACTTGTTTATAAATTTGGTATTTTTCAAGTCAAAGTTTTTCTTCATGATCATGGCATATTTTAGTTTGCCACATGAAACTGTGCTCTCAAGTGAAATATAACCAGGGTGAGTCAAAATTATGTAAACATTTGAATGGTAGAAACAATTTATTCACAAAACATACTTCATATGTGCAAAGTGATTTACAGGAATGTCTCAACCTGTTCACCATCATGTCCAACACATGCACCATATGTGGCACATAAATTGTCCACAAAAATTGTATATAAGTATATACATAGCAGTACCATTAGTGTTAACATAATTTTTTTCTCACCCTATATTTTACAAATTAAAAATAAAAAAGTCTGCTTATGTGTTCTATAATGGAACTTATGAGTACCATTTTTTAAGATTACACACATATTTCAAAACAGCATATCCATGTTATTTTAAGATGGAAAAAAGCAAAACACAAACCATTGTAACATTCAGCCATTTGAAAAGAAGACCACCTCTGCACTTTGCCAACTACCCTGTTGGTCTTCCTCCGTGGCATCCTTTCAGCCACAGGGGCACAAATTCACCATGGAAAGTCTTTGCCATATGCTGTTATTGACATTATTGAATGTTGATACCCAGATGTGAATTGCTTTCTCTGTTTTATAGACAACTAAACAATAAGAACTGAAAAAGTCATACTTACACATATTTATTCATTATACAGAAGCTTATTTCTTCATTTCACAACTTCATTTTTATTTTACTACTACCCGGTATCAACATGCATGCACGTGCTTCAGTGACAGAAAATACTGAGCAGGAACATAGCATGAATGACATAAATATATTCATCTTCTTAAACTGCTTATCTAAGGAAGGTTAGGGTAGTTGGAGCCTATCCCATCAAGAATTAGACAAAAGACAGGAACAATCCCTGGAAAGGATCCTAGTCCATCGCAGGGTGAACACAGACATGCACACAGCCCCACTAGGACCACTTTAACAACACCTAATCCACCCAGCATGCATGCAGCTAGGACATGCAAACTTCACACAGATACAAACAGTCTCGTTCACTGAAGGACAGCAGCATTACTACTGCACCACCTTGCAAATCAATATTATTATTAACCGTTGTCTTTAATACCTTCCTTGCATTCATCTGTTCAAATATTTTTCTCCACTATATGCACAATAATAATAATAATTCATCAATCTTCTTACCTGCTTATCTGGGGCAGGGTTGCAGGGAAGCAGGACCTACTCAGCAACAACAGAGCTAAAAGCAGGAACATCTAGGACCATTGGGTGAACACACACACACACAGAGTCTGGCAAATTTAGCAACGCCAATTCACCTGTGTTTAATCAGGCTGGAATTTAGTAAGTTCAATGCAAATGTTTCAACGCAGGTAGAGTGGGCTGTCATTCCTGCCTCACAGCACCAGGTTTTGTATGGGGTCTGCATGATTGACTGGTACCAGTGTCAGTGAAATTACTCACTCAAAAACACTGTGTTTAATTTCCTTTATTAGCATATCCTTAGCATGCATAAAACAAAATAAAAAAATAATCAATATTTGGTTTGTGGCACTTCTGCTCTATCACACATCCTGTCCTTTTCATTTTCTGAGTTTTTACTTTTTTTATCATGTGTATGCAAGACGTGCCTTGGAAAACACTAGTATGCGCGTTCAAGTACTGCAACCATATCTTGATTTTTCTGTTTTGCTTCTGTTCCCTTGCCTATATTTTTTCTAGCATACTGATGAACTGAACACACAAAATTGAAACTGCAAATTAAATAAAAACAGCTTTAAGGTGAAACACTTAAAGGACTACTTTACATGATGGCTGGTGGAAAAATAAGTAAATGTCCAAGTGATATACAGGGGGTCCTCGGGTTACAACGTTTCGACATACAACGTTTCAAGTTTACAACGCTCACTCCCATAAAAAATTAAAAAAATTGAGACATGAGAAGTAATAAAGGTAAGCATTTTTTTACACTCATTTTTTCTGTTACTACGGTACAGCGTACAGTGCAGTATATTTATGTCCTTTTCTTTTTTTCTCTGGCTTAGATTTTGTGTTTTTATGTTCTAGATTATGATTTTGCAAATGTGTTAAGATAGGTAAGTGACTTAGGCTAGAGTGTGTTTCGACTTACACCAAAATTCGAGTTACATCACTGTTGTAGGAACGGAACTGTGTCGTAACCTGAGGACCCCCTGTATTTGAGAACACAGTCTTCTGCTATTTAAGAGATAATATGAGATAATTAATACAGTAGTTAGTTTACTGGGTATCCAAGCAATCCAGACATACTATGAAAATAATTCAGTATCAAGTCTTTGTGAATAACTGCAAGTAAATTGCATGTGAATAAACTTTCACAAGTCTGGTGTTATTTTCTATACCTTTCTATACCTCTTTAACATAGGGGATGTACACACAAACCAATATGGCAGTTAAAGCATTTTACCTTTTACTGTAATTTATACCTGGATTTCTTGTCTCCAAGCAAGACTACTGGTGACCTGGACATTTCTTGCAATATGATAGGCATATAAACTGTTTTAAATTTATCATGGATTCCTGGCATCCTTGACAATAAAATCAATTTAAACAAATGTCTGTTTCTGGTAAACAAAAGTAAGAGAAAATGCTGTTACAATTTATTTCTTTTTTACAAGCTGTCATTCTGCATTGTGACTCTTAATATCTGCAACAAAACATCTCAGAATAGATAAAATACATTCCTGGTATTATTTGGTCTAGGCATTGGCAATGTTAATGTATTTAATTAAAAACTTCCTAAAAATATAAAAAGTGCAGTCATTATACATTTTGGGTGAAACATGTAACACTAAATAAGAATGTAAGCAGATTTGTACATCTGAATAGGAGCTCAACAGAATAAATTTGAATCAAAAACTAAGAAAAAAAAATTGGAATGTCATACAGCACTAAGGAAGGGGCGTACAGCAATCTCATTTAAGCATTAGCAGCAAAGCATTAATGTTGACACAAGAATAATAGTTTTGTTAGAGTTAAGCACAACCTAAAACTTCTTTAAATTCTTTCTTCCTGGCACATCTTTTTTCAATGGGAGTCAACTCATGCACAACCTAAACGCTCTAGTCTAATGAACTTTCTCTGCCACTGTTTTTAACTTTCCTGTTCTCAAACATGATGCATTCCTTCTCATAGTAATACTCACTGACTTCATCATAAAATCCTCTTACTGTTTACTGACAGAATTAAGGTTAGTGCTAGGAGACCTTTTTAGTAGTCATAGAAAACAAAATAAATTAATTTTTCTCGAGTAAAACTGTCCATTCGAAGAAATCTCAGAAACCACAGGATATTGAAGTGAAGGTAACTGCAAGTTTCGAAGAGGCAAATAAACACAAACTTGAATCTTTAGTTTTACATTGCAAGGAACAACTGTGTTTTTTGCAATATTTCTAAGCAAACTGGGACTTCATATTTCAATTGCCTCTTTGACTGATAGTATAATTTCATATTCTTGATCTTACCAGTTTAAAAGTTTAAAATAAAAGGAATGAAAAGACTGATTACATACGCTGCAAACATTTAATCACAATAATGCAGTTGCTAAAATTTACTTATTAGCATGTAGTGATAACAGACAAGAATACAATCCACAGTCCTGAAATGAATTTCCTTCATTTATTGTTGGTTTGAAAACATTAATCTTCACCGCCACAAATCTTCAGTAAAGCCTCATCATAGTCTCCTGAAGTATCAGACTGAAGTTAAAAAAAACAAACAAACAATAAATTGCTTCTGTGCATTCCTTTGGAGAGAAAAGTCTTTTATTAATAATGATGAAAAAAGTGTTTCTAGTTTAAACTTACAGCAATTTTCACGCTGGAAGCCTGAATCCTAAAATATTTTATCAATATTTAGCTCCAAAATTTCTGTGATTACTAGCCATTTACTCTGAGTGAGTTCTTAAACCTGTCTCAATCACTCAGCAAATGAATCTCATTATACATTACTTTAAATTTTACCATAACACAGTCAAACATTACTAGTGCAGTTAATACTGGAATTATGTTGAAAAGCAAATTGTACTATTGAAGTTTTAGTAAATGCTCCATTGCCACAGCAGGTGGCAGTAAAACGCTGGTAAATAGCACATAATAACTGCAATGTGCTTATGCTTGTGCATTCTCTCTTTTTCTTTCTCATATTTTGCTTTCAAAGTAAAAGGACACAAATTTTAACACTTTACACAAAGAAATAAATGAAACATACATCAGTTTCTACATATATCATGTGTTCACATTTTTGTTATAAGAAACATAGAAACACATACAGTATATTTATATTTTTTATAAATATACGCACAGATCATAATTTAAAAAGTTATATTTAGTTATATATAGATCTGTGTATTCAAATATACTATGGCACAGATCATTTTGCTTCAATTAATCATTGTATTTTTATTTTCAGACTGTTGGAAGTTGGATGTGCTGTAAACTGATGTTTTTAGTTTATCATTTTTTAAACAATAATAATTGTAAAATGCATGTTTATCAGAGAGAATAAAAACTACAGACAAACTGTTTCTATGAATCTATGCTACAACAAATTGTAGTATGCTTTAGAATATTTATTTATGCTTTAGAATATATATATTGTAGTATGCTGTTTTAGTCTTGTGTTCCCAGGAAAGACCAGTACTACACAATACAGTCAGTCAGTATGCCATGGAATGGAACATAGTCTACCTCCCTTTTCTGCAGAATTGAACTATAATTTAGTTTAGAATAACATTAATTCAAAAATTAATTATGACTTTTTGTTGTATAGTGCCTGTCACCATGTAAAAGCTCAAAACACCTGCACAATTTTCTAGGTGTAAATCAATTGCAAAAAAATGATCAAATCATACACATTCATACATTGCATAAATACATTTACATATTAAGTCCTATGATCCATTTTCTGACCTACGTATCCATTTTAGGCAGAACTGCAAGCAATGGGTGCAAAGTACAAAGACGTCCACCATCACAAAACACATTACAAATTTCAATTGTCCATGTTAACAAAAGAGATCTTACCTTGATTGCAGAATGCAACGAGTGGCCATATAGTTTTTTGTATTCAGTGCGAATGTCAAGCAAATCGATCTCAGACCTGGAAACCATTACCCTGGTAAGAGTGGTCTCATTTGTGCCAGCACCCTGCAAATTAATAAAATGTTAACATGGTTACCCATGAACAGTACAGAGGACATTAACCTAATAAATACATGAAGATTACAGTAACCTTGTTACACTATATAAACCTTTCATTACTCTTATTGTTAAATTATAATAACATAATAAAATGCCAACAACAATTTAATAAAAACAAACTGAAATGATTTCATATATTATTCACATATACAGAGACCTTAGGAACTATGCAGAATTTATTCCAGCATTGGCTAAGCAGCAAGTAAATGTAATCTATTTTACTGAGGGAGTGGGACACAGTCACCCTCTTGCATTTTGTGGTTTCCATTATTCATGAGTTGTGTTTGTCAAGAATGAAACAGCAGTACTTCTGGAGGCTGCTGTAAGATTGTAGAAACTTGCAGGTGATACATAGACCAAAAACATATACACATACTGAATATCATATAATATATAAATATTATTATATATTAATATTAAATATTTGTTAGTGTAAGTGCGTACTATATCTTTAATATTAAAAGTTATTTTTGGTAAAAAAAACAGAACAGTGAAATCTATGCCAGCTTTCTTCCATCTTCACTGCTCCCTTAGTTATTCTGTAAATCTAGACATCTCCTCTCAGCTGCTTTGCACTCCACTTTTTCTCTGTCCTCTACCAGAAACCCACACAGAGCTCTAGCCATTTTTTTTGGCTCTCACCTTTGTTGAGCTTGAACTCGCTCGCACCCTTCTCAAGTTACTCCTCCTACCGGAATGGAATGGTACCATTCATTAACAGATACAGCAAGTTTCCGAACCAGCTGTAAATTATTCCTCTCTTCTACTGGCCTCTCATGTAAAGGTGTTCCTGAACCCTGAATGGTGCCTCATAGTGTTGCCCTCAAATGACTGGACACTTTCACACCTTTCATTTCATAGAATGAAACTGAAAGAGACAACAAATACACAAAGAGCTGCCCTTGCTGCTTCTGCACCCAAAGTACATTACTCATATTTTCCTGCTTCCCCAAGATTCAGGAGTGCTGCTTATAGGGTTACTCCATCTAGAATAACCCAGAGTAGGAGTTCTTCAGTTACCCCTCAGTATATCTATTTACCTCAAGATTTAACCATTAGTCACTTCTCAGGCCTAGCATTTCAGGCATATTTAACTTAACTCACTTTCATGCTTTTATGCAGTCGTCCAGCAAAGAATGCAGGAGTGTTTCTGATGCATGCCACTGCCAAGAAAAAAGTACAGTAAAAGGTAACATATTGTTTGCTACACAGTAATATACTTAAGACAAAAAGATGTGGTGATAATGGGATATTTTTAACTTTGCAAACACTATTAAGAAACCCCTCTGGAAAATACAGAATAGAAATATGAACAGATATGATATAGGTAGGATTGACCCCATGTTGGCTTAAAGTTAACTGTGTGAGAAGGTAGTCACTTGTTATAAGCACCTTTTCAAATTATTAAGACAAAATAAAGAAACAGAAGTTGGCATACTTTAAATAACAGCAATTGCATCATGGTTCAATCTTAAAATGTCTTTAGAAAAAACAACAGTCTCAAAATATTAACATCTAGTTCTCAAGGTCACTTCGGTAAGGATTTTGAATGAGTTGAAAAGTGTGATCTTATAAGTTTGTTCTGTACCATTTTTGAATTTTAGCCTCTGAAGGTTGAATAAGATGCCATTTTGGCAGAAAGGTGTTGCTTTTATATACTGTATGTATTTAATTTTGACAGCAATTTGTCACTGCTTGAAACTAAGCACTGACTGGTAAACGTTACACCTTTATTTAAAGATGTCAGTATGTGACAAATAATTTTCTACTAACAGTAATAATATCTTTAATCAAGGATATTTTTCCATAATAAACAAATACATGTAAAAAAAAAGTCAAAAATACTGTATATATATATAGTGGTGTGAAAAACTATTTGCCCCCTTCCTGATTTCTTATTCTTTTGCATGTTTGTCACACAAAATGTTTCTGATCATCAAACACAT
>JANRMT010062835.1:45649048-45659349 GCA_026402145.1 Polypterus bichir lapradei
AATGCTCATTTAGACAAGCCAGATTCATTTTGGAACAAAGTGCTTTGGACTGATGAGACAAAAATTGAGTTATCTGATCATAACAAAAGGCACTTTGCATGGTGGAAGAAGAACACCACATTCCAAGAAAAACACCTGCTACAGTTGTGCTTGAAAGTTTGTGAACCCTTTAGAATTTTCTATATTTCTGCATAAATATGACCTAAAACATCATCAGATTTTCATTTAAGTCCTAAAAGTAGATAAAGAGAAACCAGTTAAACAAATGAGACAAAATTATTATACTTGGTCGCTTATTTATTGAGGAAAATGATCGAATATTATATATTTGTGAGTGGCAAAAGTATGTGAACCTCTAGGATTAGCAGTTAGTTTGAAGGTGAAATTAGACTCAGGTGTTTTCAATCAATGGGATGACAGTCAGGTGTGAGTGGGCACCCTGTGTTATTTAAAGAACAGGGATCTATCAAAGTCTGCTCTTCACAACACATGTTTGTGGAAGTGTATCATGGCACGAACAAAGGAGATTTCTGAGGACCTCAGAAAAAGACTTGTTGATGCTCATCAGGCTGGAAAAGGTTACAAGACCATCTCTAAAGAGTTTGGACTCCACCAATCCACAGTCAGACATATTGTGTACAAATTGAGGAAATTCAACACCATTGTTATCCTCCCCAGGAGTGGTCGACCAACGAAGATCACTCCAAGAGCAAGGCATGTAATAGTTGACAGGGTCACAAAGGACCCCAGGGTAACATCTAAGCAACTGAAGGCCTCTCTCACATTGGCTAATGTTCATGTTCATGAGTCCATCATCAGGAGAACACTTAACAACAATGGTATGCATGGCAGGGTTGCAAGGAGAAAGCCACTGCTCTCCAAAGAAACATTGCTGCTCGTCTGCAGTTTGCTAAAGATCACGTGGACAAACCAGAAGGCTATTAGAAGAATGTTTTGTGGACGGATGAGACCATAATAGAACTTTTTGGTTTAAATGAAAAGCGTTAGGTTTGGAGAAAGGAAAACACTGCATTCCAGCATAAGAACCTTATCCCATCTGTGAAACATGGTGGTGGTAGTACCATGGTTTCGGCCTGTTTTGCTGCATCTGGGCCAGGACAGCTTGCCTTCATGATGGAACAATGAATTCTGAATTACTGTATATCACAGAATTCTAAAGGAAAATGTCAGGACATCTGTCCATGAACTGAATCTCAAGAAAAGGTGGGTCATGCAGCAAGACAACGACCTTAAGCACACAAGTCGTTCTACCAAAGAATGGTTAAAGAAGAATAAAGTTAATGTTTTGGAATGGTCAAGTCAAAGTCCTGACCTTAATCCAATCGAAACGTTGTGGAAGGACCTGAAGTAAGCAGTTAATGTGAGGAAACCCACCAACATCATAGAGTTGAAGCTGATTTGTACGGAGGAATAGGCCAAAATTCCTCCAAGCTGGTGTGCAGGAATGATCAAAAATTACCGGAAACATTTAGTTGCAGTTATTGCTGCAAAGGGGGGTTACACCAGATACTGAAAGCAAAGGTTCACATACTTTTGCCACTCACAAATATGTAATATTCGATCATTTTCCTTAAAAAATAAATGACCAAGTATAATATTTTTGTTTCATTTGTTTAACTGGTTTCTCTTTATCTACTTTTAGGACTTGAGTGAAAATCTGATGATGTTGTAGGTCATATTTATGGAGAAATACAGAAAATTCTAAAGGGTTCACAAACTTTCAAGCAAGTGTACCTACTGTCAAATTTGGTGGAGGTTCCATCATGTTGTGCGGCTGTGTGGCTATTTCAGGGACTGGAGCCCTTGTTAAAGTCGAGGGTCGAATGAATTCAACCCAATATCAACAAATTCTTCAGGATAATGTTCAAGTATCAGTCACAAAGTTGAAGTTATGTAGGGGTTAGATATTCCAACAAGACAATGACCCAAAACACAGTTTGAAATCTACAAAGGCATTCATGCAGAGGGAGAAGTATGCGTACAATGTTCTGGAATGGCTGTCACAGTCCCCTGACTTGAATATCATCGAAAATCTATGGGATGATTTGAAACAGGCTGTCCATGCTCGGCAGCCATCAAATTTAACTGAACTGGAGATATTTTGTATGAAAGAATGGTCAAAAATACCTCCATCCAGAATCCAGACACTCATCAAAGGATACAGGAGGCATCTAGAGGCTGTTATATTTGCAAAAGGAGGCTCAACTAAGTATCGATGTAATATCTCTGTCGGGGTGCCCAAATTTATGCACCTGTCTAATTTTGTTATGATGCATATTGCATATTTTGTGTTAATTTAATAAAGGTAATGTCACTACTGAAATATTACTGTTTCCATAAGGCATGTCATACATTAAAAGGAAGTTGCTACTTTGAAAGCTCAGCCAATGATAAACAAAAATTAAGAATGGTTCCCAAACTTTTTCATATGACTGTATTATATCATTATTGAACTACTCAGGTTGGACACCAGATCTAGTATGGCATTGACCTTAAGAATAGCGTTTTTTGCCTTACAGGCTTAACTTTTTAAAATACCTGAGCATCACTTTTTGCTTGGTGATCATTGATGTTAACACTTTCATCCCTTTTGGCCTGTTTAAAAATAATCAAAAATATACACCAACATGAGTCAGGAAGAGTGTAAAGAACAATACTGGAGTGCTTAATTACATATTCTAACCAATGATAAACTCAGACTTACCTGTAACAAAATAAGGAGTGCACGAAGGAAGTCTCCAGAAACGTCAGAAGACAGATTATCAGCAAGACTTTCCTGGTATTCTGCCAGTTAAAATGGTGAGTGAAAAAAGGACACATTAGAATTTTTTTATAAAAAGATGTATTTTAGTAGTAGTTATGCTGTTTCTTTCTTAAAAGCACTAACACAGACAGTTCGTGTCTGCTAAATAGATCACACATGTGTCAGACTGGGCAGTACTTTGTAGAACTGTGTTCGGTTTTGGAGCGCCACAGCTTCTATTTTGGGCTTATGTAAGTTTTCAGTACTAATAAATGAAGCTATAAGAGCATGTCTCTACACATCAGTTCACCCTATATTTCAACACTGTAATATACTGGGAATAGAATCAAGATTGTACAGTCTTATTATCATTATTACAGTTAACATCATGCAGTCAACACTGAGGTATAGAGAAATGGCAATAAAACAGACATTAGTATGCTTTTGCTATTTTATCCCATTTTCGTTTATTATTTTAATAAATTAACCTGGCATTTTTAAGTTATGGTTAAGATTAATTTATTAATTACAAATAAATAAATAGGCATGCATCTTTCAGAGCATCTTGAAATTCCAGCCAATGGGGAACAGTTCAAACATGAAAGAAAAATCCTAAAATCTAGTGAATGTCTACTTCGAACTACAGAATGCTCCTGGGTACTGATTCATGTCCCACTGCATATTTAAAATGTGCATATCCAAAGAGTTTACCAAAATGGAATATGGTTTTCCCATTTAAAGAACCTTTAATTTACTTAATTTTAATTTTCTAACCATAGTGTTTCTTTCCATTTTTGTGAAGCACTTTGAGCTACAGATTTTGTATGAAAATGTCAAATATAAAAAAAAGTTTTGTTGAAGACTTTGGTTTAACAGACAAAAGCTCCAGTATCCTTCATCAGATCTGTACACCTGTCTTTCCATGTGAGGGGCACTGTTATGGAGAGCTATTCAGGACTTTACAAGGGTCAATACTATGAACAATGATTTCATTTATGTAGTTAAATAAAGTAAACAATATAGTCAAATACTCAGATGTTTCTAACTTGGAGAGACTAGCAGATACTGACAGAGAACACCCTAAATAACGCAGATTAGCAGATACCTTAGCTACAGAAAAACTATTAGTTTTGCACCTGGAAGAAACAAAGATATTCATAGATGTGTGGCAAATTAAATTTACTAAATAAACAAAGAAAATTGGTGACAAAATTATAACAATAGTAGGTCTGTAGCTAAAAACCATGCTTCATGAAAAAGATAAAGAATGATAGATGAATCAGTACCTTCAACCAGATTCCAGTGTACACAAGGGATTGAGATATACAGTACTGAATTGTGTTCAATTGACAAGCCAAAAGGATGTGCTTAATTAAGCTTTATTGAGCAAACATATGCAGTTTTCATCACCACAATGAAAAAGGAACACAAGCTAGACAATATTCAGATAAAACATACAGTACTTCAGTACTGAAGGGAATGAGTTATTAGAAATGGTTAAAGATGTTAACATTTATAGCTTAAGTAAATGAGAACTGGAGGGTAACATGATGTCTAATGGGGATCATAGTTGATACTTTGAAATAATTTATTCAGTGAAGGTGCACAAGCAGAAGACAGTTATGAAAATGATGGCACAAACGTTAGAAAATATTTAACTAGAAAAATATTTCATCAATCAGTTCAGTGATGCAACTATTTTTGTCTAATGGAGTACTTATTATGAACACTGTGTAAAAAAATGCCTTCAGTTTAGTTCCAAAAACCTCTCACTAAATAGTTAGCCAGTATGTTCCACATTAACATAAACATAGACATACTTTATTGACTTGGCCCACAAGCCAAATTTTGATTATGTTTAGAACAGAGCCTATAGATTAAAATACTAATTTCACTTTGTAAGGAGTATACTGTACCTTTCTGGTAAGCTTGAATCAGATCTTTTATCTGTTTATTGTTTCTGGAGGCAAAGATTTCAATCAAAGTGCTTTCTTTGGTACCAACACCCTGAGAAGGTGAAGAAAATAGTGAATTGAACTTTATGTGACAATAAAATATCATGATCTAAAGGTCTTTAGAAGTTCTAGGTACACGATTCAGGAAAACATTTGAATTAATTTTCTTAATTTATTATTCTAATAAAGATTTCACAGGGACAAAGCCTAGCTCCCCAGCATTAGGCACAAAGTAAGAACCAACTGTTCACTGATGTCAACCAAACTTACTTGTCTTGGGAAACTTTGAGACAGCTGGAGTACCAAGAAAACTGATACTGACACAAACTATAATCAGATGGTGGGATTGGAACCTAGAAGTATCTTAGAAGTTTGTAGCTAAGAAGAAGTAGCACTAAACACTGTGCCACCATGCCACCAAATATTAAAATGTATATATAAAAAAGTAATTTCTGTGTATGCAATTGTTTCATAGAGGAAACCATAGTTTAGTCTAACATGTTTCCACCTGTTTACTGGAATGGCGTGGTGGCACTAGGCAACAATGTGCTTAAGTAAGAATATAGGGCAAGAGAGACGTATGGCTTAGAATCTCAAGTGTACAAAGACACTGACCTATAGCATGTAGTGTACTGTAGATACGCCCAAATGGAACCAATATTTTTGCTGAAACCTCTCCTGGCATATCCCTCTTGGTAACAACTTAGTTTTTAATCATTTACTTATCTGATTGATCAAAGAAAATGACCACTACCAGAGTGAGACTCTTCAATGAGGATAAATTACATGAATGTTATCACATTAAAAGCATCACCGGGCACAAGGCAGGAAATGGCCCAGGATGGGGAGCCATCCCATTGCAAGGCCCACTGACAAACGCACACATATGGCCACGTACCCCAACCTACATGTCCTTGGGATGTGGCAGAAAAACCCATGAAAAAGACATAGGGAGACATGGGTAGAATGTACAAATTTCGCAAACATATCTCCAGATAGAAGTCCATCGCAGGATAATGGATCTGTGAGGCAAAAGCATTAACCATTTTGCAAAGGTGTTTTCATCATCAGTGATAAATTTGTTACATTGTAATTATACAGAGATATGTATAATCTCTTTATTATATAAAAAAATACTGGGATGAGACGAGACTTTTTAGCCTGGGATGAGACGTGACTTTTTCAGAGACATATTTTCAAGTCCCACGAGACGAGACTTTATGCCAAGAGATTTAAACACGCCCGGGGCCTGAAATAAAAAACAAAGAGTAGGTGACATAGTAGAACATCGTAAAGAGGTTTAAAAACACTGGCGCAATACACATGCAGAGCAGGTTAGAGATAATGAAAGTACTAAAATTTGAAAGTGTCAAAAAATTGATAGTAAAGATCACATTAACGTAAATAAACGGAAATTATTACTCGGTGAAATAACGGAACAGTGAAAAGAGATTGAATGTATTATTCAGATTTAAACTTTAAGTCGGAGACTTGTAGATTGTCTAATTCGTGTTGCCATCAGGGAAAAGTAGTGTTTCTTCCCAATGAAGAGGCATATCCATGAGAATTAAAAGATTTGTTGTTTGGTGAAAGTGAAATCCACAAACGCAAGCGGCAGAGACGCGAAGTGGCTGGCACGTAGCTCAGGCCGGGGGGTTGGTGAGCGAAGCAAGCAGGGGGCAAACCCCCACTAGTGTTACCAAAAAAAAAAAACAAAGGCCAATGAGAAATGGTAGAGATAATCACTATATGTGCATCTCTTTTTTCTCCACTAGCATTCAGAATTTGTAACCCAGTCTCATTTTTTTCAAGAGGAACTGTCTCCTGTTCTACAAAAATAAGCATGTCACATTCTTTAATTTACTAGAAATTTTTCTGGCTATAAATCATTATTACATTACGCAGAACTGTGTTCAGTTTTGGAGTGGCACATCTTCTGTTTTGGGCTTATGTAAGTTTTCAGTACTTACTCCAATAACTGCAGCTATAAGTGGTGAGGAAGGCAGGCTCTATTGTAGGCACGGAGCTGGACAGGTTGACATCTGTGGCAGAGTGACGGGCGCTAAGCAGGCTCCTGTCAATCATGGAGAATCCACTGCATCCACTGAACAGTGTCATCTCCAGGCAGAGGAGCAGCTTCAGTGACAGACTGCTGTCACTCTCCCGCTCCGCTGACAGACTGAGGAGATCGTTCCTCCCCCACACTATGTGACTCTTCAATTCCGCCCGGAGGATAAACGCTAACATTATTCAAAGTTATTGTCTGTTTTTACCTGCATTTTTATTACTCTTTAATTTAATATTGTTTTTGTATCAGTATGCTGCTGCTGGATTATGTGAATTTCCCCTTGGGATTAATAAAGCATCTATCTATCTATCTATAAGAGAATGTCTCTAAACATCAGTTTATTCTATGTTTAAACACTTAAATGTGCTGGGAATAGAATCAAGACTGTACAGTCCTATTGTCATTATTACAGGTTACATTATGCAATCAGCACTGAGGTATAGAGAAACGGTAACAAAACACACAGTATGTCTGTTCAACCTTCCACTGAATCATTAGTCAGTTGAAGGTTGACTGTACATATTAAGGTTTGAAGTTAGTTATGTTACTTTCTCACTTACTTTAATAGCATCTCTTATCTGTTTGGCATCAAAGGCAGCTGGGCTCATCACCAAACCAATCATAATTTTCTTAAATTCTCCAGAAAGGTCTCCATCCAAGTCATCAATTAAAGTCTTTAACAGTGAACAATACATAATCAGTGTTATACATGACCTTGCTGATTATGGACACTACTTTCCAAAATGTATTATTTTAACCAAAGAAACACTTAAAAAAAACGTAAAAAAATGATCTTGTATTGATTTAACATACTGAACAATTAGGCATTCTAAGTATGTGAACGCTTACAAGATTCAAAACTTTGAATTTACCATGTTAGTTGTTACCAGATTGGTAGTCAGTTATACTGAATAACTAGGAGCTTAAAAAAGATTAATACAATGCTGGTCTACATCTTCATGACAAATCAGAGGAGATGATGCTTAAGCTGCACAACTCAGTAATGACACCTTAGTAAGATAACTATGCATAGTTCTGCTCACTATACAATAAAAAAGATAATCATCAAGTTTTATAATATGCTCAGATTTTACTAATATATACACCACAAGCAGCAATTAAGAATTTCAAACCTTCATGGAGATAATTCTTAATTTATATGTCCATCTACACCTCTATAATAGTTGCATTTTTAACAGATTCATAGTAATGCCTGTTGATTAATTTTTGCCAGGGTACTTGGTGGCAACATCCCTCATCTCCAAATCTTGCCTCTTTGTTTATTGTTCAGATGTTGTGGTACTCTCTCTTACATTTAGCTTGTTCTTCTGTTATCATTCTGGTGTTCTTATAGACAGTGACTCTATCAACTTGAACTGACTGTGATCAATCACAACTTGCTAACATAGGTGCTATACCCTGTAGTACAATGAACCGTTATTCACATCCTTTGCACTCTCAATACAGGAAAGTAACTTGCTGTAAACTACAAGCTGAAATTACCTAACTAAGTCCTTCACCTATCATCGCTTTTCTGTATCAGACAGCTGGTCTAAGTGTTGATGCTCTTGTCTGGATCAGACATGTATTTGAATATAAAATAGTTATGAGCGAATATTGCCGAGTTTGCTTACCCCGGAGTTCTCTGAAATCACAGAAATGTTTGTGAACTGCATTAAAGTCAATGGGGAAGGACTAACTGAACTAGATTTGACTGTATTACAATGGTGCAATCGTCTTTAAAGTGTCCCTGGGGGCAAGGGAAACGTCTTCCAACTATCCCGGACTGATTGTTGTGGCCAAAAAGGTGAACTGAGCTGTGCAGCACCAATGCCAACCATTGCACTACCATGCCTCCATGAGATCAAAGAAGAAAGTTTGCAGTCAGAGACGCGCAATAATAGATTTTGTCAAAACAAAGCGGAGATGCCGAAAATGTAGTCTAAAGTCAGAAAAAATATGTAGGTCTTTTAAAGCCAGAAAATTCAAAGTGGCGTGTCACTTGATTGAAACGTGATTGAACCCACTGGCTCATTCCATTTTTTGAACTTGCACTGAAGGCTCTCTAAACTGCCTCTGCTGATGCTTTGCACTTTTTATCCTATCAACAAGATAAAATTATCTTGTAAACAGTAATAAATATTTAATTATTATCATTATTTCATAGAGTCTCCTCAGTTGGGGAGGCGTCAGGCTGCTTCAAGGTTTGTTTTCACTCTTGCTGCACCATGTGGCTAATTATTAGGCATGCATAGAGCATGCACCTCCTTCTCTTATATTGAGGAGGAACTCGAAGATCAACCTGCACATTTGACTACAAGCACAGATATCTTGTACCACACGGTCTGTAATGCAAATGATCATCAGTATACCCAGGGGACAGACTTATCAATGTTGGCTGCTACACCTCCGGGGGACGTGGCACTGACATAGACTTGGGAAAGAGTAAGCTCTTGGAAAATACAGAAAGGGAGAACATTTTTTTTTTGCTATTAATATTAAGTGCCTTTAGGGACAACCTGATTTATTTCCAAAATAAATTAAGAAAATCATTGTTTAAAGAGTGTTTCTGACACCTTTGCTGATTATTTAGTCAGTTTTGTGAAAAACTTTATCAGTTAAAACTGCTTACCCGTTTATATGCTTTTTCATATGCTCTGCAGATTAACTGGCGCTGAGAATTGCTTCTTTTCGTAATAATATCAATTAAAACTTTTTCATTTGTTCCTTGTATGGGGAAAAAAACAAACAGATCAGACATTTTACATTTCTCGAATCTCTACGATACAGTGGGGACAAGTGGTTGTAGTAAAGGAAAATCAATTGCAAAGTTATATGGCTTATATATGTTTTTATTAACAAAAAAAAAAACATTATGGCACTGGCAAGATTACCTTTAGAGCTCTGGCTCAAAATAATTAAAATGGATAACTGCAGCAGCATAAGACATTATTAAACCCTCTTAATCCAATTCAATGTCACGGACAGCCAGAGCCTATTCTGAAAGCTCAGGGTCCTAGAAACAAGGAAGCAAGCAGGAAACAGCCCAGGACAGGATACCGGTGTGTCAGGATGACCCTCCCACATCCACTGCCAACACTTACAATGTGGTTATTTGAAACTAAAAGCCCAGGAGGAAAATCCAACACAGGCATGGAGAGAGCATGAGTTCTTCATACACACAACAACAACCATGTGCAACAATGATGAATCGATAAGGCAGCAGAGCTAAGCAATGCACCACAATCCTACATCCGGCGCCTCTTAAACATAACGTTCCTCCCCCACACTATGCGACTCTTCAATTCCACCCAGGGGGGTAAACGCTAACATTATTCAAAGTTATTGTCTGTTTTTACATGCATTTTTATTACTCTTTAATTTAATATTGTTTTTTGTATCAGTATACAGCTGCTGGATTATGTGAATTTCCCCTTGGGATTAATAAAGTATCTATCTATCTATCTATCTATCTATCTATCTATCTATCTATCTATCTATCTATCTATCTATC
>JANRMT010062835.1:45673222-45710673 GCA_026402145.1 Polypterus bichir lapradei
CTTGTGGTTAATGGACACTAGTAATTGCCAAGGGGTTAGGGGATGTTCTTACCCAACCCAGGTCCTGCAGAGAAATGGTAAACATCCTTGTTAGTCCTTTCAGTGGTGGAAATCTGGAAGCAGACTGTAAGCTGTGCTATTGCTGAGGCTTCCCGGGGGCAATATTGCAGGGTATACATGTAAAACAAGGTTAATAACCTAATTAAACACAGTTAATAAGCTAATATACAGTATTGGGGCATTTCTTCCTGTTCACCAATAAAAAGGAACCTAGGAGGCTAGTATAGTGCCTTTTGTGTCAAAATGACAGTTTCAATGATAAAACATCTCCTCAGTTAAACACACAACATGCTACAATCCCTGATACCACAAGCAAAAGCCCTGCAGAACTCCCCACCCAACCTCACCAGGGGCCTCATGTATAAACGGTGTGTATGCACAAAAATGTTGCGTACACCAATTTCCACGCTCACTTCAAGATGTATAAATATAAAAATAAATAAAGTCAATTTTGATTTTCAAGAGCTATCCTCTTGGAGCTGTGTGCTGAACTGGCGCCAGCTTTACAAAGGCAGACTATGAGGAATTGTGCTCTACCTGCTTCTTTGCAAGTTCTGTGCACTCTCAGGTTTTTAGCCACAGGAGCTTTTCAATGTGAACTTGCTGACCAATCGGGTGTTTCACGAACATCACTGAGTTGTGCCATGCCAGCTGTATAGGATGCTATTATCCACTTATCATCCATATAGATAAGATTTCCTTACACTGTGGTTGAACTGGCAAACATAAATGCACAATTCTCAGCAATGTCCAGTTTTCCAAATGTAATCGGAGTGGTCAACTGCATGCATATTGCTATTGCAACAATGCTAGAAAAGTTACATCAGCCAGGGAAGAATCACCAAAAGAATAAGTTGGTATTATATCATATATAGCTGGAGAACCTATAAAATGGCAGCTCTGCACAGTTTCAGGTGCATTTTCCAACTAGTGTGGCAAAAGGCAAGCATTCATTTTAAGGACCAGAGACACCTTAAATTAAAGAGCACAGAATCAATCTGTTGTGGTGCTTGGTGCTAACGTTACACTATAAAGATACCTTCAGAGAACAAATTTGCTTATGTAAATAGAAAGCATTTTCACTCTATTAATTTGCTGCTCTATAGTGCACATAAAGTGTGTTGCAGTGTGCAAGCATGTACCTAAGAGGTGCGCTATGATGAACCTGGCCCTGACTCACCAAATTATCAGCCAAGTTGGACAGTGTTACAACTTTGTTTGAATGTAATTAGTAGAATGTAAAAACAGGTAATCAGATGCATCATTTATTTTTTAACCAATTCATTTAATTTGTGGTCAATATTACATAGTACAGCCTTGACATTCCTTAGCTCATTGGCTACATTTCTTACAGCATTCACTTTTGCATTTTGTGACTCCAGAACTGTGTCCATCAGCACACAGCCAGATGGTATCCTAGCAGTTTCCGAGGCAGAGGAGTGTGTGTAGGAAGCGCCCAAACACGTGCTCAGCACAGCAGCACCATCACAGCCTAAGCATCACATAGGGGTCAGCTTTTGTAATATTGTCTGAAACAGAATAAACAAATGGTGGGCTGCAACTTCACGTTGACTGTGATGTCTGACCACTTCTTTTTTCTTTCCGGCACTGTGTGACATTCTGAACTTGAACTTTTGAGTGTCACTGCCACCCTTTTGTTGCTTATACCACTCCATAAGCCAACAAACAGTATGCTTATCTTGTGTCCACTTCGTATTCACTGAAATTCTTCTTTATCATGTGCCATTTCCATTGTTTTGTAACCAAACACTGAATGGAAGGTGATATTTATATTGATTTGCATATTAAAATATTTGAAATTGTGGGAGGAGTCGGGGTGAGGCTGTATGCGCATGCAAATGCATTAAATTTTACATTCGTTGGGATTTGTGAAGGAGAAGTACATGGAACTTGGCATACACACAGATTTATACAGCTGGATTTTTTTGTGCATACGCACATTTCCACTTTTGTCTGTATGTCATATTTTAGTGTGAATTCTATGCACACCGTTATAAACTAGGCCCCAGGTGAGTAAGAAACCCATAATTATTTTTTCATAATTCATATTCTCTGATATAATGATTCTATAACAATGCAAACCCATTATGTTACCTCCACATTAACAATGCTCCAAAGAACTAGCGGGGCCCTACACAGCTACACAGACCAGATAGGCTATGACTATTACTGCACAGTTGTACACAATGCATTACACACCAACAATAACTATAAGAAGTATGCAAACCACTAACTACAAAGTCTAAACTTTAATGTAAGATGCTACTAGCAGTGTTATTGATGGAGATGCAGGCCACCACACTATAATGTACTAAATAAAAAAAAAATTAAAATATTCTTTCTCAACTGGAAGTACTAGATTCCTTATTCTACGTCTGATGGATTTGTTTCACTTGAAGTAATCTTTGTAGTGTGCAAGTTTTTAAACTGTGCGGGTTGACATAGGCAGAATAATGTGTGTAAATGGTCAGATCTTGTTTATTTTAAATTGAATTAATAAGACTTGTGGTTAAAAGTAGTGCGACAAGATTCAGCAGCAAGACGCTAGGTGCAAAAACATGCAAAAAGCAACATCTGCATAGTTTACTACAAGGGCAAAATATCAATGTCTAAAATTCAGAACCAGTAAAGATTAAGCTGAGATACCAAAATTGGAGCTGGTATGCTGGGCATTCCTGAGAAATATGGGCCAAATGATCACACTATAATTGCAGAGATTTGATGTTTAAATGGCAAAGGACAAGTATGAGATACATAAAACTTGACTCGACTGCAATTAAATGGCACTGAAATTTCGGAGCAAGGATTTAATGCTTTTGCTGTATGGTTGATTGGTATCTAAAAAGCTAACTGTAATTAATCCCTAAGATACAACTTATGTCAACATATGTGCTGAGGGACTAAATTGCACTCTGCCTGTTTAATCGAACACCTTCAACATAGAGCAAGATACAGCAATGGAAAAGTGCTATGGAAATAGATTATAGTAACCTCCCCAAACATTTTCCAGTTCTACTAAGATATTCTCTAGGGCTTTCTACTCCCTGCATCATTTTCTTATCATGTTTCTCACAAAATTTGTGAAGCATTTCATTTGTCCATATCATGAATTTAATTCATTCTACAGAATTGTAATGTGTGCATATGACTAAATATACTTTCAAAATATGGAAAATGTACATACAGCTGTCCATATTTAAAATAAATTTTAAAAATGTTAACATTCTGACAACAGTATTATAATTATTTCTACATTTTTTCCACTTTGTTTTTCTTTAATTATTATGTAGTTTAACAATGCTCTTCTGATGTTGTCCATGCAACTGTTGCTATGGGAAAGCACAAAGATCATTGCATCCATGTATCTGTTATGTGTTTCTTCTATTTACGAACACTGAGCTGTCGCTATTCTTTTTTCTTTTTATATTATAGTCTCTTTTTATTGTTGGTGTGTTTACAAAGACTGATGGAGATTCTGTAGTGAACACTTTTTTAAAACTTGCAAAGAAATGCTTTCTTGGATTTCATGTTGCCCCTGCAATTCTAAAGCCAGTTCCTACTACAATATCAAAGATTCTACAGGACTCTAACTACTCTTATCATTAGTAAAAAATGAACTGGCTTATGTTTTCAGCTAAAGTTGCATGCAGCTTTAACTGGGGGCCATGAAGCCAGTGAAAACAATACATCGTCCCTCCTTCTGCTGCATTATGTTCTAATATTCCTATCTGACCCATTGCAATAGCGTTATTTATATGCTTCAGCTTCACTAATAGCACTCCATACCATTATACAACTCACCCACAAGGATCTGTGTGGATCCAAAAGCAGGACATCTTGTCTTAGTCCAACAGATTTAAAGGTAAAAGAAATCAGTTTTTTTTGTTTTTTTTAAGTTTTTGGCAATGCCAGGCTTCTAGCCCCAGCTGTTACACCTTTTCTTCAGTGATGGCATGAGTGAGAATTGCTTAAAAATAGATGCAATTTTTAAATCCTGATCTAATATCACCCATTAAATCCTCTGAAATGACTCGTTTCCCACATACATTTTTTCCAATAATAAACATTTTACATTAGTTAACCATATCTTTATCTGTTTTGTTCTTTGATGATTGGTGGGTTAAAGCTTATGTTATTATTATCCAGTCCTCCATGATACTAGGGATGAATTCAAAATGTACATCTAGTAATCAATATCTGTCTACAGGCAGTAGGCTTGCATGGTATACCGGTACTGGAAAACCTAGATTTTAAAAAGGTACAATGCAAGCACTTTGGGATTTTTCTCTCAATCATCCACCCTCCTCCACATTACCTCAACACTCACTTTTGCAGTTATAGAAAAAAGTTTTTTGTAGCATTTACTAAAAGAAAGTACTTGTTTCGATGTGATTGGAACTCACAAGGGACACCACAAGAGCAGGACGGCATGACACACCAGGGGTCTCATTTGTAAAACGTGTGTGGATTGAAGCATGAAAATATGTACACATCAAAAAAATCAAAATGTCATTTATAAAACCTTCCACTTAATTCACCCTTGATAAATCATAATCACCTTATAAATAGGCATACACGGCCACGTTGATCAGGTGTTTTAAGGCTGATACCAATCATCAGTTTCATATCACTTGATCAGACAATTCCAATATTTTTCTTTTTTTTCCCTGTATCCCTTTAAAAAACGTTTTACAGTACAGTCCAGGATAACCAGACGCAAAGAAGCCTAATGTCCTGTATTAAAGTGTATTTTTATAATTAAACTATAAACCGCTGGTCTTAACTGTCCATTTTTTATTAACAAAATTGAATTCTGCAGGCTTATTGTTCAAAACAAAAAAACATCTAAAGCAATGCTTAATTAAAAATGTAGTTTTCACCAGTTCTCTAAAATCAAAAAAAGTGTGTGTGTGTGTATATATATATAAATAATATATATTTTTTCTCAAACAATTAATTGATATTGGATATTAAACACTGCTTAAAAGTAAATATACGAGCACTTACATGTTTCAATCTTTTTAAATCATTAATTGCACTACAGCTTTCTTGCTGTTAAAATGTACGTTTACTATCGTGGCGTGCAGGGGTACTCCAGCTCCCCAAACCCGACAGAGACAGACACAAGTTCAGCAACACACACTGTCTTTATTTAGCTGTGGGAAATTCTTCCCCACCGGCACCTTTACAGCAAAGCACCAGCAACAATAAACCACACAGGAATTCTTTCCTTCCTCTGTCTTTCTTATTCCCTTCTTTTCTCTCCTTGTGCTTCCACTTCTCCGTCCTCATGCTTTGTCTTCTCCCTCCTGTCTCTGGCTTCTGGAGCAGTAATAGCTGACTCCTTTTATCCTGCACCCAGGTGCACTTCTGGTGGTCTGTTAGAATGGGCCAGAAGCACTTCCAGGTGAGGTGGAATCCCAATGAAATAGGGCTCCGTAGTTTTTGCAGCACACTCTTACAACCCCCAAGGAACCCAACAGGGCTGTGCCAAAATCCAGCTCCCATGAGGCCCTGTGAGAATCCAAGTGCACCGCTGCAACCCTGGGGCTGGCATCTAGCGCTCTGGAGGGATAATGCCCTCCACAATCCATCTCCCCTAACCCCCCCGAGCCCAACGTCTTTCCAGTCCGTAATATCCCAACTGAGTAAAAGCTCTGGCCATCCACCACAATATATTTATACAGTTGTTGTTTTATTCTTCAGGGTATCAGCTAGTAATTCTTGAGGTGTACCTATAAAAATGACCAGCCTGCAATGTTGCAAACAGAATTTCACCTAGTGTGGCAATGGTGAGGTGCCATTTTAAAGATAGCGAGCCACCTAAATGATCCATGTACACCGTAAAAGGATCCATTCTGCAATAAATTGGTGTCAAGAGCAGGATGAGATTACCTATAGTTCAACGGAACAAAACGCCAAGGAGACCTAAAACAGACCTGCTTGGCTCTTCTGAGGAGTTTCCAGCGGATCTCCATGTTGTGATCCACAATCTGGACTGCCATTTTCAAAATCAGTCCATTTTGGGGGGACTGCCACCTAGTGCAGCTCCATCAATGCTCCTCCATCTGCTAAGGTAAACTGGCCTGGGAGAGCAGATGCCAGTAAAGCTTCTTCCTCATGAAGTTGGAAACAAGTCTGGTAGATCGCCTTGTCACCGACACCAGGTGAGCTGTAAAGCAGGGTCTGTGGTAAAACTGCAAAGGCAAAAGACGAGGACGATTGCAGAGGTATTACAAAGCAGCAATGGAGGGAGAGTCTTAAAGCGGAGATCCAGACCTGGGATGGTGTCTGCAGTGTCAGTTCAGTAAAGGAAACAGCCAAGAGACCGGTACACCTGCCTCACTTTTAATCGACAGATCATCGCACAGAAGTGCTATGTTTAAAACCACTGCCACACTGCATGGAACTCAACATCCCTGCTGTGCCATCTGGCAATGCAGCACTAAATATTCATGCTGCACCTCCTAGCAGAAAAATGATCGAAACCCCTGCTGATTGGCACTGGCCACATGACCACAGCAAAAACAATTACCACCCAGCCAATTTATGAAGTTGGAAGTGGTCGCTGGTGACAATAACTTTGAAGGGAGGGGTGTGTAATGACACTGATAAGCTGCTTAAGACAATGTTGAGTTCCCCACAATATGACCTGGCATTACATCTTACAAATGAGCAGCTTCAAAACCAGCTGCAGGTGCACCTGTACAAATGGCGAGCGGGCAATGAATTCCATCTAGTGCAGCAATGGCATGCAGTCCTTTTAAAGGAGACATATAAACAGCAGAGGATCCATTCTGGCACTTGGTGCCACTGTATTGTTATTTTCTTATATGTTTAAATACATTAAATTAACTAAATATTTCCATATTTAGAACATGAATACATTTTAATTACATTTCTTTTACATTTTGTACTTAAATATGACATGATGGAAACATTCTAAATATATTTTTATTACAAATCAGAATTAAAACAAGTTATGAGTTTAGATTTTGCAGACCTGTGTTATTTGCTACATGTTGACTGATTTGTGGAACACTTTTAAATTGTACTCATCAAGAAAGACGCCATGTAATTCGTAATTCTACTCTTCTTTGCTCAAAGCATTTCAGTAATGTCCGTTATGATTTCATATAGCCATGGGTGGCAATATTTTTTAATTTGCTACTGCTTACTCAGTTGTACATACAGGTTTTTAAGAGTGTTTTAACGCAAAAGATTTTGACGGAGAGTTCTCATTGCCGTTCACTAATAGGATTTGACTGCAGGGTGAGGGTTAAGCACTGCAGCAAAGAGAGGAGTTCAGTCCCTTCGCATGGACCATTTACAGGTGGTGTTGTATCTCGATTGTATAGGAGTGGGATTGTAAGGAGTCTCCCCTTCGTGAACGGTCCAGCTACATACAGTGTCTCTTGCAGACTCTGCACGCATTGGGTGGGCCTGGGGCCTCTACGGGGAAATGTGAGGTTGGAGCCGACGGAGTATTTGTCACGCCCAATGAAAGGGATGGGCATCTCTGCATCCTGCTAGTTGCCATTTTGCCGGAGGCGATTTTATTGCCACATATAACAGTGAGCTTTTCCTTGTCAGATAAAAGTGCGTTATTCTTTATCCTAAAGGCTTTTGTCTCTTCTCAGCGTTAAGAGTGGACAAATACTGCCCCTTTAATACATATATGTTTGTAACCGCAAACTTTCGCGAAGCAGTTGAATTTTATCCCGAAGATGCCGGGCTGGAGACCACCGAAGTACACGGAGCAAGCCCAAGCACACAGGGGAGAACGACTAACTAGCACCTGAACGGATGCATTTTAGGTTCACTAATTCAATTTGTTCTGAAATGTAGGAATACAGCGAATACAGATGATGATTCAATGTTCTGTTCACTTGCACAGAGCCGATTTGTTCTTCGAGTTACAGTACTTAGGGGGCGTTGGCTCCGTGACATGGCTACTTCTAAGCAGTCCTCATCCGCTTGTTTAGAGGAGACACGATAAACGTTGACTTTCGTGCACCATCTGTGCAGGCCCCCGTGCGTGCTTTCACGCTCTAACCGACAGGACGTCACTTTTAAGTCAGTGGGCCGTTTCACTTTCCGCTTGCGCGTGGAGGGCCCGCCCATAGCACGCTCAACTTCTTCACCTTATGAGTAAAGACTTTCGTCGCGGTGAAGTTTAGACTGAATCGAGCAGTTGTATATCGGCTATGCAGTAGATATGAACTGTTCCGCCTATTGAGCCGCATTTTATAGATTAAAGCGGATAGGTGGTAGCAGCAGATCTGTCAAGATGTAAAACTGTAATAGTAACGCGTATAGAACTGCTCTTACCTGTAGTTCCACGTAGCAGAATGACTCTGACGTATCTGTACGTTATTGCAGGAGCGTCTGTCTACTTAACGATGCGGAGGTTGCAACACCACACCTGCCGGAGGTTCTCCTTTTAGTCCAAGGCAGTTTCCGCGTGGCTTTTAGCGAGCAAACAGTTCGACTGTGGGGGCGGCGCGCGCGCAACTTATACTGTATGAGAGAGCAACAACATCCAAAGTATCCCAGTGCGTAGTGGACACACGAAAGAGCCGTCAGCCGTTATATATACAGTACTGACCACTATGTGAGGGCAGATGTCTAAGTCTAAAGACAACTTTATAGTGCTGCTGTTAATAGTAGGAGCACTGATTTTAACTCCTTCCCACTCAGCTTTGTGCGTCAACATCTGAACAATATGTCACGCATAACACAAGGGGAGAAAAGATGCTGAATTTGCGCAGCGGGAACCTTGAAAGAGCGTATCGATCGCTACAGAAGGGACCTGTTGGTACATCTGACCACTATGCCTACTTACAACTCGAAACTGAAGCGATAAAAAGTGCATGTAACACAAGTAACCGAAGCGGACTATCTTCTGCTGAATGGCAGGTATTTATTAACCGTCACTCGATGGATGAATCTACTACAGTTGTTACAGACTATGTTCGTTTTGGAGAAGAAACGTCAGTAGAGACAAACAAAAATGATCAACTCCGGTTTACAAATCAAATAAAAGACAATTCAGGCAAAACAGAAAGCGACCTCTTGGGGACAGATAAGCAAATGCAAATGAATTCAAGTCACTGTTAAATAGCCCAAGCTAAATTTGACTATAAGAACAAAGGAGAAAGATTGTTTTACAATAGAAAGATATTCTGGTGCCTGGTTTTAACAGGAAATAAGATTCAGCAAAAATCATAGCTAAATACAACAGATGGAAATAAATGCAAATACACTGAACAAGTTCTACTGCCTGTTTGATGATACACGTCCAACAATTGATTATAACATAATTAGGGACTTGCAGAAATTAATTATTACAACCCCCTGGAAGCGGTGGCCCAGTACCTTTCAATGAAGGGGAGGTGAGAGAAGTTCTAAGGAAGGTGAAGTACAAAGCTCCCGGAAGTGATCTTATTGAAGGATTATTTGGGGAGCTCTTAGGACTCTTGTGTCAGCTTTTTAGTTCCTCACTTAAACAGCACAGTGTGCCAGTTCCACAAAATAAATGATTATTGTCCAGTGGTCGTTACATCACTCTTGGTAAAAAGTCTGGTGCGGCTGGTTCTTGTGCACCACACTTTACAGGTCGGCTCCTTTTTGGTTGCATTCTGTCTGTCACTGTTCATAACAGTTCTTCATACCAGTTACACACATTTGGAGAAACCACAATACTATGTATTGACTTTACTTAAGCCTTTAACTGCAGGGAGCCTGATATCCTTTGTAGCATATTGCAGGAGTTACAGGTGGACCCCTATCTCACCCTGTGGATTATGGACTTTCTTCTTAACAGGAAGCAATTTGTTAAAGTTGACAATTATATTTCTGCAGTTCATTAAACATTGATATTAGGTCCTCAAGGCCCAGAGATCACCCCATACTCTTATCTAACTAACAGCTTGAGGGGATTTGACAGGAGTTGCTTAGCAGTCAAGTTTGCAGATGGTACAGCTCTGACTGACACCTTTAACAATGAGGCACATTTTGAGGAAGAGGCCAAAAGGTAGGAGAGGGTGTGTGAAGAGCAGAACCTCCAACTGAATGTGAAGAAGACAAAAGAGCTGCTCACTGATTTTTGGGAGAATGCTAAACCAGTACAACCACTGATCCTCAGTCAAGAACAAGTTAGGTGAGTTTACAACAGAGTAAAAAGAAAAGTTTGACACGAATTTAAAGGACCAGACACAATGAATGAACAGTTGATTCCAAATATACAGTAATGTTATGGAGGTGATGACTACTGCCAACATTTAAAACATGTAGAAACAGTTTTATACCGACTGAAATAAAACTTTTAAATAGACCATATTCAAATGAGTTGAAATAACAGTAAGACGTTAGGGACTTTCAAAACTCGACTTGATGTTTTCTTGGAAGAAATAAGTGGATAGGACTGGCGAGCTTTGTTGGGCTGAATGGCCTGTTCTTGTCTAGAATTTAATTATAATTATTTAATTTAATTATAATTTCTGTTTTTAAGTATATACATACATCATCAGTTTTTATTTTATGTGTGTACGTATGTGCTTTTGTATGTTGCTGACTGAATCAAAGCACATTTTCCAGACTGGTGGTATGTGGCTCTAAAAGGACCACTGGCTTTTTAGTGGCTGCTCCCGCCATGCAACTCAGGTCTTCGGCAGCAACTACTTTGTCTGTCTGTCTGCTCATCCAGGGTCAGAGGCAACCCGCATGACATACTTTTTTCTTGCTCCGGAAGCCAACCCAAAGCCAGGGCCCACATCCAAGGCTCACTGGCAGCCAAGCATCAGGGTTGATAAGCTTTATTTAGTAGCTGGGAGACACGTTCAAAGTGCTGTTTCTCTGCCCCACTCTCGTAAGCTACTCACAGGGTTGCTTTTATAGCCAACTTCTCCTGCCCCCTTGGATAATCCACAACCACCAGCGCAACATGTCCCTTTCAGGATCAGACTTGGGGGCACTACAATATTTTAAATTATACTGATGAAAAATCCCTTCTGATTTTTAATGTGCATTCCCGTGTGCCATCTACAAAAGAATTCCATGTTTGTGCGCTACATGAAGGATATTAACAAATGATGGACATCTTTTGTTATCCAAAACAGGTTAAGATATTTCAATTGATAAAAATCAGGTTGATGGAAAAAACTCAGTGAACATATTCTTTAATGATATTAAACTTTATTTATGACAGATTTTGATGTAATAAATGTATTAAAATCCACTCTAGACATGTGATAGGCAGGGTTCTGGGGTTTGATATGAGCATTTTCAGTTTAAAATGGAACAACTCAAAACAGTGTGTATCCCAACAAATACTATATAACCACAGTTTCATTTACAGGCCAGAATTTTTTTAGAAAAGCTAAAGTTAATTATTTAAGTAACAAAGACACTGCCTATAATCCCTGATTCTGCACTGTAGCTTGATTCTCTGGAAGTCATCATAACAAATCGCAATTGTTTTACTGAAATATACTCAAAAGATTCAATTCTAATCTTGCAGAGCTAAGCAAACAACTTCACAAAACTCTGCAAGATACCGGCCCAAGATTTTGCATCTGTGTTACATTACATGACTTTTCCAGCATTTTTCAGGTGTAGCTTTCATTTATGTAATCTTGATGAATTGGAGGCAGTTGTCGACTTGCTCCAGTGAAACCTCACTCTAATAAAGTCAAACGGATTTGATTTTTTTCTTTAGTTGTAGGGGTTGGCTCTGTGTGTATGAGAGCCGACAACCAATGAATGCTTATCTGGAAGTACGATGCATAGAATGCAGTGATGTCAAATGAGGAACCTACATGTTTTGGACCTGACAAACAGAAGAGAAACTTGTCTGTCTGATGTCTCAAATTTTATGAAAAAAGAGAAAAATTCATAATAAAAGTAAAAAAAAAAAAAAAAATTAACAGTATGAGTACAGGCTAGGATGGGACAAGTATGTCACTCTCAGTTGGCCCATCAATCCCAGACCACTCTGATCACTAACCAGTTATACAGAAGCTTTAAGGTAAGTGGGTGGAGCAATGATGGGTGGCTGTTCAGTGTGTTGGTTATTATTGGATGGTGGTTTCATCAATCATTTGGGGCTAAGAAATATGTGGAAGGTTAGGAAGTCTATTCACAATAAAAATATTCCTTATTCTTAAGAAATTCCCCCATATTATATTTTTGCCTCGCCATATTTCCCCTAAGAAATTCTTCCCCCTATTCCTTCCTCTCTTAAAATGGGGACTTTCTCTCTGACTGGCCAACCCTGATGTGCACATGCAAATAATTGTCGGGAAGTCCATTTAAAGATTACATCGGCTACTACAGAGAAAGGCTCAGGTCTGCTGTGACTCTGTACACAATCCTGCCATTCTGCAAATTTAGCGTTTTTTAGAAAAGGCAGGCAAGGTGGAAGAAGTGGTGGAGGTAGTTTTGAGTGAACATAAGAGAGAACTCATTAAATGACAGGGGCAGTGCACCAATGCTGGTAAGAGTGCCCAAATACAATTGTAAAATAACATTAGAAAGGTTTGAGCCTGTACTCTTGAAGTGTGTATTTATATTAGCCGAGTATAAAACTCAATGAAGTGGAGGTACCTTAATTTATAAATGACGCAAATGACGTTTTTTTTAATCCCAGCAGACCAAAACTACACAAACAGGAGAAGCTTTATTCATATTCTCTAGTAATCAAGACAGCACTTACACCATACAGGTTATTGAACTGTTATCTAGTGAACTTAGATACGTTTTGGCATGTTTTACCAGAGCATATATTTAACAACAAAAATTATTAAATCAATTTTTTCAAAGGCAGATTTTAAGTTGATATTGCGAACTGTTAAACAAGCAAACTGGGAAGCACTTTTGGATATGTGGGGCAGTTTTTAAACTGTGGTTTGCATGTTGACAGTTACCTTTTTTGATGAAAACATCAATCAAATTGTTCATGTTTTAGACTTGGAGCAATTTTAAAGTTTTAAGCATGCCTCAGTTAACATTCTCACCTTTTTATGGTCCTAGCATTAGTATCACATCTTCAAGGCATCATTTGTCATGCCTTCAAAGGCACAGCAGTTTCTTCCTATTTGTTACCTGTGACTTCACTCTGCTTATATTGTCTTGAGTTTTACATGTTTAAATTGGATAACTGAAGTATCTTTTTGGTTGTTATAAGTGATTTTTGTTTTCTATTTAACTGCAGAAAAATGTACATAATTTAACACAACATTTCAGATTCAGAAGTTAATTTAGTGGCTTTTATCCCCATTGCCATGATAGCAACTTATCAACTTGTTTATTGTGGTTAATATTTTGATTTATTATATTTCATCAGCTGTGGTGGGCTGGCGCCCTGCCCGAGGTGTGCTTCCTGCCTTGTGACCTGTGTTGGCTGGGATTGGCTCCAGCAGACCCCCGTGACCCTGTAGTTAGGATATAGCGGGTTGGATAATGGATGGATGGATATTTCATCAGATGTTGATTACTTCCTAATATTATAAGACTTCTGGATGCCACTCTTCTTCTTCATCTTCTTTTGGCTGCTTACATTAGGGGTTGCCACAGCGGATCATCTTCTTCCATATCTTCCAGTCCTCTGCATCTTGCTCTGTTACACCCATCACCTGCATGTCCTCTCTCACCACAACCATAAACCTTCTCTTAGGCCTTCCTCTTTTCCTCTTGCCTGGCAGCTCTATCTTTAGCTTCCTTTTCCCAATATGCCCAGCATCTCTTCTCTGCACATGTCCAAACCAGCGCAATCTCGCCTCTTTGACTTTGTCTCCAAACCGTCCAACCTGAGTTGACCCTCTTATGTACTCGTTCCTAATATTATCTATCATTGTCAAACACAATGCAAATCTTAGCATCTTTAATTCTGCCACCTCCAGCTCTGTCTCCTGCTTTCTGGTCAGTGCCACTGTCTCCAGCCCATATAACATAGCTGGTCTCACTACTGTTCTGTAAACCTTCCCTTTGATTCTTGCAGATACCCGTTTGTCACAAATTACTCCCGACACTCCTCTTCACCCATTCCACCCTGCCTGCACTCTAATTTTCACCTTTCTTCTACAATCCCTGTTATTCTGTATTGTTGATCCCAAGTATTTAAACTCATCCACCTTCGCCAACTCTACTCCCTGCATCCTCACCATTCCACTGACCTCCATCTCATTTACACACATGTATTCTGTCTTGTTCCTACTGACCTTCATTCCTCTCCTCACTAGAGCGTATTTCCACCTCTCCAGGTCTCCTCAACCTGCTCCCTACTCTTGCTACAGATCACAGTGTCATCAACAGACATTATAGTCATTATGGGGACTCCTGTCTAATCTGGTCTGTCAACCTGTCCATCAACACTGCAAATAAGAAAGGGCTCAAAGTCGATCCCTGATGTAATCCCACCTCCACTTTGAATGCATCTGTCACTCCTACCACAGACCTCACCACTGTCACACTTCCCTCATAAAATCCTGTACCACTCTTACATACTTCTCTGCCACTCCCGACTTCCTCGTACAATACCACAACTCCTCTTGAGGCACCCTGACATATGCTTTCTCCAGGTCCTCAAAGACACAGTGTAACTCCTTCTGGCCTTCTCTATACTTCTCCATCAACACCTTCCTCGCATTTGAATATGTTTCCATCTTTATCCTTTATCACCCTAACTTGCTGCACATCTTTCCCACCTCGGTCCCTCTGTCTAGCCAGGTCCTTTTCTCCCTCCTTAGTGTCCAACCTCTCATATAACTCATCATACATCTTTTCTTTAGCCTTCACCACCAGATGTCACACCAAGCACCCTTCTTGCTGTCACCTTTACTACTTTTGCTGTAGTTGCCCTGCTGTCTGGTAACTCTTCACTGCCACCCAGTGCCTGTCTCACTTCCTTCCTAAACTCAACCTTGCAGCCTTCCTTTTTTAACTTCCACCATTTCATCCTTGGCTCTGCCCTCACTCTCCTCCTCTTCTTGATCTCTAACGTCATCCTACAGACCACCATCCTATGCTGCCTAACTACACTTTCCTCTGCCACCACTTTACAGTTTTCAATCTCCTTCAGATTGACCCTCCTGCGTAGGATATAATCTACCTGTGTGAATCTTCCTCCACTCTTGTACGTCACCAAACGTTCCTCTCTCTTCTTAAAATATATATTCACCACAGCCATGTCCATCTTTTTCGCAAACTCCACTATCATCTGACCTTCTTCATTCCTCTCCTTCCCCCTATCCCCCCTACCAACGCCCCCCCCCCCCCCCCCATTCCCCACTGTTCTCTTCACCAACATGTCCATTGAAATCCGCTCCAATCACCACTTTCTGTCGCTTGGGTACACTGTCCATTACTTCATCCAACTCACTCCAGAAATCTTCATTCTCATTAATAGCACACCCAACTCGTGGGGCATATGCACTAACAGCATTCATTATAACACCTTCAGTTTCCAGCATCATAATCATTACTCTGTCTGACACATTTTTATTTTGGACTTCTAGGTGCCACTCTAAAGCTACTGTTATTCCCAACAATTTTTTTAAAGCTGGATTTTCAACACATTTGGGACACATAAAGTGTTGAAAATCCAGTTAGTTGGAACAGAAAGCAAATGAGAGAAACCTACTAAATACAGCTTGACGTAAGACCAAGCACTTCAGCTTTTCTCCAAACATCACCACACCAAAATCTCAAAGCCCACTGACCTAGCCACATTAACATTTTTAATCAAGGTACACTTTCACAGAATATAAATCTAATATGCAAAAATAGGACACTTTTTTACCATGAATGAAATTAGGTAATCATTTATGGCTTAAGTCGTATCTATTTAGAAGGACTTACTCATGTACACTACAGGTTATGTACATATTCCAAGTATAAGTCATACTACTGTAGGAGGGCAAGCCTTTACCTTTTAGGAACCCAAAACTGTTTATGGATCTGTCTGAATGTGTAAGAGATGTCCCTTTTAAACACTCAATACTAGAATTATTATTAGAGCTCCTTTTTAGCCTATTTTTATTGGAATTCTGTTTTCTCATCAGTCCCTTAATAATAAAATATGTGAAATCATTATGGACCGTTACTAACTCATCCTCTGTTTGGACTCTTTTCTCTGTACCCTGCTGTGGCACCCGATGCTAACACTGGAAAGATGCTACTTCTACCCATGGAATGTCATCCCAGAGAGTAATCAGGAGCCTTGGCATCCAACAACAAAAGGATTAAATTTGTGTCTAATTTATTAGACAGTCATGAACATACCTAGGATATTGCAGAATTCCCTGATGGAGAAGGCAGCCAGTAGTCCTGGTCTATCACATCTGTGACACTGATGATTAGTACTGACCATGGACCCCTAGAGATTAATTGTCTCCAGGAATTCTGTTAACTGGAGTTTCTTTTTCTTGCCACCATTGTGAGCTGGCCATATTTCAATTGTATTGTTAATGGAGTTTATACTGCCATAATTCATTAATTTTAATCAATAAGCTTTCTGATACTATGTGTTTAACATAGTTTGTATTGTTATGTATGTTAATTTATAGTTTAACCTCTGTTAGTGCATCATAATTGTAAGTATGTGTAAGCATTCTGAACCCATATAGAAACACACTATACAAAAAAATAAATTGAAATTTATTAAGAGTGCTCAATGAATCTAATGATTGTATATAAAATCCTTTAGTTTGTTTGCTTTACAAATTATTGCATACATGGAAAATATTCTACAAACTAGTAAGCAGTCTCTGATAATATACAAAAGGTAATGGGCCAATCCTAATAACAATAAAGCCAGATAGCTTAAAGTGCATAACAGGAAAATTAATGAAGGAAATTATTAAAGGCAATATTGGGAAATGTGTATCACTTATGGGTCTATAAGTGAAAAGTCAGCAAGGATTTAAACATTGCATATCACGTTTCATTAATAGGTAGAATTTTATGAGAAAATATTTGAGGAGAGTGGCATGCTCAAAAGTTTTTTATAATTAGTGGGGATTCAAACCACAGTGTGCAGATGGGTGCAAATTTGACTTAAAGTCAGCAAGTAATCAGTGATTTGTGGAACAGTTTCTGTATAGGTGACACCTAAAGTGGGGTCCATACCAAGTCTGCCATTTTTTTTTTTAGCTTAACATGAAATAACTACATAAAATAACTCTGAAATTGATTCTCTATTTGATAACTTTTCCACTGCTGAAGATTTTTAGGTTGATTTGTCTGTTTTCATAGCGCATTACCCATTGCTCAGCATAGCATGTTGGTGCTTGGCACTATTGCCTCACAAATTATAGGAGTGGGGTTGAGTTTCTGGTGATGGACTATGCAGAGTTTCCATTTTCTCTCTCAGTTTAGTGATTAGGAGGCTATGCATTATAAGTGTGGCTTCCCTTTGGTTTGATAAAGTTTTTATTTTTTCAAAAGGGGGCTGAAAAATAACATAAAGTCAAAGGAATCCACATTGCTAAATCCAAATCAACAAACAAACAATGCTAAAAGGTCAAAAATCACTAAATTAATATCAAATTAGTCAAAAGACCACAAACATGGGTGGCACGGTGCCGCAGTGAGTAGCGCTGCTGCCTCGCAGTTAGGAGACCCGAGTTTGCTTCCCCGGTCCTCCCTGCGTGGAGTTTGCATGTTCTCTCCATGTCTGTGTGGGTTTTCTCCCACAGTCCAAAGACAAGCAGGTTAGGTGCATTGGTGATCCTAAATTGTCCCTATTGTGTGCTTGGTGTGTGGGTGTGTGTGTGTGTGTGTGGTGGGCTGGCGCCGGGGTTTGTTTCCTGCCTTGCACCCTGTGTTGCCCTCATGACCCTGTAGTTAGGATATAGCGGGTTGGATGATGGATGGATTGACCACAAACTTACAAAAAAGGAATGAGTAAATCACTGACTAACTCACTGCCACTTCAAAGAAAAGTACCTGAAACAGTCCCCAGATGCTGCAAAAAGTTTACTAAAGCACCCGAGGCCTATACGTTTTTAGAAAACTTACCCTACCTTATCAAACAACATAAAGCACTCAATATAACTAACAAAAGACTGAGCAAGCACAATTAATGTAACAAAATGAACTCAAGATGGATTATCAACATTTATGAAGCAATTAACAAAAAATACCTTTAAACAAAATATCTTTAACGAGAAAGTGAGAATATTAAAGACAACAAAGGCAATAAACAAAACCCCAGGGTGAGACACACAGCTGTCCATTACATCCTGTATGGGAAAAATATGTAAAGTCTTCTGAACGTGTCCCTTTTGTCCTTTGCTAGGTGTTTTACGTTCTGTGTTTTCCCACACCTCGCAGGGAGGCATGATGGTTTCTGTTATAGCTTGGAAGTACTCCCTAGTCATGGGGACGGAAGAAATGAAGTACAGTGGAACTTTGGTTCACGAACGTCTCTGAACACTTACAAATCGAGTAACCACCAAAAAATTTGCCATACTTTTGCATCTGTTCACGACCACAAACTCAGTTGACGAACAAGCCAGTTTCCCTCTCGGTTCGTACGCGCCAATGATTTCTGCACGTGTTCAGTCTCTCCTTGTACTGTACATTGTTCTCGGTGCATCACGCAGAGAGGCTCTCCCTCAAAACTGTAACCTCCTCTCAACCCAGCTTCCTCCTGCGGGTCCACAGCTCCTGTCAAAAAGGCCAGTTTTAATAAATAATCACCACACTCGCGGCTTAGCGAGGGGACATGGTGGTGTGTGGCCGAAGCGGTTTCTGAGGAGTTTGTGATGTGGGCGTTTCTCACCTAGGTGCACAGGTGAGAAGCGGTCCGCATCCGTAATTGTTCCCAGAAGCTGCTGATTGCCACGACTACCACGCCTCTTCATAAATAGAAGTGCGAGTCGGCTAAAGGGAAAAAGAAGAGAACAAGAAAGAACGGGAGGTAGCAGGAGAAGATAGGAAGCAGGAGGAGAAAGCCGGTGCAGAAGAGAGAGAGAGATAGATAGAGAGATAGAGATAGAGATAGAGATATATAGAGAGAGAGAGAGAGAGAGAGAGAGAGAGCGAGCTGCTAAGCAGGGAGCCTGTGTGTTTGTCTCAGTGTTATTCAATGTTTTGACATTTAGTTTACTATTACATTATGCATTCTATGGTATAATTAACTATTTTTGTGTTTAAAAAAACTTTAAAGAAAATATATTTACATACAGTTCGTACGATCTGGAATGGATTAATTGTATTTACATAGTCTTATGGGGGAAATTACTTTGGGTCACGACCAGAGTTTTGGAACAAATTATGATTGTGACCCGAGGTTCCACTGTACTTCCGGGCTGAAGGAAAAGAAGTTTTCATCTGACTCGGAAGTGCTATGGCATCAGATGGACTGAAGGACAGAAGCACTTCCGGGTCACGGACTATAAAAGGATGATGGGAAAACCCAGCAGACTGAGCTGGAGTTGGGAGGGAGTGTGACAGAGCTGCTGGGTGGAGGATTTATTATTATTATAGTGTATTGTGGAGGTGCTTGGTGCACATTATTGGAAAATTAAAATCATTTCTGGTTATTTTACCTGGTGTCTAAACGTGCTGTCTGCTGGTTTGGAGGGTCAACAGTGACCCCTACTGTCACAATTTATATATAAAATCTTTACTTACTGTATATAACTATATTCTGCCATCCAACTCCACCTACATCTGACCCTGCTCCATCCAAAGGTGTACTTGCACAGCAACAGATGTTTTAATGTTCTGCTATTAGTAATAGCTCTTAAATGAGTAGAAGAAAAATATATATAAACAAATATACAAGTTTAATTGAAGATTCTTAAGGCAAAATTGAAACAGTAAACTAAATTGTAGTTGTGGTTTCACAGAATGTTTCTCTGTTTTAAGATAAGAGAAGTTCACAAATTCGACAATGTTTTTCAATGAAAGAGTCTGAAATTTCAAAAATGTATTCAGAGCTCTGTATTTGACAAATCTCAATACAAATGGAACTGTCCAGACACATTTCCTTGAATAATAAGTATGCACAATGTAAGTAAAATTGG
This sequence comes from Polypterus bichir lapradei, assembly GCA_026402145.1. NCBI lineage: Eukaryota > Metazoa > Chordata > Cladistia > Polypteriformes > Polypteridae > Polypterus > Polypterus bichir. The sequence continues at coordinate 45,693,337 of JANRMT010062835.1, forward strand.
TCCAGTAGGGAAGCTGAGTTGTTTTATATGGCCAGACAGACAGACAGGGATATCAAATAGGTGCTTTTCACATCATGTGCGAAAAAACATTCTCTAAAAAAATACCAGTGGTTACAAAAATTGTGCATAAAAGCAACTCAAAGCCTAGAAATAAATTAAAAAGAAACCAGAATTACAACACCACCTTTGCACTTATAAACATGCATCAAGAGTTGTGCAGTGTTGATAACTACCAAATGGTCTTTAATCTGGAGTAGTGTCTCTTTGGATGGGATACTTTCCCAGAAGGTAGAGACCTATATAGTTTGAAATGAAAGGGCAAATTAATTCTTTCTGAGGTGTGATGCCTGGAAGCAACAGTGAGCCAAGCTGTACAGAGATGGAGTTGATCAAAACAGCCAAGCTGTACAAAGATGGGGAGTGAACAGACTTGGTAGCTGTGATCACAAGAAGCTCGGTTTTTGCCAGGTTGAGCTGTAGATGTTAGTCCTTCATCTAGATTGAGATATCAGTAGACATGCAGAAACTCTACCCGATACCGTATTTTCCTCCAGAGGGAACAAAATGTATAACTGTGTATCATCGGCATAGCACTGATAAGAGAACCCATGGATTGGATGACGAAACACAGGGTGGTGTTGTACAGAGAGAAGAGTAGAGGAGCCAGAACTGATCTTTGGGGTACACCAGTGCATTTCTGGTGTGCCTTTGACAATTCCCCTCGCCAGGACACTCTGTAGGATCTGCCCAAGATGTAGGACTTGAATCATCTGAGAGCAGTCTCACGGATGCCAAGGAGATGGTGGCAAGAAGAGAGATCTAGCAGAATCAGGACTGACGACATATTGCTAGCTCTAGCACGGCGTAGCTGTTCACCACAGTCGGTAGAGACATTTAATTCACATTACATTGAACTTTGCATTAATTCCTGTATTAAATGAGAAATAGATTATATACTTAATTACAAATGCTATACATCTCCCCAAACATTCCCTACCAAGCACAAAAAAATTCACACTGGCACGTAGCACACAGGCACTTTTTATTGAAAGAAAATACTACAGAATAAGAATTCATGCACTATTATTGTGAACTTGTTTTCTACTACAAATTTTTTTTGTTGAGGTATTTTGCAGTAAAGTGCTGCTTTAGCTCTCATCTTGTTAAAAATGGGCCAATACTGACATCTAGTGGTCTGAAAGGCGAACCTTTTTGGAAGGGTATCAAGTCCTATCTAATTGTCCTCAGAAATGGTTCAAAATGATTCTGGAATACTTTTAACTTCCAATTTGTGTGTTTTATTAACTTTAGCTCAAGTTATCCAAGCTTCTATATTCCCCTCTTAGTCTACTTCCAGAACGGCTGTCTTCATTATTTATAATTTCCTTAAAATGGATACAACTGCAGGCCTATAGTGGTACACATGACAAAGCATATTAATACGGAGAAGCTAAATTAGTGTAATTTCCTTCCACTAGATGTGAAAAGGCAAATTGGGCACTAAACCAGTTGTATTCGTTGTCATAATGTTGTAATTACCATTTTATAAAATGTTATATTAATATTTGAATTACAAATATGTTTCACTAAATTCTAATAACTTTTTATTTGCTCTGAATAAATCAAGTCTTATCCACATGAACTTGTTTACAGTAAAGTTTTAAAATGTCAAAGAGAGCTTTTTTAATATTACGTTTTTATCATTAAAACATTAAAACAGAAATAATGATTACTATTGTAAAGAAAAATGTCTTTACTCATAAAATCTTTCTATCAGTTCATGAGCCACAAGGCTCATTAGATTAGTCAATATAGGAAAAGCCAAACATTAGGAGAAAGACTATGTTCTTCTATGTAAGACTAAAATAAAAACACACACACATACATATACAAATTCATTATGTTCATACCCATAGAGAAAGGCGCAATAAACAATACCACAATCTAAAGACACCTCTGCAAGGGTGTTCTAAATTCTTGGGCGTAAAAAATGCATATTTGTACTGTTATTTGGTTCCTCTCTGGCTTGCATTTATTTTATACTTTATTGCTGTTTTTGTTATGAATTATTACTCTTCGTATTTTTATGCAATTTCTATTAGGTTTATTGCTTAATGTTTTTGTACACTCTTTTAATGTTCACCTATTCCCTGTACTTCAATGTAGCTGCAGAAGTCCTCCCTCCACCTTTATATTCAGACAGTGGAACCCACCAGTTCATCGAGATTTTTTTGAAGTTATTGTGAATATTGTTTTTGATTCTTTCTGGATTTTAGGCCTCCAGAGTACTGGATAACAGACAGGCTGAACTTGTTTTATTCTGATTTTAGTGAGCAGAGGTATTTTAATGAGGCTATTCAAGAGAAAAATTATGTATCATTGCAGCAAAAAAGTAAAAACTGGGAGATTGTTAGCATAGATGACAAGCCCAAGATGTTTGGCAAATTTCAAACTTAAAATATTCAAGGACAGGCTCACAACTGAAAGTACACAAAAAGATTAAGTATGTGTTGTCCCCATTTTCTAAACTTATCGTCCATGTTGAGAGGAGGTCTTTCTGCTGTCCAGTCTTTCCTGCCAGAAGGTCATCTTCTTGCCTCCTTATCTCTGCTGGCCAAGGTCTTTTCATTACATCATTCCTGCCAGGTCTAAAATCTTCTTGCCTCATTGTCCCTGCTGGGCCAAAGTCTTTATTCTAGATAATTTCTTCTTGAGAAATAACTTTCTTTTTTGTGGAATATTTACACCTGTGGGGAGTTTTGTTAAAATATTTTAGGGGTGGCTGGAACCCATTCCTGGAGGTATTCTATGATGCACACTTATGAAAATGTGACTTGTCTGAGTATGCCTCATTTTCCAATTGAGAGTGTTTCTCGTTAACTCAAGACAAGCTTGGGCAATCGGCAATTATTCACACACTCATGAGATTTTAGCAGCCCCAAAAATCGATCGTCAATAACATCTACCAGAGCTCAAAAAGTAGGGTGTAATATTGGCAGATTGCCTAAGTACCTCAGACTTTAAGCATGAAACTGATGTGATGCATGGTGCATCATTGCACAGCTTTGAAAAGTTAAGAGGCTTGTCATAAAATAGAAGGACATGTAATGGAGACAGTGACTGTTGAACTTTAATTACAGTTATGAATATGTGCATTGTGTAATTAAATGTTAATGATATTATTCACAATAAAAACTGTCAACAGATTAGTTTGTGAATGTTTTACTTGAAACACTTAACACAAACATTCAGCAGCAATATGACACACATTTGGCAACAATTGAAAATTATATGCAAAAAAAAAAAAATTTAGAATTACTAGAATATATGCAAACTTATACTGCAAATTTAGCAACCAAAAGGAAAGGTGCAGTTTCTGCCACTGGTGTGAGGCTCCGATGTTCCTCCCACTAAAGGAGTTTGCCCAAATCATAATGTCAGATTAGACAATATGACTGATCATACACGTTATTGTCATTTGCTATGAATTATTCGTATTTTACATATTTAATCTCCAATCAACTTGGTGGTGCCATTGTTCACACACACACGTGCAGTCTACTGTGTCTATGATGTTTGGGAAGCTTACAAAACATTATTTGCTGTCACTGATATAGCTTGGGATAAATGCATGTTACAGAGATTCACTTAACCACACTAGTGCACTTGCTGTGGAGAGTTGACTTCAAAATGTATGTCAAACCAGATTCGAACAGTTTATATTCCAAAGTCCATGGAGACTCGCCCAGATGAAGATTTCTTTCAAAAATTCTCACAAAACAAGAAAATCCATAAGACCTCAGGAACACAAGCAATGATTTCTGGACCTTTATTGCTGCAGTGGATGATAATACCCAAACCAGCATGATGATGGTATTACCAGGAGAAACCCACTGCTATGAAAAAACACCACTATTAATGCAACATACTGTAAATGCACATAAGAGGTAAAAAAAAACTAATACCAGCTAACAAGAAAATATCCTAATCTCTAGCAGTGGGCAATTTAAAGGCAGTGTTTCATATCAAAATATTTCAGAACAAAAAAATTAAAATAAAAAGGTCATAAATATTTCAGTAAATCTACCTAAATGCAAATTAGTATATAGCAATTTTGTGTTTTGGAATGATTAAGTCAAAGTCCCAAACTCATTTCAGTAGAATTTGGCAAGTCCTGAAATGGGTACCCAACAAATAAGGAACAGCTTGATCAATGTGAGAAAGAATTTAAAAATTCATCAAAGCAGGTTTCAAGAGATGGAGTAATAACTATAGGAAATGTGTGGTGCCTCTGTTGATCAGGTGGCTCAATTTATTTTTATATTTTTAAACTGCATGCATCAACTACTCTAAAAGAATATACAATTCATGGATGTAGAAAATGCATCTTTTAGGAAAGGCCTTAGTCAAGCAAAATATAAACAAACATCAAAAAAAGAACACAGCCTTAAATAAATTAACATTTATTCACTTGGCAGACATTTTTATCCAAGCCAGCTTATAAAAGAATTAAGATATGCAACACATCCAATGTCATATCCATCCCGCTATATCCTAACTACAGGGTCACAGGAGTCTGCTGGAGCCAATCCCAGCCAACACAGAGCGCAAGGCAGGAACAAACCCCAGGCAGGGCGCCAGCCTACTGCAAGGCGCACATACACACACAAGGGGCAATTTAGAATCGCCAATGCACCTAACCTGCATGTCTTTGGACTGTGGGAGGAAACCCACACAGACACGCGGAGAACGTGCAAACTCCACACAGGGAGGACCCGGGAAGTAAACCCGGGTCTCCTAACTGTGAGGCGGCAGCAGCGCTACCCACTGTGCCACCGTGCTCAATAGTCATATTATGTTTGTAATTGTAGTGCATAGTGTTGGGTCCGTCAGTAGCATGTGTGTTAAGATTAAAATTCTTTAAATATAACATTCAGAGTTTGGCTGAAGCACAGTAAAATGTGTGTTTTACATATTCTCTATGGACACTGTAAACATACAAATTTGGCCTATTTAAAGAAATCAGCAGGGATGAAAACACACAAATAAAGAAGTTGCAACGCAGTGCTGAAAGGGACTTCATGTATATAAACTTCACTAAATCATAAAAGTTCCTACCTAAAATAGTAAATAGTAGAACATTCTAGAATATATTTAACAAATCACAGAAAGATATGATCATGAGATGAAAGAGTGTACTTTTAGTGTACTTTATTAGTTAAAAAAAAATCATTAAAAAATCAACACATCTTTGGCATAGACAATAAACACCTGACTTACCAAATCACTTTCAAATACATCAGGAAGCAGCCATTTCACAATTCAGCATGGCTCAGATAGGACTGCAATAGAAAGTAAAATCTTACCAGATCCTGTCCATGGTGTTAGCTGCAAGGAAAATGATACCCTGCAATGTTTTCTCAGAATACAACAAAGCAGACATGCAATAAAAAGTTAAGCTGTATTTCAAAGGTGTGTTATCCAGCATTAAGCCTGAAAGGTTCTACTGTCCTGGAGCAAATAGGTAAAGGTTTGAAACATCTTTAACAAACTTTACATTGTAAATTTGGGTCATTACAAAGGCTGTGGAAAGCATCTCAGTTCAGAAATAAAATCAGTTTAATTAGGCTTGCATGAAACCAACAGCATAACCAAGAAAAACTATCATGTGGTACAGTAAGAACATTGTTTATAACTGCATCAACTAAAAAGACTGGGTAGGTGAAAGCCTAAAATCCTATATTAAAGAAGCTATTTGTCTCCATTATACTTAATTATAGGGTATTTCTTGAATTTCATTTGAGAGCAATCGTTTAACTCTTAAATATACTTTTAGTTTTTTCTTCAGTTATGTGATTAATGACATCAGGAATATACTAAACATATAAGGGAAAGATTTAAGCTGTGTAACAAAAACATTTAGGCCAAAATAAGCCACAGATAATAAATTTCACCATTATACGCTAGTTCTCATATGTCCTTACAAGACCATAGATAGATATATTTTATTTGTCTACATACTCAATATATGTACATAAAAATGTTTAAATAATAATTTCATAAAAACAGCATGTATTACCATTCAACTAAATTAACTTGGCTGCTTAAACAGAATAAAAATCAATCACCATACTTTCATCTTCTATGGGCAATGCTATTTTACTTTATTTTGAGTGAAAACTGTTTGCTACACTGGGAAAGGGAGACTTCTTTTAACTCAAAAGTACAAACCTCCTTCAAGAATTACTATGTTACATAACTGTGGAAAGGTTATCAGTCCATTGCAGTGCACAATCATGCAGTCATCCACATAGATCAATTTAGATTCATCAATTAATCTAACAGACATTATCAGTACATCTAGGGGGTTTACCCACAGAAAACTCAATAGTGGAGAACAAGCAGATGACAAAGAGATAATGAATAGAAGGGAATTTAAACATAGGATAGAAATTAATTAAAAAAATTAAAGCAAAAAAGTCTGCAAAGCTCCATTTTGTTTCACCTGTTAGGAACAAAATGTTGTGGTCAAATAAACAAAGGCCAAATTCACTGCATACGAAACTCCATAGCAGAACATTTTCATAACAGTGAATAATTATTTCCTCTATATCAAAAAGCTTTCAAATTTACATAGCATATTCACATGCAGGTTTATTAACATAAAGACAGAGAAATATGGAGAACTCTGAATGAGTCACAAAAAATACAGGCTTAAACCAGTAGCAGTTTTAAAGTTATACCTCCCATACAAATATAATTATTGCATGTAGAAAATCATCAGACTGATCTGAACGAACATTGCAAGGTGATTCTTTGTTTTGCCATATAATTATTTGCAAACCATGAGTAAATTGGTTTCTCAACTTACACACTTCTTTCTACCAGTATGACTACAAAACAAGTAAATCTTATCCATACAGCCGATATTAATTTCTGCAACTGTCATGATTTGCACGTTTTATAGTCTTGGCTGATGGGCATTCATTCATTTCAGAGAATATTTTCCCATTATTAGTGGTGAGTGAAATCAAAATTCAGAACACTTTCTATGATGTGTGAAGAAAGATGACGGAAATGTTTCTCTAAAAAAGAGGGAAAAAAAATCAAGAGTTTTATTATGTCAAGTAAACATGGAAAGCCACCAGTATGCCTAAAGTATTATTATACAGCACAGCAACACTCCAAATGGAGGAAAGCATAATTTGCATTCAAGTCAAAATATATTCAACAAATACATCTTAGCTGTCTGCAGTTAAAGATATTATAACTATAATGAATGTGCAGTAAGAAACATTTTGCTCAATCTTATTTATGCTAGTTAATGCATTTCAAATGATCAAGCTAACAAACAATGAATGAGTGTCTCACTTGTTCTTTATAATCAGGCCAGAGTAATAATTTGAATATAACTTGAATATAAAATTATATGCAAAAAAACTGTGACAATAGGTTTGCACCACATTTTCTTATAATAATTTAACAGTTTAGACCAGAAACAACTATTGTCTGAAACCTGTTCAATCAAATGAGGCACAAAATTCTCCTACAGAACAGGATTTAGTTTGTGGACAAAGTGCTTGGTTAGAACAGAAATGCAACACACTCAAGCACAAAGACAGGGGAAAATTAAACGTTTTTGTTTCCAACAAGGAGCAGAGTGGCAGCAGCCTAGGATCCTTAATCACCTTGGTATAATATGTCCTAAAAAAGAATAGAGGAAGAAATTAAAAATCTAAAAATCAAATTTACATTTTTTTTCCATTTTGCGTGTTGTAAAAGAAAGAATGACTGAGGAAGCAAAATCTAATCTATTCAGGAAAGTCTTGGGTAAGGTTTTTTTATTTTACATTTCCCCTGTTTCACGTAAAATAGACACAGTGCTGTATGAAGTTATATTTATGATCAAAGTTAGGTAAGGTCTCATTAAAGCTGAAACTGCCTAAAAAGCATGACAGGACTTTTGAGATATTGTGATATCAATTACTGTATGCTGTTTCTACAGAATTAAAGATGAAAAATGTAGCACAATATTGCAGCCATTGTATGTAAAGTCCTATTATGAGTAAATTGCTTCGCTTGCTTAGCACACACAAGCAACCGTCTGAGCTGAAACCATATGGAGATAGTGGCCACAGCGAGATCAAACACCACCAGTGCAGTTGTGCTTTCAGTAACGAATATTACAAACTAAAGATATTGAATGTGCACTGGTGCCAAATTCCACATGAGCTGCAGAAATTCCAATTGTGTACTACAAGTCCCTTAATTTCTAGTGGACAAGCCAGCTTGGCAGATGCAATGCACTACATGAGTGAAAATAGCTTTTCACATTATGCCTTGAAATTGATTATTAGGTAAGCATTACCGGACTTGACCTGAGATGACGAGGAAGGCACCTGTGCTAATAGTTTGAAAGATGGATTGTTCCACATCAAAAAAAAAATCTCTGCCCTGGGTATTGTCAAGTATGTTACTATGAGAAAATTGTGTTAAAATTACTTATTGGCCCCTAAGCAAACACTGATGTTCCCCAGAGTATAACAATATTTGGACTTTTCTAAATTTCTTCCAAGGCTATAAAAATGAAAAAAAAATGCTGTAAAGATTAAAATTAAAATTAGTAAAATTACAATTTTTAACATTAAAAAGGAATTGTTTGGGCAATGAAAGAATTTTAAAGGTACCTGAATTCTATTTTCTCCGCAGCATAAAAACAACCTTCTCTTACTTACAATTCAAAAGTAGCCTCACAGAAAAAAATGTATTCACTGGTATTCTGTCAGAAATAACTTAGGAGAAATAAAAGCACATTTAGTGATAACATGTATATTAAGAATTATTTTTCTTACACTATTAGCTGATCATAGGTAGAAATAGAAGCATTCAGAGTAAATCACGCAAAGTTTAGCAAAGAGTGTAAATTGATCCACACAAAGTTTATACATTAAGCATCCATGAAAAAACACACCGAACAGCACAACAGCTAAACAGTTTATATTGTTTAGTAGACAGAATTTTTAAAAAATTTACCTTTTAAATGCATTATTCTCAGTTATCAAATCTTACAAAACATGTCTAAGATAAAAGTAGAACTGAGAAAAAAAAAGACCACTGACTACTGATGAATCTATTGTGACTGAAAAATGTACCAAAATATTTTAGTATGTATTGTATATTTAACCATACACTAAATTTTTCTCTTGGTGATATTTTCATTTGAAAGCACTGAAATCAAAAGTGATGACATTGTTTAATGTTACCAAAAAAAAAAAAAAAGTTAAAAAGTTACAGGGTCCCACCAGTGCGCCACATGTTCTGGATAAAAACCCTAAGTTAATTGATTAACTTAACTTGGGTTAAAATCTAAAGGACAGCTCTGAAAAATATGATTAAAGAGAATTCCAAAGAAGTTATTACATACAAAAAGCACAAATGCAAAAATAAAGGAAAAAAGACACCCAATAATATCCAAGTGGGCACTTATCAGTTTTTCCTAGCAAATTGTTATTAACTGGCACAATAAGTAGGTGATAGGGAGATGGGAGGTAAGTGAGGGGCATCTCCTCTAATAGAGGTGAACTGAAAAATAATTATTGCAATAAATGAATAAAGCAAGCAACATCTTCTTTCAGTCAAAATGGAATATAGAATTCTGTACTTGAAAACTTGAAACAATTCTAAAGATGTCTTACACAGAAAGATTGTGGTTCCTGAAATCTTGCCAGACATTTTCTTAAGGTGACTAATTACATGATTCAGAGTTTCTGAGTTTTGCATATGTAACATAAGGATAAGTTGATTTTGCAGCCACTCAACATAAAGAAAGGAAGAATATAAACATAACAATGCACAAAAGTAAACACACAAACACCCACAGGTGACTCCATCAAGTGGTTAATATGAATTACTGGGAGGCCTTCCCATTAATTTTAATGGGAGAGAAGCATGCTGCTGTTAGGAAGAAGGAGCTGTGTAATACTACCCATAGACTTCTAAAAAAAGGTTGTCTCTAAGAAATACCCTCTATGCTTACAAGAAAGACACCTGTGAGAGATTCACAGGGAGGCCAACAATCACTGTGAAGAAATTACAGGCTTTAGCAGCTAAGACTAGATTAAAGGTACACCAGTCAACCATATCAGGAGCTCTGCAAAACACTGGCATATACTGAGAGTGACACTAAAGAAGCCATTAAATCACAAGAGCGCATGTCTAGGGTTTACCAAAAAGCATGAGTCTGATTCTGCTGAGGTGTGGAAAAAGGTTTTATGGTCTGAAGAGACAAAGACAAAACATTCTGGCAAAACTCAAAAATACTGAGAGTGCAGATATATTGCATGGTCAAACGTGAAAGTAAGAATTTTGGTAAATTTAGAATTTAAGTGCATAGAAATAAAATTATCACAGAGAATAAAATTTGGAGTATGATTTGTTATTCAGTGAAAATACAGAAACCTTCATGTCACACATTTCATAATTCTATCATATTCAAAAAATTCAAGAAGAAATCTTGCTTTATAAAGTCTTTTGAATACGGAAAACTAGAAAGCCATGACTGAAACCTGAATACAAAATATTTCCATACGTGCTAAAAAAATAATCAATATCAATACTGTTGAATATTTATGGATATTTTATTGAATAAAATATTACCAACTGCAAGAGCAAAAAAAAAAAAAAAAGTGATGAAATGAAAACACATCTTGCAGAGTAGATTTATTTAGCTGCTGTGCTGCTCTTGCCTTTAGAGCTGCAGTGAAGATCTCAGCTCATTCAAATATCCATACCAGTTATAAATTAAGTCAAACCAATTAAGATTTCTGAATTGCTTTCCAGGGCATGCTATGCTGCAGCATTATCTGGTGCAGTGTTTACACTATGGCTTGATGTGCATCAAACAGTGTCACTAGTGCAGGATTTGATTCAATTCAGCAGTTGTTGAGTAACGCGCCTACAGCATCAGCAACACCATAGTATTGTGAGGTAGCACAGACCTAAATTGGGTTTTGAATAAAAATCAGACAGCAAATTACAAAGAAAGGCAAGTTTGCCAAGTAACTATAAAAAAGCTTAACATGCTGAAACCTTTTACCAACATTTTCTCCTTAAAAGTATTTTAAATCAACAGTGGCTCAAAAAGAAAATTGTTGGCATCAACCTGTTTAGAAAAGACTGCACACTACCTGCTAAAGCCACTTCTACTGTAACCACTTGTGACGAAGTAAATCTTCCAGGCAGGGACGCTGATTTGAGTCAAATGTAAGGCAACATTTGATCAGATCCCTGCATTCTAGAATGAGGATTGACATAGAGAAAAATTTAAAAAGGGGATAAATTAGAAATAGTTAACCATTAAATCTATTCGGGTGAAATGTTTTTTTGTTTTTTTTTCATCTCACCTTCAGAAATTCCAAAAAGAAAAGGGGGAGTGTTTCTTAAGATGTCATCTATACTACTAAATGGCAGGAACCCACTGACCATTTCAAATAGGTTGACACCCAAAGTCCAGACAGTGCTTGGAATTGCTCGGAATGTGTTATAAAGAAATCTCTCTGGGGCAAAATAAGGTATTGTGCCTAAAGATGAGAATAGTTTAACAATTTAGTCCAAATAAAAGGGATATTTTTAATGAGATTCAACCTATTTCTGCACTTACCAACATGGCCACTGTACTCTGTGTCCTTCAAAAAATAGCCACACCCAAAGTCAATCAGCTTTAACTGGAATGTCCCAGTGACCACCAATATATTTTCCTTCTTCACATCGTTATGGAATACACCTTTGAAGTGGCAGTACTGAACTGCCTCAGTTATTTGCTTAAAAAAACACTTTGCCACTGGTTCTGATAGTTTTCCACCTTGGGAATGCATAAAATCAGACAGGTCCTGGCAAAAAAATGGTCTCTCAATAACCATAATAATTACTGAGGCTGTCTCAGTCCAGTCCAAAAGCCGAATGATGTTTGGACATGTTGGAGGTCTGTTTACCATCATCATTAAAGCCACTTCCATGGGTACAGGTGTTGTTTCATTAGGCTGGTGGAGAAGAAAAAAAAAGAAAAAAAAAAAGAAAAAAGTAATATAGTTAAACAACACAAAGCCAGATAAACAGAGAGCTTTTTTTTTGTAGGAACCAACATCACTTATTATGGTTTACATAAAAAAATTACATCAATAAAATGTACTTACCACAAAAACATATGCATTTTTTTCCTTGTCTACACATTTAATCACTACCTGTAGAAACAGAAAAGGCAGAATATTTTCACTAAGAAAGCAACAGTGTGAAACCAGGAGAGGAAATTCTTTACAAGTGAATACCTAAACCATTTCAGCACTAAGTGTGAAGGGTTAAAGTCACCGTTTCAAAACTATTTCAAATTTTACAAATAAAGGCATCACTCATTAAAATATCAGTACAGCAAGTATGAAGGAATCCTCCTTACAGGTACTTGATCTGTCATTAAAATATCAGTACAGAAAGTATGAAGGAATCCTCCTTACAGGTAGATTATCTGCCATTCGGTATCCTTCCATCACCTTTCCAAAAGCTCCTCTACGCAGGAACCCCTCAATATAATAATCATGCAGGTTTATACTCTTAAAAAAATGAGGAACACTCTATTAATAGTATACTTTATTTTACTTCCTCAAAACATTGAGCAGCTTTGTTTATAATTTAAGCAGTGATATAGCAATACATTTCAAATACATCTCTAGGTGAGACCATATTTTTTAACGACCATCCAAAAATAATATAAAGAGGTCAAAAAATGGCAGGATGGTATGAAGAAAAAAAATCTATTTACAATAGGAAGTGTGTGTATATTGTGCATGACTACCATGTACCCTTCCAAATGAGATTAAGAATAAAACCTAATATTTAGGGGTCCAACACAACAAATTAATACCTACTGTGGTGTAGTGTACTGCTAATGATACCTCTATGGAAACAGGGGGAAATGTAAACATGTATTCAGCTTTTGATTTTGTTAACTGCTCTTATCTATTGAAAAACTTACTCTTCTTACCCATAAATAACATGAGATATATAGTATATGTTGCCGTAGTAAAAAGGAAATATGAACCCCTCAAGTATGTGGCCAGTTACACACATGTTCTCACACTTTTATTAATACTAGTCTCCCAACATATGAGCAGCCAAGGGTTACTTTCTCTCCTTTAACACTAGAATTATCAGAGCCTACGAGAAAACTCGTAAATCCGCCCACCTTAAATCCGTTCGCACCTCTCCATCAGCGTCTTTGTCCTGTAAATGTGCCGATTAAGAGAATATAAAAGCAGACACAGAAACATGAAATATGTATATTACCAGGATACCAGGAGGCTGATAAATTTCCTTTCTCATGATTTATTACAAAAATGTCCACGACACTTTCGATGAATGGGTGAATACTTGAAAGAGAAACTGTGGGATTTATATATTTTAAATAGGTTGAGAGGCGTTATATCATGAAAACATCAGAGCAATTTTGATAATAGGTCATTTAACCCAACAAAGCTTCCTTAATCCTGTGTAATTAGTTTCTCCAAAATAACATCAAGGCAAGTTTTGAAGATTAATAATGTCCTACTCTCTAACATGTGTTTTTAACATGTGCTTCTGGATTTGTGTGTAAAGAAAAACTTTCTAATATTTGTGTGAAATTTACCTTTAACAAGTTTCCATCTATACCCCAATGTTCCTGTTGTAGAACTGTTGCCGGGATCCAGTGTACTAATTACTTTTATTATTTTAGAAAATTCAAAACCAATCAAGTCACCTTTTTTTTTCTCCATCTCAATAAACTGCAGCGGTTTAACTCCTTCAGTCTGTCTCATATCGTGCAGTCTTGCAATCAACTTAGAGGCTGTTCTCCAGCCTTTTTCTAGTTCTGCTACACTTTTGTTGCTGCATCTGCCTTTGATTTTATTTGTACTTTAAACAGACTGAATGGTTTACATTTCCATTTTCAAGAACTAGTATTTATCCTTAGGAACAAATAAGTATTATTTTACTGTATACTGTCTAAATGCCAGGAGAAACTGCTGAACAGATTTTTTTTATTTTTTTATATGTTTTCTGATGGTATACTCTGTACAATGTGCTTATAAGGCACAGTTCGTATCATCAACATATTTTGAAAATGAGCACCTGCATTAATAAGGATACTGTATAGTGAAATGTTTAAATTACTAAAGAAAGATGGACATTGTGGTGAACGTGCATACTGCATTGCCCTTTTCATAACATCTAAGAAAAGGAAAGAAATAATGAACATATAGAAATGCATTATAACTGTAAAGGAATACCCAGAAAGTATATTTCTCTTACTAAATATATAACAACTTCAAGTCAAAATATTTCTGTCATTAATAAGTATCACTTGTAGAACTAACCTTCTAATATAAACAAATTCACATTTATTCAAACTTCATGGCCCCAATCAAAGGTGCTTGAAACTTTCTAATCTGAATTAATTAACACAATCAAATGTGAACTGTAAATATTCTGGTCTCAAGGTAATACATTTCTAATAAAAATATATTCTGCATGAGAATAGAGAAAGTATAGAGGGAGGACATTAAAATGGTAAACAAATCTTGCTCCGATTTTCAGTTGGCCAATTGAGGACATGAATGTAAAAGGAATAACAAAAAGAAAATATTTCAAGTCACACCATGTATTTGGAACCTGTATGAGCCACACATTTAAAAATATATATAATTCCACTCACTGCAAGTTTTTCCATGCACTCTTCAGATTCCTCAAGATTTATGGAGAAACCTGGACCTTTAATATCAAAATTGCCAAAATTAAGAAGTGTTAGGAATTTATTCTGTTTTACTACAAAAGGTACTAGTCCAAAATTCCCCATACAATTTCTGTCAAACAAGACTAGCTGCACAGATTACAAGCAGAAAATGCTTTAAATCAACACATCATGTAGTTTGATTTGGGTAATTTACCTACAGATTCAAAGGAAGAAAGTAACCAAACATTAAGTACATAGCAAAAATTTATAAAAAAATCTTTTAAGTTGGAAACTACATATTGAAATTTCCCATTATAATCCTTAGGGGGCAAATTACAAAGTAATATTCACCATATAGTGTAATATTAGTAAGCCAAATATTTCAGTGTCAAATTAAATTTACACATTTGATGAACAGCAACAAAACTATAAGCCAAACCTACAGATGAAAAAAATAAATGATTTGCTCAAAATTAGATTAATATACAAGACAACACAGGTAAAAAAAAAATACTGCTCAATGTTTGGCTGCAACAAAGCCATCCAGTGGAAACCATAACAATCTTTACAGTCAACCATGTCTGAATATAATCTGACTGTAATTCTTGTCAAAAAGAAAGATACTAATCTTTGTCTTTTTTGGTCATATGTACATCAATGTCTTGCACACAACAAAGGTTCACAATGTGCACCCACCTATGGAAGAGTTTACTATGTTAGATCAAAATAGGAGTACCAAATTGCAATAAGAAGGCAACAAGAAATTTTAAGTTTGATAATTGCTATTAAATATTTTTCAGTGTCAAAAAATACTTTAAAAAATATATTACAGTAGTATAAATTAATATGCTGAACTGAGCACAAGAGTAAAATTTACTTTGATTTTTCAAACTTTTAAATAGAGCTATATGTATCTGGAGAGACATGTCAAGGTGAACTGGGTGATACTGCAAATTGCTATTTTATGTTAGTTGACTATAATGCCTAATATTAGTCAACTATTTATCTAAAAGCCAAAGCCCATTTCCAAGACTCAAGTCCAGCAGAAAATAAAAATAAGAATGTATGTATTCAAAGCTGCATTCTTCATCACAGAAGTGATCTTTACTCAGGAGCAGTACAAACTAACAAGTAAACAAAACAAGAATAATTTTAAATTCATAATGCTGAGATATACTGATTATTTGTGAGGATCTGAATATACATGGCTAATATTAAACAGACAGGGAACTTGGTTTTTATTTCCATATTTTTCAGAATGGCTGCCTTAGAACCCATAAGGCACTTTCTGTATGGCGACAGCATTTTTTTCTTGAAATTGCATTATGTTTCCTCCACAGATTCAGGAGCATACATAGATAGATAGTACTTGATCCATCCAAAGGCAGAAAGTTTGCATGATCCTGTATTAATTGACAATGCTATACAGGAATGTGTACACATTTTTGACACCTGGCAGACCACCCCTAACCTGCAGATGCTGTAGCTTTTTCAGATTCCAGGTCTGTTACTGACACAGAGTTTTTAACTCAGTTATACTAAATATAGTACTGTCAACAACAGTTGCCTAATTTTAACAACAGTGTTACCAACACCAAGCCCTTGTATATATTTTTACTAAACTGCAACATATGTCTGTTTCACACCAAAGAAAAAGTGGTTCTTTGTTAAAAATCTTTTCAAATAATTGACTCCTTCCATCATTAAGAAAAGATAACCCAAGTTTTCCCATGCCCTTTAATGATGATATGTAATTTATAGGTTCTTCTTATTTTCAAAGAAAGTCTTACTTAACCTTTGTTCTTTTTGGAGTAGGTCAGCAAGTTTTTTGCAAGCCAACATAGCTTTGAATTTGAAAGTTCATATTTGTCCCTTGAACTTTTCGTGATTCCTTTACTCAGGTATGTTATGATTTCTAGAGGAAAAAAAAGAACATTGTTTTACTAACTACATATTTAAAAACATTAAGCTATTGCTTAAACCATTTAAGAGTTTTAAGTGGGAAATACTGACAACCGCTGGAAGATATAATAAAAAAAAAAAAAAAAAACACTTTTTGGAAACTATTATAAATGTATATCTACAGTGGGTACAGAAAGTATTCAGACCCCCTTCAATTTTTCACTCTGTTATATTGCAGCCATTTGCTAAAATCATTTTAAATTAATTTTTTCCCTCATTAATGTACTGAGACCAAGATGAGATGAGACCAAGATAGAACTTTCTGGCCTTAATTCTAAGCGGTATGTGTGGAGACAACCAGGCACTGCTCATCACTTGTCCAATACAGTCCCCACAGTGAAGCATGGCGGTGGCAGCATCATGCTGTGGGGATGTTTTTCAGCTGCAGGGACAGGACGACTGGTTGCAATCGAGGGAAAGATTAATGCGGCCAAGTACAGGGATATCCTGGACAAAAACCTTCTCCAGAGTTCTAAGGACCTCAGACTGGGCCGAAGGTTTACCTTCCAAAAAGACAATGACCCTAAGCACACAGCTAAAATAACGAAGGAGTGGCTTCACAACAACTCAGTGACTGTTTTTGAATGGCCCAGCCAGAGCCCTGACTTAAACCCAAT
>JANRMT010062835.1:45711073-45741727 GCA_026402145.1 Polypterus bichir lapradei
CTGAATACTTTCCGTACCCACTGTAAGTGTTATTCTTTCTTTTTCCCAAATTGCATTTTTATCACTCTATTAATATCTATTGGAAGTTATTTTTAAATTCCTTACCAGTTTCCTTATTAAACTTAAGAACCGTGTCTAAACACAAATCAGTGGAAAAATACTGCACCAAAATTACAAGCAGAATACAGTATTCCAGGTTTTAAGCAAAACAACAATAAGTATAACATCTTTTGTTAAGCATTGAGCCTTTCCTAATCACTTAAATGTTTTTACTGACAAATGTTCTTTAGAAAAACAAGGAAATGATTTATAATTAAATTTGATACATTTTTCTAATACAAGGGGCTAGCCAAATAAAATATATCTTCGCAATCAAGTCAAATTCAATTCAGCAAATAAAAATCTAGTTTTTACACTCCAGAAATTATGGCCAGAACATTTCTGGTTTGTTAGAAATGAATAACAAAATAATGATCATTTAATACTGGACAAGCCAAAACTATCACGTATTTCCAGAACCCACTTTTCCAGAAAGCCAACATTAGGCACAAATAAGGCATCACTTCAGAATTAACCCTAGACTGTCACAGGCACACTTGCAAGAAAACACTTTCTGATGCCAGGCAAAAAAAAAAAAAAAAAAAAAAAAAAACCCAACATGGATAGACTTTATAAACTGCATAAAGTGACTGGATCCTTAGTCAAACCCAGGGTGCCTGGACCTGAGACAGCAGCACCAGGCACTGAACACTGCCACTAGTGCTGGGCGGTATGACCAAAATTCTGTTTTTCTAACTTATCCTGATTTCACGGTATTCAACTGTATTTCCCCCCCCCCCCCAACATGCATGGGTGGATGTTATCCACATTTTCCACTGCAATTACTGCAGCAGAGTGGCTAAGAATAACCTGTTCCACTGCCATGAGAATTGTACATTGTATAAAAAAACATTTTAATGTGCACACAAGTATTAATACAGGTTTGCATGGCCCCATAAAGTGATAGTTTTCAAGGGGATGGCACTAATGAAGAGGAGGTATCATACTGCATGACAGTTGCAGTCAAAATATAGAACCATTTTATTGAACAAATTTTGCAAACAACTATAATTTTGACAACATATTTTCAACCATCCAAAGAGGCATATAGTTTTAGTAAAATATTCAGAGGTGCTTGTCAAAAGTTGTATTGCACCGAACATGTCTTAGAAAAGGAATAAATACTAAATATTTTTTGTAGACCAACTACACTTTCTGTTAATGTTAACAATCTCTGTCCACTGACACGTCAGCCATATGGATTGTAATGGCGTTGGTTATCTCGATCCACCGCTTGCTTTTGTTGTCGTAGGCAGTACCTCTATCAAATGCGTCTACAAGTGACGTCTGATTTGAGCGTCCTCTAGCTTTTTCAGTTTTACCTGAGGATGTGGGGGGTGCCAATCTTAGTTCCATACATTCATGGTACTCCAAAGCATGTTTGCGGCTAAGGTGGTGCAATAAAGTATATCTATCTCAAATTGCTTGTGTTGCTGCCCCTGGTGACAACTTTAGCTCAACAGCATTTGCAGTAAAGAGTTGGTCCACATCCAACCTTTTAAAACTGAAGTATCTACAGACAACAGACGCGGCTCCTTTTTTCAGTAAAAGTTCTTCTGTGTCATCATGTTCAACTTTATCGTCTGCTACAGCTTCAGTTTCAGAATGTTCTCTGTCCATTTTCACCACTCAATACCTCCACTAACGCATGTACTCCGTTGCATGCGTGTTTAGCAGTGTAGCAGTGAGAAAGGTCCCCCTTAAACAGTTTCCCACTGCGCCACGTTCCGAACGTTGTTTAGGCTATTTAGACCGGTGTTGCGGTATAAGAAAAATTCATATCATAACAAAAATAAAAAAACGGTTTTAGATACGAACCGGTATACCTCCCAGCACTAACTGCCACAAACAGTATCATTTAACTTTTAAGTTAATTCAATATTGAGTAACATTTGCTTAACAAATTAAAAATATGCAGTCGCTTACATAGAATTGCATGTTTAAATTGGCTGTCAAAAAACTAATTCCTCTCCATTTACCCTTTTACAAATAAGCTCACCTTAAAACCTGAAGAGTCCTCCCTTGCACACTATACTGTTGTTTTTACTGTCACTCTCTAATGTGCTTTTATTATGCATCCTTTTAACTTTTTCTACTATAAAATGCAGGAATGATTTTAAATCAATACTAAGACATCTTCAAGTTTCTCTGAAATTCAGGATTACTGTTATACAGAGGCAGCATAATTGTTTATTTTTTTTTGTCCTTTTTGCCTAGTAAAGGACAGACTTTATCTAGAACTGGGGTTCCCACACTTTTTCGGCTTGCGAGCAACTTTTAAAATGACCAGGTCGAAATAATCTACCTACATTAAAAATGATTTTATATATATCTCATTCGGAGTCTGAATCACAATCTTTTGGTATGGGTGTTACCTACCAGGTAACGCGTGTGGTTGGTCTGCAAGTCGGCAGATATGCGCCACGGGTGCCCTCTCAGTTGCGAGAAGCTGTTCATAGAATGTTACATAGTTAACTGTCAAATAATGCAAAGAATACGCGACACGTGTTTCGCCCTATTTTGGGCTCATCAGGCATACACACTCCACTGCACCCCTCATTGGGGATCGAACCTTGGATGTCAGACAAACGCACTTTGATTGTGACATTGTGAGAAAAAAAAAATCCTCTTCCAATTCCACATCCAGCCCATACCCTCCCTAAACATTTTTTTTAAATCCCTTCTTTAGTCGATATAAATTGGAAGGCTAACTAGATCACAGCCGGAGTTTTGCAGTAGCTCGCACGTTTGATCGTGCGTGCAGGATGACCAGTGTGTGAGAAGAAGAGAGATCTCGGACTGTCCTGTATGTCAATCAAGTGGCAAATGGCATAGGGAGGATATATGATAAACTAACGTTTAAAAATTTTTTTGAATGCAACACGAACTACCTGCACTACCTTTGCGATCTACTGGTCGATCGCGATTGATGCATTTGGGCACCCCTGATCTAGAACATGTACTTGTAAACATTTGAGCCAAATGAAATAGTGAACACTAGCACTGGGACCAACCAATGATGATTAACTAGATACATGTGTTAGAAAATGGATACCTGGATACCAGTACATTTGAAGTACAACGGTACAAATTACCAAAAACTTATTTTAAAATCTTAAAAGAAAAAAAAAAAAACTACAGAAAATCTTATCAATGTAAGGATAAAAATAAATCAATTTACACAATTTTAGGGCAGTATTCAAAGGTAATCTGATTTCTGCACTTTTGTTTAATACCTGGAAAAGGGCTGAAGCCAGTCACATTAAAGAGACCATGATTATATTTTAAAGCTTTTTAAACTTGAAAAGAGAAAAATGCAGCCTCACTTATCAGCTGAAGTCGAATATAGTGAAGGCAACTCATCTGGTGCTCAGTACTAACCAGGAGAAATCAAACACGTCCTGTAACATGGTGATGTGATATCACTTAAAACATTCAGTGTGTTAAATGAGTGGATAACAAATTGGTGGTACTTCATTCCAACAAGTAATGCAATGCATTACTGCAAAACACCTACAATGACAGTCTTTTTCACTGACCTGCCCTTTCAGCTCAAACATTTCCAGATATCTGTCCACAATACCTGTTATAACAAGAAACCACATGGAGTTTGGGCTGCTGCTGCAAAACATGTTGGTGAGGCCAGAAGGGGGTGCTTACCCTGTGATCTGAACATGGATCCCACTTCCCCAGTGCAGTGATGGGGACACTGTCCTGTAAAAGTGGTTCTGTCCTACAGATGAGATGTAAAACCGGGGTCCTGACGTCCTGACTCACTGTGGTCAAAAAGGAACCCAGGACATCCTTTGTAATTGGCCATTTCTCTCACTACTTCCCATCCAACAGCTTATGTGTGGCGAGTGCACTGGCACCTAAACTCCAGCAGACTCCTCCCTTCACGATGTACAAAACTGACTTTCAAAATATCAAAATCTTCACTATAAATCTCAAGGAATTTTATGAGGAAAGTAAATTCAATCAAAACAGAAACCTAAAAGCTGAATACTTGCTACTACTTGTTGTACTATATTATTTTATGCATGTGTATTTAGTTCAATTTATAAGTAGTATACGATAACTTACAAGCGCAAGGCACTACAAAAACACAATACAGTTAACAAAAAAAGGAAAACACATAGTGGCATGATGGTGTAACGATTAGCTGCAAAATTCTAGCTTCAAATTCCGAGCCCATTGGACGGACTAAAATCTCATCCAGGATGTGTTCTGGGCTCATGGCTCCAGTTCCCTTGGCCCCTGAAGTGTGACCTGGTGGTGCAGCAGTTAGAGTTCAGATCTTGAATCTTTAGGAGCTTGGGATGGGGATGGATGTTTTTAACTTCATAGCACATGAAGGGCTAAACATAAGTTCTTAATTCAGAGGTATTACTGTTAAAATATGTAATCATACACAGGTTAAGGAATACTCCAGCCAAAAATGATTTTTTTTTTTTTTAAATCTTACACGCCTCATGAAGATTGAAGAGGAGGCAAAAAAAAAACAAAAAAAAAAAACTTAATCTCACATGTTTATCCAGAATGGAAACATAATTTTATGACATAACAGACTTCAACAATGGCTAATGGCAAACAATGTGAAAAATCAGAAAAAAGAAAAATAAATTGCTTTACCCATGTCATGTAATTATGTCTGTTGCGTCTTTTATTCAGTCGCTTCCTCAAAACATGCAAAACAAAAGCTCTTTTTTAAAAATATTGTTAAATAGTTACTCCTGGATTTATCAGTGAGTACATATACTGTATTGAGGATTTGTTCTGTTCTGTGTAATGTATTGTATTGTATTGACCCCTTTCTTTTTGACACCCACTGCACGCCCAACCTACCTGGAAAGGGGTCTCTCTTTGAACTGCCTTTCCAAAGGTTTCTTCCATTTTTTCCCCAACAAGGGTTTTTTTGGGAGTTTCTCCTTGTCTTCTTAGAGAGTCAAGACTGGGGGGCTGTCAAGAGGCAGGGCCTGTTAAAGCCCATTGCAGCACTTGTTGTGTGATTTTGGGCTATACAAAAATAAATTGTATTGTACATAAACAGTGTCTTTTATGCAGAGTTTTCCAGACGTAAGTATTAATAGTATTCGGCATGTTCTGAGAATATGAATGGATAACAGATATGTGGATTGTGTGACGTGAGTCATGTGGGAATTTTTTCCATGGACATTTCATATTGGTTGCCATTGTCTAGAACTGGTCACCGATGAGCAGTGTACAAACTAAATCTTTTTTTCTGTCTTTTCACCACAAAAACGTGAAATTAAAAAATTCCTCTCTGCCAACACAATAAAAGTAACATATACAAGAAAAATATACTTTTTTAAACAGGGTTTTCCTCTAAGCACACTTACTAATACCACTGAATCTATAAATACCCTGGTGCTGGGAGTAAGTAATGCTAACTCTGTGCTATCAATCTGCCCATGTTAAAATATCGGCACTAATCATACTAAACTCTAAACGGAAATAAAACATATGCCTATAACTTGGTTCAGTTTACTTAAACTCTTCATCAATAGTTGCCACTAGATGACTGAAACATGCATGCACGAGAAAGGCATCAATACACAAAATGTTTGCAAAATAATAATATTTACCGCGAAGCAATACAATATTTTTGTGCAATAATGCAATACTTTTAGAAAATAATGCAATCTTTTTTTTTGGAATGGCCAGAATTCATACAATCCTACTCATTTCTTCCTTTAACTACGCTTTTTGAATTACCTGGTCTTCTCTGCTGTCACTTTGTATTCAGAAGCAGTGGAAATGTTTGCCACAATGCAGTGTGGTTGGTACTGCTGTCTCACAGCACCTGCCTGTATTTAAATCCCAGCTTGCGTGCTGTGCTGTCTGTATGGATTTTGTGTATTCATTCATTGAGTATCTGTCAGATACAATAATAATGCTTGCTAATTAGCAAGCAGCTCTTTAAGTGACACATTTCAAAATAGTTTTCCAATGAGAAAACACAAAATATTTAATAATTCTTTAAAAAGAAAAACTATAGTAGGAACTCCTGGATTGAATATAAAGGGAAAATGTGCTAAGTAATAACAGAAGAGAGAAAGGAGTCCAGTTAAAAGGCAGAAACTTGAAGGAAATCCTGAATTCATTGAGCCCCAAATTAGAAAATTTACAACCCCTGCATAATCTGTGCTCAGAAGCTACAATACAGGTATGATTTGAAATATTAATTACATATATTAGACAATGATATTAAGTCACATAATAAAGCTGAATCAAAAGACAAGTGACTTTTACACTGTGTAATATTAGCACACTAAAGTGTATTTCTAACATTTTCATACAATTTTTAAAAAAAAAAATGTATTAAAAATACATTAGATCTAAAAACTCAAGTTATCTAGGTAACACCAAATAATATGAAATTCACGTTGATGATCACTTATACGTAAATAATGTGTGTGTGGTTTTTTTTTTTTAAGAGTAAGACCTATGGAGGCATTATACTTAGATTTTAAGGGCTATCACAATGTTGTTACTTTATAATTTAAATAATATGTTCATCAAAAAATGTTAACTTTTGCAAATTACTTTGCATTTAATTATCCATTTTTCTACATTAGTGGAACGGTGTATGTACCATACTTTTGGAATTAATTTTAAATAGGTATTTCCTATTACAAAACTGCCCTGTCTCATTTTCCACTGTGTTTGTTTTAATTCACAGGTTTTCATAAATTTACTCTGTAACTGATGATTCAAAAAGAACAAATTTGAAAATGAAGTATCCCAAAAACAAGACCATTAGCAAGAGGCCATTTATATAAGCATAAACATGCAAATGCTCAAACACATAGGGGATATAAAATAAATAACTCTTCGATATTAAGGAATTTATGTATTAAATGCATGGCAGCACTGATTTGTTAAAATTCTGTAAGTTGTTTATGACTTAACCATCTATTTTAAACACGCCACATAAACGGACTGATGTAGCTCCTACTGCAGGTAGTATGCCAATTTCAATGTAAAACCAAAACAGTAAATTAGCCAAATGCAACAGTAATACCAAATATGTATTAAAGTTGGAAACTATTACAGTACACATATTTCCAATGAATTACCAGATATAACATCACTACTTCAACATGTAACGTCTAATATTAAATAAACATCTATAAATTACTTAATTTCCTTATCAATGTAAAACACTACTGTTATGGGAACGTTTGTCATAAAAGTACTCTTTGTAACGTAATTGCAGTTTTATTTTGCGCTCACAAACTGATAAAAGAAATATGAAAAGACAGAGCTGGCTTACGTTTAGGTTGCCTCATTGCTCTTATGACCCCCTTACACCTGTATGATGAAAATGACACACACGACAGTGTCTTAAGCTTATATACACGCCCAATGACGTCATTTCCGGTGATGGTTAGTCTTTTTTTTTTCCTCTCCTCGCCATCTGCCGTGCTGATAAGTTCTTCAGCTCATTATGTTTCTTAACAACGTTAAAATATGTTTCTCCTGTTGGTGAGGCGAGCATGCTTTTAAAATTAATTACCATATCTGCAATTTGTTTTCGTTATATAGAGTACGGGCAGGTCATTTCCCCTCCGCACTGTATCATCAAATACAATGTTGCTGCTAAAGACTTTTTCAACATAATACTGCAGATACTAAGGATGCCTGTTTTACCACATTTACAAGAAGTTAACCTGCTCATGACCGCTCTCTCCGTAATTACAGAACGAGCTACATACAAATCACCACTGGTAACCAAAAACTTCACAGTGTACATGCGATTAACTATAATTACTGTTAATTTCTGCGGCCATCCCTTCTGCCAAGACGTGCACTAAAATGAGTGCAGCGAAATCAAACTCGACCAACAGTTTCCAGCGCAACAACTAAGTTTGTCGTTTTAAAAGGCATTTTTTTTAATGGATAGGTTTGTAATATCAAACTGCGCAGTTGTTCTCGCTATAGGAATTCAACGGAATAAATATTAGCTAGTAACGCCCTTACGTACACTCAGCACAAATTTGATTCCAAATGATTCTGACACGCCACACACTTCCAGCGAACGTCTGCAGTCTGACTCAGGTGTGACAAGTGCGATCTCGACGTGCGAACCTGTCTACGGGAAGTCCCGCGAGACCGCGAACTAGTGATAGGAACTCCGGCTCTTTTCAAAGCTTCGGCTCTTTTGGATCGGCTCCCTTTAAAGAGCCGGCTCTTACGGCTCCCAAATGGCTCTTCGTTTAGTATCACATGGATGCTTATATTTTAGCCTAATTAAGCAATTATGAATGGTTTGTGTATAAGCAATTTCTTATTCATTGTTTTCAGACATTACATATTTTTATGCATTTTTTCCATTGCAAAAAATACACAGTTACTATTGTTTAACATTTTAATAAAAGCTTTAAATGAACAACTTAACACAAAACCACAGCAAACAAATAAAGGCCAAACTCAACAACAACAACACAACACTATGACTCTTTGAATAAAAGTTTTTAGGCCAGAAACATACATGGGGTTTAAAGCCTGTACAAAAGTTGTAAATCCAATGTCCTCCACAATGGAAAATGGTTGTAGGTCGCTAGCTATCATTTTAGCAAGCTCCTCATCGACACGTATTTGTTTGTGTGGCGTTATTTGTTTTGGAATAAATGTGCTTATTTTGGTTTGAACTGAAGACCGTGTTATACCTGCAGTTTTCGGTAAGACAGTGGATGCTGCAGCAGAAGTACTTGTCTCTTTTCCAGGGTCAGTGGATGGCAGGAGAGAGGGCACGCTCTCCTCCAGTTGCACGGATGGGTGGGTGGTTCTTATATGTCTGTGCAGGTTTGTTGTTGACCCTGCTGCTCTAACGGATATTTTCTTATTACAAATTCTGCACTTAGCTTTGCAGTCTCCAATATCACTGAAATGCAGCAAGATGCTGCTTCTTTTTCAGCTTTCACTCATTTCTTTACTCTTCTTTTTTTTCTTCACGATGCGCTTGCATTTAAATCTGGCTCCTCGTCTGTCGCAGCGACAGGTGTCGCTCTGTGTACCTGGCCTGTACCAACACTCGCTGTCTTCAGAGCATCTGCCCCCCTTCCTTCTTTCACATAGTGGTACGATCCTAGTCCAATGTGTCGTTCGTGAACGAGCCGGCATTATGAGCCAGTGTGTTCTGTGTGCCCATATAAATAAAGACCCGCCCCTGCCGAATGGATTTTCAGCAGAGCTGAGCAGGAGCGGCTGAAGCTTCGGCTCTGCTCGACGGGCATCGGCTCCTCTCGTTCGCTTCAAAGCATCGGCTCTTAGAGCCGGCTCGTTCGCGAACGACACATCACTACCGCGAACTGCTTTGGCTCGTTCGCTCTCACAAGTACAGTTCGCAGAGTTCGACTGTTTTCCAGACGGTATGAATTAATAGCTTGTCAGTGTGTGATGTTTTTATACTCATATCGTGTACATTGCAAGTTTCGTCATTTGCTCCCCAACGGTGAGTTGCAATGTTTTATTTAAACATGGTGTCAGGTGTTAAATTATATTACTATTACTGTTCTGTACTTGACTGACAGCATTATCCGACATAAAGTATCAGAACATATTCCAGCTTTTTATTTTGTTACTTTTTTTAACAATTTGATAGATAGGTTGGGTGACTTGCACAGGTTAACACACACAGATTCACACAGATCAGCTCCGTGGTTTAAAATCCACAACCTTTGCAATCACACCATCGCAGTTTTTGTTTCGTTAATCTAAATATCAAAAAGTTTTCAACTCTACTGAAATTAGGACCAATAAAATTGTAAATAAAACGCATTCCTGGGCTTGTTATACATTTTAAGGCCACACATTTCACTTTGAATGGGTCTTTTAACATGGAACGTCGTACCAATTTTGTGAAGCGCACCGTGTCCATGTCGATTCAGTGGTGCTTCAGAACGGAGTAGTTGTGTTTTTTATTGTTACTCAAAACAGACATTTGTAAGACAGTATACAATACAATCCATCAGCAACCAGAAATATAAATACAATACAATACCATTTATTTTTGTATAGCCCAAAATCACACAGGAAGTGCTGCAATGGGCTTTAACAGGCCCTGCAATTTGAAAGACATGTAGCTTTGTTGTTCTCCATCTGTGCTCCAGTTTTTGACACTCTAATTTAAAAGCTTGAGTGTTTTTATTAAACCAGGGAGAGTTTCTATGTGCTTTGATCACTTTTGTTTTAAGGGGAGCCACTGTGTCCAGAGCATCTTTCAAGGTCACATTATAATGTGATGTTAGCTGATCTAAATTGTATTCCACGTTTACATTTGATGTTAACTGATCTAAATGGTTTTCCACAATTACACTCAGCTTACTCAAAGTATCTATAAATTTTGAAGCAGAATTACAATCTAGATGTCGCACTGTCTTTGTTTTAATCTGTGAGTGCGTTGGCAAGGGCAGGACTAAATCAAATGTAATTAAGAAGTGATCGGAAATAACTTCATTTAATGGAGTAATATTTAAATTTTGAATTTCAACTTTGTAAGTTATAATTAAATCTAATGTGTGGTTATGATTATGAGTTGGACCTTTGACAATCTGACAAAATCCTACTGAATTTAACAAATAAGTAAAACATTTGCTAAAAGTGTCAATTTCCACATCAATGTGTACATTAAAATCTCCCATCAGTACAACGTGATCATAATTTATAGCCAAATCAGATAAAAGGTTGCTAAATTCAGTCATGAACAATGAATATGACCCTGGTGGTCTGTAGACTAGCACTATAGTTGTGTATATAGTGTTGGAATCTGTTTTAATATTTAAAATGAATGCCTCAAAGGATGTAAAGTTGCCTAAATTTTTAGAAGTGATTTGCATTTTGTTACAATGAATTATTCCAAGGCCTCCTCCTCGACCAGAATCTCTAGACTTATGAAGGAACGAGTATCCATCTGGTGACGCCTCAGCTAGGAGAACAGTGTCACATTTACTAAGCCAGGTTTCAGTGAGAAGACACAGATCAGATTTTGTACTTAATATAATATCATTTACCAAAACAGCTTTAGTGCCAAGAGAGTGAATGTTCAATAATCAGCATTTAAAACTGCATGGTTCTTTCTGAACCGGTGATATATTTTTTGTTTTAATTTGAAGTAAATTTCTATTACAGATGCCCCTGGTGGAGGGTCTGGTTTTATCCCTTGGTCTAATTATACAGCTTATTTTTGTTATGTCCATGTTATGTAAATGTTATGTCCAATTATTTTATTACATATTTCAGTTGTCCTCTTTGCCTTGTTGTTTTTCATCTTACTTTTTTTTCAGTTTTAAATGTAATAAATACTGCGGTGGGTTGGCACCCTGCCTGGGGTTTGTTTCCTGCCTTGCGCCCTGTGTTGGCTGGGATTGGCTCCAGCAGACCCCCGTGACCCTGTAGTTAGGATATAGCGGGTTGGATAATGGATGGATGTAATAAATAGTGGAAGACTGTTAACCCATTTAGCTTTACATCTCTGAATCAACAACACCAAATTAATCATTTCTTTATACTGTATGTGCTATTCCATACGACTCCTTTAAAATTAAATCTTAAGAGTTATGGATATGTAATTTTGAATTTCCACCCACAGAGATTAGGTGTGAATACAGGTAGAAAATAAAACTGATTCTTTAGCATTATCACAAAACATACAAAGTTAATTGTGAGCATGCATAGATTTGGCCAGAGTTAATTAAAACGGTGTATATTTTATGTAAGATTCTATAAGTGACTTCTCTGACCTTATTTATTAGATAATGTCGATTTGGGATTGCCCTAGCAGTTTTCCTGTATTTTCATATTTTCCATTCCAAACAAAATACCTGAACACATTACACAAGGGCTACACACTCTCCTTATATAACTGTTATTACATTTTCTGTCTTTATAACATATTTCTCTTATATATATCACTTACGGAGGACAGAATGTTCAAAACTGTAAAAATCAGCATTTCTATTGGTCAAAGTGATCTCCTTGACAGGAATAGCACTAACAGCGGTGGCAAATTCAACATAGGAGCCAGGAATTTAAATTTAGTCTAAACATTTGTGTCAAATTCCCCTCAAGTGTGACTGGCAACGTCCAAAGCTTCTGTCGACATTGAAACAGCAGGAACACTCTGACATCTTTGAAGTTTTGTTCTCTCCTCAACCTGTAACAAGGAATATGACACTACTTGGTTGTATTTTATATAGTCTTGAATTAAATATGTAGTCTAGAAAAGGACAGAAGCAATCATGAGTGTGTGGACATTTCGATCTGTTATCTGACAATAAAGTAAATGCAATACTTACTGTAGCTGTAGAGGACATTATGTGTCATTAATAATGAAGGTTACTGCAGCCACACATTCCTTAAACCATCTTACATGTGCCGTTTTCCACAAGCCTATTCCCTAAAACTCAATATGGTTTTCTTTGCTTGTTGTAATTTTATTCCCCAAACAAACATCTTTCAGATTGCCTCACAGCAAAAATGCCCTCCTCAAGAAGTAGTCTCATAATTATGAATTGGTTGTGGCTTACAGTGTGTTCATAATGGTTGCTATCATGGTAAAAAAAATTACATTTTCAACACATTTAAACTTTATTTTATTATAGAAAATTGTTGCACACACTAGCACATATGTTTATTGTAGCATTTAACTCTTTGAGGGCTGAATATTTTTTCCAAAAAACTCAGTTTTCTGAAAAGCACACAATGCACTGGTTTCAGACATAAATCAACATAAAATGTCTGTTGTTGCATGCTGTGGCTGCTGTTGGATCCTGTTCAGCATCTCTGGCAGCAGTGGCTGCATAGGGGTGGCTCGATGGCCAGCAGGAATGCACAGCAGGCCGGCTACCTGTCTGTCTTTGCACAGCAGGTGGGCGACTGTGGCAGTCGCAGTGTGACACAATGAGGTTTGTACCTCTTCTCATCATAAGTGGTGGTCCTCCTAGGTGAACGCTGCTGTAGACGTATCTGTTACACGAACGTGTTCAGCACCACAATTAGCTGGAGACCAGTAGGCTGATGACGGTACCTCACTTTCGTTTTTCATCTCCAGATCACTTGTATCAAACTCAGAGTCCAAAAAGTCAGAGTACAATTCAGCGATCATACGTAAAATGTCCACGGAGTATTTTGCTTTGCACATTTGCTTTAGCTCGCCAGATGTCGCTGCTATTTTAGAGGCTATTTGCTCTACACTACAGCACGTGCAGGGAATTAATTTTAAGCTACGTAAATTTCCTTCAAGCAAAGAGAGTCGAACTAAAACATAAGGGCGAGTTTTGTCACAGTTTATAGCCGATTACTGTCCTCTACCCCTGAATTTCGACAAAAGTCAACATCAGCCCTGAAAGAGTTAAACGACACCCTGATTACCACTAAAACATGCTGTACAGACAAAAGTGTAAATGTCCGTATGCACAAAAAAATTCAGATGCACAAAACCATGCATAAGCAAGCTTCCACACATTTCTGTTCCATAAATCCCGGTCAGCGTGAAAAGTAAAGCATGTGCATGTGTCTGCCGCCCCACCCCTACTCCTCCCAGAATTATGCCCCTTTGAATACACAAATCAATCTAAATAGCCCCTTAAGTTCAGCATTTTGTGAAAAGACAACGGAAAAAGCACAGGGGAAAAGAGACGACTTTCATCAAATGCGAAGTGGAGGCAAGGAAAAATATACTATTTGTTGGCTTAAGCAGTGGTATCTATACTAATAAAAGGCAAAGCCCTCACTGACTCACTCATCACTAATTCTCCAACTTCCCGTGTAGGTAGAAGGCTGAAATTTGGCAGGCTTATTCCTTACAGCTTACTTACAAAAGTTAAGCAGGTTTCATTTCGAAATTCTACACGTAACGGTCATAACGGTCGATAACGTCCGCCATGTTGAACTTTCTTATTTATTGCCCCATCTTCACGAAATTTGGTAGGCGGCTTCCCTGCGCTAATGGAAACCGATGTACGTACTTATTTCGTTGGTATGATGCCACTTTCGGCCGCCATATTGAACTTTCCAATGTCACTAATTCTCCAACTTCCAGTGTAGGTAGAAGGCTGAAATGTGGCAGGCTCATTCCTTACAGCTTACTTACAAAAGTTGAGCAGGTTTCATTTCAAAATTCTACGTGTAACGGTCATAATGGTCGACAACGTCCGCCATGTTGAACTTTCTTATTTATGGACCCATCTTCACGAAAATTGGTAGGCGGCTTCCCTAAGCTAACCGAAACCAATGGACGTACTTATTTCGGTGGTATGATGCCACTGTCGGCCGCCATATTGAACTTTTGAACAGTCTTTGTTACTTATGGGCCCATCTTCAAGAAATTTGGTACACGGGTTCCCAACGCTAACTGAATCCTACTTGCGTACATATATACGTCCATAGCCTGCAGCTCGGTCACCGTGTGAGGCGGCGTTGGGTCCTCCATCCCAACGCCTCCCACGTTGTTGGCTGCCTGCCTATATAAGGCCGTCCGTCGCTCCGGTCTCTACATTCCCTTCCTTGCTTCGCCATGGGATTCACGTCTCCCTACTGATAACTACAGCCTTTTTATTTAATCCACAGCTTCTCCGCTGTTTTATTGTTCGTTTATTATGATTATAGTTATTGTGTAGGTATTTTAGACTTACTTTACATTGCTCAGGTACCCATTTCCTTTATCATTCTAACCGTACCCCCATTAACATGTCTATCGAGGTGATCACCATCAATCAAAGAACTATCACTTACCGAGTGGTTTCCATGCCCGGAGATGGCTCCTCCCTTTTCCATTCTCTTTGTTACATATTGCACGGCCATATCAGGCTCACTCTTGATATCCGGAGGAACATTGTCTCTTATGTATTGAATGACTGGGACAGGTTCAAGGTGTGGACTGATGACGGTACAGGAGATAATTATACTACACAGGAGCACTAGAAGAGTGAAATGCTTAAGCCCTTCACCTATGCTTCTGCATGTGAGTTGATGGCTGCCGCTGAATTGTTCGGTTGTCGCTTTCAAGTGTACCGAAATGGCCAAATATTTTACACCTTTTGACAACCGCCAATGCCTCTTAAACATCTTAGATTCACAGGTGACGATCTGAGTAGTGGACACTTTGATGTTTAGAAATGTTTAAACTCTCAAAAGCTGGATGTGATTTTATCGATGAAACCGGTTGTATGCTTACAACGCTTGACAGATGCCGAATGTCACTTCAACACAAGTCCTGCAAATACTTTCGTAATTGAAACAAACCATGAAACTCAAACCGATTATGACAGCAGCAATCCAAGCTGTGAGATATGAAACAAGATTACTGTTCACATGGCCAACTGTATGTTGCATGCTCAAGAGTAAGCTCAGCGCACAGCTTGGTCATGTTACAACCGGATGGCTGAACTGACAACATGGTATACAAAGAGATCCTTAACAAATAATTATTGGCATATTTTCCCTCAGTTTAAAAAGGTTTAATTTTCTTCTTAATAAAAATTTTAATGCAGTACTTCGCCGCTGCGAAGCACAGGTATTTTGCTAGTAAATGATAAAACGAAGTTGACCGAGTAATACAGAGTGGAGGAGACACTCGAAAATAGAAGTGCAGAAAGTCACACAGTGCCCAAAATAAAAAAGAAGTAGTCAGATATCCAGGTTGTTGTGAAAAGGTGAGTCATAGCCCACCGTCTGAGTGTCATAGAGAAACGTATTAGGGTACAGAGAAAAGGAAAAAAAAATGGGGACACATGAAGAAAAAATTGTCAAAATGTTGACTTTAATCTCGAAATTTCCACTTTAATCTTGTAGTTTATTTTGTTATTAAAATAGTATGTTGTAAACTTCATTTTAAAATTAATATTTAATTTACTGTAGTTTCTCAAATCCCATCGTAACTAAAGTAGCACGTT
Organism: Polypterus bichir lapradei; assembly: GCA_026402145.1. Taxonomy (NCBI): domain Eukaryota; kingdom Metazoa; phylum Chordata; class Cladistia; order Polypteriformes; family Polypteridae; genus Polypterus; species Polypterus bichir. Next base: position 45,727,090 of record JANRMT010062835.1, read on the forward strand.
AAATGCTTTGTATTCTATGTGTTCTAGGTGTGTGAATCACTACATGCTTCTTAAACAGGCTTTCTCTTTCACAGATGGGAGCACCCAGGCATGGATCTCCCCCCAGAATACGTTACATTCATGATATTACAGCTCTCTGAACATTCTAGAATACTATGATATCATTTTCATGATGAAATGCATTAAAACATGCATTAAACATGGGAGCACAGTGGCACAGTGGTAGCAATGAGCTGGTGCCCCGTCCAAGAATTGTTCTGAAGCATTTGCCGGATTGGAGAATTGACTGCAGCATGGCTAAGTGGAATCCATGCAGATGGCTTTCCTGAGGGCAGCATGTGCTATAAATGTCATCCAGGGCTGGAAGCTTTATCCAGATAATCCTCTGCATTCTTGACACAACCTCGCCATGGAGCTTTCTGATTAGCTGCATTGGGATGGAGCACGTAAAGTGAAGAGAAAATGAAGGCATGAAATGAACAGTACAAGGTGAGAGAGCAGAATGAAGAAACTGGCACGAGGCGAAAGTGACATTAAAAGTGCAGAACATGAGATAAAGAATCGGCTTTAAAAATGCGAAGGTAGAAAGGAAGCCTTGGTGGAGAATGCAGGGGACGGTTTAGACTGCAAACCGGGCTGGTTTAGACTGCAAGCGGCAGCGATGGCTCGTCGCCACGCGCCGTCTGTGGCTGCACCCGCAGGCAGGTCATGAAGAGTATTCTTCGAGAGCGTGAACATGACATTAGAGTGTGCTTTTGAAATGGTTATTAAAAGATGACTGCTGCGTGTAATCAAGATTGAAAATATGTCCGCATGAAGTGAAAATGTATAACATGTCAGCTTGAAATGAACAGGTCCTGTACAGTGGCATCCTGCTGTCCGAAGTCTTCAACAGGCTTACGTAGGGAGTCTTGGGCTACTCAAATTCCTACGCTTGTGTGTACTCGGGAAGGATTTATGCAAAAAAACTAGCGTAGTTTACGCAAAAAAAGTAAGTGACCATGCGCCAGTCTGAGGCTAACTCTATTGGCGTTAGCGTCTGCGTCCGAAGAGTAAAGTGAATAGGGAATAGCTTGTCATCACGTACCTTGCTGCAGGAGCAGGACCGAAGTGCTGGCTTGCAACCCCGGCCCAGGAATCGGCTGTACAAAGGAAATGCTGAAATAAAGACACATATTTACCGAGAATTATTGTTGCTGTTGTTGTTTTTTTTTTTTACTGCATTTCAAGCCTAAAAAGCGCAATGGTACACCCAATGTTTTAGCCACCTGTCATCTGAGGCCGGCGGTACGAATCGTTCATTTATTTTAAACGGTGTTACTCTGTAGTGGGAGTGTAAGCATATTGATCTAAAGAACTGTCTGCTTAGTGTATAGCAATGCATCTTCTAGCTGAAAAGCAAAGCAGCGGTTCACTGGGGGGAGGCTGCACTCTCCCACCTGTCAGGACTACTCTGTATTCCAATAATAGGACACATTGGGAACACAAAGGATACCATGTAGGTGACGGGAGCCAAGCAGCAAGCAACGAGAAGAGGAAGGCGAAAGTGGCTGCTGTCATGTGAGATCGAAGATGAGACAGATGGAGGAGACACTTTTCCCACGGTGATCTCGGAATGAAATAAAGAGTGAGAAAGGAAGAGTACAAAGCGAGATTTCGAGATGAACAATAAAAAACATAAGTACTGGGAAAGAGGAAGAAGGTGACATCCTGAAATGAAGCTTTAAAATGCAGAGAGTGGAAGGAGGAATTGTAACGGACCGCGTAAAGTGATGAGAAAATGAAGGCCTGAAATGAACAGTACAAGCTTAGAACGTAGAATGAAGAAACTGGCACAAGGCAAAAGTGATAGTAAAAGTGCAGAATGTGAGATAAAGAATTGGCTTTTTAAAATGCAATGGTGGAAATGAAGGCCGGGTGGAGAATGCAGGGGACACGATGCTGGCTGCTTTGGACTGCAAGCGGCAGCGGTCACTCGTTGCCACACGGTGGCTGTGGTTGCAGTCGCCGGGAGGACATGAAGAGTAATCTTCGAGAGCGTGAACTTGACATTAAAGAGTGTATTTGAAATGGTGATTTAAAGATGTCTGCTGCATTTAATCAAGATTGAAAAAATATCCGCAAGAAGTGTAGTTTAAAACATGTCAGCTTAAAATGAACAGGCTCTGTGCAGTGGCTTCCTGCTGTCCGAAGTCTTCAATGAACTTACGGAGGGAGCTTTGGGTTACGCCAAATCTTACGCTGCTTGGTATTCACGAAGTGTTTGCGTAAGGAAGCTTGCGTAGCTTACTCAAAAAAGGTCAGTGAGCATGCGCCAGTCTGAGGCCGACTCTATTGGCGTTAGCAACTGAAGAGTAAAGTGAATGGGGAATAGCTTGCCATTGCGTAGCTTGCTGCATGCGCAGGACCGAAGTGATGGCTTGCAAGTCCAGCCCAAGTATCGCCTGTGCAAAGGGGTGCTGAAATAAAAAAAATACATTTACCGCGAGTTATTGTTGTTGTTTTTTCTTTTCCTGTTTTCATTTACGATCTATCCATTCATGTGTAAAAAGCGCAATGGCACACCAGATGTTTCGGCCACCTGTCAGCTGAGGCTGACGGTGCCAATCGTTCAAGTATTTGAAACGGTGTTCTCTCAATTGGAAGGGATGGCCTTCGTTTCAAGTGTAAGCTTATTGATCTGAAGAACTGTCTGCTAAGTGTATAGCACTGAATCTCGTAGCTGAAAAGCAAAGCAGCGGTTCACTGGGAGGAGGCTGCTCGCTGTGGACACAAAGGATGTGATGAAATGTAGAGAGTGAAAGGAGGAATCGGAAGGGAACGTGTAAAGCAAAATGACACATTTCACTCTTATTGACAAAAAGTACATTTGAGTCAGGTTATTTATTTATTTAATAAGTAAAACATGTTCATTAAAAGCCTATAAACCTCTGTGAAATATGATGTTTTACAAATTGGTTTGGTGGGCAAATTTTTTGGATATGCGTCAAGAAGCCCACCTAAAGGCACGTACTGAACTTTTACATTGCGTTGCTTTACGTTATTTGACGATATAGTCTTATTTCTTCTCCTTCCATTCTCTATGACCTTATCTTGTTTTTCCTTTTAAAACACTCAGTGTTACCTGTTTACTGATACGACTGAAACGGACTCATCCCCTCGAACTTGGTCTTTAGTGTTTTCAAAACCTCTACTAACCTCTGATGCACTGAAGACAAAAAAGAGCAGGAGTAACTGTTTAGCACAGCCTGAGAGCAAATGAATTAGCTGCATAGTTGTGTCATGACACCTGTCTGTGCACATGTGGGCCACCCATCCATACAAGTATTCCTACTGGCGTGAGCGATGATTACTAGAAGGTCTTTCGATTTTCTGGCACGCGTGTTTTTTTTTTTTTGACGCGGCTGGTGTGTATTAACAGGAGGTTCAATTTTGTCAAGCGGGAATATTTTTTGACGCGCGCGACTGTTTTTAAACGCGTCCCTATTGTTTATATTGGGTTCTGTTTTTGGCACGCGATCGATTTTTCACACATCCCTATTGTTTGTATTGAATTCTGTTCTGTCGCAGGAATCTCTTTCAGGCGTGACCACATAAGCGACTTCCGTGCTATAGTGGACACCACAGCTGATGAGGGAGCACGGGGTTTTAAAGACCGATCTCAAGTGTGAAGCTCCGACGTCTCTTCCTTTCGTCTTTTGGAAAAGTCCAGAAGCTCTGCGGGGTTACTGTACAATGGCACTGCTTTGCTTCAACGCTACGTTTACCAGAAACATTCAATTGAGACATCAGAAGTTTAAAGAAAAATCGATTGAATCCAAGTCGTTGGATTATAAGCACAACGCCCAGCGGAGGCGCCACTGGGGTTAGACTTTCTCGTTTCATGGACTTTTACACAGCTGCAGTGCCGGGTCAGGCCAAGCCGGACAGTACCGGATTTTCAGAACAGGGTGGGAAGCGCGATTACAAGCCAGATAAAGGCCACGTTACCTGCGATCCAAAGCGTGTCCACAACAGATTAAAGAAAAAAGAATTTGCTTCTGCCCAAGAGAGTGCCACAGGATTGAACTTTAATAAAGAATCGAGAGTTATGACATCTGGGCTGCGGCCGACACGCTGAAGCGCGAAAGATTCAAACGATCGACGTGTTTCTCACTATTTATGGTAAATAAACTCCTTCGTAAAGATTATGTACTTCCTATGCAGTAAACATAAATATCATTTCAGTTATGAAGTTAAAAGCCTGTCCCGAAGGGAGAAAAAAAAAAAAAAAAAATCGTGCACTGATTGGATGCTAATGTATCCTAGTTTGCATAGTCAGACAAAGACTGTTAAGATGGACTCATGCGTAAATACACGACTATTTAATTTTGTTGTATTTTAGATTAATTTAAAAAAGTACGTTTATTTGTGAGAAAATCTTATGCTATCACATATTACATGTATATGGGGTGACTTGGACAATTAAAATCTGGCAGATATAAAAATGAACTCATACACCATCAATATAAAGTGAGCCATTTGCAGGTCCTTTAAATACTTTTTTACTGAACGTAACTTCAGGATTAAGTAATGAGGGTGCTGTGAGAGCTTCTTCTGTTTCAAATCGTATTTTTTTTTTTATTCACATACAACGGATTTTCGACCGCCCAAATAGCAGTACCACATAAAACCAAACGCTTCTTATCCAGCGCTCTTAAATGTGCCCTCCAGAATCCCAGGAAAATTCTCATCTGGAAAAAATGTCACATTTACCCATCGTTAAGAAGCAATTTTCAGTCCGATCATTTTTGTTACTTGCTTTTTATTATGCAAAACACGTTCGCTAAAATACATATACGTCTTCTTCTTCTTCTTTCTGCTGCTCCTGTTAGAGGTCGCCACAGTGGATCATCTTCTTCCATATCTTCCTGTCCTCTGCATCTTGTTCTGTTACACCATCGCCTGCATGTCCTCTCTCACCACAGCCATAAACCTTCTCTTAGGCCTTCCTCTTCTTCTCTTCCCCAGTAGCTCTATCCTTAGCATCCTTCTCCCAATATACCCAGCATCTCTCATCTGCACACGTCCAAACCAACACAATCTCGTCTCTCTGACTTTGTCTCCCAACCGTCCAAAGTCTATGGTTTTATTTTTTTAAGAATTCCTTTTTTGTGGATCTTTTGAATACACCGGCCTGCTTCATTCTACCTTGCGTTGCTTTCTGCCAGTTTATCACAACGTTCCGTTACTTCTCCCTCCTTCATCATTTTTTCATTATCCTTTCTGTGTTTTTTTCTTCTAGAACACCGCAGACCCCTCCCTGTTCACCCCCTCGAACTGCGACTTCAGTGTTTTCGGAACCACTCCTGGTATGTATGAATATTTCAGGGAAAATGTTAGGAAATGCATAAGCAAATGTGAACAGAATGTCAGCCTGATCTTTCATGTTTAAAATATGTAACTAAAGTGCCTGGAGTTTAGTTAGTTAGCTAGTTTAATAGCACAGTGAAGTTGTTTGTTCCTGCAGTATTTAAAATGAAGGGTACTGGGCTGGACATTTGATTCTTCACCTGATTCTACCTCATCGTCTGCCTTTCTCTCTCTAATTTTAGCTGTTTTGGTTTATTATGTTTATTTTATTACCCAGAATGATTGTGAAACAGACTTCTTGCACTTATGTTTACATTTAAATACATGTATTTACAGTAAAAAAAATCTGTTTTATGGTTTAAGTGGCTGTTGATCCCAACTTGAAATTGAAACTGTAAAACATTTTTTAATGTTGTGTGAAACTGGCAGAATTTCAAAAGTGCACGTATTTATATTGGTTATATTTATGTTATCTGTTAGCTGCCGATTACAATTTTATAAATAATGTTTCATGTTTGAAAGTGTCAGAATTTGAAAACTGCCCTTGTTTACATTTTATTATTTCTAGAATTATTTTCATATGTAATATATTCACAATTAAATTCAACTTTGTTTGAGATTTAAAATAAAGTGTTACTTAGGTCTTAATGAGTTTGAGTCCAGATATTCTCTTAAGTGTATGCCACATTGAAAAGATCGATCGCAATTCAGATGGCGGATCACGATTTTGTGTTGAGAGGATCGTGATATGATATTTTGGAAAGATCGTCCACCCCTTATACCGACTCTTATCTTGTTTATGCGTTTTGCTCCATCAACCTCAAGCCCCAGTTGCAACACTGAAAACGACCCCCGCCCTTTGATTGTGGTGCTTAAAACATTAAAGAAGAACCTCCTCACCCCCTCTCCTCCATGCTTTGATTGCTTTGCTGCAAAACTGCAAGGGAGAATTATCAGTCTTAGACAGTGCAACATGAATGTTTAGTAGGAGAATGTCCCACGCGTCTTGCTCCTCATGTTAATACATCATTATAACACATTAGGTCCTGGCACTTAAAGTATGTATATCTACTTCAAACACTGCTTTGCATATACTTTAGTTTATGCAGAATTTAAAGGGGACTACCAACAACTTATGAAAAACACAAAAAGAAATTCTATACATGAGTTAACACCAAAACAAATGAAAATCTTAAACATCTAATAATGACAATCCTTATATATAATTTGATACTATCCATATGTATGGTGTTCGTGTCAATACCCCATATGTATGGTGTTCACCTCAATACCTCGACTCAATACAAGTTAGAACCATGCGATGGGACTCTGCCTCTGTAGTTAGAACATAACGTGGCAAACACGGACACAGTATTGCATGATTGGCTAAGAATGTTTGAAAGCTTCAGTGACGCCGCTGGATGGCCGAGTATAGTAAGTCGGTGTTGGTTCGAGCAGATAACAGTAAGTTCGGTTGGTTTTTGGAACGTTGGTTTGGTGGGGCGTACTTTCCAGGACTAACATTGTCGACTGACTTAAACCCTTCGACAGCTCCAGAACCATAAGTAATTTAGAACGTATCGTCATTTGCTTGGTACGTCGAAATCTATCTTTGGGCAGTTCGGTTTTGGCATCCGTCCTTCTGACATCTATTGGCAAACCGAGTAATGACGGCTGGGTATTAACAACGGTCATTGTTTAGATTTTAGCCGATCTCAGATCTAAAATGACCATGCCAACATAATTAATACTCCGACTCTGATTAGAGTCGTAAAATACAGCTTGTTTTGAAAATTTGTTTGCAGAAAAAAATCAAATGAGGTGCGCCAAAGAGCTGAGTTCACGTCTCGCAGCCCCATTTAAACAGGAAGCTCTTCATGACATCGGCTGAAAAGGTCTATTTTAAGCACAAATCAGTGCCATGATAACAAAATCATTTTAAAGGACTTAAAAAACCAAATAATTCTTTGCAGAGACAGTATGGATTTTACAAATGTAGAATTTGTAGCCCGATTCGATCGGGCTCCCAGTCGCTAGTCTATCATATAAGACTTCATGTTGTGGTGCAGGGACAACAACTTGCAACACAACATCAGCAAGACAAAAGAGCTGGTGGTGGACTTCAGGCATGCCAAGGAGCCTCGCCATTCAGGGGGAGGATGTGGAAGTGGTGCAGAGCTACAAGTACCCAACAAACTGGACAGGTCTGACAACACAGTGGTGCACAGCAGACTGTACTTGCTAAGGAGACTCCGGTACTACCAGTCCATAGTAGCCAGTGTGGTGTCCAAGGCTGCAGTCTCCTGGGTAAGCAACCTGAACTCAAAAGAAGCACAATGTCTGAACAAACTTAGCAGGAAAGCCTGTTCCATCATTGGACAAGCCCGAGTCACACTGGAAGCTGTTGTGGAAAATAGGATGGTGGCGAAATTGGATACCAACATGAAAAATCCCTCCATCACCTCCAGGAGGTGCGCTTTTAGTCACAGGCTCAATCAACAACAGTGTGCTAAGCAGCGCCTCCGGGGGTCTTTTGTGCTCACTTCTATCAGGCAATTCAGTGCTTCCTCCCTGGTTACTTTTTAAGTTCATTTTGAAATATCTGCACAATAAATGTAATTATTTATTTATCAATTGATCGATAGATTGGCTGTATTATTTGTACGCATCTGAATTTCCCCATGGGATTAATACAGTTTATCTGATCTACTGCAGTCTAAAAAGCATTTGAGCAGAGGCTTCTTACATCCTCTCCCTTTTCTGAAACATGCAGGGAACCAAGCAGTTCATGACAATTGCTATTTGCCTGTCACTCTTTGTCATGAAAGCTCATTTGTGGTCTTCTTCAAAGAAATGATCAACACTTGTTCCTTCAGGTCCCTTATCCTCACACAAAGCCCAACAGCCTCTGCTCCTCTTCTCCAGAGGTTGGGCTAACTCGTTAATCGTAGGATTTGAGGACTGCATAGTTTTAAAAACCTCATAAGTCTCAGTTGATAAAGTTTAATATAGTAAGTGATAATTAAACTTTCATTTCTTGGTTGAAAGGCGTGTGTACTAATGTCACGATCTGTGAGGTGCTGTTTCTCCGACCATGGATCACACTGTAATATTTCTTGCTACTCGTTCTGCCACTGACCAAACAGAGTTTTTACTTACAGATATTGAGCTATTAACAATGAAATAACAATTTACAGTATATACTCGTGTATAAGTCGGGTCTTGAAACCCATAAAATCGATCATAAAATCAGACCCCGACTTATACGCCTGTTCAAAAATATGACACTTTTTTTTTTTTTTTACATCTTTTTTCTTCCTCCAATCTCGCACCAGTTTCTCAGATGCATCAAATTTTGTTGCAGCAGCGCAGTTACCAATTTCTTTCGCCACTTCAACGACTTTAAATTTAAAACCAGCTTCATATTTTGTTCTGATCAAACACTCCATCGTAGATAAGGGATGCTCTTACGATAAAAGTGTATGAGGGTGTGAGATACAAAAAACACAAATCAGTGCAAACATCGCTTCAGAATAGTTTGGGTATTACCATGTCATCACATAGGCACAATACATGGAAGTAAAAAGGCAGTGTGCTCCGTGGTTACTCTCTCAGGTGGGCGTTAGCATATCATAATCTCTTGGATCAATAGCGTGAGTTTTCCTCATTTGACTTATATGACCGACATTATAAAATACTGGAAATTATACGGTAAAATCAAGCCCAGACTTATCCGCGAGAGAACATAAACGCGAGTATATATGGTAAATCTTTCCTTTTCAACTGAATGAGCATGTGTAAATGGGTCCAGAATTGGTTTAAGTCCAAGAAGACAATGCATTATTGTATAGGGAAGTTTTTCAGTATTAGTTGAGTTCAAAAGTAGAGTTCCACAGGGTAAATACTGGACTTCCTACTTTTTTATATTTTTATTTAGATTGAGACAGGAACTAAGAAACAAATGAAAATTACAGATGACCCCAGATTAGATCATGTATACAAAAGAGATTATGAAATTTGTCGTCTTGCCAAGTCTGAATCCTAACTGGTCGTCACACGGGTGGAGTTTACACGTTCACATCTGCATGTGTTTTCCTCTGGGTGCTTAGGTTTTCCTTTCCACGTCCCTGATGACATGATGGTTAAGGTGAATGTTGGTCAAACTGGCCGCGTGTCAGTGAGGGTGGGTGTGGGCATGAGTGGCCCATACAGTAGGTTGGCACCCTGCTCAGTGCTGTAAGGATAGGCTCTGGCTCACAGCAATGCTGAACTGGGTAACACAAGTTTAAGAACGAGACTTTATGTTCGTATGTTAGGTGGATTTTGGATACCTTAGACATCAAAATCACTACTGATGAATTTGGATAAACTTCAGACATAGACATGTAAAGCATGACTAAAACAGAATAAATAAATATAAAATTTTAAACACAAGAAGTGAAAAATATGAAATATACTTCAACTATACAATTTAGTGATTATTTTGTAATTTGCTGACTGTATTGTTAAGAAAAGATACAGTAGTGCTAGAGAAAGCCCAGACATAATCTGGCCTGCTGATTTTAGGAGTGTTGCATATGAGCTGTGAGGAAAGTTGAATCCTCTCATTTTAAATAAACATAATAGATACTGTAATATGATGGAAGTGTTTAAAACTACAATGTGCCCAAACTGTACACAAATATCAGTTCAGTTCTTCAACAAGACAGGAGGTACAGATAGAAAATAGTCAAAGGGAACTTTTACACAACTATAAGAAAATATTACTACCTCAGGACAAATAATAACTATTTATCTGTCCTGTCAGGGATGCCACTTGGGGACTGGCAACTCGGCCAGTCGGGACGCCCACAGCATGGTTAGACTGGGGGGACAGCTTACACAGGACATTGTCTGCACCAGAACGCTAGGTGGCAGCCCCATGAGTTATGATATCACCACGGATTCCCAAAGGTCGTGTTGAGAATTGGAGTTCTTATAGGGGTCCTTGGGTGCTGCTGAGGAGACTAGTGAGCCCTGCTGTATCTTGTCTCCAGTTTCACACAGAAGTGCTTCAGAGCCACTAGAAGAGCTTCCAGGTCTTACATAAAAGGAGCAGCCCCACTTTGATCTAGGAGCCAGAGACAGGAGGAGGACGAAGCTTGCTGTGTGGAGCGGAGGACAGAGAGTGCCTACTGCGAGAACAGTGGTTGTGCTGCGTGAAACGATTGCCAGTGTAAGAGTTTCACACAGTAAGAAAGCCTTTGTACACAACAACTTGCATCTGAGGCTGTGTATTAGGAATTTGGGGATCTGCAGCATTCCCTGGGGACCACAATCAACACACAGATAACAATGTATTGTGTATTGTATTATGTGTTGTGTTTTAATATATTATTGTTGTATACACTTTTCAAAAACTCAGTAAAGAGATATGTATATATTATTGGGTACCACTGTAATTCCATCCACACATTTTTTTTTAAACTTGCTTTACCCTCAGCCCTCCAATTATTGAGTTGCAAAGAGACAAGAAATAGTCTGGCAGATGTGGGCACATGTTAGGAACACTTCGTAGGGCAATATCTGTAAATGACTGGATTAACTTAATCAGAAAATACTTGTGTGCTGAAGAAAAAAAATATCATGCAGGCTTCATTTGTAATTTGACAATTAGGTATTAGAAACCAGAGCCCACCCTGGCAGTGCTGGGCAGTAGGCTACCACCAGACAAGGGCACTGGGCCACACTCCCTCACATTGACATGAGGCCACTTTGGTGCCAACTTTAAAGTTCATCTTTGTGAACACAGGGAGGTCTTGCAAAACTCCAAACTGAATGGCTGCCTCAGAGCTAACTGGAGTGAAGTGCTTGGAGTTGGCTAAGCTACCTGCTATCTTACACATCTTTTCACTCTCGAAAACAAAGTCAAATGGTCAGCCTTTTTCTAACTGTATTTATTATTGTTTATTAGTAAAACCCATTCTTTACTCAGTAGTTCAAAGTTATCAGTTGGCTAGCACGGCAACACAATTTGGCTGTTGCAATGAATACAGGCCAAAACAGCACCACAGAAGATTATTTGCATTTTCAAACTTATATTCAGCTGCTCTTCAGTTGAGTGTCTTTGTGGTAAATAATAATAAGTGTAAGAAAAAAAGCAGGAAAGTAATACAGTAGATATCAGTGCTATGGCAGCACCCACATGGCAGACTCCCAGTGGTTAGCAATACAGTAAAATGAACAGTGCCTGTCAGGATTCCTCATTCAGTGCCACAATATTAAACAAAACATATAAAAATACAGTAATTGAAGAATTACATATTCCAAGTCATTAATGTGATTAATCCACACGTGAAAAATACAGTACAATGTTAGTCAGCATTAAATTACATTGAAATGAGACATTCAAAATATAAATCCAATCTCGAGTTTCTCTTGGGAAAAATAAATACTACATACTAAACAAAAGAATCCTCTTAAAAATATACGATTGGTTAAAAATAATGAAAAACTTCTCAAGTAAAATTGAGAGTTATAATTTTTAAGAAAATGAAAATTTGGCCTTAATTGACATTTATGATGCTAACACACACACACACACACACACACACACACATACACACACACATCAATGGCTGTGATTCAGAATACAACTACTGTATAACTAAAGAATAAAACGGACATACAAGTGAGGCATTTGGAGTGTTGAAATGCAGCACGACACGTAACACGACGCCACACTCCATGAAGTGTTTTGTGGTCTCCTGATCAGATGGCGTCGGGTTCATTCTGGGCTCTTTAAGTCTTAATGACTTAGCGTCAAATTGCACCATACAAGTTGCCCCTCCAACTCCGACATGCTTAATACTCGTCACCACTGCGGCGGATAGAATTTTAATTGTACAAATTCAGAGCAAACACCACATTCAAAATTCAATATTCAGGGATGATAAAGCAAGTTGTGCCTGAACTACCAAAAAATGATTACACTTTGGATTCCTCAGTTGGCTTTTTAAAACAATAAGAGTGTATTTTGTTTTTAAATTAAGGTGAGAAAGATTCAAATGAGATACTGACACACTGAAAATGTTTCACCACTTAAAAATGGGCTGAATTGCAAATATTTTAAATATAAAATTGCAATATATGCAAAAACTGCTGGGGAAAACAAGAAGTAAATTTAAAACAAGGCAGTTTGGACTATTGTCTCTCAGAAAGTGCATTGCATATCAAAAACGTTGACAGCTGTCTTTGCCATTGTTGAAGGATTTGTAATACATTATTATAGTGTACAGTATATTATCATTACATGGGAAGATATTAGTAAAGTATACCCCTAATAATTTTTAAATGAATAACAAGAAAAGGTTAATCGTCTATGAAAATAGTGGTGATACGTGGACGATAGTCATTTGCACAGATGAGGTAGCTCAGTTGTGAAATAACATATGATGCACAGCTGACCACTACAGTACTTTTCCCTTTTTCAATATTTTTTTTATAAAAATACAATTTTTGGCATTAAAAATGGTTAGAATATCAAACCTCTGTGCCGTCATGTAAGTTATTGTGTATTTTGACCTCCAAGTTAACCTGCTTGACCTTCACTCCTTTAACTTTACAAGACTCCTCATTGACATTCAGTATGTTAACATTTTTGTGCTTGCTGCTTAGATTCTTCTCCAGACGGTCCACATTCCTTATGCAGGCTTCTACTTTAGTATTCAGGGGGTACATCTCTGCTAACTCATGAACTGGCGTCTTTTTCTTCTCTTTTCTGTGGCATTTCTTGAACAGGAAGCAAGATGCCAGGAAGATGAACACCACCACGGTGACTGACGCCAGAGCTCCACCAACAGATGATCCTGTATGAGATGTGACTGCTGCAGGCTCCACGTCTAGCCTCAGAGTTTTCATGTTGGTGCCATTTTTTACCTGGTCGCCTTCATTGTCATAGATCAGTGATTCATCCAAGGGAAGTCGTCCACTTTTGTCCACTAAGTCCCTCCGGCTGCGTTTAATTTCATAAGTCACAGAACGCTGAATTCGTGGCCTTGAAATGGACTCTGGACCAATAACATAAATCACCTGAAGATACCACTGATGACCTGCTTCAACCTTTAAACAAAGTAACAAGAAATGTGTTTAAATCTCACAGAGAAGGAAGACACTTTAAATTCACAGTTTAAAAAAAATAAAGTCAAGACTTCCAAATTATTAAATGACATACAGTATAGACAAATATCATACAGTTTAATAGATTTATATTTTTAATATTAATTATTGTTGGATAGGACAATGTGGCACAATGGGCAGTGTTGGCACCTCACACCTAGTCACTGTTTGTATGGGGGTTTCTTCTCCAAAGATGCGCATGACAGGTTTACTAGCAGCTCTCGACTGGCCTTGTGTGTAAGGACCCTGCAAAAAATGCGTACGCAAAAACTATAATAATAATAAAAAAAAGAAAACTTGAAATGGGAGCTGTTTTGCTTTCATTTAGCAAAACAAAAATCTACCAATGGGGTAAGCAATATATACTTGACAAGATTGTTTAAAATAAGCTAAACAATCTTAAATAAACACTTCCTGATAATTCAATAAATGTTGCAATAAGGAAAAACAAATATTTAATGGCTTAATATAAAAAGCTGTCGCTTGCTTAGATTTTATTTTTTGCAGTATAAGTGCCCTGTCAAAGGCTGTTTCTTGTCTTGTGCCCAGTGCTGCTGAGTTAGGCTCCAGCCCCCCAACCCATGACCCCCATTACCCTGAACTGAAATAAGCAAATCTGAGAATTAGCCACAAAATAAAACTTACAGTGTAACAAGGTAAACAATTTAATGTACAAAACCTGGCAAAATTAGTAAAAAAAAATGCTTTTAACTTCTATTTATTGTTGTGTCGTTTATAACATTGTACTTATTGGTCACATATCTCATAAAGAGGCGTAAACAATGTGCAGTATATAAAGACTTACTCTTCATGACCTAGTAAGGCACCAGTGACACACTCACAATAGCACTGTACTGAGCTCTTTACATTAAGGAGAAATGAACAAATAGTTTGCTCCCATTTCTTGATGCAACTTAAATGTTTGTTAATACTTTTACCAAAGAGCTTCAAATCATGCAGTGTTGCCAGTTCACTCCCTACTGCCTATGGACCAACCTAATCAAGTATCCTGTCATTACTCCTGGTGGAGAAATATCAGTAATTGAGATCCAGAAGTTGCTTTGAATAAAAATATAAATACGTATTAATTTATATTATATATATATATATATATATATATATATATATA
>JANRMT010062835.1:45756727-45772535 GCA_026402145.1 Polypterus bichir lapradei
TTTTTCATTTTTTTTGCACAGTGTATTTACTGGTTTGTTCAGTATCTGTTTGGTTGAATGGATTTCTTTATTTATTCTGCAAATTTATAGACACTGTGTGTCACCATTTTAATTGATAATATATTTATTATTACACAAATGTACTTAATTTTAACACCATGTTCTTTTTTTAATTATTTACTGTACAATAAATGCATATTTTTTGCATTAGCATCTCTCTTGTCTGCCAACCTTATTGTCCTGCTGGTAATTGGTCCCTAACATACTTTCTCAAGTCTTGAGATACTTTTGGTTGAGGACCATGTGGTGTGACACTGTTTAGGACAGACAAAAAATATTTTTCTGCATTTGTGTAGAGTGTAGTTGATTATTTTAAAAGTTTACTATTCTGTTCTTGAATCAGGATCATAAAAAGAAGTGGGAAACATTATCACACTATTCTAATTATTCTCAATTGTATTAATTATTTTCCATTTTAAGTTTATACTCAATGTTACAGTTCTTCTACTTTGAACTTATAAAGCTATAGAAGAAGATTGCGATCAACCCTTACACTTTTCCAATTCTGTTAAAGCTGTTACACCTGACTATACTATACAATCAATAAACAAATTGTAAAATTGAATGTCTAAGATAAAACAAAATTACTACTGACAGTGTGAACATCAGCAAATTTCTTCACCTGTCTGTGCTCCAAGTGTATCTCCTTGTATAAAGGTGTCAGCCAAATAAGTAAATAATAATTAAGGTCCCTTCAAAATAGTGTTTTTGCACGGCTTTTCACAATGTTTATTAAAATACAGCAACACACAGCATATAACAACAGTTAATGACCTACTACAATTTGATTTTCTTTCAGCTAGGGGTTTAAGTACCACGTCTAATATAGGCTAAGGAGCACTGTCAGAAAATATACTGTACTGATAACAGAGATGAGCAACCAAAATGTTTCACAAATTTTAGATGATACTGTGTGAGGGTTTGGGTAAACGTACAGATGCCCAAAGGTTAATTTTCCCAAACTCTATATTAACTTGTAATTTCTGTTTTCTTTTTTGCTTTCTCCTACTTTTTTCCATATTCATAACGTACAGTAGTATGGTGCTAACCATTAATTAGCAATTTAAGTATTACATCCTTGCTTGTTTTTGATTTTACCAATCTGTACAGTACTCACAAGAAATGTTTTTTTTTATTAGACAACTGAATTAATACCTGTTCTCCATAGAACGGTGTCATAGAAAAATGAAAACTCCATTTCAGTGTGGTGTTCCAGAGATGCCCATCCTCTTGGTGCTGTTACATAGATGTACGAAACATACAGGGGGACCTGCACTGTCAGGAAGGACTGAGCAGAATCTCTTACCTGAAATGACAACAAAACAATAAATACAAAGACTAGTTGTTAGACTTAAATGGTACCGTTGCAGAAATGATTCTTAAGATTGCACTCTCTATCTACTGTTCATTATGTTGCATTTTAGTTATTTATATTTTCAAGAAATTTTATTAATCCAAACCAGGTACATTTACTGCTGTGTATTACATATTGTGAGTTTTAATTGACTTGCTGACTATGTGTATGTACAAAGGCTTGTAAGCCAGCATGATGTAAGATTTATTATTTATGAAAGTATTATTTCAGCATACAATATTTCATGAATTGCTTGATGAAAATTAACCTGAGATCTCGTTCATGTCCTGGTTCAACACTACTGTGCAAGACAAATTGGCAAATACCAAGAAGATCTGATCTTCTTGCTTCATGTGAAATACTGCTCAGTTGGAAGCGTTCCTTAACATTTTAATTTGCATACACATATACATAAATAATACATTTTGTAAAGACACATATTAAAGTAAAGTAACATAGCAGTGTCAAACTTGCTTAATCTAGCTCACTCAGCTCATTGCAGCAGCACTGTGTGTCAACACAGATAGCAACCTCTGAACACTCCTGTCCTTGGGCAGAGTTCAATTACCCACACTCACTTATTACTGTATTTTAGAACTGCAAATTCAAAACCCAAACATTATATATCTTGGTCAACAAAGCCTAGTATTGCATGACTAAGGCATTGGGTTCTCCTCTCTCTGACACATTGGAGTACTTTCAGCCCCCAAACTATTCAGGTGAAATGCATCAAGAAATGCTACTGGGGCTCCTTCATAACTACAGCAGTGCACCTTTATAATGCCTCCCTGTGACTGTTCTTTTTATTTTTGGCTAAGTCAAAAGATTTCCTTTCTTTGTAGTAGTTCTGGTGTGTATTTGAGGGTGGTGGTTGTTGTTTGTTGTATTACTTACTTATTGATCATCCGTAAAAAGGTAAATTTCCCTCTTGGAACAAATAATGTGCTATCTATCTATCTGCATATGTGCATAGTAATGCAAACCTGAAAGTCAGCCGTCACAGATCCACCACAGACATCAATTAGTTCCGTCATGTCATAATAGGCATCAAAAGTCCAGATACAACTTTTCAGATTCAAGTGCTTATACAGCTGAATAGATTTTGCTTCTCGTACATTGGGATCAAACTGATAAGGACGATCAAACCCAGGACCCAGAGAAATACTGTCATAAGAGACATCATCCAGAAATCCTGATTCTTAAAAAAAAACAAAAATAAATAAAATAAAATAAGTTTTAAAATAATTAACTTGTACTTTCAGCATATTTAGTTATTGGTAAACATAAGATTACATAATTCAGTTTTATTAATCCAAGAATATCCACAACATTCTGTCACGTTCAAGATACAGTATGTTCCTTATATTTGGAACCCAATTTGTTATGGCAAGCAGATATCCCCTTAATACAGGGGCAAGCAACTCTGACCCTGGAGTGCTGTAATGATAATTGTTTTTCCAGCAAAGACATTTTTAATTAGAAGCAAACTTTATCTTTTACTGAATCATGTAAATGTAATTAAGTGCCTGATTTCTGTTGTCATCCTGCTGACTCAGAATTTTTTTAATGAATAAGATTATTTTCTGAGAAAATTAACCCTCAGTCATTTACCTTTTTCAGTTTATTTCCCTTGGAATGTCTTTATGATGAATACACACACGTGCAAATGGTACTTGATTAGCTTTTGGTCAGATGGTTATTTCTTTCTCATAGCTATATGAACTCAGGTCTTACTAAGAGACAGACTTAAAGAATTGAAGTCAGGAGTGTGCTTTGAATTCTCTGTTGTCTATTGTCACATGGGAGGTTACTGTCTTAGGCACTGGATGTCATACATATTGTCATCTTATTTGCGCAACATCTGAGCTCATATTCTAGAGTTAAAATACAAACAGGTAAAATATTTTGTCCAGTCTGTCCAAGCATTCAGGGTACTAAATGTGACAGAGTGTAGCACTTAACAGCTACTCATCATTTTATGGAATGAACTGGCACAGAAATGTGACCAGCAAGTAAGGGTGACATTCATGAGATTTACTATGACAAGAAACAAAACACTGGATGAAGTCAAATTTCGAAGCATTGTCCTCGCCTAGGAATTCTCACTATGTGGCTGAGGAAGAACCTTTGCAAAAGATCGATGATATGCTCAGTTTTGAAATTGAGTTTATTGGTTTAATGCAGCATATGCGACCACAGTTTAAAAGAAATGTCAAGAGTTAAAGGGTTATGTGACAATCTCTGTGGCAACCCACTTCACCATAAATACATGGAAATGGTAATAAAAATGCTTGTGCTCTGAAAAATATTTAAGCATGTGGATGCTATGCTTAAAGGTCTTATCTAGATGGGCTTATCTTTCTTGTGTAAATTACCGAAGTGTTTATCAGGACTACAGATTGGTTAAGAGCTTCTAGCATAGGTTAGTAACTTTATATTTTCTTTTATGTTACAACTGTCATCTCATGGCTCATTAGTAAACTGCTGATAGTGTGCATGCATTTTTTCACTATATGAATCATGTAAGGTTAATAATCCTGTTACACCTGATCTAAGGAATCATTGAAGTAATAGGATTAATCAACCCCATACAACTCATTATACAGAGAACGTGCTTTGAACACTAACTCCAAGTGCTGTTCCACAGAAAATATTAGCTACTGTAATCTTCTAACGTTAGATGAAACAGCTTCTCACCAGAGATGCCTTGCAGGTCTTTCAGAGTAACTAGATTGGAGCAGATATGCTGATGCCTATAAATGGACTCAGACAGCAGGAAGTGTAGATTATGAAGTGGCATAGTAGAAATAAGTGGAAGCATGCCATCTTGGTGTGGGATTTGTACTGAAATATGTATCCTGTAATGAAAAAACATACATATATAGTAAATAAGTTTATTACTTTACTTTTTAAAAGCATATTTTATTATTATTATTATTGACATCTTTTTTAAAGTCTTTCTTGCTGTTTAGACTAATTTATAAAATATGACTAGCAATGTTTAATATTTTTTCATTTTTTAGCACTAAGGACATGTATTTTCCTGAGGGCTAGAGAGCTGTGGTGCTTGCTCCCAATTATTCCATGAAACAAACTATGAGAACTCGATTACCTACTCAATTTCAGTCCTAGATGCACTGTATCACAACCTAATAATAGCATTTTGTTGGATCTCTAAATCAATAATAATTTTAAAATGCTTTAAAAACTTGCCTGGAAATTAATGTATCAATGGGTAAACTACAGATGTACAGTACTGAAAAAATGAAAAACCTTCAGATGACACAAAAAATGTCTGGGTTCTAGAGCACTTAAGAAAATCCATGCAACAGAATCATTTGTGCTTTTATTTATTTTGTGAGGAAGACAACTACAACAACAACTGGCTTGAATGAGTACCTGTTTGGATGTTCTTTGTGCTTTACATCTAGATACTTAAGTGATGCTATGAAGGACTGTGCTTGGAAACCCCGTCCTGTGCCAGATACCACTGGAGTGTGGCAAATTGAGCCTTCTGTTCCAATAGTCACAATGTTGCTTCTCAACGGTGTTCCCAAGTGTCCTGCCTTGTCAATGGCTTTGGCCACACATCGTACATGGAACCGCCGACTAAAGTAAATACTTTCCAGAACCTGCAGGTGTGATTCATTAGGCATAAGTCATTTTAATGCAGTTACCAGTATGGTTCGATTTTCCTTCTGACATATAGAAGTTTAATGTAACAAAAACCTCTCTACAATACTACTGTGTACCATAAAAACACTAGCATATTCACCAGTACCTACAGCATAATCAACATCTCTGAGCTGAGAAAAGAGGCTGACTACGTGGTTTCTGATAGATGTAAACAAATTAAAGCAGTATAGATCAACAATGTTAAAATGAATGTTTATTTAAAACTTTTTTGCCTGCTGTTAGTAGTGCCAGCTTGACTATACAGTTTTATGGTACTTATGACTGACTTAGCTTGTTGTGTTTAACAGTATAAGAATGCCTCCTTACACAGACCAAGGTTAAGTTTCCAAGCCCACTATTGTCATGCCGTCAAAGAATCTGGTTTACTGTCATACTGATTGCAAGTCAAGCAAAATAAAATTACCATCTTCAACTTTTGCTTAGTATGATGAATATCTGACTGATGCACGCAAACTGATTGATGCAACATCTTTAGGGAACATTTATTCTATAAAGTAAATCTAGGCGTGAATTAAGTAATAGTGAGGTTTGGTAAATCATTCTAAAAGCTATTATGTACATACTTTAAATTAAAAGGGATTGAAACTTACCATATGGTTAACACTGGTGTAGGGTGTGTTGTCAGTGATTGTCTCAAAAGGTGATCTTGCTCCACTTGTATCTGTTGGTGCTGCCACTTCCCAGCTGAAATGGATGGATGACTGGTTAATCCCAGCTTCCTCACATCGTTCTTTCATAATGGAGTACTTGGGGTAATGTGGGTCACATGGTGTAACACACACCAGGGGGTATCCAGGGGATGGTGTCTTTTTGCTGTTCTCTTTGGTAACCTCTTGGACAAAGTCATAATCTGTCAAAGAAACCACCTGCACAAAAGTAAAACTGTATTAAAGAACTGCACTAGGACATATTTCAAAGTCTTTTTAGACAGGCAAGATGGACAGTTTCCAGGTTTTTTTTTTTTTTTTTAGCTTTTAACATTTTGTGATCACACAATACGGCAGTTTTAATTTAACACATCACTGAAAGGCTAGTTGGTGATGGTCAGTGATTTAAATAAATATACAATTTTTCAAGCAGAATTAAGGTTGTACCAAAAATTTTCTAACAAGTTCGATAAATTGTTAGAAATGACAAAAATTACAACTTCTTTCCACATGCTACCCTCCCTGAAAGAGGAAAGCAAACAAAAAGAGATGTTCAGTAATAACAAGCAATTCCCTACAGCATCTTACTGCCAACAAGTAACCCACATTATATATAAAACAGCCACTTAAGTGGTATGCAGTGCTTGAATATCAAACGTTAACAGTTAAAAGTAAAGGATACAATATCAAAAAACTTTTCTGCCTGTGTCTTATGAGCATTGGCCACAATTGTGGTAAAATTCCCCCTATAACCCAATGTCAACTTTACGCTGAAATAACAGAGGCAATTGGATGAAAGTTAATTTAAAGAGACACCCACAATAGGAGGAGCTGGAAGGATGAGACTTCCTGCAGCTTCTTGGTCCAAAATAGTGACAGTTGCTGTAATGACTTCTCCAAGCACAGCTTCCACTGGATCATCAGGTCCCAGTACCAAAGAAAAAGACTCATGCCATTCCCTGTCTTCATTAGACAAAATTTCCACTTTAAAGAGAATGTGATCAATGCCTGAATCAAACACAAGAAAGAGAAAAATATAGAAATTAGCTTAAATACTATTGGTGGAGAAAGTTGTCGTTTTTTTAATTTTAATATGCTTTGATTTGTCAACAGATTTCCTTTGTTATACTGCTTTAATGATTATTAATTTGCAATATCCAATTTACTTTCTACCATGACCTATTAAGAGCTACTATAAATTTGACTGTTGTTTGAACAATTATATACTCAAAAATTAAGTTATGTACTTTTTATTGTAGTTTATAATACTAAATTAGACATTTTGTGTGGCTGATGTTCAATTTGAAGTGCACTATTAAAAAAAATAGATCATTACTGATGTAAACTGGCTAGAACTCTAGAAAAAGTCTGCTTGGGCTACAACAGTTAAAGAACTGGAAAAAACTGACCTGGACTGAACTTGAGAACTCTACTTTTGGGATTGTAGTCTACACCAGACTGGGCTGACCCATCTCTTGTGCTGCATCGTACTTTTGAAGTCCTGTTCTGGTCTCCTTTTCTGATTACTTTGATGTTCAGTACAGTAGTGCCATCTGGACCTGGAGGTTCACGCACTTGATACACTGACTCCTCAAATTCAATTGTTGGCGCTAATGCAGAGAAATAAAAATAAACAACTACAGTCAAATATTACTTGATCTGAAGTGAAAGTTCCCACAAAAATAAAAAGAGCATTTTATGATCAAGAGAGATAGGCATAACAAACAATTTCAAAAAAATAATAATTCATGACAATAAAAGTTACAGTGAAGAAATAACTTTGTTTTCCTTAAATTTTTCATAGGGCTTTTCTTTCAGGTTTCATTTCTTACCATCCTCATCATTTGTGATTGTTATGGTAGCCACTTCATTTTTGCCAACAGTAGCTCCACTCCAATGGTTACCAAGAGGATTGCTTAGGTAAACCTGGAACTGCTCTTCTGGCTCAAATACAGAGTCATCATTGATCTGAACTGTGCAATTCTTCATCTAAATTAAACAAAAATATGCAAGCAAAACAAAATTATGCTTTGATTAAATCACAAACAGCTCAACAATGTCTTGTAGTCCCTACATTACAAGAGCAAAGGTGCTGTTTTATACTGCACTTTTTAGCTTTCTTGGCATTTTAGTATCTGTGCTTGCCCTTATTATGGTCACCAGTTAGCCCCCTGACAGTCTCTGGAATATAGCTACTGGCATTTATAATCAGAGACAAATACAGAGATCTGATCCATCTATACTGATCTACTTCAAATAATGCATATATAAGTGAATATTCATGGATTAAAAAAACTAGACACCTAGTTTCCTGATGGTAGGAGAGTTCTTATTTTTGTGCACTGGAACATTTTAAATGAAACAGTATATCAGAGTAAATTAGCAGTAAAATAAGATAGCAAATATTGCTTAAAATTACAAAAACAATAGCCTTTTTTGTCTCCAATTCTACAGCTCTCTTTGAAGATAATAGAAAAAAAGTCTGAGTATTGTAATACACGTGCGCATGGGAGGCAGCTAAAGGGCTTGAGTGAAGGCAGTTCTGAGGCATGCCGGGATGTGGCAGAGTGCACGGACTCTTTTTCTCCCTTTCCTGTAGACCATTCCCGGGAGATTCCACCTGGCTCTCTTGATGTCACTTCCGGGACCGAGCCAATGGAAGTAGACCTTACCAGCTCCGGCCCCTCTGATGTCACGTCCGGGCTTGATCCAATGATTGAAGACCACGTGCCCGATCATTATGACCTCACTTCCTGTCTTCCCCTTTAAAAGCCGGCCCTTTTTCCCTTTTCCCTCAGTCTTGTTTTGGACTCAATGGTATGCACATCAGTGCTGTTTATTGTAAGAAATAATGACTTTTGCAGCCAGGATACCAGAATATACGGGTGGCTGCCCCAAACCTTCATCTGAGTATGTCTCATCTTTGTGACAGTATGAAATAAAGCAAATAAAAAATGCCATCCTGAAAGTTACAAGTAGCCACAGACCTCAAATACTTTGACCAAACCCTACCACAGGTTTTTAAACTTTAATTAAGGAAGATACCTTCAAGTTGTTCCATAATTCTATTCTTATTTTTTACCTTTCTGGGGGAATCTATTTTCTAATCTTTGCCATTTAATGCAACATTATGATAATAAAATTTTAATGTCCTTTTTAAAAATGTGACAAAAGAAAAGTTTTCTTACTTTTAGGCATCACTACCATTGAAACCCTACAGAGTTTAAAGTAGAAGGGGAGACACACATAATTATAATGCATCTGTTGGGCATAACAATCTTTAGTTTCTGATATAAGATTTACATCTGAGAAAGGTTTACTGAGAAGACATTGTCGATGCAGTTGTATTTTTAGAAAAGTACTTAAAACAAGACATATGAATCTGGAATTCTGCACTAATTTTCAAGTATTTAGTTAAGCTAGGGTCTTTACATTGGAATCTTGGCTTTATATTTTGGGTCTGGTTGGGAATTTTGCTCAAGTGATGACAGTGTCACTCCTAGTTTGTGAATACTAATGGTTCCATCCGTCTTTCTCCTAACCTGCTTAGCTGGTGTCAATCCCAGGCAGCAACAATCCCTGGAGAGTCCATTGCAGGGTGAACACACACCAATTTAGCATCAATTGTGGGCGGAAACCGGAACACCTGGGGAAATCCCTCATGGACAAAGGAAGTAGATGTAAACTCCACACAAAGAGCTTCCAGTATGTGAACCCCAGTCTCTCTGTTGTCAGGCAGCAGTACTACCACTGTGCCACCATTGAATACTGATGCTTATGAAATTAAATTACACTGTTTAGAAACGGTTAATAATATGCCATATAAACAACAGGCTGTAATAAACTGGGGCCCTGTAGGGCTGGTACCTGCCTTGCATCCAATGTCTCGTTATTTTATAAATAACAGACCGGTATAAAAATCAGTATTAACAGAACTAACACTGAAGTTTATAAGAATGATGGTCACAAAACTTGTTTGTTAAGCAGAACGGTTTCAAACCTTCCAACTTTCTGTACACAGTAATTAGGGAAGAAGCACTAGGATGGCAGATATGTGATCATATGAGTAACCATAATGTATGCTTGACTCCTGAAGGAGGGAAAGGGTAAACTGTAAAATTACCACATCATTGTGAGAAAATATGATGTAGATTATAACCTTTATTAATTCTAAGAACTGAAAAGTCTATACATGTATTATTGATGAAGCATGTGGATCTCTTAATTACCTCAGTTTAATTGTTGCATCATAGCAGGCAGGGTCCAGAAAAGTGTTTTTTTTCAGGTTGTGCTATGTAGTATGCATGAACATGCATCAAAAAATTGAATATAAATCACCTTTTCTCCTTTTTGGAATATAATTCGAGAGTTATCAGAGTTGCTTCTTTCTTCAAAGTCATCCATTACTTTAGCAGACTGCATTCTTGTGTAACATCTCACTGAAGACTCATAGGTTAGGTCTCCAGTACGAATCACAGGAATGTTTAAGACCCCCGTCTTCTCTTGTACTGCATAACTGTCTTTAATAAACTGCATGCTAGGCACTACAGTGCCAGGAAACAAGGAAAATATGAATAAGCAAAATCACATTGAAAACTACAATCACACAGTATGGTTTTATATTAGGACTGCACTATACAGTCTTATATTAAACATTGTACATTTTAAATGAGGTTAAAACAGTAAGATATTGAACTGGACAAAAAAATGTATTCCATGAAATGTAGACTGAAGACAGAATGTTTCATATGTAGTTTGTAAAAAATGCTAGGTTTGAAATACAAATTACACACACATACACAAGTGTATTACTTATCCTGTGCATATAGTATATTTTGGAAATGAACATATATTTTCCAGAATATTTCTTAACCTTTATTTACTTTGTCTTGTAAAAACAACTACACTAATTTTATGCCAAATAACTACACATTAAATTCTCTAGTGTTTTATGCAGAATTCTTGGGAACTATAAGCAAAATGTGTCTTTAATGAATCAGCAGCACCACAATGGATCCAATAATCTGTGTATCTAACAAAACAGGGTTTTCCAGACGCAGGTTTGTTAGGAAAATTACAATTACACATTAAAATAAACCTTAATGTATCTACTGATTATATAAAACTACCATAAATGCATGAATTTGCATCAAGACTGTGAATACTTTCAGATACAAAATGCAGTGAAAGCTGATTTTGCTTATTACTATAATGAAAAGTAATTGTGCAGAGTATCAAACTATATTAAGAAGAATTTTAACATACCATCCTGGAACGTGTCTGTAATGGTGACAGTAGCCTGGTTTGGTTTAGCTAATTCAGCTCCTTGTGCCGAGCTAAGGAATACTATAAAAGTCTCATTCCCTTCAATAGCTGGATTCTGAGTGTCATCCAAGATTGTCAAACTACAGACCTGATAGTTTAAAAAAATAAAGCTTTTTTAATTATTACTTTCCAGAGAAAACCTCCCTGAAACATTTTCTTTTGTTATGTTCTTTGTTAATGAATAAACTCTACATTTTATTATATACTTTTACATTCTTCTATTCCAATTTAATCATCAATTGTATTCATGAGAAACAAATTTATTGGTTTGCATCATTAAAGTTCTAGGTCGAGAGTATTTATAGACAATTTTCCTATAAGTATAGTGTATGCAGTGCACACAAACATTTTGGATCATTCAAGGGCCTAACTGTTTCCATCTCTTACCTCCTCTGTTTTTCCAGGCCTGAATTCCACCTTCTTGGAGCTTGGAATATAATCTACTCCAGGGCTCGCAGATGGAGGGTCTGAAGGACGTGTAGCACACCAGACAGATGTAGCAGCAGACAGATCAGTGCCTTGTCTAATGACACGGATTTCAACAACACCTAAAACACACAAATTCCAGTATCAGCCTGTCTGTTATTTTATAAAGTGCTACAAAAGTGTACCATAAAATGAATATTTAAATTAGCCCACAATAAAGTTTACAAATCCAAAAAAGTTTTATACTAATCCAAAAACTACCATATATGAACAATTTGAAATAAATGTATTAGATTGCAAATATAAATACATTTGGAGGGGAGTGATGTGTCAACAAAAATATTAGTAGGTATGAAACAAAACAGTAAAATAAAGAAAAACACAAATATGACACAATTATATACCTGCATCTTCACTAAACGTAAAATGGGCATTTTCAAGGAAGACTGTAGAAGCATCATTAGGCCCATCGATCATTACCCTTGCAGTTGCAATATTTCCTATTCGTGCATTCTCAGAAACTTCGGTCAGGACAATTTCAAACTCCTCTTCCTCTTCAAATTCACTGTCATCAATAAGCTTTACATCACAGGTACTCATACTGACTCCGGGACCGAACACTACTCGGTTCTCGTTGGTCATGCCTCTTGATTTGAAATCAGACCCTGATTCCAGAGCATGAAGGCTGCTGCCCTGGGCTGATTTGGCAACTGTATAGCACAATGCCGAGACTGTGCTGCTGGAATCACCTGCGTCATCAGAAGAATTTTACAAAGTTAAGCTTTATTCTAATACACATGACTTTGTATAAATATTGTTTGTGACAAATACAAAGACCTGCATTAAAAATAAACTAAAATCACCAGGCATGGTGCTTTTAAAGTCACAACATCTTTTGTAAAAAGCACTATGTATGCTCTTATATCAGCAACATTCTCTGCAATAGGTGTACAATGGTTTACAATAATGCCCTTCTAAAAGTTTTTGACATTGGCACTGTGCTCCGTTTACTGTATATTGCAATAATACATACTCAACAAGATGTTTAATGATAAAGTAAGCTATCAGCAGATATTTTAAAAGATAGAGAAAAAACTTAAATATGCTGCATGCACACATATTCAAAAATGATATATTAATATTTGTTTGTGTAACCTTTTGCCACAATGATAGTTTCAGATGTTTTGAGAATGGAATACTCAAGGTTATTCTGCCCAATTCTCTTGGCAGCTTTGCTCCAGTCAATTCAAGTTTATGGACAATTCTTGTTGACTTCCATTGTTAAAGTATGGTTCAGATTCTCAATAGCACAACACAGTGCATTCACATTTTCATTCCTGAGCTATTTGAGTATTGCTTTGGTTGTATTTTGGATCAGTTTCCTGCTGAAAGGCAAATCTTCTCCAAAGATTCAACGATAAAAAAAGGTTTCCTATCACTTTATCACAGATTTTCCTTCAGTGTTATTTAGCAGATGTTTTAATTGCTTTAAGAAAATTTCTTCTACATGTGAGAACTTTAAGGGTTTTGAATACTTACGCAAGCAGTATATTTTTAAGTCTTTTGTTTCAGATATGATTTACATTTTATATTTATGCTTTAAAGACAAGATATCAGTATTAAAACATACTGACACATTCAACCTGTTTGGTACTTTGAAAGTCTTGCAGGGCTTAACAGTTGGACTCAAAGCAAATCTGGACACACCTAAGTATCTGCTTTTATGATAACTATGGGACTAGTTCACTTATTTTGTTTTTGTTCCTTATCTTTATTAGACTTTTTCTGTTTTGTTGGCTTGACTTTTTTCTGGTATAAAGACTCTACGCATGTGTCTTTGCATGGTCAAAATATTTTCTAGTAACTTATTTATTGATCTTTGTTTTCCTATACATTTGTGTGATCTGTACTTGGAAACATTTGTGTCTTTTTGATAGACAAATCCAGCAGACCCCCGTGACCCTGTAGTTTGGATATATTGGGTTGGATAATGGATGGATGGATGATAGACAAATGATTTTAGCTGTAAACACCTGACAGAAAGAAGATACTATAAGACAAAAATACTAACCTCTTTACTATTCATTTGAGCATGGCATTGACACCTACTCAAATAGGTGGTCAATATTATTACATCTTCAATTAAAAAGTGCATGGTTACGACACCACAAAGATACTGTGTTGAGAGCATTAATGTTTCATTCTTTGTAATAGTGAAGACAATGTCATTATGTTAATACTGCATAAGACTGAAATTGTCTTGCATTTTCAGCAGTACATTTCTGTTAGGACTACCCTTATGATTTGTATAAAAAAGGCAAACAAACTTTAAAACAGCAAAACAACAATAGTTATTATATTAACATTTGTGTCTATAAAGTGCCCTGATTGTAGTCAAAACCCCACCTTTTCGTTCCACTGGTGCAAACAGAAAGCCATCACTCTCATTCACGTGATACATTTTCTTGTCAAACTGTAGAGTGGGCTCATCCTCTGTATCATTGATATTTACTTTGGCTATAGTGGTTTTCCCAAGCAAGGCGTATGCTGGCATACTTAGCTCCACATTAAAACTTTCCATGTTTTCAAAAATGTGGTCATCATTAATCACAATTACACAAGCTTTTGTATCTTCTCTCTCGTCAAACTGCACCTATTTCAAAATAAGAATCGATTTAAAGAATAAACATTTATATGTTTTACTTATATCTATACCAATACCCATAATTTGAAGTATAATAATTTTCACAAAGTGTGGCACAGTGGTAGCATTGCTGGAATGGAATGGAGTGGAGTTTTCTTGTTTGAGATATCTGAGGTATTGCTGCCTTTGATCATTATTTTGTGTTTTATATTAGTAATTCATTTAGACCACATTCAGAGATCTGTTTTCACTTTAATCTTTAACAGTCTTTTTCTTTTGATCAAAGTCAAAGTGAAATGAAATGACTGTTTTCAATGTGAAAACGTCCAAGGTAGTGAATGCTTTTTATAGGCACTGTCTTTACAGACCCTTTTTTTTCAGTCTTGCAACCATTTTTAGGTGTGCTACTTTTTGTGTAATACTGGTTTATAAGAATCAGTAATGAAACAGACAATAGACAGAGTGGTAATACTGCAACGTTAAATGTTTACTACAACAAAACAGACTGTGGCTACAGTAAAGTGTAAAAACTGGGAAACAAAGGAAGTGACTGTGAAAATTCTGTCATTCACAAAATAAAAGTTTGAGGCCATATCACTTACCTGACCAGCATATTCCACATAATCATGTTGTCCTGGTTTGGAGCCAATGCTGGAGGTAGAGGTGGCTGTTCCCTGCTCTGTACGACACAAGACAATTGCGTACTGGTTCAGATTGCCGGTTCTCTTCACCATGACACTGACAGTGCTAGCCTTCTCACTAACATTATAACTGTATTCACAAAAAACAAACAAAAAATATATTTAATTATCTTTAAAAAATAAAAAAAAACTGTAAAAGGTATTTGGAGATTAATAATGTAAATTAAGACTTGTTAAAAAGTTTGCAGAAGATGAAAACAATGACAAACTTAATGAAACTTAATGTAATATACTAATAAGCATACAGCCTCAAGTTGATTACGGACTCATTTGTGATGGCCAAACACTATTATCAAACCAGAGTATACCAAGGACCCAGAAAGTAGCATTTCCTTATAATTGTACCTAACAAAACCACACACACACAGAGGAAAATGTATATGTGAGGTAAATAACTGAGGCCACAAACATCCTGTATGCCACCATAAATAATAAAATAAAATAGGTAATACAAAATAAAAAAGTCACAGTTCTGACCAATCAAAAGATTTCAAGTTTTACAAGAGAAGACACTAAATTTGTTGGTCAACTCCAAATAAATAAAATAAAATCCTAATTCTATAATTCTAAAATCTTAAATCTAAAATCTTACCGCTTTTGAGTGTTAAAGGAGAACACAAAGTAAATTATTTATATATACATATACATAAATTCTTTATATATATTGTGACAGATAGGGGGCGCTATCGTCCCCTTGAACCCTCGGACCAGACGCCAGACACCAGATAAAAGTCCAATAATTTGTTTTATTTGTACAATAATATGCACAAAGCACCCTCCATTCCACTATACTCATAAACAATACTCAATACTACAATAACAATAACCAATACAATGCTCCACTCCCAGACGCGTTGTTCCCTTCCTCCCGACTCAGCTCGCCCGTCTGGGATTTCCCACAGTCTTTTTTAGTCCTCGACCCGGAAGTGTTTCTCTCTCTCTGTCCATGTGACTG
>JANRMT010062835.1:45777535-45828573 GCA_026402145.1 Polypterus bichir lapradei
TCGCTCGCTTCTAATTGTTTCGCTGCCTTCTTAATTATATAATGCATGTTTTCTAAAGCGCGTTTTGTAGCTCTTCCTGGCTTTCTACGTAATGCGTGATTACGTGAGAGGCGTGATGATGTCATACGAAACTCCGCCCCTCCAGCTGAAC
The DNA here is from genome assembly GCA_026402145.1 of Polypterus bichir lapradei. NCBI lineage: Eukaryota > Metazoa > Chordata > Cladistia > Polypteriformes > Polypteridae > Polypterus > Polypterus bichir. Next base: position 45,777,687 of record JANRMT010062835.1, read on the forward strand.
TCCATTACAGTAAATGGAGAAAAACAACTTCCAGTTATGACCATTACGCGTAGAATTTCGAAATGAAACCTGCCCAACTTTTGTAAGGAAGCTGTAAGGAATGAGCCTGCCAAATTTCAGCCTTCTACCTACACGGGAAGTTGGAGAATTAGTGATGAGTCAGTCAGTCAGTCAGTCAGTCAGTGAGTGAGTGAGTGAGTGAGTGACTCATCACTAATTCCCCAACTTTTGTAAGGAAGCTGTAAGGAATGAGCCTGCCAAATTTCAGCCTTCTACCTACACGGGAAGTTGGAGAATTAGTGATGAGTCAGTCAGTCAGTCAGTGAGTGAGTGAGTGAGTCAGTGAGGGCTTTGCCGTTTATTAGTATAGATATGTTTATATATGTGTGTGTGTGTATGTGTATATATATATGTATTTGTGTATATATATGTGTGTGTATGTATGTATATATATATGTTTATGTGTGTGTGTGTAAATATATATATATATATATATACATATATATATATATATATGACAGCAACACTCATCACTCACAACAATGACAAAACAATTACATTGACAATCATGTTACGTTATTTTCAAAATGTTTCCTTTTCTTTTTCATTGCTTCTTTAACACACTACTTCTCCGCTGCGAAGCGCGGGTATTTTGCTAGTATATATATATATATATATATATATACACACACACACATAATATAATATATATATATATATATACACACACACACACACATACATACACACACACAGCCTTTTGAGGAATGGAGAGCCCAGAGACAGCCTTACAGCCACAGCGGACAGCATTAAAAAAGCAGACTACAAGATTGAAAAACTCAGTAAAGGGAAGTCTGACATTTGGCAGTCATTTTCAATTGTTATCGATGGCGATGGCAACCAAGCCATTTGCTTTTTGCAATAAATGTGCTTACATACAGCGGACACAAGTCAGGCACCTCAGGTTTAAAGCACCACACGTGCAGTAGCCAAGGGTCAAACTAAACTGACATTCTTGCCAAAGCTGTCAAAAGTAACAACTAACACTAAAAGTGAAGCACAAGGTAAATGTGCAGGTTTTGTTTGCAAGGTTATAGAACTTTATGACACAGTGTCTGGTGAGATCTATATTTAACCCAAGCAGTACCTGGTTGACATGGCAACCAAATTTGAAAAATATGAAGTTTAAAGAGATACTGCTCCATCTGATAGTGGCACATGGTAGAAAAAGCCAAACACTGAGAAAGGATATTATATATGACATGCTAGAGACCATTAATAGTTATGGATGTGCTGTCACAACTGATATTTGGACCAAAAACTACCTCTTTCATATCTGCTACCATCCACTGTATTAATGAGAGCTACAATCTTGTGTCAAGGGTGCTTTTTGTGACCCAGCTTGAAGCAAGCACAATTAAAATGGGTAAAAACATTTGCGCATTACTGTTTGAAAACTGAATTAACTGTTACTGACTGAGGAGAACAAACAAAAGCTGCCTTGTGCAGCTACACCAGATTAAACTGTAATGCCCATATTCTTAACACAATTCTCTCAAGTGGTTTTACACCAGCAGTGATGCAGAAGGCACCTGAAGTTGCACAGCTTCTGGTTAGTGTAAAAAAATTAGTCAGGTATTTTAAACATACTGGACAACAAGACTATCTTACAAGGTCACACAAACAGGTCTGTGGAGAGAAGATATAGTGCTGAACTCAATGATGCAGCAATTTGACGATTGGCTGTATTAGCACAAAGATACAAATGGGGTCTCTTTTCTTAAACGGTACAAAGATGCAACAAATGATTTAGAATCAGATATTACTGAAAACACTTGTCAACAAAGTTTTCAGCACCAACTCTTATCCACATGCTCTACAAAGTAGCAACATTTCTGAGCCAAAGGCTTCTGTTTCTATATCTTTTATTTAAGAGGATTGCAAAAGCGCAGGAACAAGGAGAGATTTGTAAAAATCTGTAATAACTGTGATTTAATGCAATGAAGTTCACTGGTCAGCTGTTAGTAACGCCCTCTTTCATCTCAGAGCTTGCAAGGAGACGCTTGGTTACACAGTGCTTATGTTGATAAGCAAAAAGTTATGTGCGCAAGTGTGAAGTGTTTGTTAAACTACCAGTAATATGCCAACTATTAAGTCTAAAGTTATATGTGTGACTTATACATAGATAACACCTAACGTCCGTGTCCGTTCCACATTTTTGTGGAATGAACAGCTATTTTAAAATAAACTATTAATTGGTTGCTCTTTTTTATCCATTCTGTGACAAAGACGTGCAAACTGACACTCACAAATTATTATTTAAATCCGATCGGGAGATCTGTATTAAATACTGATGAAGCAGAATCGTCACTTCAAAAGGGCAAATGGGCCAAACAGGGGAAACCTTCAGCCTCCTCCTTGTACAAGATCATGTTAAACAGGCTTATGAACCATACATGACTCTCCTTAATGGAAGCACTTTGTTTCTGTGGGTGGGAGCAGGACAAATGAGGAGGACAAATGAGGCCAAGTGTACGCATGAGCGGGCGGGCACAGGTTTAAAAAAAAAAAAAAAAAAAAAAATCAGTCCTGGACTGACCTTTACTCCAAGAAAAAAAAGACACAAAAGAAATCCCCATTAGTGCTGTACAGCTTGGGTCTGGGACTGTAAAGTCTTGCATTGTACATGGTTTAAAGGATGGTACCGTTTCAGAGAAAGATCGTGGTATTTCCTGTCTTTGTAATGTATGCTACTCTGTTTCTTGTCAGACTTTAAATAGCCAAAATATCTCCACACTACTTAATTCCCTGACCCTCCTTTTCAACAATGTCATCGTCTTTTGAGTTTTGGGCTGTGTCCGTTGGGGCGTGTTCTTCGGCAACACTGATTTTTTTCAAGTTTTCATTAACATTTTCTGTCATCATTTTCTCTTTTATCTTGCTTCCACTCCTGATGTAATGGCATGCACTATGATGTTAGATTACTGCCAAAAGTCTGTGTGCAAAGAAAATACATTTTCCAAGCGCGAGTGACATTTTGAGCCCATAGTGCATGGCTACTGCAGCCCAAACATTAGCACATGTGCTGCTGCCACTTGCTACTACACTCCGTACTGTATGCATCAACCCTACCTGATGTGGTTGTAACTCTGTTTCAGCCAGATGATTGGTTCAGTGAGGCGCTATTCTCATTATCATTGGCTTTTCGTGTTGCCTGTCAAAACATGGATGGTATGAGTTCTAATGACTTTCTATAGGCCATGTCTTGTATTTCTATTGAGGAAAAGTTATTTCACGATAATTATGTTTATCGTTTTATCACCCAGTCCTACTGTAAAGGTATTTTTATTTTGACTATACCAAAATAATATTATCTACCTCTGAGAAAGTATATTTCAAATTTTACTTACAGAAATATGTATATATTAAAGAATGTCAAGGAGGAAAGAGGCATTATGCATATAATAGAGCCTTCTCTTACTTTGTGGGTTTTGGGGGGAATGGGGGAATAGGATAGCATCAGAATTCCAGCTCTTTGAACAAATATAACTGTATACAGTGTGGTGTATGGCCGGCCGTTCATCCCAGCCAATACCACCAAGCCGCCAGTTGGAGCCCTCCCTGCAGTATTGAGGTGCCCCGAAGACCAGCAGGGCATCATGGACATTGGATTCTTTATGTACAACCCTGCTAGATACTGTGGGGGCCACTAGATGACGCTGCAGGGAGGAACAACGTTTATTTGCCTTACGCCCCGGAAGTACGTCTGAGTCACATGGACAAGGGGAATGATGTGCTTCTGGGGTGAAGAAGAAGACTTTTTATCTGACCCAAAAGTGATAAGGAATCACATGGACTGGGGATTGGGAACACTTCCGGGTCAGGGAATATAAAAGGACTCTGGGAACTCCAGACAACAAGCTGAGCTGGGTGGAAGGGTGGCAACGCGTCTGGGAGTGGAGGATATTGAGAATTATTGTAGTGATTAATGAGTATTGTGGAGAGGAGGGTGCTTTTTGTACTGTTGTTAATAAATAAAGTCAATTATTGGACTTTTATCTGGTGTCTTGGACAAGGGTTCAAGGGAGCGATAGCGGCCCCTATCTGTCACGACAGATTGAAACTGTTAAGAAATGGTAGATGAAACACATTAATTATTTGGATTATTGGTAGTGCCTGGTCTGTTCTTTTTATAACAACTATAAAATAACATCATAGCTTTCTTTTTCTTTTTTTTAAACTTATGTCTCATATTTTATCATTATTACATGTGGAAGGCATGCAAAAGCACACTGCTTAGCACAGGTGTCATCAGTCCTCATATTCAAGGGTTGCAGGTCTTACTCCCTCCAAAATAGCATTTTAATCAAAGACACATTCTTCCCATTGATAGAATATAAATAATTAAAGGTCTCCCTCAGCTCTGTCAGAAATTAATGGCATAGATTTGGAATCTGGAAAATTCAGAAAGATGCTTATTGCAGTCGTACATTTTATAATGCTGAATTCAAGCTACAGTAGTCATTAAACATTTTTGTTGTGTCTCCTAAATCTGCTAGCTTCTTAATATTTTGTTTCACAAGCAGCAGTTTAACAAGATAAGGCAATGAGTAGCAAATTTGATATCATTTAAATGTGCATCTATGTGTCAACAATAACTGTTTAAAAATGAAGATTCAGAAGTGCTAATTTACTTTGACCAGCTAAATATTTTGTTGAATTTGTCAAAATTTAAATATACAAGGTGGGCAATAGAGGCAAGCCTAACAATTACTGTAAATGAAAAATGTATAACATTACTTCCTCCTAGTAAAGTGATTTAATAAAAAATGCTAAATCACTTCAAGACACAGTGGTCTCTCAAAACCAGGATGGTGAACTCAAAACTTAAAAAAACAGATTCAAATAAAGAAAAAAACTTAAATAAAATGTTGTTATCATATACTTTAGAAATGACACAAAGAAAAAAGCATTAATGGTTAGAAAAGAAATTATAAATATAAACAGAGTTTTTGAATTTACCTGGCATGCTCAAAGCTGATTAATGACCACTGAATGTGGAAAACATTGTCACTGACCACGTTTGGCTTGCTGTCCTTAACAAGAAACTTGAAATTGTCCATTGTTTCTTGCACATTTTGCTCATTTAGGACAAAGCGGATCATTCCAAGATTAACTTCCTCTGTAAGAAATTAAATGATTTGAAAGTAGTTGATTAAAATTAAACGAACATACTCTCAATTGATTTTGAACACTTTAAACATTTGGGGGTGGGGGTGATCCTTTATCAATTCAAACTTTATCATTATTTTCCTGAACTATTACTATTATATCTTTGATTTGAATGTTATAGGTTGCATTGAGTAAATAAAGCTGAATAAAAATATTTTTGTGTGTGTTTTCATTTTAGGCTGTAAAGCAACAAAATGTGAATATTTCCAAAGAGGGTGATTCTTTTCAATACCCACTGTAATAGTAGTAGACCTACTCTCTTTTGCTCATTTTTTAACTTGTTCTCTGTTCCTTTTGATGCTTGCAATTTCAAATCATTCTTGTATGTTTAATAAGTTGCTTTGTAAATCACCTTAAGTAAAGGCGTCGGCTAAATAAATAATAAAAAAGCATTCATTCACATTATCGGAAAAACAGGATAATGCAGGAGACACACACTCAAAAACAAAGCCAGTTTTGATGCTAATATTGTACAGGCAAAATGCATTTAATGTGAAGATATAAACTTAGGAGGATTTTCCATTACATTTACAATAGACAATCTAACAACCTAAGGCTTATTAGTAAGTTTTTTCACTACAGAAGATGTACTTGTGTCTTTACTCTAAAAGTATGAATTTGAATACTTCTGTACATCTCTTTCTGTGTAATTTATCAAATTCCATAGAGTAGAATAATTTTAATGCCTTTTTTTTCAACAGTGGTGTATTCCTTTCATAGATTACCTTGTGTGAAAGTTGTAATGGGTATTCCAGGTTTCATTTTGGACTCCAAGTACCCATATTTGGGTGGTGTTGTAACCTCATATATTAGCTGTTTGTCCTCTGTGTCTGGGTCCACAGTGAGTAACTCTTTCTTACTGATGAGGTTTGTAGCCTGTGAATGGGAGATTTCAAACAATCTGAATAAACCATTGTAATACCTCACATAGTGTTAGGAATACAGTATTACATTTTAAATTCTTTTTAAATAAATATCAGTCAAGGTGACACTACTAATCTGATTATTATTTATCATAAAAAAGCAAAGACCTTGTAAAAACAAGAAGAAATGGAGAAGTTTCTAACATGGACACTTTCCATTCTCTTATTTTCAGGTGGCAACTTAAAAACACTTTCCCAATCTAGACTTCCTTCTATTCTCCTTAAAAACTGTACTGTTAGAAATAAGACTTGAATATTTTTGACATATCTGCATAATGAGCTTTATAATATTCAGCTTCCCATTATTTATAGAAGTTTTGAAAACCAGGATAGTTGGGGAGTTCAGAAGCAAAGGGTACAAGGCAAAATTTCACAATATACAGAACTGGTAAACCATAAGCAAGGCATACAAAAGCTACTGGACACTAACACTTCATTGTGACATTGCATCTTTTGACTTTATCAAGAAACCATAACTCCAAGAAAAATTACTCACAGGTCCTGCCAAGTCCAGAACATAAGACATCATGAGCTATAGCATTAAAAAGATACTATAACTAATGAAAGAAAAAACAAAGTGTATGTTGCAATTGTTTTGCATGTAGTAAAAAAAATAGTTTGTTTTACTATTCTATTGCTTAATATTTTGTTCATGATCAACTCTCATAACCAGCAAACAGGTAAAGCAGTCACAATATGCTTCACATGAAAAAGCATTGAAAGTTTTCTCAGGTCTTGGTTACCTTATTATCCATATACTCTAGCCATTGTAGTCCTAGATTGGTTACTATTCTAGGAGTCCCATCATCAACTGGAAGAATATCAATTTTAAATCTTTGAGGAGCAACAGTCATTATCTGAAACATAATGCAAAGTACAAAATAATATGCATCTTATGCTTAAAACTGCAGCTTGTTTATTAAAAAATACAAATCAAAGCTAGAAATGATTCATGATGGAATGAGAACACAAAGTTGAGCTCACTGCAGGTCAGAACATGTCACAGGATAAATATGTGTCCCCAGTTTTTTAAATGCATTGAAAAAGGTGCTAAGATTAACTAATTAATTTTATTAATACTACAACAAAGAAGCACTTAACAATGGAAGAGCTAAGGCTTTAAATTCAACTATTTTTTGTTTATTTCCATAATATGAATGTGATCAATGTGCCCTCCTACTTTAATTCTATTAATGCAATGCTTCCCTTCTCTCCTGTATAGAATAATTGTCTGAATTTATCTCTGTTCTTTTACCTTAATTTGAAGTGGCAGGAAGACCCACAATTAAGCATTTTACTGTGATCCAGGATAGGTCAGAAGGAGGTGTGTCCTTGTTATTAGTGAGTGCCAGCTAGCTCTCTCTTATCAACCGCCAACATCACCACCATTCACCATCCTCGTTTACCATTAAACTTAATAATAATAATAATAATACACTTTGCCATTTGCAATTTCTTGCATTAGAAATGTCATTTTTCACATACTCCAACTTACTCTCCAGAGACACAAAGACGGAGAGAATGTGGTCTCTCCATGATCACTTCCTGTTCCTCTTTTAAACTGTTTGAAATTAAAGTCATGTTCTCTTAATCTAGGTCACATAATTCCATGTCTATACCTCTACCCGTACAATGTTTATACTATGTAACTGACTACTTTGTCCCTTAAATGCTCTTAAAATATTTTCTCATGTTTTAAAATAAACCCCTGGTTTCTGCATTTTCTAAATTTGTGCCTTCCATTTATTTTATCAATATTCTTTTCTTGTCTGGGTAAAATTGCTACTAAACTACTACTTTTACAGGAATTTCTTTTCTTTAGTTTCTAAAAAGCCTTTAGTTTTAAAATGTAGCTGTGGTCATGTGGCTCTAATACATGGCTAATGGTATGTGTAACAATCTGAATCTTAATTTCTGAGGTATCCTTTTTTGCACACTCTTCTTTTCTTTTTGTTCTGCTGGGTCTGCAAAACACCTTTTCTCCCAGGACTGCACAGGCTTCAATGATTACTGATCGTCTGAGGACTCGTTTTGTAAATGGGCTAGGCAGGGTGGGGAGGAATGTTTTACTCTCTTTTTAACCTTCTTTTATTTTTAATACTGTAATACTTTTTTTAATAATGCTGAAAACCATCAATGTAATGTAATTATATTTAAATTCACAAACAATAAAAGCCTTTATTAATCTTTAATAAATAACTGAAAAAACTTTTAACATTAAAAGAGAATAGATACCAACAACAGACAAAATAACATTATTAAATCATGTTGTCACCCTTGTAAAACTGAAACCTACCTCTTTATCTCCTTCCTCCACCACAAAAAACTGGTTGGTTCCATCAGATACAGTAAAGGTAAAGCGGTCTTTGATAGAATTGCTGCCATCATGATTATAGCTTATGCGGTTCTGATAAATATCATCCATGGAAAATGTATTTGTTTGGCGGAAGTGCTGCCCATTATTGGTCCTTTCAATTATTCCATGACGAGGGACTTGAACAATAGTGAAGGTAATAGATTCAGCCTGTTTTTATTTGACAAACAATGGAGAGGCATCAAGTTAACAAACACAGTGCTAAAACTATTACAACTTGTCCTAAAAGCTCCTGCTATTAACCTAAAACATAAATCCTCCATGTACTATTCTTCTTGGGAATTACTGTAAATTTATGACACTGCTGATCACCTAATGAAATATCAAACTAGATGAAATAGGACACTTTCCCAAAATGTTATAAATGGTATCTGAAATCTGAAAGACAATGTGAGAGAAATAATTAGCTTTATGTGGGTTGGTGATGTATGACTTTTTTTTAAAAAAAAAAAAAAAGGCATGCACTGAAATTGCTGATTTATGTTTGTTCCAATTGCTATTTTTATTTTATTCACAGTTGTGCTAGTGATAGTGAGAGGTACATGAAAGAAATTCAAAGAGCTATCTACCATTATGACTTCTAAAGGAGTCTCTCTGGCTGTGAAGGGTAATGTTTTTTAACAGCTTTGTGAGGAGTAGTAAGATCTGCAGGAGTGAGAAATGGCTGATGAAAATGGAATATGAAGCAAAGCTATAAAGAACAGAAGAAGATGATCAGACTGATATATGGAACATCATTGTGTGAGAGGAAAACAAATGCTGCATCAAAAGAAACACTTGGTGTGGAGGCATTAGATCTTGTGCTGGGGAGAAACAGACTAAGGTGGTTTGTGCATGTGAAATGAAGGCAGAGGGTGATTAGGGCTTCTGCAAAGTACTGAATTGAGTGTTGGAATACATATATAAATGACAGATTTCAGCTATTAATATTTAATACATTTGCAGACCATTCTGAAAAAATGTTTTTACTTTGTCAATATAGGTTATTAAATGTAGATTCATAGGCAAATGGCAAATTTATCAATTTAAAATTAAATCTAGAACGCAATAAAGTGTGCAAAAAGTGAGAGGGTCTGAATGCTTCCTGAACCCAGTGTATTAGCTGAGGAACAATGAAAAGCATAGGAAGCAATTAATAATGCTTAAATACATAATTGTAGTTTTGCTTAAGGAGTTTTCTACACCTCTTTCATTATACAGGACTATAGAATACCAGTCATTATAGAGAGACAGCACACTGTAAACCACATATCTCTGCATAGTCAGAAATGACACTTGTTTTGATTGTGAGTTTAATCATGACAGGTGCTTTCTAAATGTTCAACAATGCATTTTTATATAGTGATGTAAATGTCATAAAAATATTGTTATTTGGATGGGAGCGTCATTTAGGGAGATAGTGCCATTCAAGCCAATTAGTTGAAAGTGTTCTGACAGTTTTGTTTTATATGAGGATCTTTGAAAAGAAGGGGAGACAAGGTGATACAGTTGTTTTTCTTATTAATTTAAGAGTAACTGAGTTTATACAAATGTTCAGTGCTCTAAAATGACTCTAAGTATTTTTATTTTTTTGAAAAGTTCAAAACAGAATTATTATTGAACACTTACCTCTGTGTCAGCATCAGTGGCTTTTAGTTCAAACTCAGTAATGGTTTTTCTCACTCCCTCTTGAACACGCATTCCCAGATTATGTACCAAAGGCAAAGAATCATCAACTGGTCGAATAGTGATATAAAATGTCTGTACTACCTGGTGTTTAAAGAAGAAAGGATAATGCAAACCAAGAATCCCTCTGGGGAAATATATATTTTGAAAATGATAAAAAATATATTTATACACATAAAGACATATTCATATCAAATACATGCACTTGCATTTATGACATATATAAAGAGAATATACCTCATTAGCACCATCAGAGACAATAAAGGTAAAGTCATCAGAGTGTTTCTCCTCTTCGCTAGTGTGGACATACTGGATGTTTCTGGATGCTAAGTCGGCTTGAGTGAAAATGCTGACCCTCTTACCTAAAAAAGACACATTTAGAATACACTAAAAATTACATACTAACATAGAACAGTGAGTGAGCAGTGTGGGTGATATCTTCCACTAGAGTCTGTGTAAAGAAATGTGTGTTTTGTTTTTTTTTTTTTAATCATTAAATTTCACTTCACTTCACGTTACATGCAAACTACACTGACCTTATTTGTAACATCTTGATTCATGAGGACAAATGGACAGGTATGTTTTTTGGAATAAGTTTAAGTCTTCTGTTTTAATTCTAGTTTGCACTGCAATATTTCTTTTGAGTTACAAATAAAATTTAAATCTGGACCTTATGAAAATTGAACAACTGACATTAAAAATGAATTTGTAGTGGATTCTCTGCAACTTTAGGATGTAATTCTCCATTACCTGGAGAAGAAGTATGCTCTAGATATCCCAGTTGTGGCTGTTTGTTTATTCTGAAGATTAGATCTCCCGGCTCACTGTCCTGATCTGTGGCTGAGAGCTGCAAGGTTGTGATTTTCTTTACTGAATTTTCATCCAGAACTAGACCTTTGTTAACTGTAACTGATGGAGGCAGTTTGTCCTCTGGAAAAAATAAAAATAACTGATAAACGTTTACTCATAGTCAAACTATTGATTTATTTACTTGCTTGTCATATTAATATAATGACCAATATTAAGTGAGCTGTTAAATGAACAGTAATATAGAATGAACTTTTATCCAAAGTGGAAACCATATTTAACTGCAAATTGAAACCATAGATCATCTCATATAATACGGGGTACACTCAATAAATCAAAATAATCAAATACACTCTGCTATGTAAAGAAAGAAAAAAAAGTCCAATGATAAACAGCCTCAGATTCACCTATTGCAAACAGGTCTTTAATTCTGAAGAGTTAATAACCATTTTGAAAATTATGTCATATAATAAAAAGAGACACTTTTGTTATGAACTCAGATGCAATAGACACATATAACATTCACTTACCAAGGACACTAATATAGAAAGATTGATCAATTAGTTTATTTCCTTCAGAGTCAGAAAGGTCAAATTTGAAAGCAAAACTTCCTCCTTGCTCTCCTTTTTCATGTTTGTACTCAACAGATCCTAAAAAAATGAATATGTCTTGCATGAATTGCTAGTCACTGCTGTTTATAAGAAAATTCCCAAATCAAAAAAAAAAATTAAATGTTTGTGATGCTGACATAACAGAAATTGGATGTATAAACACAAAAACTAAATATGACTACCCATCCATCCATCCATTATCCAACCCGCTATATCCTAACTACAGGGTCATGGGCTTCTGCTGAGCCAATCCCAGCCAACAAAGGGCACAAGGCAGGAAACAAACCCCGGGCAGGGCGCCAGCCCATCGCAGAAATATGACTATACATTGTATTTATCACAAATGTACCTATGAAAGCAAATGAAACATGATTTAGCATAATTTTTTGTAACTTGTTCCATATGAATCTTACATTTTAAAATATCCTGGCGTAAGAGAGATTAAAGTACATCAAGACACATTTTATTAGCCTGAGGCACAAATGCTTAAGTAAAACATACCATATATAAGTACACACATATATCTGCATCAAGCTCCTCATTCACACATTTTCCTTTAACATACAATCTTCTATTCATACTTAAACAATATTTTTGTATTTCTACACTGATATAAATTTTTTCATATGACTAAATAATTTTTAATTTAATAAAAAGTTGATAAAAAAATTAATCACATAATGTTTTTTAATTATATTTCAGGAAATGTATCATTTGAGACTGCTGATCAAATAATTCCAATGAATTAGATATACTGATATCCTAATATCAGTTATGAATAATGTTCATTAAATACACAAACCATCCAACAGTTTAACACAAGCTTTCAAAAACATTTTAGGTAACACTGACATATTTAAAATACTAAAATCTCAAATTATTTTTCTGTGTATGTCACAGTTTCTTATATATAATAATATTTCAATAGAAAATGTCATACCTGTATTTATTTCTGTCTGTGTAAAGCTCTTAATAGGTCCTTTAACAGAGATCTGGAGAAGGTTACCATTCCTGGAAAGCTGAAGTCGACCAGTTAAAGGATCCTTGGTCATGATGTATTTAGTTTTCATTGCATCTGAGTCTATATCTGTGGCTTTCAGATGATGTTCTGTAATCTTTGCTACTGAGCCTAAACAAAAGAAAGGGCTATATTAAAATACAGCAACAGAATATATGGCCTAAGCAAGGCAGTACAGGGCACTTTGGCAGTATTACTTTATAGGAAGGGATTAGTATTTTCAGCTAATCTAATATTTCACTATCAGCATATGATATTCAAAAATTAACCAAATAATAAATGAATGAATGATTGAGCCAGTTAATCAAAACTTTCAGAATGTATTTCATAATCACATCCTTGTTATTGCACAGAATTTTCGATCAGTTGCCTTCAGAAACATTCAATTCAACTTCAGCTAGAATGTTTAGGGAGAATGTCAGAATAAAACACATTTGCCGCACTGGTGTGTTAACTGTCACACTAACTTACTTAAGGTGACTTTAAACTTACAGCACTTTGTTATATAGTGAGAAGTTAATCAAAATGGCACCTTTTATAGGCTAACTAGAAAGATTACAATATGCAACTGCTCGCTGCATCCATAATGGCTAACATGGTACAGCACCCTAGTACTACAAGCACTTTGTTATGAACAACTATCCACTGAAGTATTTTGGCTACTTTTATACTATGTTATGTTTTATACCATATGTTTTACATGATTATTAAATATTGTGCTTGCAGTGTTTGCTTATTTACACACATTAATATACTTATTTGCTTGCACATCACTCTGTCAGCTTGTAAAGTCAATTTACAATAGTGAGGGAAATTTCTATTTGATTGATTAATGGCAGGCCAACTTGACATTTTAAAATTTACAAACATTTATGCATCTAACTAAGGACATAGGGAATTTAGAGCAAAACTTTTTTTTGGTTCCCAACATATGCAAATTTGAACTTAGCAACTGTAGATTTTAATTCTGTATTAAATCCTGCTTTAGACTGTTCAACTTCAAACACAAACTTCCAACATTTACATTTCTTAAACATAAAACAAAACTAACTTTTGTAATGTTATCCACCCATACTCATGACAATATTCTTCTCTGTGCATTATAGTTACCTATGATTCAGTGCCTGTATTGACAAAAATGAATTAACCTTTGGCAAATCTAGCAATTATGGTGCCTTTGCTATTTATGACCATGACCCACTTTTATAAGAACTTAGAATATTAACAACTATTACTTCAGGTAGTAGCTGGCAATTTAATTATGTTTTTATCTCTAGAAACGTTGATATTTTTGTTGAAAGTAATACATCTTTAGAGAAATGTGTTAGAACTCTTGGAGAAAAAACTAAATCATTGTTTTGAGAACACTTTGTATCACACTTTTTAAGTTCCACACAAATATAATTGTAAACAAAAAGAGCAACAGAATTAAGTAATCACATCTATGAAATCAGCCATGTACATATATGCAAGATTGCCTACTGGAGATTTCTAGAAAAAAATAAAACAAGCTTTTTAAACAGATATCAATATATAGATAGGACAGAGGAGAAAGCACTTACAGTATTGTCAATTGTATTAAAAATTGTTACCTGCAGCAAGCTGAAGACCTCTATTTACAGTGAGCCTTGGGGCTTCATTCTTCTGCACATCCAATGTAAACTCCAGTCTGCCACTCTCAGTGTATACTCCATCGGTTACAGAGAAATGGAACTCATCATTTCTTATGCTGAGACTGTCAGGTGTGTAGACAATCAGTTCATCTAGAACATCCTGGTATGTAAAAGACGATCCCTTTATCAGCACACGTCCATTATCAAAAGGCTCTGAGTAGAATTGTCTCCGACGAAGTTTACCTAGGGTGGAATGGAGAGATATACAGTAAAACCTTGATTATCTGTCAAAAATTGCACACGCCAGCACCTACCTATTACTGTATTACTACTGCTGTGCAGTATGCTACAAGCTCTGCACATTACAACAACTCTCCTTTGTGCTAGCACCACGGCGTCAGTTACGTACCTTCAGTTTTAATAACATTTCGTAGCTTTTCTCTTTTGTTATAATTAATCTACTATACATTGTTATGGCCAATAAACGTATGTGTGTGGTATTGGAATTGTCACAATAAAATTTACTAAGCGAAACTGCTTCAAGTATTGCTTCAATTTATGGAGTAGGAAGAACAGTGAACAATATGAATCATGATGCAGACAAAATTAAAAAATGTGTCGAAAATGGAAACCACTAAAGTTAATGTTAATCTCTATTAATGTTCATGTTCTTCTACATTGGAATTTTCTTTTTTAATTTTGTTACATTATGTTGTGTTAATGTATTGTGACATGCAGACTGCTATTAATGCGCTGTGTGAGAGCAGAAAGGGTGGAAAGAATGCTGTAAATGCTTTTGTTCTGTAAGGGGTGGGCACACATCTTAGGAGATGAGTGACAGGAGAAGTTAGGAGAAAAAGGAAGGTGTGGCGGAAAGAAGTTTTGAGTAGGGAGTTAGGAGTCAGTAAGCAGGACTGTTTGCAGTGTAGAGAAAAAAAAATGAATATAACTGGCAGGAGGTAAACTGACTGGTAGGTAAAGCTTTCTTTTATTGTTTTGGAGGTGTACTCCGTTATCCAGTTAAGACAGGGCACCATTTGTTATGGAACAAAGACTCCAACTAAAATATAAAAAATCCAGTACCTCTGAGTTGTATTTGCTTATTAGGCTGGTCGTTATAATATTATATGAATTAATTAATTGTTGTTAATACTATATTATATTTTGTTAATATAGTTTAGTTTTGTAAATAAATATGATTATTCGTTACACTAATCTACTGTATATCATTTTTTTTCTCTTATCCATCATGGCCTCATTTATGACCCCTGACAGATAATCAAGGTTTTACTGTACCTGTAAAGGTTACTGAAACTTTGAAAATGGGAGCCTTTATTAAAAGAACAAAACCAAATGAGTTAAGCAAACCTAACTAGCATATCAGATTGTAATGCTCCAGTTATCTTACCCAGATAGTCAATTATAAATAAAGTTATCTGATTACATTTTATTATTGAACATAATGTATACATAAACAAAAATTCAAGTACAATATTAAATTAAGGACACTTACTATTAACTTTCTAAGCAACATAATAAAAACACAAGTGTTCATCTCATCACACATTATCAATTTGCATTCATATATGATATTCAAAACAGTATGAACTCAAGACCAAGTCTCTCAAACTTCTTTGAACTTCATTTAAATACAGCCTATTATAAATACTGTATGATATTTGTAAAATTTTTCTGATACTCAAGAAATTTCACAGTCCAATCTAAGCTGTAAATCACTTTAATTTAGATCAGCTTATAACTTAGGAAAAAAGGTAATGGTGCCTAAACACAGAGTACACTTTGGCTGCAGTTAAGCCAGTTTGCAGTGTGATTTGACCAGAGCCGATGCAATGAATGTATAAGGAAGAGATGATGTAACAGATCTAAATGGCATGAGTGTTTAACTGTTATATACAACTGGAGTTTCTTTAGTTTTGTTTCTAGTGAATGAGAATATTAAGACAGATTCAAGACACTAAGAGATTCTCAACTTGACTTCGCCATTTTTTCCTAGTAGTTTTTCACATTTAATTAATTAAATTAGAAGTAGTATAGTATTAGTAAATTTTCATACTCAAATAAATGCCCACTGCAAGTGGCACAAACTAACCGTAGTCAGGCTTTTTGGTTACAGTTAATATAAGCTCATTCTCTGGCGTGTCAAGATCCAGCAATGTTAATGAGCTATTCCTGATCACAACACCAGATGCCTCCTCCACAATTATACCATTTGCAGCAACCCTTGGTGGTTCATCGTTCTTGTTCTGTAATAAAAACAACATATTTGAAACAAAGATATCTAACATTTTGCCTGGATGTGGGTGGTTATTTTTCAAAACTGAAAAGGTTAAAGCTTTCTCCATGAAGCAAGGATTGACTATCAGTATTTTATCAATACATTTACTGCCATCATTATTCAGTGATAAAAGTAAATGGATTGTCTTTTCTGAACATAGATATAAAAATACAAGTTGATATATCAGGAGTTCAGCAATTACACCATACAGGAAGGAGACATAGAGCTGTCTGCCTTTGGTCTTGAATGCATAAATGTGATGCATTGATGGAAGAATAACCAGCACTTTCTTGAACTTAAGATTTTAAAACAGTCAATCAAGTTGTAAAAGTGTTATACAATTCCTTAAAAAATACCATAGGATGCTCTATGATTGAAATGTAATGAAGGGTCCACAGCAAAAGAAAAAATATCTAAAGATTCTGCATTTATTGGTTTCTTTGTTTTTCTAAGGTTTACTGAGCTCTCTTAATTTCTACAGTTTCACTTTTAACTTTACAGTATTTTTTTATTGTTAATGTTTTTAATTTGTTCTGACATTTAATTACTTAGGATCTTCCCTACTCCATTCTGTATATTGACCTTTTATTATTATCAGGTTTATATACATGGAGTAAACCACAATAATAATTTAAGGTATACCATGTTGGTTTGGTAAAGAGCCCAATGTCTTGTGCTGGGATTACACTATTACATTATACTGAACTAGAAAATATTATGTTATAGCTTTCAGTTTAATTTTACTGAAATGCAACTGTAAATAATTAGTATGTTTGAAAACATCCAGTTATGAACAAAGCAATTGGGTAATGCCATGAACGTTAGGGATTTGAATGCAAAAACTAGAGAACATAGTGCCTTACTTGAATATCTATATTGATATTAAAGCTCTCCGTTTGACTTAATCCATCTGTAATATAAAATGTGAAACTGTCTTGATGATATTCCACGTCCTTATGGAGATTCTGAACATAGTAAATATGGTTGAACATGACATCTTCAAAAGAGAAGGCCACATCAGGACTTATTTTTACACTGCTTCCTAAAAATAAAAAAAGTGGTAAATATATACTTTTTTTAAACATTCAGAGAACTCTTAAAGTATTATACTATATATGTGCAAATTTGACCCTGTAGCCTTAGATGGAGTTTAACAAATCTGAATTTATCTATTTTAATATTTCAGAAGCAGCCTGTTTCTTTCAATAAAATATGGGTCAGAAAATAGGTAGATAGATATTTATCAGTAATACTGATTTCAAAAATCATTAGATTCAAATAATAATTTTCAATATTATTCTAGCACCTAATAAATTTATTGTTCAATGCAAAACACTTGTATGGCTAAATTAACACTGAAATAGCAGCATGGCATAAAAGTGTGTGTGCGGCTTGATATTAATTTTTCATGCTTTTACACATGTTCTTACTGACAATTTTAAGGATGCAGAAGAAGTGATTCACTTTTCAGTAATTTATATTACAGAACATAAGGGAATATTAGTCAGCCCAGACTGTAAAACTAATAACACAGGCAAATTTCCCTTAAGTTTCAGTCATGACATGAGGTATTGTCAAGTAAATAAATAATGTATATAAAAAATGTTCCACAAAGAAAAAATTCTTTACACTAGCATTTTATATAGCTTGATGAAAACAAAATAATCTCATGTACTTAAACTTCTGCTAACACTAGAAACAAAAATTCAAAAAGGACACACCAAACAAAACAAAATTGCCCACCTCCTTTTGTGTTTTCTATATACCCATATTTGGGTGGTGTAATGAGCCTTATTAGTATATCCTTCTTTGGAGTGTCTGGATCTGCTATATGAATATTCTTGTCAGACAGCAGCACTTTACCCCCTTCATGCACCTGCACAAAACGTTTTGGTTTTACTAACTTCTTACACATTTCAGCACACAGTTATCTGTTGCTAACACAAAAAAACTGTTTAGAACAAGTTTTTCTTAACATTATGACAACATAAGCATTTTATAGTATACAGTCTTATATAGATGTATATATATAGTAAAATACATATAAATATATATATATAAAGTAAAAAAATTACAATCGTAAGCTCACAAAGAACATTAGTCCATACACAACACTGGATGGGATTAAGGAAAGACAGCAAAGGAGGACTATAATAAAAACTAGTGTACAATATGGGTACATAGCAGGTCTGTATGAAAATTATAAAATAAGATACTGAAGCTACATTCTTGCTGTCATGACCTGATTACATTTTTAGATTTGTATCAGGGAATACTGTAGCCACTTATGTGATCTTTCATAAATTCATGACACAAGCCTAAAATATTCTCTGCATAGTATCTTAATGTACTGTAGTTTTTCCTTCACCCTAACAACAAAAATCAGAAATAATGAAACAGCATACAGTGGTGTGAAAAACTATTTGCCCCCTTCCTGATTTCTGATTCTTTTGCATGTTTGTCACACAAAATGTTTCTGATCATCAAACACATGTAACCATTAGTCAAATATAACACAAGTAAACACAAAATGCAGTTTTTAAATGATGGTTTTTATTATTTAGGGAGAAAAAAAATCCAAACCTACATGGCCCTGTGTGAAAAAGTAATTGCCCCCTTGTTAAAAAATAACCTAACTGTGGTGTATCACACCTGAGTTCAATTTCCGTAGCCACCCCCAGGCCTGATTACTGCCACACCTGTTTCAATCAAGAAATCACTTAAATAGGAGCTGCCTGACACAGAGAAGTAGACCAAAAGCACCTCAAAAGCTATACATCATGCCAAGATCCGAAGAAATTCAGGAACAAATGAGAACAGAAGTAATTGAGATCTATCAGTCTGGTAAAGGTTATAAAGCCATTTCTAAAGCTTTGGGACTCCGGCGAACCACAGTGAGAGCCATTATCCACAAATGGCAAAAACATGGAACAGTGGTGAACCTTCCCAGGAGTGGCCGGCCGACCAAAATTACCCCAAGAGCGCAGAGACGACTCATCCGAGAGGTCACAAAAGTCCCCAGGACAACGTCTAAAGAACTGCAGGCCTCACTTGCCTCATTTAAGGTCAGTGTTCACGACTCCACCATAAGAAAGAGACTGGGCAAAAACGGCCTGCATGGCAGATTTCCAAGACGCAAACCACTGTTAAGCAAAAAGAACATTAGGGCTCGTCTCAATTTTGCTAAGAAACATCTCAATGATTGCCAAGACTTTTGGGAAAATACCTTGTGGACTGATGAGACAAAAGTTGAACTTTTTGGAAGGCAAATGTCCCGTTACATCTGGCGTAAAAGGAACACAGCATTTCAGAAAAAGAACATCATACCAACAGTAAAATATGGTGGTGGTAGTGTGATGGTCTGGGGTTGTTTTGCTGCTTCAGGACCTGGAAGGCTTGCTGTGATAGATGGAACCATGAATTCTACTGTCTACCAAAAAATCCTGAAGGAGAATGTCCGGCCATCTGTTCGTCAACTCAAGCTGAAGTGATCTTGGGTGCTGCAACAGGACAATGACCCAAAACACACCAGCAAATCCACCTCTGAATGGCTGAAGAAAAACAAAATGAAGACTTTGGAGTGGCCTAGTCAAAGTCCTGACCTGAATCCAATTGAGATGCGATGGCATGACCTTCCTTAAAAAGGTGGTTCATGCTAGAAAACCCTCAAATAAAGCTGAATTACAACAATTCTGCAAAGATGAGTGGGCCAAAATTCCTCCAGAGCGCTGTAAAAGACTCATTGCAAGTTATCGCAAACGCTTGATTGCAGTTATTGCTGCTAAGGGTGGCCCAACCAGTTATTAGGTTCAGGGGGCAATTACTTTTTCACACATGGCCATGTAGGTTTGGATTTTTTTTTTCTCCCTAAATAATAAAAACCATCATTTAAAAACTGCATTTTGTGTTTACTTGTGTTATATTTGACTAATGGTTAAATGTGTTTGATGATCAGAAACATTTTGTGTGACAAACATGCAAAAGAATCAGAGCTCAAGTCTGTTCAATTGGGTGTGAGGTGTCTGGAATTGTATAGGGTAAATAATATATCGTTATTTGGAATATATACATTTCATGTGTGTCTGTTCCGGAATAGCATGCTGCTTGTGCTGATTAACACATTTGCAAAACAAAAACGCTGATGAGAAGGTGAAGGAATTTAAGGTGGCCCGGGATTACAACGTTTTTTGTAGGCTTCAGGGATTCTAGTTTTAATTGTAAGTAGAATAACCCAACAACAGACATAATTCTAATAAACCAAGACACACCACAGTAGCTGACCATGGCCTAGGCAAATCTATTAGGAAGCCCCAAAACAATTATACATTTATACACAAATGTTTAACATTTAGAATGACTAATATTTGTTGGTGAGGTGTAAGGAAATATAAACTCTAGGACTGAAACCAAACAATAACACAGAAAAATATGTTACTGTGGTGGTCATTTGTGTAACTTACCGCAAGACCAGTGCTGACAGTAATAACTAGAGGCATCGATTGAACTGATGAAATTGTGATGGTACACATCTGGTTATCTAGCCGATTGTTATCAGCATCATAAACAACAAAATGAAATATATCGGTCACTGGTTGGTTATCAGTTTCAAAAGATGTAGTGTACCTGTTAAGAAAACTATAATTAATGCAAATCAACAACTTTTATCATTTCTCAAATATAATATTGTCTGTATTCATTTCAGACAAAAGGAGTTTCGAAAAGGAATGCTGCTCCTGCCACAGTGTTAGCTGATTTCTTTTTAGTTGAGGTAATTTACTAAAAAATATGTTTTTAATAATTCACATGTTTGAATTACCTCTGAATAGAATAATAACATATCTTAGTGAAAAATTGTTGAAATTAATAGTTGGCAACAGCATGCATTGTGCCAAACACTGCCTAAAAGGAAACAAATACCACACATAGCATTGCACAATGACAGTACAGATTTGGTTCAAAACTGGGTTACAAATAATAGAATATCTGCCCATTCTAATGTGATAAAGGCATTGTAATATGTAGCTAACTTACAACCACAAATCAGAAAAAGTTGGAAAGGTATGGAAAATGCAAATAAAAAAGCAGTGATTCTTAAGTTTACATTGACTTTAATTTTATTATAGATAGTACAAACCAAAGATATTTCATGTTGTGCCTGGTCAACTTCATTTCATTTATTAATATACATCCATTCCTGTATTTCAGAAAATGGTCTTAACCTGGGACATTCCTGAAACATATGACCTAGTAAGACTAGGGTTGATGGTATCATTCACAATTAGGGTCCATTCCCTGTTACATTTTGAATACTCAAATGTAGTTAACTTACCGTAGATCCCGGAATATAAGCCGACTCGGTATATTAGCCGACCCCCTTCTCTACCTACTAAATTACATGCATTTGCCGATGACCGGTATTTAAGCCGACCCCCTTCTCCAAGCAAAATTTTCTAAATTTCCTTAAGAGTGTCTCTTCAGGTATATTTATCATGTTTATCGGCGAGAATTTGAGACTGCCAGCATTTTTGATGGAAACCAGGAAGTGATTGCGGAGAAATTTGGTAAAATGAAACCTTTGTGTTGAAACTATATACGCAAATACGGTACATCGGCGGGTGGATTTCCGGAGACTCGTTATAAATTTGATTAACTTAAATACGCAATACAGTGGACACTTGACTTACGAACTTAATTCGTTCACGAAGGCTAGCCCATAATGCGTTCCGAACCTCCCACTGCAACACTTACTTAACCTTTTCATAACAAAAAAGGGTTGTATAATGTACATAATTTACCAAAACACCAATAATTTTTCTAATGTACTAACCAAAAAGTTATAAAAAGTGCCTAACCTACCAGAAGTAGGCTAGATTAAGCTAGGAGCATGGCGGCGCGCATGGTCACAGCGGCTCAGGGCTCTCCTTTTCAGTGCACTTTTTTGTTGTTTTTGTACTTTTTTTTTTTTTCCTTGTTTGTGCACGATCGGTTCGGCGAACATCCGCTACACCCGTCAGAACCTTATAGACATCGGTGTCCAGAGCCAGACATCTGTTTCAAGTGTTTTTCATCACACGCACAACATCCCAGACAACATAGCGAGACCATCGGGCTCTCCGTGGATTGTTGTCGGGTCTAGGAGACGACGCAGACGGAGGAGGGAAAGAAAGCAGAAGCGGGGCCGCAGATCCGGCGTTATGCTAAGGCTAAAAAAACAACCATACAAGCCCTATACAGAACTTTTTTTCTGCACTGAAGGAGCTGCTTTTAATCTCATTGTAGATGTGTTTAGTGACAATAAAAGGCATTCTATTCTATTCTAGAAACAACAATTTCACACTGTACTCACCATTTAATTTGACATCTTTGGGCTGCAGGAAGGGAAGAGGAGGAGAATGAAATGGAAGGTGGTTATTGTTTAGAAGGAGCCTCCTTATGAAAATCTTTTCTTTGTAAAATTGTCGAGATGGTGGATTTCGAAATGCTGTACATATTAGCGAGATCGGTCACACGAACAGCACTCTCATATTTCCACACAATTTCCATCTTCGTTTCGATTGTGATCGCTTTCTTTACCTTCTCTTCCTTCCTTAGCAATTATGTGTCTTGCTTGCTGGTCTTAGTGAATTATATATAGGTAAATCACTGCAATGACCGAAATTACATCCACAAACACATGTATCTGGGCTTCGACTGACGCTACTAATGCTCTCGGTTGTTTGTTTACAATCGTGCAAGCGGATACACGTGACCGCATTCGGGTCGTAACGCAAGATGTTGGTCGTAAATCAAAACAAAAATTTTTATTTTAAACTTCCTGATAATTTATTATAAATTTTATTAATAAAATCAACAACTAAAACACTTTTTTGAATAAATTCTTTATTTAATTTAAAGTACCGGCATGCAAAGTTAATTCTTCATCTGAAAGATGGCTCTGTGGTTTCGTCATTATTTACTTCCGTATTCATCGGCAAAACCGGCATTGCACTGGAAATCTTGAATCTGAAACGATACTCGTTGTATAAGCCGACCCCCAAACTCCAAGCCAAAAATCTAGGACGAAATTCTCGGCTTATATTCCTGGATCTACGATACAACCTTTTATGACAAGAACTGTAAAGGAAGACTCCAGATATAACAGACTTAGATCCTTTTCATTGTGAACTAATGTATTTAGTGACATTAAGAAACACTCCTTAAAGTGAAGAAACATGGCGGTATTTATAACTTGGACAGGAAACTTCTAGAAGAAAGAGCACTTTTTTATGGCCATATGAAAAAGTGATTCAGATGAGTAGGCTTCCTCCTTATAGTTTAGTAGCCATTGTCTTTGTAATGTTTAAATATTTTACCTTATTCTCTCATGGTTAATATCCTCAATGGTAAAAGAAGAAAACTCTGTTAGTTCATCACTGATTTTCTCTGTTTTGGTCATTGTAAGAATCCCATACATAGGTAAAGAAATTAACTGAATCCTTATTTTATCATCTGGTGAATTATCATCCTGTGAAGAAAAACACAACAGCTACAGTACATTCTAGTAAAAGAAGTCTGTACCACCTACATGTAACTATGTAAAGAAATGGTACCCTATGTATTTTCATTTAACTGGAATACAACCAAGTATTTTTTTTTCTTTATAAAATTAAACACTATTTAAAAGACAAGTTTATCTGGTGTAGGTCTGCAACTGATTAACTATTTTGATAACTGTTCAGTTAGCCAATTATTTTGAATTATCAGGGGTTAAAAATTTAAAGCATTTGCAAAAATTCACGCTTTTTATTAAAAAAAAATAAAGTTTGCTCTCCTTAATAAGAGTAGTAGAATGATACTCTAAAATTACATTTGCCATAAAAAGTGTACAACAACAAGTCTTGTTATTAGCCAAGGTTGTTGTTTATATCGGATAGGAAGAAGGCTGAAACCACTGTCAAAAATAAATAAAACAAAAGTTGTCTAGAGTGTACTGTTTTATTTCATCTGCTAGATGGAAGCAAAGACTATTGTCAAAAGAAATACTCTGTAAAGGAAGTCTGCGGACTCAGATTCTGAACTGTCAAATGGGGATTTTTAACTGCTATAAGAAAGAGATGAAAGTTGCACAAAGATTGCTCCTGGGTTTCTCCAGGTGTTATTAAAACAGAGAAATCACCATTGCTCTGATGTTTTAAATTTCAAATGCTTACAGTTGTTCTCTCATTTCAAGGTAACTCATTTTACAGATCTTGCAAGAAACTGATTTCTTACTAGATGTAAAGTTAAAATGACTCCACATTTTTTAATTCTTTGCTGTTCGACTCTCTACCCTATTTAAATCATAAGTCTCTTCCATATGTCAAAATAGGATTAACACTTTTCTTGATCAATGAAGTGAGGTACATATTGTTAAACAACGTAACTTACCAATATCAAAATTTGTTGGAAATTGTTTTCATCATTAGATATGATTGATGGCAGTGATTAGTTGTTGCAGCTCTAATCTCATTCACTTTGACCACAGTACAGTGATTTATTACTTTGAAATGCTTAATTCTATTAGTAGTAAGTGTAGTTAGCATTAAATGAAATGCTTTCTATGCTCAGACACTTGTTGCTAATTACAATCTATAGTACTATTAGACTGAAACTTAGTTCCATAGAAAGTATACCTATCATAAACTTTTTCTCCTTAGTGCACCAGGATGCAATAAAACTTAGAAATGACTCAAGGGGCAGAAAAAAATCAACGTAATGATCAGAGACAATGACAATTACGACATTATATTGGCTTGCACCACATTATTCTTAAAGGATAGTATAATAAAGGATTGCATTGTTGACTTCCTTAATGAGGATTCACAGAATTTTGTGCATATGTAATCTGTTCTAATGGACTGTATGTGAACAGCTTCCACTTCGTTAAAGGAAAGGCTTACACAAGAAAGCAATACGTATTAAAAAACAAACAAACGAAACTCCTGAGTGTTTTTGTCTTTGTCAAAATCTACTAAGATTTATTGGTTTGTTCATCTACATGTTGTGTTGGCTTCTGCTGAATTTTCTTTTCTGTTCTAACAGCATCAACAAATTAGCAATGAAATAGATGTCAAAATACAAAAAAAAAAAAAATATCAAGGCAAACAACAAGTTTATATGTCTCAAATGGGCAGTAAGCACTGCTGAACCTGATAAACAATAAGGTTGAAAACACAAAGTTAAAATTTTGACATATTTAAACAGAGCAAAGTAAGGGGAGCTTTGGACTTACAGTGTAAGCAATGTGTGTTCTTCTGATGACAGTACTGCTTTTCTCAGAAACTTCCATAGAGAGTGAAGAGCCAGGGGCCAACTTTGGACCCCCACTTCCGGTCCTGGATACAACCACTCTCACACGAGATGTTGCTACTGAAATTCCATCGGAGACAGAAAACTCCATGCTGTCTTCTTCAGCATCTAATCCATGATGTACATAATGAAGGGAGTTCCGGCTGATATCTTCAAATGTAAAACCATCTCCTTCACAAAGAAAATAACATTAAACTTTAGTCTTTAATCAGCAAACAGTTCTCCACTTCCAACGCTTTCTCTGCAGTTAATATTTTTTTGTAAGGCAGGTTAGGTTTGACAAATAGACTATGTCTGTATAAATTCTCAAAGCTTTTTGTTATTTTGCTGCATACCCTGGTAAAAGAAGAGATCTGACACCACGACAGGATTATTTCAATCACCACCTTATTTTTTAAATAGATATATAAAAAGTGAAAATACTAAAGAAAATTTTGTAAAAGGATGAATATAGATGTTATCAAAAACATACAAGAAAAATTAATCTATATAAAAATAAAAAGCAAAATAATACAAACCAAGCAATTTAGGGAACTACATTCAATAGGGTAAGGGGAGAAAATGAAAAAGAAATACAACACAATACAATTCAATCAAACAAATAGAAATAATTTAACAAATAAAACAGTATGTTAAAAAATATGAACCCAGCATTCAACCCCAACTTAACAAAGAAAGCAATTCAAATTTATAGCCCAATTATACAGTACATACAGTTGTAGTTAATATGATAGGCACCCTTGAAATTTAAGTATATCGTGTATGGGCAGTGAGAAAGGTTTCTTCTATTTGCGCTAATGTGTTTAATAAAAGGACAGCATGATTATACAAATGATGTGAGAGAAAATAGTGTTTAAACTGACAATTTGCCACAGCACTATTATTGATGCCCTTTTGAATGACTTCAGTTAATTTGATTAGAAGAACTAAATTCTGATTAAAGTGGAATTAGACTGCAATAAACTGCCAGTATTCACTTTACATTAATTAATCAATGAATGATAGATTTAATACCTGAAACAGATCACTTTTATTCTCGGATCTTTATTAGCAATGCAAAAGACAAGAGAGCTTACTGTGATCATCAGAAACACTATCAACAACATAAAAATACAAAGGGTACAGAGTCATCTCCAGAGACCTTGGTATTCCTGCTTTCACTGCACACAATGTTAAGAATAATGATGAGTGAACTCCACAGTGCTTGTTTCACCATGAGTATGGCGACATCACAGAAATGTTCGAGAACTTTGCTGAACTCCGAGAAATGCACTGAAGTTAAAGGGTAAGGAGTAACTGAACTAGTTTTAGTGGTTTATAAATGTGAAACGGTCTTTTAAGTGTTCCTGAGGGTTAGAAGTAAGCATCTGCCAAGTATACCAGACCAATTATTGTGGCCAAAAAATTGATCTGAGCTGTGAGGCAGCAGTTCTAACTACTGCACAACCATGCCTCAAACAACAAGAGACACAGATGGAATGAATACCAGAAACAGACTACAACAAATAAGCAGTAAGTAGGTAAAATATAGATCATTGTGCTAACAGAGTTCTAATCATGAGGCTCACACTGGCTATACCATGAAGCAGCGACATGGGACTGTCTTGTTCCATTGTTTGAAGTTGCAGCCAGGTACAGCCCCCATTGTATCTGTGTAGATGCTTTGCACATTTTTATTCCATTAAAAAGAAACACTTTGTAAATATTAATAAATCTTTATTATTATTATTTAATGGAGTCTCATTGTGACATGTGAATTGGGAGGGGGAGGGTTCCTTTAAGGCTTTTTTGAGATACTAGATGAACACATGGGTAAATATGCATGCAAATTAGCCATGCTGTGCTGCACTGCCAGTTCACAGAGATAGGTGTCAATATATCCAG
This sequence comes from Polypterus bichir lapradei, assembly GCA_026402145.1. NCBI lineage: Eukaryota > Metazoa > Chordata > Cladistia > Polypteriformes > Polypteridae > Polypterus > Polypterus bichir. Next base: position 45,805,437 of record JANRMT010062835.1, read on the forward strand.
TGGCAGTACTCGTAATATTCTTATTATGGTCGGATAATGCAGTTTTTCTAAACCTTTATAGTACTGCAACCAAGTTTTAACTTTTTAACTCCCACTAGCAGCCAAAGCTGACCATCTCTTGTTGAAACGAGTGTGATCAATAGAGTTTGGGTGGTCAGACTGGTGTCCCCCTTGGTGAAAAAGTGCGACTGGAAGAGCTTTGGGAGGAGGCCCCCTTGGAAATGGGGAAACACATTGTGTAGTGCTATTGATCGCAGCATGTAGCGACCCAATTGCAAACCAATGACGGTAACCCATAACTCATCAGTGGCAATACATGATGACCCCGTGGTTGAGAAATGCTGATGAAAATATTGGAATTTTTTTTTTTTTTTTTAAAAAAACACATGCGGGATGGAAATCCGGCTGGAGTACTGATTGGGATGTGATAGAAATGATTATACAATAGGTCAGCATGAAAGTTCTGCATGTGGCTGCTACAGTTCTGTGATATCACTCTGGCCTTGCAAAGCATCATGGGGTGCTGGGAAAAAATGTTTGCCTAAATGAGCCCAAGACAAATTTCCAGAAAAATATTTGAGAAACAAGGTCACTGGTGAACACAACAGTTAAGAAGTGTGCTGTTCATGCAAATGTGAAAAACCTCCTAGGAAATGATGGGAAAGGGAATATTTATCTAAGTATTTCAAGGTTTATGTAAACTGTTGAAAAAATAACATAACATATCCAAAGAGCTTAAAGTGAATCTGGAGTGATTGTTTCAACCTGTACCACATGCCACGCACTAAATTAAAAAAGGCTCTTTTAGTAAAGGCCAAGGAGCACTTCAGTGTTGAAAGACAAGCATGAAAAGGCGCAAATGGTCTTTGCCCCAAATTAATTAAAGAAACCAAAATCTGTCTGGGAAATGTTCTATGAATGACCAAACTAGAGCTCTTTCATAATGAAGACCAGCACTTTTTTGTAGGCTAAAAAATTTAGATTATAAAGAAAAGTAGAGCCTATCTACAATTATTGTGAGTATGGTGGAGGTCCTTGAACTCATTAAGTAAATCATTTTACAGAGGAATATGCTACCCAGTCTCAGAAAATTAGGTATGGGGGTCGAAAATCATGGTTATCCGGCAACATACACACCCAAAAACACAAAGGAATGAATGGTTAGAAAGAAAAAGGAGGACTTTGTTAAACTGTCCTGCAAAAAGCTCTGAACTCAGTCAAGTTCACCTGGTAATAGGGAACCTGCAAACATTAAAATGCTTGAGCAAATTTCAAGTGAAGACTGGGATAATCTACCAGCAAAAGGTGGTCACTTGTGTGCAAAGTTCCTTATGGTGTGAGTCAAGGTTATTATAGTTTGCCTTTTTATATTAGTTTTTATTTCTAGATTTTTTCTGAGCTTACTTGGAAATTCAGTTTAGTTTTAGTTTTCCTTCATTGTGTATTTTTAGTTTTAGTTTAGTTTTTATTTCACAAAGGTATTTCTATTTTATTTATATATATATTAGTTTCAGTTTTAGTTTTAGTTAATTATGGCATGGAGCTCCTATGGAGTTACTTTTGTGTCACAATCAGACAGAACTGCACACTTAACAGATTTGGATATGAATTTAAAAGTTAGTGAAAGCTTACTACACTGCCTGGTTTACTATCTGGTTTTGTTTTTGTCTAATAAAAACAAACATAATCAAAACTAGACACTGAATATGAACAATTTTACACAATTTTATAATTTTTAAAATATTTTCTCATGAAAATCACAAGGACTTAGGAAGAACAGGACTCTTAGGCTTGAGTCAGTGTGCAGACCCCACCTAGCTGTATTGAGGGAAACAAAGAACAACAAGCATGTAGTGTCAAGGTTAGGGGTGGTGAGTCTTGAATAGCCCACCATAAGAACAGTAAACCCATAATGAGCAGAGCAAGAGCAGGTAATAAGAGTATGGACAGGCACAAAACAACAGAGACAGCGTCTGAGAGTAAGAAAACATATACATCATCTAAACCTGTTTATCCAGAGTAGGATTGCAAAACTTACAAGGGTTAAAGACTAACGGCAAGAATATTCATTCGAAAACTAAAACTAAAAATATTTTAGTAAATTATTATTTTATTTCAGTTAGTCTTTCCAGCTACTTTAATAGTTTTGTTTAGTTTTAGTTTTGGTTTTGTTAATTATTTTATTTCAGTTTACGAAAATGTTTTTTTAATAATAGTTTCAGTTTTGATTTTAGTTTGTGTTAACTATAATAACCTTGGTGTGAGTTTTACAGAACTGAATTTTGTGCTGAACATTTCTATAACAGAGAACTGTACAGTATCTTGGTGAACTTAGAAAACAAGGATCTTTTTAAAAAATTAATCATTCTGTATTGCTTTCTCATAGATCACATTTATTCGTACAGGTTACTTGTTTATACATTGATTATCAGAACAGGAGTGAACTTTAAATTATTCTGTTTCTGGTGAAAAATAACTAATAATAAATAATAATACATACAACATAAGTTCAATGATTAGTTTTCAGGCTAATGTAGTAGATAGTAGTGGTAGGTTCATGTAATTTGCTGAGTTGCTTACAGTGTTGGTCAGCAGATAATGTGATCTTACTTTACTGGTTATTTTTAGATTAAAGGTATTAAGATTTTATTATATTTTCATTTACCATACTGCTTTCTTACTGTTTTGTTTAGTTTATCCTTTGTTTTGTGTTTGTTATTTTTCCCCATTCCACTAAGATTTCTTATTGTTCTAATTTTGCAGGGGTGGGGCTACCTTTATAACAGACGCGGCTACCACCTGAGAGCTATTCAAAGACAGATGTTGCCATAGCTGTGTTACTGTAGCATTAGCAAGTTCTGAGTGCTTTGTTTTTCAACACCCCCATCTCATGACAAGCTGTCCTTAGAGTAAAACAGCTGACACCCCACTGTGGATCTTGAATGTTATTCATTGACAGTCTAAAGACATCTTGCTACTGCTTTGGTCCAGGACAATGCTTCTGTATTCCCAACAGTAATCAGAGAACTCTCTGTAGAACTTCTATTCCCATGACCACTCTGAGCTATTTATATTAGGAAAGTTAACTGACATTAAAAAGCAAACTAAGCACAGTGACACATATAGAAAGTCTGGGACACCAAAGTAACCCACTGGAACCCCTTAAAGCCTAAATTGATGGGGAGGGCTGAGTTCCTATAAATATATTCTAAAAACCTATTATGGCATTTTAAATCACTCAGTGCCCATTACCGGGTTTGCAAGAACATATCAAAGCAGCTGCCACACAGCTCTTCACAGCAAGGGAGCTGTGTGCGAGTGCTTGACAGTCCAGGCAAAGCTAAATGTCTGAGTGACACTAGGCTGACTAGTAGGAACACCTCCTAAAAAACCTTGAAAGGGTTCAAGAAAAAGGACCAAGAAAAAGTGATACAGTGACTTTTAATCTTAAAATTACTCGTTTCTGCTTTCTGTGCTCTTAAACTAGTGCTTTACTGCAATAGTTGTTCAGAATCTCAGGTGTTGTATAACATATTTGTGTAACATTGTAATTTTATGGACTGAGCATGTCAGTCCCCAATTTTGATGATGGAGGAATAACCACAAAACCACAGAGACATGAAAATATACAAGACATCATAGACTAGGTGTCTAACTCTGCATAACATAAATGTTAACTGCCATCAGTCCTGCAGAAACCTAAGTCAGTGTTTACTGAATAGATCTTCATTTGGTAGTAAAGCAAAAGTGACTTATACAAAGCAAACTGGTTTCATGAAAAAAACTTGAACTCAGCATCACATACGCCATCCTTATGACATACCAGTTTCTAAAGTTTCCTTTTGATTGTAGATAGTTCTTATTATTTCACCATGATGAGGGGCTTCTAAGAGCTCAAATATCAAGTCTTCTGGCGCTGTATCTGCATCACTCACTGCCAACTGCTGACCTATTAATCAAACAAAAGGAAAAATATTTATTGCACAACAATTTCATACTCTAATTAGTCACCTTTATATGACATTTTCCATTTCTTGTACATATAAAGTTATAAAATATGTTCTAAATATTAATTGAACAAGGACTATGTCTTATATCTATACCTATTGTAAAAGAGGACATAGATTGGCTGGCATCATGGCTGGGATAGAGTGGGCCTCCATACCTGGCTGGGAGGTCATTATAAGGGATGGACAGAGGGAGATTTTGCATCCCAGGGACATGTATTCCCCTAGTATGCTGGATGGTAGCATCCCACTCGTGGAACTCCCATTTGGACACCTGCAAGGCTGCATGGGAGTTGTAGTTCCAACAGCAGCCCTGTAGGAGTCCTTGGCTGTCATGAGGAGGTGGAGGTTTTGCCTGACTCGGAAGTGCTTTCTGGCCACAGTCCTGATGTGCCAGAAGTACTCCCAGTCCAGACTGAAAAGGAGGCTCTCTGCCATAGCCTTGTGAGCTGGAGCTGAAAAAAAATAGAACAAGCCAGTGGCTTCAATCATGACACGCCACTTTGAATCTTCTGCCTTTTAAAAGACCTACAATCATTAAATATATGATTGTACGTCTCTGACTGCGTTCTTTCTTCTTTGATCTCACAGAGGCACGGTGATGCAGTGGTTGGCAATGCTGCCACACAGCTCAGGTCACCTTTTTGGCCACAATAATTGGTCCAGTATAGTTGGCAGACATTTTGCTAGCCCTGAGGAACACTCTAAAGACATCTGCACCATTATAATCCAGTCAAATCTAGTTTAGTTAGTCCTTCCCCATTGACTTTAATGCAGTCTGCCAAGTTTTGCAAATATCGAACATTTCCATGATTTTGGGAAACTCACTGTGAAGCAAACTCAGCCATGTTCGCTCATCACTACAATGCACATTATCTTACCAGCAAAGGCTTGGGCCTTGGATTTTTCTGATATTGCATAATTGTCATGCCACTATTGTTTCGAATGTTGGCGGAATCCTGGGTCGTAGTAATTTATCCAAGTTTCATCCACATTTATGAAACATTTCTTAAATTTCTCCCAGCCAAAAATTATTAACTTGAAATTCTCCTTGAAACATTGGATATGGTTATGCATCCATAATGCATAGACCTTGCTCGTGAAAAATACACCACTCTGACCCATAAGTAATCCCTATTGTGTTTTCTGTCTCCCACTCTGCCACTACTTGATTCTTCATTTCGCCAACATATTTTTTCTGTCATTGATGTCCAATTCTACATCCCATGGCTATGGAAGACAAAGGAGTTTGGCCATGGTACAACTTGAGTAGGTAAAAATTTACCTCCAAAGGATTGCTGTTCTCTAGTGTTAGAAATTCAGTGATAACACAATACTAGTGTTTTGGGGTTTTTTGGCATCCATATTAATTTGGTTCTATATTATGAAAAAACTTGTAATTCACTTATTTTATAACATGGTCTAATCTAATGCCACTTACAAAATTAACTTGTACAATAGCCTCTTTAGCTTCAGACTGAAATCTTTTGCATCGTTTCATAGTTTGATACCTATCTGATGCCATGAGCGGACAATCTCATTTGAGCGACTAGGACAGGAAGAATTCATGACCACACTTCACATGATGAAAGGTTAATGGCAGGTTCCTTTATCGGACTACATGAAGGCTAAGGCCGGGTTTATACTTCACGCAATACAACACATGCTGCAGCGGACGCTCCTGCTACGCAAGCGTTGTACTGTTTATACTTGCGCGCGTACTTTATGTAAATCTTGAGGAATCCAGCAGGTGGCAGTGCGAGATATTATCACGGTGTAAACAGGTTCGGCTTCGCTGTGTTGTGAATTGCCTGGAACACCCATTAAATTCCGATGACACCTTACCGCAATATCTCTGAAAAGGATGTTTAATGATTAAATCCATCAGTCTAGGGATGTGTCCATTCCAGCTAGCATTGGTCACGAAGCAGAAAAAAATCCCTGGACGAGGCATCAGCTCATCGCAAGGTGAATACAAGCACACACATACACTAGCGTCATTTTAGTGTAACCAAATCTGCATATTTTTGGAAGGAAACCAGAGCACACTAAGGAAACCCAGCAGGAAAACATGTAAACTCCAGGCAGGGAATATCAGCGACGTGACTCCCTGCAAGACAGCAGCGCTAACACTCTGCCACAGTGTCTCCCACATGTGTGTAATTTTATAACAGTATTCATTATTTAAACAAAATTAGCGATTTATCTGTAAAATGTAACATATATACTTTAATGCATTTCATCATGAAAGTGGTATCAAGTTTAAATCTAAGGATTCTAAATGTGCAGAAAGTTGGATTATCACACATTTAATGTGCTCAGTGTGGCGATCTATTGCTGTTTGCCGCTGCTGTCAGGACTGGAGGAACCCCTAGGAAAAAAGACGGCACAGAAGATGGTATATGAGACTTATTAAATGTATCGTGTCATTACGAGAGGGAATATGCAACGCTTGAATATAAAAGCACCACAAATGCATCTGTATGTCAGCATCTTGCCTCACCACATTGAACCATTCATCAAATATGGAAGCGCGCACACCGATCTTGTAGAATCCGCAAAGCAGCTTTCTGTCACATGTAGATAGTAAACAGAGACTCTGATGTCACATTCCAACTTTTAGCACACTGCGCCCCCCGACTTTTTGCTGATACTGCAACTCGCGCACACGTCGTGTTAATTTCTGAGGACCTGCTCTGAGGATGCGTCAAATGAACGCTGGGAACGTGTGGAAGCCATGATGCAGGCGTGTACGAGTTCTGAGCATGAAGTATAAATGAGCCCTAACACTCTGTTTAGCACCCATAGTGGTCACAGGCAGTATCGTGTCCTTCCATTTGGATTACATGGGGTGGCGGCGACCTACCAGCATTTGGTGGAAAAAGTGCTGCATCCTCATAATTCATTTAGCGCTGCCTACCTGGATGATGTTGTCATCAATTCCAGCACATGGAAGGAACACCTACAGCAGGTCCACACGGTTCTACAGACACTGAGTAAAGCCGGTCTTTAAATTAATCCAAAGAGGTTAACCGAAGCCAAATATTTTGGCTACCAGATTCCAAGATAGATTCCAAATGGAAATGGTTCCATCCGATAACCAAGAGGCAAGTCCAAGCCTTTCTCAGTCTATCGGGTTACTACTGCCAGTTTGTGCCCCATTTTTCTGAGAGAGTGGTGCCCCTGACAGATCTGACAATGATGAAGGCCCAATGGTATGGGATGATAAAGCACACACTGCATTTAGGGATCTAAAGCAGGCCCTAATGTCAGCACAGGTGTTGAAAACTCCTAACTTCTCTTTGCCTTTCATTCACCAGACAGATGATTTGGACACAGGTCTTGGTGCTATGTTGAGCCAGGGTGTCGATGGTGTTGAACACCCCATTATCTTCCTGAGCCGGAAACTGCTGGACTGGGAAAGCAGGTATACGGCAGTGGAGTGGGAAGCCTTCACAATTAAATGGGTGATTACACAGCTGAAGTATTACCACCTGGGCTGTGAGTTCACCCTGGTTACAGATCATGCACCCTTATAGTGAATGGCCTTATACAAGGAGTCAAACATGCATGTCACAAGGTAGTTTTTGGACCTCCAGCTTTACAAGTTCTCACTCATCATTATTGAGGCTCTCTCAATGCTGTTGCTCTTTCTCGGGTTTACGACCTCTCGGTTCAGTCCACCTGACCTGATGGGTCTGGGCTGAGCGGGGAGGCCGTGTCACACGTTTGCATGAAAGGCAGCTAAAGAGTTCAAAAGCTGGTAATTCCACACCGGACCAGGGAGTGGCAGTGTGCACTAACCTTTTCTCTCTTTTTCCTGCAGACCACCAGAAGGAAATCCTACCTGGGGCCCTCCACAGTGTCTCTGATTCTGGTCCTTATTACATCATTTACATTTCCGGGACCCAATGACATCACTTCTGGCACTGGGCTCTATAACATCTCTTCCAGTTCCATCCCCAATGACATCACTTCCTCCAATAGATAATAAAACCGCAATCTTTCTACCATTAAGACAGTTCTGCTTTGGATTCATGTCTTCAAAGACGTATTGTTGTTTTTTGCTTCAACCTTGCCAGAATCTTCAAATATACGGGGTGACTACCCCAAACCTTTTTCACACATGCACACACCCACATATTTATGTGATCATTTTTTTTATTGACACAAAATGCGTACCCCAAAAATTACCAATTTTTTATGAATTTAAGAAGTGAATAGTGAAACCCAATGGTGAATCACCTCCCACCCCACAAACAACACAATTCCTCTTAATAACAGCCAAGGGACAAAAAAAACAAAAACAGTAGGTAACTAATGGGAAGCTAATCACACTCCCCATACCTGCTAGAAGAATGAAAAGAACAATACTAATTGAACCCAGACTACCAGGTTCTAGCTGATTGTGCAGAGGCAGACCATATATATAAGGAAAAAAAACTGAAATGGAAAAAAAGTTGATGATGCGACTCCTTACCTAAAGATGCTCTCCCACCTTGGCTAACTTCAAGAAAAGGATCTGACAGCTGGAAAAATGGAGGAGGGTGTTGGTTCTTTACTAGATGAATTGTAAACTCCATTTCTTGAGTTATTTCTTCACCATCAGACACTACAAAGCAAACAATAATAAAGAGAGCGTTTCAACTTTGAATTAAATGAGTAAAGCATATTTTAAAGTGTCTCTCCATGGACAATATCCAGTAAGTGATAAATAAATAGAATCATCTTTTTTTTTATTAATTACACGACTAGTTTACTGAATAAGAACCTTAACCACAATTCTAACTAAATACAGTTCTGAACAAACACTACAAAAATAGCCTACATTAACTTAATTCATTGCTTTTAATTATTTGCTGCTCTGAAAACTATTAAATGTGGAAAATGATTTGATTTGATAGAGTTTATTAATCCAGGAGGGGAAACCGTCTTTTCTCTTGACCTTTGGTGGTCAGAATGCAGGGTCAGCCATCATATAGCGCCCCTGAAAGACAATAAATTACATTCTAGTTACTCAATTCCTTCTACCAATTACTTAAAAAAATATATATGTTAAATCATTTTTACAGCAGGGCTACTCAGCTCAATATATTGAGGGTGGAAGTGAAGGCACAATTTCATTTCCAGTGTTACTGATCTTGTCAAGCTGAGCTTTTGTGCTCTGTTGTATTTATCAATCCTTTTAGAATATTTAAAGTGATATTAATGACTCCTGCTATAATACTTTTAATTTATAAAATAATATTCATGGTCTTTGATGTGCCAGTTGTTGGCTATCTTCTTAAGATATTTTTTACACATAATCATTCACACTACACCTGACTACTCAGTCGAAATTGTTCAAAATATGCCAAGGGTTTAAACAAGTGAAGACGCACCTTCTATGAAACGAAAACAGTAGTTCTGCTTTGATTTATATGCAAATTACCAGACTGTGGGGGTTAGTATGGATTTTACTCCTGAATATACTAAGTATAAAATAGATATATTTTTGATTCACTTTAGAGACAGGTACTTGTGTAGTCTAAAATCTGATTCATAGTCTCCATTCAAAATTATATTTATTAGGTGGTCATTCAACACTGTAATGAATGATTCAAATTCAATAAACCAGTCCAATCTGGATGTGGGGATCAAATGGACAATGAAAGCAGATGCTTCAATCTAGGTTCAGCCGCAGGTTTAATTAAGAAACTGGAGTACTAGCAACATTCAGGGTTATGTATAGAAATACTACGCAGGACTTGCTGCCTATTATTATTTCTAGTATTGGTATAAGAAACATATATTATGACATGTTTGATAGGAGAGAATCTGCAGTAAAGCAAGACAATATGGTGATATATTTTACAAAGAAACTTGTCCAAGGTGATGACAAAATTGAATTCCTTACCAAGAATGTGATTTGAAATGGGCAAGTCTAGACAAAACGAAAACTTTACAGTTCAGTGTCCACACATTAATTTGATGTGCAAGGCTAAATAGCACTCAACAGCTGCAACACATAAATTAGTGTGTTTGTATATTTTCCTTGTACAGTGGTGTAAAATACATAAGTAATGAACTTTCAAGCAGTGGGTAGAAGTGTCATATAGTCAGGTTATATATCTGCCATTGTGTTCTTCTCAAATTGATAAAGCCAAAGTTAATAAACACAAATTACAGCTTAGAATGTTAAAAGCTTGAATCTAACATTGAAGGATATTGGGCAGTAGTTACTGGTATCACCTTAGGAGGCAAGGTCAATTCCAGTACCTAGTTACAAATTTTAGTTGATTATTTCCATTCCATTTTGCTGCATGTCCTTCCTATTGGTGGCCTGATTTTTAAGATAACAGTTCTTGATAGACTGGGCATGTGTGATTAAATAATAGTTGTCTGTGTTATGACCTTCTCAATCACTAGATCTGAACCAAACATAATATTTATAAGAAATCTTGGAATAAAGTTTGTAATGATTTCTACCTCCATCACCAATGTATTGTCTGACTTTCTTAATATAATGCTGCATTATATCTAAATTGGTGGTTGGACTATTTATGCGTATCCTCTCATGATAATAATTTGTTAGTCAAGAAAGATTAAATTGGAGGCATACAAAAAATGCACTCAAAAAATTAATCTGGCTATTCGTTTTCACTAGGACATCTGATACACATTCTTGTTTCACTCATATAAACACTTTTCAATCATACATACAATTTTGTTTTCAGATCTTATTTTTCTGGGTAAATCTGACAACCTAAAAGCCGATGTTTGGATGTGCCAATCAGTTTTTCTGTTAACAGGTAGTTAGATAGCTTTTAAAGTTTATGTTTTATGAACATGCACTTTACAGTGTTATGACCAATATACAGTAAATGGTGATATTTTAATTTAACAGACACTATATGAAGTAATTAAAATTTCAAATATGTGTTCTCCCCAGGATTGGGTGTGTTTGTTATCAATAAATAATAAAAGGTTATCTTAATTAAAGTGCTCAAGTGCACATGGATGTGTATGCAGTTATGTATATTTTCTCATGAATTACAATCCCCATACAGTAGTGTTTTTTTTTCTTTTTTACCCCCACCTCCCATGAACACTGGTAGCCTTCAAAATAAGAAATGTGATTACTTATAGCTATACATATTTATTCTTTTTACTTGTGGTACACAGTCCATGACATCATAAACAGTTATAAATTACAATACAGCTTGCCCTACTACCACAACCCAAAAGCATTAACATCATTTATTTCTGTGACAACTTTGTTATTGAAAGAATCAAACATACAAAGAACTCTACAACCTACTTTTATAAAAATGTATATAAAACATACACCAATTCCCTTGGATGCCCCATACACCCACCCCTTGACCAACTACAGCTCATTTAAAAGGGCTAAAGAGAAGGAATAAGAGTGATGAAGCCACTTGATCCGACAGAGAGATAAAAGAAAAGAAGCAACCTCCCCGACCAGCGAGCTTCTGTTTTCTCACAAAATATGTAGCAGATATGTTTTTTTACAGCACTGATGGATAACTGGTTGATGTGAGACACAGAAAAATCTATAAAAAACAAAACTGTAAAGAGAGGACTTTCACATGTAATGGAAAATAGTCAGGGATTTTCCATCAAAAGACCAGTCTTAGCATAGCAGCAAAGGTTCCTTGACAGAACAGCCTATGTTGTACAGAAGAGGAAAAGAGCAGGAGGTTCAGAAGAAGGAAGATACTGTATGGAGTAAAAATGGAATGTTAATAGAGACGGATGTAAACACAAACCTGGAGATAAAGCCCCAAAACCAAGAGAGGAGAAAGTACCAGGAACATTATAAGAACATGGGTGGCAAAAATTGTCAGAAGCCAGACACACAGAAAAACATTGGCAAGAGATTGGGTATAAATGGTATACACATTTTAGCTGAATATGTTGGTGTTTTGGATTTTTTTTTTTTTTTAAGGCCAGTGTGAGATACTCTTAAAGATACTGTTCTGAAATGGAAGGTGAAGTGGCTAAACTGAATAAGTAGGGCGAGAATGGTAAGCATCCTTATCTCACTAGAAAAGGTAGTAAAAATACAGCAGGTTAGGATGAAACTTCAGATGTGTGAAGGTTTGAACTCAGCTAAATTAGGAACAAGAAGAATGAACTAGAGGTAATAATGTGTGTTAATACTCTAAAATAAAGATACTGTAAAGGAGTATTCATAAATATTAATTATTTAAATATGGGCTACATTTCATAATGGCTTAATAATCAAAAAGACAAAATATGTCTCCTTCCTGCGTGAGCTAAAATAATGAAGTATAACTTTGCAGAAAGGGAGAAAAAAAAGATCAATTTAGTAATACAGTACCTGTCCAAAGACATAAAAAAGCATACACATGAAACTTCTAAATAAAAACAAACATTTGGAGAGAAGAAATCATTTTTAAACCAAGAGTTTCAAAGCCTAAAGTAGTGGTTTAAAGGCTATATTTAACACATGTGTCTTAAGGCAAAGAAGTCCCATTCATTAGCAGCAGTGATTAGTTGCTAATTAAGAAAATGTCTGGAGCAAAACCCTGCTTCCGCTGCAACTTTCTAGAACCTGGGTTTGACAACCCCGACTTTAATGCTTCGTGTTAATGAGTAAAGTATATTTTTAATGTCTCTCTCTATATATAAAATAGAACCAGCCTTCTAGTATGCCTGTAAGTAAACAATGCACTGTGCTGCAAGCATCATCAGTGAGAATTGCAAGACCATCTGATGGCTGAAGCATAATTAGGTGCATTCTTCTCCCCTAATGCGTAGGAATAAAAGAATAAAAAAGCACAGAATTAGGGACATATTTGAGAAATAATAATCACAGTTGCCCGAGAATATGAATTGTTTCACCTATAAAATGTAGACATACACTCAGCTCTGTTCTTTTTTATGTCTCTTTTTGTTTCATTATTTCTTAGAATTCTTTTTTGTTTATTATTTCTTAGAATAAAAAAGTATTTTCAGGAAATTTAGCAACCAGTCCGTTTGTAGTGCTAACTACAATAGCGAGGATAATGTAAATAGTAAGGTGGAAAAATTTAATACTAAGGTGACAGCTGCTGCTGACATAGTCACACCTGAAAAGACAGTTAAAAAATCTTCTAGCATTGTTATACCATGGAAGACCCAAAGAGTGTCTGATTTAAAGAGAAGATGCCACAGAGCTGAGCGTAAATGGAGAAAAACTAACCTAACTATACACTATGAGATACTGAAAGTTAAAATAACAGAATACAATAACACAGTCCATCTTGAGAGGCATTGCTTTTTCTCTAGAATTGTAAAACAATTGTAAACAATGCTAGTAATCCCAGAGCCTTATTCTCTATGATTGATTGTCTGCTAAACCCAGGCCACTCAATGGAATGCCTCCAGAATACTTCCAGTGAAACTTGTGAGGCTATTGTTGTATTTTTCAATTAAAACATTAATATTAGAAATAATATAGTATATCTCCCCAACACTGCGCATCCTCTTAAGCCCCAGTACTCCGTTATAAACTAATTAACATTCTTTTACCAGGATAGATTTACCTGATTTATATAAAATAATTTCTCAAATGAGACCCTCCACCTGCATCCTTGTCCCAATACCAAAAAGTTTTTTCAAAGAAGTATTGGGCATGCTAATTGATAGTATTCTTGACATAATAAACTCGTCATAAGATACGGGGGGCCATCCCAGACTGTCTTAAGACTGCTATAGTTAAACCCATACTCAAGAAAACTAATCTCGACTCCTCTGCTTTTGAAAATTTTAGATCTATTTCTAACCTGCCTTTCTTAAGTAAGGTTCTAGAGAAGACAGTCATTATGCAGCTAAATGACCACCTCAATAAACATGCTATTCTTGATAAGTTTCAGTCGGGTTTCAGAACAAATCACGGTACAGAAACTGCATTTGTTAAAGTAGTAAATGACTTGAAGGTAAATGCAGACAGAGGCCATTTATCTGTTTTCATCCTCTTGGATCTGAGTGCCACATTTGATACCATTGATCACAATATTCTTAGAAATCACCTTAGTCAGTGGGTGGGCCTCTCTGGCAGTGTCTTAAATTGGTTTGAATCCTACCTGGCAGGTAGAAAATTCTTTGTTAGTTGTGGTAATTATACTTCAAAGACACATGATATTCTATATGATATTCCACCAGGCTCTACCTAGGTCTGCTGCTCTTTTCGATCTACATGCTTCTCTTAGGTCAGATTATCTCGGGATATAATGTGAACTACCACAGCTATGCTGATGACATGCAACTGTATTTATCAATAGCACCTGATGACCCCGACTCTGTTGTTTCACTAACACAATGTCTTGTGTTTCTGAGTGGATGAGTAGTAATTTTCTGAAGCTAAATAAAGAAAAAAACTGAAATTTTAGTGAAAGGCAATAATGGATATAATGAGGTTATTAGAAATAAACTTGATGCATTAGGATTAAAAGTCAAGACGGAGGTAAAGAATTTAGGGGTAACTGTTGACTGTGACCTGAATTTTAAATCGCATATTAATCAGATCACTAAGACAACAGAATTAACTTTAAAATATTGCTTATGGTTTGCAAAGCCTTAAATAATCTCTCTCCATCTTATATATCGGAGTGTCTGACATCTTATATTCCAATTTGTAACCTTAGATCTTCAAATGGGTCCATTGGTGGTTTTAGACAGGGGCCAACAGGAGCCAATGCCCCTGTAGAACTGGCCCTGGCCCCTGTTATGGCCCCTGTGCTGAAGAGATAAAATTTTAATTACTTACGGTGATATGCGCATGTTTAGTGAACTGAGCAGACTTTTTCAAAGACCAATTGTAAGCTGATGAGCAGTATCCGATCTCTTAACCCCAAGAGTGATGCATTTTTGAAAGACACCACTTTGTTTGAATTTGGTCATCTTTATGATGCCAATATTGATGACCTGGGGCATGAACTGCATTAGTTCAAGAGACTTTTGAAAGAAAAATAAAGAGAGGTGTGATTCAAAAGCCATCCAATACAGTGGAGTTGATCTGTTTCACTGAGCCGTACAAATATGTATATTACAAACTCTTTAGACTGTGCAAAATAGCTGTTGCGCTCCCAGTGAGTTCTGCCACTTGTGAGCGGAGTTTCTCCACATTAAAATTAGTAAAAACCTACCTCCGGTCCACCATTACTGATGAGCATCTTAGCAATCTAGGAGTGCTAAGCATTGAATCCACAAGAGCCAAGGCTTTGAACCTTGATGCATTGGTGGACCGTTTTGCAAGAAATCACAAACGCAGAATACTGTTATTATAATGTTACAGGCTACTGTGTTGCCAGTGCTAAAGGATGAGAGATTACTAAACAGAAAATGTGAGTGTACATTTAAGGTTCATGCTGTAAAAAAGTCACTTTATAACAAAATAAATACATACCTACATAAAAAGAAACATATCTTGCATACAAAAAAGAGAAATGTTACTGTACAAAAAGTAATATTTGTTTAAAGGTTTATTATGCATATGTACAGTATGTGAAATCTTTTGTTTGAAATTCATTTGTATGTTTTATTGTTAAATGTTCAATTCATTTTGTTTGTGCTCCAAATAAATTCACTTAATATATTAAACAATTAAATATTGCCCCTTTTTATTTTTTGTTCTGTGCCCCCATGAAAAAACACTGGCCCCACCCTGGCCCCCCTGGTAAATTTGTTCAGGAACCACCACTGAATGGGTGTCTGCTTAGAATTCCAAGAGCTAAACTTAAAAGAAGTGGTGAGGCAACATTCTGCTGTTATGCACCTAAAATCTGGAATAGTCTGCCAATAGGAATTCACCAGGCTGATACGGTGGAGCACTTTAAAAAAACTGCTAAAAACACATTACTTTAACATGGCTTTCTCATAACTTCATTTTAATTTAATCCTGATGCTCTGCATATTCAATTAATTATCATTACTATTCATGGTGGCTCCAAAATCCGTACTAACCCCTACTCTCTCTTCTGTTCTTTTTCCAGTTTTCTGTGGTGGCGACCTGTGCCACCACCTCCTAATCAAAGAACCATGATGTCCCTACATTGACGGATTAAAGGCCAGAAGTTCACGTGACCGTCATCATCAAGTCCTTCCATGAGAACCCTGAATACAATGAGGACTGATCATTTATGTTAGGTAGAATGCCTAGAGGGGGCTGGGCGGTCTCATGGCCTGGAACCCCTGCAGGTTTTATTTTTTCTCCAGCCATCTGAAGTTTTCTCTGTCCTCCCTGGCCATCAGACCTTACTTTTATTCTATGTTAATTAGTGTTCTCTGATTTTAATTCTTACCTTGTCTTTTTTTCTCTTTCTTCATCATGTAAAGCACTTTGAGCTACATTATTTGTATGAAAATGTGCTATATAAATAAATGTTGTTGTTGCCTAATAGAACAGGAAAAGAAACCGTTTATTCTAAGAAAGTGGTGAGAAGTCAAGCAAAATGACACCTTTTATTGGCTAACTAAAAAAAATTGCAATATGCAAGATTTCAAGGCAACTCAGGCCCCATCTTCAGGCAAGATGTAATGTGAAAATGTTTTTAATTTATAAGATTTGTTAAAGTATAAATAACATGGATAATCTAGGTGTTATACTTGGTGCAATCTGCTATGCCAAAGATAGCAGCAAGATGTCTTTTCCAATAACTTACAATAAAATTGGAACATACATTGTGATAAATCTTTGGCCATTTATATATGTCCCAGGTCCATTTTCTCCTTGGGAGATAGATGATAATGATTTTAAATTATTTTGTTGAGCACACACTTCCAACGGTTTTAATGTCCTGAGACTAAGGTGGTCTTTGCAGAATTACTAAAACTGCTTTCAGTCAATCACTTTTTTTGAGAATTTGGAGATGTGTTATTGTGTTGTCCCACTAGAAAGTGAAACAGTCCAGCTTTGTGGCTTATGCATCCAAGGATATGACTGAAATATCCTGA
Organism: Polypterus bichir lapradei; assembly: GCA_026402145.1. NCBI lineage: Eukaryota > Metazoa > Chordata > Cladistia > Polypteriformes > Polypteridae > Polypterus > Polypterus bichir. The sequence continues at coordinate 45,822,407 of JANRMT010062835.1, forward strand.
AGTTAGATTGAGCTTATGATGCTGCTGAACTTACAAAGGAACCCAGTGCTAAAGGCAACTAAATACACCCACATAGTCAACAATTTCCAATGTAATGGTCTTTGGACACTTTAGTTTGTTTCTTGCTTTTAGTACAATGTTTCACTTGGAAAGCCTTCCAAACAATTTACTGAAATGTAGTCATAGTCTAAGGAATGTGGCATCAAGATGCAACCAAACACTACAGTTTTCAACTGTTAACCTTGATTTCATTCTTATGTCCCTAGGGTGTGTTGGGACAAAATGCTGTTAAATTTTGTTTCTGGTGTGTCAAAAATTGTTTAGCAGTTGCCAAATCCTTGAATCATGTCTTAATAGAGATAAGTAATGTGCTTATCTTTTATTCATATTTTGTGCTCATTACCTGATTGGTGAAGATTTTCCAATTTTTGTTTTTGACAAGTTATTTGTTGTTTGTCGTTTGTAAAGATGAAAGAAAAGAAAAGATTTGGTTATATGTTAATAATTTTTATTCCCTAGTGAAACAGGCAGATGGCCTTGTTTTTCTATGAGAATTGGTAAGTTTACAGCTATGTTCCTATGAAAAAAATAGTCCTTATTGCTCAAAAGTATGTAGTTTCCCTTTTGTGTAGTATAACATATAGCATATTATTGTTGAAATTATCTTTTTTTACACATATCAATAATATCAATAATTCTTAAACATACTGCATAAACTGAGTGTATATAACTTTGCAAAGGAAGGTATATTTAATAATACATAAGCAGTGTGTGCAATAAGTTAAAATAGTTGCATTTTTTAAACTTTCTTTTGAGACAGCAATGTGTAACTGACCATAATGTACTCAGTAAGATGAGGAGTTAAAATATTGCTAAGAAACTATCCTGTACTCCTTTAGTGGTGGTTGGCAAAATGCCCGTGATATCTATAAAAAGAGGACAAATAAAGACTAGCAGCTGTTTCTTGCAGCTTTAAGACAAACACCACCACATACCAGAAACATTCCTAACAATCATAGCATTCATGATTCAGTATTTCTACTCTACTCAATCAGCAACACAGAGAAATGTTCCTTAACTCAGTTAAGAAACTTCATCTTAGTACCATGAGTGCTGTGAAGAATGAGGCATGCTTAAAAAGCGTGAGGGAATCCACCTTGCATGAAAGAAATGAGTACAAATCGGTAACAAAATGTTACAAGAAAAGGTATGGAAACGTGTGCAAAAGATATGTACAATGTTGAATTGACAAAATTTGGAGAATTCCTTTATACCTGTAAAATAGATGGCCACAGTCTCAGGTAGACCTGAAGAAATAAAACAAAATAATTAATGAGGTTAAAAAAATGTCTTTATTAGTATAAAGGTTTCTCACACTGCAAGAATGAAGAAAATCCTATTTTTCAATGTAACAATACATTAACAATACATTACCAACATGTTTGGTATGCCGGCAATGGGATCTCAAAATGATCCTCACAACTGACTCCTTATGCAAGAAATCTGTAGACAAAACTAAGGCTCTGTATAAATGCGTCAAAGATGAGAAAGGTTCCCAGTTTGTATTTGCAAATGTTAATGTTCAGATTATCACTTACGAAGATCTCTGCTGAGTTTCAGAATAATATTAAATAAAATAACATCATAAACAACTTTTGAGACACTTTTATATGAATATGGAGAACCAGAATGAGTTAATTACAGGCTTGATCATTTTTGCAGGTTTTCATTTATATCTTGATACTTTTTTATGCTATACATGACACTTATTTTTTTAGCTTCTTTATAATTTGCCTATATAATTTCTTATAATAGACATTGCAATGGGGGACATTCCCCTTTGTGTGGGTTCCACATACAGAGATGAAACCAATTCAGTTGCAACTTGTCATGAGCACTACTAGTATAAAAGACACATTAGGAAAAAAATATGCCAATCCTATTTACAGAAAAAAAACATACATTGGAATCGATTAAGATTATTAGAAACTAATGTATAGTAAATTTTGCCTGTTTCTTTCCTGTTTGTTATCAAATACCAACGTCATAAATACAAAGAGCTTCATGAAGATCATTTCACAGAAGTGGTTAAACAATTTGCTGGTTTGTAAAAGTTTAATAACTACATATACTGTATGGAAACAAACAGCAATCCCACACCCCAAGTTCTTTGTACTTTTAATGCATTCATTTTTTTGGATTATAGAGTAATATGAATTCCTGAAAAATACATTTAGAAAGCAGAACCAGAATAGTTATTAGACTTGTGTAGAGCTGAGTAAAACAAGTAATCTCTTACAAAAAAAAAAAAAGTTATCCTCTGTTAACATTAAATGCTACAATAGTGGGAATAGCCTACCTTTGTAAATGCATGCTGACATACTTTATGTACTGTAGTTCCATGTCTGAGTGCCTTAAGTTTTAAGTGCCACTCTGAAACCTGAGTGTTGGCTTCATTTCAGACTTCATACTTTTCTTTTTCTTCTCATTAATGTAATGCTTTTAAATAATCTGCTTGCTTGTAATCCTACTTCAGTTTGAAATGAAACACTAAAGTATGCATAGGTCCCATTTTCTGCGTCAGTTAGACATAACTGACTGTTAGGCTTGTTTTGATTTAGGCTTTAAGCCATTTTAAACATTTTATTTATGTTTTTCTGGATGAACATGAAAAAAAATGTTTTGACTCAATATTAAAACAGGTCGCCATTGCCACCTTCTCAAAATTTGCTACTCTACAACTGACATTGTGTCCCATTGCTTTGTAATTTATTTTGAGTATTCACTTTGGTTATATAACTGAAAGACCCTGAGCAAGAGCTGTTTTATATGGAGCAAAGAATGAAATTAATATGGACTTCTTTCTAAAGTATTAATTTATTGAACTTTTTCTTATTGATTGTTTTTTAAGTCAATAAAGGCCATATCACATTAGGTGACTATTCCAGTGATTTTCAGCCGTAGCCTTCATTTACATAATCTTAGCTTGTCACAGGCAGTCGGTGGCATGCTCTGGTGTAGGTCTGTCATGTAATGTGACATGCCCAGCTCCTCACTCCAAATAGTTTGAGACTGGCCCCGACAAAATCAAGTTTGATTTTGTCTTTAGTCATAGGGGCTAGCTCTGTGCACATAAGAGCTACCAACCAATAAACACTTATCTAGAAGTAAAATTATTATAATGAATTTGCAGTACCTATTAACCTCTCTACAATGCTGGCTTTGGCAGGCTGCAAACTATTGGCTGTCAGAAAACGGTACAAGCATGACTGTGCTGGAAAGTCAGCTTAAAGTCGCTAAATTTGACATGCCCAGCAATTTTCTGTTGAGTAAACTAACATGGTCAGGCAACAAGATCAGCAGTCCCAAGTCGGCAAGTCTGACATACACCAATGACTAATCGTCATGTAATGTGACATTGGTTTAATCTATCAACTTATCAACAAATATTTTTACACAGTATTTTTCTGAAAATGTCATTTAACACATTAACTTAAAGGAGAGTCACATAGGTTATATGTTTGGTTAGATATAGTGAGCACCCATAACACTTTAATTTGACACTTGCAATTTTTAATTTGGTGTGTCCAGGCAGTAATCTTTATTTGAATCTTGAGCAGCAAAGTTGTTTATGTTGTATTGGTTTATTTTTTTCACACAATTCTTGTACTTTGCTTTGTTTGTGTATTAGTCTTTATTTGTGATTGTGTATGAAAAGAAAATGTTTGTGATATTTTGGGTTTGTATTTTTGTGAATCTCTCTCCTTCCATTTATATTCAGTCTTATTGTGTCCCCATAGTTCAGTAGCAGCTTCAAGAGCAAGAGCTTTAAACAAAGTTTTATTCAGGACCAAAAATCAAAGTATTAATTCCTTTACTCGTCCTAAATGCTCACTGCACCAGACATCACTTCTGCAAGCATAAGGTTGAATTTGACCAAACAAAATAAACATTATCTGTTAGCAAGATGCCTTCCTTGGGATGTCATTTTCAAAAAATGTTATTATTACCTTACCTGTAAAAGAGTAGGGGGACAGCTCTTGGATATGTGAGGGTGCCATGGGTGGACGGTATACCACCTTCCCTTGATTAATGTCAGCCTGAGTGAAAAATTCAGCTGAATGATTTGGTCTATCAAGATGTTCAATTGTACCTAAAAACAAAAATGTCCTTTATTAGGGCTGCATATTAAATAGTCACATGCGGTTAATGCAAACAACACATTATTTTTAAAAATCCAATAACTATAACAGTGCTATAACTTTTTTTTATTTATGTAAATACAGTAAGTACAGATTGCATGACTATTTTTATACAAAGGTTTTCTCTGTGCTTATGTACTTGATTGACTATATCAGGAAAAATGAACAGATTAAAACAAAATTTTAAGTAAATTAGGTGGATGTAAATTGTTTTTCACAAAATAGCTCAGTATTAATGGAGTAAAAACAATTCAGGAACACACATAATGAATGCTGCAAAAATGTGGGAGTGTTTCTAGCTGTGTGTGTGTTTTTATTACTGTAAATAGAAACAATTTCAAACTTTTCACCTGAGTAGTTTTATTGAAGGGTAGATTCCAGATATGTTCAGTAGTCATATTTTTCCTAACTAACTATTTTCAATTCTCATTGATGCTATAGTAAAGGATTGTGCCTTCCAATGATGATCTTTCAGATGTTTTTTTTATTTAATTTTGGGAGGTACTAGGAGTAGCTTTATTATGTAATTGTGTGTAGTTTAAAAATAATCTTACCTTGACCTGCAATTAAGGATTTAGTAATATTATATACAAGTTTTTCACTTGGACTTTCTGTGTCTTCAAATGAGAGTGCAGCAGGTGTTATTACTGTTACACGATCTTCAAATGCCTACAAAATATTGAAAAAAAAACCAACTTTAAGTCAGCCTGTAAAACACAGATACTGTTCACTTGATGAATAATACTGTAAATGTTAGAATTAAAATAAATTAAAAAACAAATAAATGATTTCTTTCTTACTGTTAAGTGAAGGCTTGCTCCTGAAGACAGCTGTGGCACACCAGAGATCTTTGGGATTACTCCAATCTGGAATGTATACTTATCACTCTGAACATCCAAAGACCCTCCTCTTGACAACTAAATATTTTAAATACAACTATTAAGTAATAATAATATCAACAACTATTTCCAAAACAAGTGTGACATCACTGCTTAATGAAAAACTGTTATCTTGCTCAACTGTAACAATCCTAATCCACCTACCATAACACAATTGAAAAAGATGTGTCATTTTACTTAAGAGTATAAAATAATGTTCTTGTCATAATCTTGCTTATGATTTTAACTATTTTTCAACAGTTCCTGTTAAAGTGATTAAGTATTGCTTTCAGGGTTTCTAGGGCCAATAAATCTAGTGGTAATATTCACTGTTTGGTTATAGGTGTTTTTGACTCTATTACACACAAATTATGTTCTTCTATAGCACAATCTTGCTTTCTTTGTAGGAACCATCATTTTTATGGTTGCTATGCCATGACTAGGTTGGACGACCACACTTCCTGGTTGTCCAAGACTGGATTAAAAAAAATACAGACTTATCATTATTTCTGATAGTTCTAAGCTTTCACATTTTCATTTTTTACATTCAATTTACATCTCATGTTTTAGCATCTAATCTATACTAATAAACGGCAAAGCCCTCACTGACTGACTGACTGACTGACTCATCACTAATTCTCCAACTTCCCGTGTAGGTAGAAGGCTGAAATTTGGCTGAAATTTATTCTTTACAGCTTCCTTACAAAAGTTGGGCAGGTTTCATTTCGAAATTCTACGCGTAATGGTCATAACTGGAAGCTGTTTTTCTCCATTTACTGTAATGGAGATGAGCTTGAAACCCGTGGGGGCGGAGTTTCGTGTGACATCATCACGCCTCCCACGTAATCACGCAGTACGTAGAAAACCAGGAAGAGGCCTAAAAAGCGCTGAAGAAAACATGCATTATATAATTGAGAAGGCAGCGAAACAATAAGAAGCGAGCGAGTGACATATACAACCATATTCATGAGTTCTGCTACTTCAGAAACAAAGCACGATGTAAACCTAAACTTTAAATTAAGTTCATAGACAGGCTGCCGCTGGCGTTTGTAATTTAGTGCCTGCCCATATAAGGCCGTCCGTCAGC
>JANRMT010062835.1:45863573-45875454 GCA_026402145.1 Polypterus bichir lapradei
CTCCAAATTCCGCTGTTCCATTTTGCGTGACGCACAACCAAAAACACAACTTCGCTAATAGCAGTCACAAAAATCACGTAGTTAACGGAAGGAGTTGAAACTCGCACTGAGCTATGGGAGGGTACTGATACATGTGCTCTATCAAGGACAACAGCGCAGTGTTGCCAGATCGCTTGCAGTGTTGCCAGTCTCATTACTTTTCTGCCACACCTCTGTGTAAGATAATGAAATATCTATTCAAGCACAGAATTAATTTAAGTGATTTACTGACTCACATTTTCTTGAACAAAGCATATAATTCTTTTACTGTGCTTTTGGAAACACACTTTCAATAAAACTTTACATCCTGGTGCACCAAGATTTTTCCTCTTCTAAGATCTAATGGTTTCTGGTTTAAGGTCAATCAGCTTAGCTACAAATGTTGAATCGATATCTATATGCCATGAATGGACCTCTGCAGTAGAGTTTTAGGAAACTCAGAGCGCTGCCTTAAAAACAAAGACGTGCCTCTGTATCGCAGACCCACTTTCCATGTATAAATTATTTTTTTCTCCTTACAGTATCTGAAAACTTTGATAATTTAAGTTAAATATATGTTCTGAATTAAACAACTAAAATACATAATCATCAGGCTGTCAAGGTGTAAGGCAGGAAAAAAAATCTTCATTTATAATTTATAAAGTTGACTACGTGCTAATTAAACACAAACAAACAAGCAAAACAAAAAAAATCACAACAATAATTAGGTTTTAGGTATTTAATAACATCAAAGGCTATGCTACACAAACTTCTATTCACCTTGAAGCTATACTACAAAATGTGTGGAAAGAATTCAACTTGCTTGTAACATTTCTGTTATCTTTTTTAAGTCACAGGATCATCCTAGTTTGCTTTTTTAGATGTCACAAAAAATGTAAAGGTACTAAGTTTATTAAGATAAATATTAACAGTAATTATGTCTTGATTCAGGTGTGGGCCTGGGATCCTTGTACAAAATATGCATGCTCCGATGTATTTGGGTGCATTTTCCTCAAGTGACCTGTGGTTTCTTTTCATGGTCAAGACATTCTGACTTTTGACTTCAAATTAACTGTCAGTAAGCTTGTGAAACCTCTATCATTTTTAAAGTTTCTCAAACACGATCTGGAAAAGCAGGTAAGAAAATTACTGCACATCCTAATATAATTATAGGTATCTGCTTTATCAGAATTCATTCCACTACATCAGAATTACACTAAAATATTAGTATAATCTTGAAAATGGTTAATTAAAGCAATAAGTTGATTTTTTATTGAAGTATTAATTATATCATGTTATTTCACCTTGGCATAGTCCACTTCTTCTATTTCCATAATATCCATTGCCACATTCAGTCAAGCAGAGTCCATTCATTAGTAATAAGTTCTCATCACATGTCTTGCACTGCTGAGTTCCTTCACACCCCAGGCAGCCTGATGGACAGGCTGTGAAAGGAATTTGGAGGAAAAATGAACAGATTAAAGGTTTTATAATGTAGTGGTGCAGTGTTTTTTGTTCCTAATGCACTCTTTGATAATTGGTAAATTCCAAGCAGTAATATGAGAAGGCTACAGAGGTAAATAAATCATTTTTGAACCCTACAAAATTGTAGTCTGACCTTCTTCCATGATCCGATAATAAAACACAGGATTAAACACAAAGTATTTTTACATACCTTCTTTATTAAAAAAAAATCAGTGTCTTAATTATATAAGTTTAATAGTAGCTTGTGGTGCTCTTTTTAGAAATAGTGACTTAAACATGGCATTTCCTGAATTTGTTTATCAACCCTGCATATTAGCATGCAAGCACTGTGAAACATTCCTATGTATATAGGTGCAACAAGTCATTGAAATTTTGGCCTCTTTGGAATTACCTGCCTGTAAAGGTTAATTACTTCAAATGCTATTTCAACTCAAGTTTCAGCGACTGTATAGATAAGAGTCCTTACTTTCTTCTGTAGATTTTGATTAAACAATATAAAATACACAGTCACTAATCGTCTGGATAATTCATGTGGTCTAGCAAACATTAAATTGACAAAACTATTTTTATAGGATAACACAAAATGTTCCATTGATATCCTCTAAGGAAGACAGTTCTTGCTTACTATTTTCCAAATGGTGTACTCCGGAACATACTAACACTAGTCAAAGTAAAAGATCTCTGCAGATCCTTAGCTATCACATCAGTGTTGTCTATGAGTACCACCAGAAGTATTCAACTACTTGTTCATAAAAGTGAGCTTATTGGGCAACCAATCTGGAGGACAGAAGCAACAAGCTGATTGAGGGCATAGTGTTTGTAGCCTACTTTGAGCCGCTGACAACTCTTTTTCTAAGATACTAATAAATCTTTAAGTAAGATCGACTTCCAAAAATGTATGTTTTCTGAAGATTCACATAAAATGTTGCAGTACCTATTGTCTTCATCTATCTATCTACATTAAATATCTCAGTTTAGATGGATCGATTTTGTTGACATTTGGTACACTTATTCATCAAGGACATTTGTCTAGAAAGTCACATTTTTGTTGTATCAAATAGATGGGTGTTGTACAAATTATTGTATGCTTCAATATTTAAAATAATCATTAATATTTGTTTATTCCATTTAAAATTATTGGCAAAGTTTAAGATCAACTATCAAGAAATAGAAAATAATATTGTGCAACCTTAGTTACAGATTAATATGCTCTTTAAAAATTACAGTGAAAAATGTGTTTTTAACTGGTATTATCTTCTGTTTTACACATCTCATAGCCAGTCCACGTGGCAAGCTAAATATATGTAATTACATTCTATTATAACTGTTATTTTTCAATATAACTCATTGATACGAACATATTTAAACACAAGTGTCATATTTGTCTCTTTGATGAAGCATATAAACAAAAATTTAAAATGTTCCTAATTTTTAAAACAGTTAGCCAAGACTCCTGAATGTTAAGCTATGCATACATTTTCTAATTTGTTTATATATAGAAGGACCCTGCAAACTAACAACTATCATCTCATTGACCTGATAATCTGACACAAGACAGACAACAGAAGCTGGAATAAATAAAGCACAGTTTTTGTGTTACATATCAGAAAATACATGTCAAATCACATCTTAGGACCAATTAATGTATCAATACCTGTAGTTCTTAAGGGATAAATACATTTTCCTCATTATTGTACTTTAAGAGACATAAACAGAAATAAGAATGTATGAAGTAAAATGTTGTCAACAATGTGGTTTAATGGTAAGTTTTAATTTAACATTTCTCTTGCAATATGTCTATTAGAGTAGCACTATTGAAATATGATGGTGTATTTGATTTTTATAAAGATGTTTTCATTATCATAACAGGAATATTTCTAAAAGCTGTTCTAAAAATCCACTGGCATAACTGGAAGCAGTGAGGAGACATCTCACTCAAAAACAGAAACATCTCATTCAAAATATATGTAGGTTAAAAATGGAATAAAACACTGAAAAACATATCAAGTTGCCCCAAAAATATTTCAAAATGTGATCCACAAATCAGTAGCAAGTGCAAATTAGCAGAGATAAGTTGAGATTTCTCCTCCTTTACCCCTCCTCGAACCGCCACCTTATCGTGGTGGAGGGGTTTGCATGTCCCAATGATCCTAGGAGCTCTGTTGTCTGGGGCTTTTTGCCCCTGATAGGGCCACCCATGGCAAACTGGTCCTAGGTGAGGGATAAGACAAAGAGTGGTTCAACAAACCTCCTATGAAGAATAAAAAATTTGGACGGCATTTTCCCACGCCCGGACGTGGGTCACCAGGGCCCCCCTTTGGAGCCAGGCCTGGAGGTGGGGCTCAATTGGGCATAGCCCAAAGAGACAACGTGGGTCCCCCTTCCCATGGGCTCACCACCTATGGGAGGAGCCAAGGAGGTCGGGTGCAGTGTGAGTTGGGTAGAGGCCGAAGGCGGGGATCTTGGTGGTCTGATCCTCGGCTACAGAATCAGCCGTGGAATGTCACCTCTCTCGAGAGGTTCCGGCTAGATATGGTCAGGCTCACCTCGACGCACACCTTGGACTCTGGAACCAATCTCCTTGAGTGGGGCTGGACTCTCTACCACTCTGGAATGAGAGGTGCCAAGCAGGTGTGGGCATACGTATTGCCCCCCGACTTGGAGCCAGTTCATTGGGGTTTACCCTGGTGGACGAGAGGGTAACCTCCCTCCGCCTTCAGGTGGGAGGACTGGTCCTAACTGTTGTTTGTGCATATGCGCTGAGCAGCAGTCTGGAGTACCCACCCTTTTTGGAGTCCCTGGACGGGGTGCTAGAGGGCATACCTTCTAGGGACTCCCTTGTTCTGCTGGGAGACTTCAATGCTCACATGGGCAATGACAGTGAGACCTGGAAGGGCATGATTGGGAGGAATGGCCCCCCGATCTGAACCAGAGTGGTGTTTTGTTATTGGACTTCTGTGCTCGTCATGGATTGTCCATGTTTAAGCATAGGGGTGTTCATATGTGCACTTGGCATCCGGACACCCTAGGCCTCAGTTCAATGATCGACTTCGTGTTCGTGTCGTCGGACTTGCGGCCACATGTATTGGACACTAGGGTGAAGAGAGGGGCAGAGCTGTCAAGTGATCAACACCTGGTGGTGAGTAGGCTTCGATGGTGGGGGAGGATGCCGGTCAGGCCTGGTAGGCCCAAACGTGTAGAGAGGGTCTCCTGGAAACATCTGGCAGAGTCCCCTGTCAGAAGTAGCTTCAAATCCCACCTCCAGCAGAACTTCGATCACGTCCCGAGGGAGGTGGGGGACATTGAGTCCGAAGGGCCATGTTCCGTGGCTCTATTGTTGAGGCAGCTGACCGGGGCTGTGGCCGTAAGGTGGTCGGTGCCTGTTGTGGCGGCAATCCCTGAACCCGATGGTGGACATTGGCGGTGAGGGATGCCATCAAGCTGAAGAAGGAGTCCTACAGGACCCTTTTGTCCTGTGGGACTCTGGAGGCAACTAATAGGTACCAGCAGGCCAAGCGGAATGTGGCTTTGATGGTTGCTGAGGCAAAAACTCGGGTGTGGGAGGAGTTTGGGAAGGCCATGGAGAACGACTTTCGGATGGCTTTGAGGAGATTCTGGTCCACCATCCGGCGTCTCAGAAGGGGGAAGCAGTGCAGTGTCAACACTGTACAGTGGAACCTCGGTTCACAAACGTCTCGGTACACGTACAACTCGGTTTACAACCAAAAAGTTCGCCAAACTTTTGCCTCGGTTCACGACCACACACTTGGTATAGGAACAAGCCAGTTTCCCTTTCGGTTTGTACGTGTTCAGTCTCTCCCTGTGCATTTCCTGTGCAGCACACACACACTCACAGGCAGCACGAGAGAGACGCGCACACACACAGGCAGCGTGAGAGAGAGCGCGACACACACAGAGGCAGCGCGAGAGACACGCACACACACAGGCAGCGCGAGAGAGAGTACGACACACACACACACAGAGGCAGCGCAAGAGAGAGACGCAGACACACAGGCAGCGCGAGAGAGAGCTGGACGCATTAAGGTAGGAAGGCAGTTAAAGAATGCACTGGGCTTGATTTTGTTTTCACTTCTGTTTCCAGCGATCAGTTCGTAGCGTGCATTGTTGCAATGTTATTTTTCTTGGTGGTTTATTAAATTACGGATTTTTTCAAATGTTCATTTTTTTTCCCTGTGCTTAAAACTCATTTAAAAAAGTGCTTTTAGCTAGCGGTTGGTAGCGCTATAACACGATCTATTGTAGTGTTAGTTTTCTCTGTTGTTCAAGGTTTTCTCAGTGTTATCCAATGTTTTTAATTTACTATTAAGCTGTGCATTCTATGGTTTAATTAACTATATTTGTGCTTAAAAACTTAAAAAAAAATATATATTTACATACAGTTCGTACGATCTGGAATGGATTAATTGTATTTACATACAATCCTATGGGGGAAATTGCTTCGGTTCACGACCAAATCGGTTTACGACCAGAGTTTTGGAATGAATTATGGTCGTGAACCGAGGTTCTACTGTATATGGTGGGGATAGTGCGCAGCAGACCTCGACTCGGGACGTTGTGGGTCGGTGTGGGGAGTACTTCGAAGACCTCCTCAATCCCACTAACATACTGTATCTTCCAATGAGAAAGCAGAGCCTGGGGACTTGGAGGTGGGCTCCCCCATCTCTAGGAATGAGGTCAACGATGTGGTCAAAAAACTTTTTGGTGGCAGGGCCCCGGGGGTGGATGAGATACGCCCGGAGTTCCTCAAGGCTCTGGATGGTGTAGGATTGTCTTGGTTAACATGCCTCTGCAACATCACATGGACATCAGTGACAGTGCCTCTGGATTGGCAGACCGGGGTGGTGGTCCCCCTCTTTAAGAAGGGGGACCGGAGGGTGTGTTCCAACTACAGAGAGATCACACTCCTCAGCCTCCCTGGAAAAGTCTATTCGGGGGTCCTGGAGAGGAGGGTCTATCTGATAGTCAAACCTCAGATTCAGGAGGAACAGTGTGGTTTTCGTCCTGGTCGTGGAACAGTGGACCAGCTGTACACCCTAGCAGGGTCCTGGAGGGTGCATGGGAGTTTACCCAACCAGTCTACATGCATTTTGCGAACTTGGAAAAGGCGTTCGACCGTGACCCTCGGGGAATCCTGTCGGGGGTACTCTGAGAGTATGGGGTACCGGACCCTCTGATAAGGGCTGTTCGGTCCTTGTACAACCAGTGTCAGAGCTTGGTCCGCATTGCCGGCAGTACGTCGAACCAGTTTCCAGTGAGAGCTGGACTCCGGATTGGGTCACTCCTTTTTGCAGATGACGTTGTCCTGTTTGCTTCATCAGGCCGTGATCTTCAGCTCTCTCTGGATCGGTTCACAGCTGAGTGTGAAGCGGCTGGGATGGGAATCAGCACCTCCATATCTGAGACCATGGCCCTGAGCCGGAAAATGGTGGACTGCCCTCTCAGAGTTGGGAGCAAGATCCTGCCCCAAGCGGAGGAGTTCAAGTATCTAGGGGTCTTGTTCACGAGTGATGCAGGCTCTGCATCGGTCTGTCATGGTGAAAAAGGAGCTAAGCCGTAAGGCAAAGCTCTCAGTTTACCAGTCGATCTATGATTCTACCCTCAAATATGGTCATGAGCTATGGGTAGTGACTGAAAGAACGAGATTGCGAATACAAGTGGCTGAAATGAGTTTCCTCTGCAGGGTGTCCGGGCTTTCCCTCAAAGACAGGGTGAGAAGCTCAGTCATCCAGGAGGAGCTCAGAGTAGAGCCACTGCTCATCCGCATCGAGGGAAGTCAGATGAGGTGGCTCGGGCATCTTATCAGGATGCCTCCCGGACGCCTGCATGGTGAGGTGTTCCGGGCACGTCTAACCGGGAGGACGCCCAAGGGAAGACCCAGGACACGCTGGAGGGACTAAGTCTCTCGGCTGGCCTTGGAACACCTCAGGATCCCCCTGGAAGAGCTAGAAGAAGTGGCTGGAGAGAGGGAAGTCTAGGTATCTCTGCTCAAGCTGCTGCCCCTGCGACCTGATCTCGGATAAGCGGAAGAGGATGGATGGATTCTCTTCCTTTATTGGCTTTGTCAGCATCATTTTTAACATGACAATAAGTCTAAATGGGTACCTTAACGAATGTCTATTAAAATTTTACTCTATATACACTTAGACGTCAATGTCCAATTTACATGAATCTTTGTTTTAGTGACAGTACTGAAGTGGAATAAACAGTAAGATTAGGTTTTATTATGTTATATAAATAACTTCTAATTGAATGTATAGTAATATTAATGTACATAAAGCTCTGACTTCTTTTTTTCCACTGCAGGGGTATTTTACGTTTGTATATCTGTAAATGGAGGATGGTACATACAATTCAAACTATCATTATACTGTGGCTAATTTTTCCCTGCATTAAATGGGAAATTCAACATCTATCCATCCATTATACAACCCGCTACATCCTAACTACAGGGTCACAGGGGTCTGCTGGAGCCAATCCCAGCCAACACAGGGCGCAAGGCAGGAAACAAACCCCAGGCAGGGCGCCATAAGAAATAAATCATTCCTCACAGATTTCTTAAAGCCACAGAGAATAGAAAAATAATGCTTTTAATTCTCCTTTTTAAATTAAAAAGCAGTACGCCAATCTAAATCTTCAGAAATGTGAGATGAGGTTGTTAGGAGCCTCATATGGTCCTGCTCATCTTTAAAGGTCTTAAGTGGTTTATAATGTAAAAAAGTGGCTAAAGCATTAAGTATATGGAATTATGTAATTCGGTGAATTAAAAAAAAAAAGCTTCAAGTAACTTAGCTGATGAACAGGGACAAAAAAAATTCAAGGTTACCAGAGAGCAGGGACATGCCAAATGAATTCAGAATGAAGAATCAGCAGATTCTTAGTGGGGGTAGATGTTCCTATAGCAACATAGCATGAATGTGGAAATGTGAGACACTAGTTGCAGAAATGAGAAAGCAACTGAAAACTTTCCAAAGGTTTTCCACAGGAACCAGTACGACGGTGTAAAATTTACAATATTTAGGATTCTAAACCTATCATAGCAAGCACTTTAAGTAAGTTTATACAGTCACATGAAAAAGTTTGGGAACCTCCCTCAGCTTGCATAATAATTTACTTTCAAGAAAAAAAGATAACAGTGGTATGTCTTTCACTTCCTAGGAACATTTGAGTACTGGGGTGTTTTCTGAACAAAGATTTTTAGTGAAGCAGTATTTAGTTGTATGAAATTAAATCAAATGTGTAAAACTAATTTGCTGATTTGAATGCATGTAACGGCTCAATACTGATTACTTGCAACACCAAATTGGTTTGATTAGCTCATTAAGCCTTGAACTTCATAGACAGGTGTGTCATGAGAAAATGTATTTAAGGTGGTCAATTGCAAGTTGTGCTTCCCTTTGACTCTACTTTGAAGAGTGACAGCATGGGATCCTCAAAGCAACTCTCAAAAGATCTGAAAACAAAGATTGTTCAGTATTGTGGTTTAGGGGAAGGTTACAAAAAGCTATCTCAGAGGTTTAAACTGTCAGTTTCAACTGTAAGGAATGTAATCAGGAAATGGAAGGCCACAGGCACAGTTGCTGTTAAACCCAGGTCTGGCAGGCCAAGAAAAATACAGGAGCGGCATATGCGCAAGATTGTGGGAATGGGTACAGACAACCCACAGATCACCTCCAAAGACCTGCAAGAACATCTTGCTGCAGATGGTGTATCTGTACATCGTTCTACAATTCAGCACAATTTGCATAAAGAACATCTGTATGGCAGGGTGATGAGAAAGAAGCCCTTTATGTACTCACGCCACAAACAGAGCCGCATGTTGTATGCAAATACTTATTTAGACAAGCCAGGTTCATTTTGGAACAAAGTGCTTTGGACTGATGAGACAAAAATTGAGTTATCTGGTCATAACAAAAAGCACTTTGCATTGGTAGAAGAAGAACACCGCATTCCAAGAAAACATCTGCTACCTACTGTCAAATTTCGTGGAGGTTCCATCATGCTGTGGGGTTGTGTGGCTAGTTCAGGTACTAGGGCCCTTGTTAAAGTCGAGGGTCGCATGAATTCAACCCAATATCAACAAATTCTTCAGGATAATGTTCAAGCATCAGTCACAAAGTTGAAGTTACACAGGGTTTGGATATTCCAACAAGACAATGACCAAAAACACAGTTCGAAATCTACAAAGCCATTCAGTAAGAGGGAGTATTACAATGTTCTGGAATGGCCATCACAGTCCCCTGACTTGAATATCATCGCAAGTCTAAGGAATGATTTAAAGCGGGCTGTCCATACTCGGCAGCCATCAAATTTAACTGAACTGGAGAGATTTTGTATGGAAGAATGGTCAAAAATACCTCCATCCAGAATCTAGACACTTATCAAAGGCTACAGGAGGTGTCTAGAGGCTGTTATATTTGCAAAAGGAGGCTCAACTAAGTACTGATGTAATATCTCTGTTGGGGTGCCCAAATTTATGCACCTGTCTAATTTTGTTATGACGCATATTTTCTGTTAATCCAATAAGCTTAATGTCACTGCTGAAATACTACTGTTTCCATAAGGCATGTCATATATTAAAAGGAAGTGGCTACTTTGAAAGCTCAGCCAATGAGAAACAAAAATCCAAAGAATTAAGAGTGGTCCCACATTTTTTCATATGACTGTATATAGTTTTATTAGTGTTCTTTTTTCAGATTTTCCAAAATAATTATCAGTCTATTGAAGTTTCAGATTAAATTAAAAAACCAAGTTGCAAAAGAAATCTTTTTTATTTTAGGACCATCAACAGTACTCACAAACACACTGGTGTAGGAAGTCATCCAGGAAATACTGCTTTCTACATTCTTGAACACACAGTCCGGCTTGTACAACATACGGAAGCTGGCACTTGCGGCACTTGCCAGGGCCATCACATTCAAGACAATTTTCATCACATCCTAAAAAAAAAATTAAACAAAAACTGATGCTTACATTTTCAATTAATTTTAAATTAACAAAAATACACAGTGTAATGAAAACTCTTGGAGGGCCATTTAAGGTGTGTTTTGAATGTCACTGCTCCATGTGGCTAATTCCTATGCATTCAGCCCACACCTTCTTCCTTACCAGTGTTTCTCAACCTTTAAGGTCATGTGGCCCAGTTTTGCCCTTATATTATTATTGACAACCCACTAGCAGCAGTTGCAAAATGCCCCCCTTGGTGAAACAAGCATGATCAGGAGTCCCCTCTAATGAAAAAAGCTCATTTAGAAACAGGGAAACATATCGTACAGTGCTGTCGATCACTTAAGTAACCCACCATGACCCACTTGCGAACCAACAAAACAAACTTGTGACACAGTGGTTGAGAAGCACTGCCTTATACAGACCCAGCGTGCTGATGCTAAGACTCAAAGGTCAGTTTGTGCTACTCAATACTGGCAGTTAAAGTATACATATCAGTGAATCACACCAGGCCCAAACAGCCTCAATTGTAATGACCTGTACACTCTGTGACCAACATATGGCCAAGTGGCTGGTCCCAAATGGAGCTGTAAGTTGACGCATGACCAGTGTTCTCCCTAACGTCTTTTAGTTTAATTTAGTTGAGCATCCGGCTGTCACCTCGCATGACATTGTGAGATAACAGACGCAGATCTAATGATTGATTGGTTATGTGGAGAAAGAAAAAGAAGGATAGGAATTGGGGTTTTGGTACGTCAGATAGAGACAGCACACATGCAATAAAGAAAGCCCACTCAGAAGAACATTCATTTAATCCTGTGTTCGTGTCTCCGACCACCAAATTACGAACCCAACACTTAAGTTAAACCTGTGCGATACCCATTCATACATTCAGTTTTTTGGAGCCTCGTCACACCTGCCATAAAGTTCTCTACACTGAACGTACACCTGGGGACCCTTTACTGCGAGGGAGCAGCACTACCACCACACTACCGTGCATGTTTAACACATGCTTTAATGCATTTCATCATAAAAATGATATCAAGTATTTATTTTAGCATTGTAAATGTTCAGAGAGCAGGAATATCATCAAATGAATGCATTCTGTGCGGCGATCCCTCCCAGTGCCTCCTCAGTGCTAGAGGAAGTCCATTTAAGATGCGCGTAGTAATTAACAACTCGGTCAGGGTACACTTAACACAGCATTTAATGTACTATATTACCTTATGACGGGGTTTGAGAAAATCTAGTAAATTAAACATTGATTTTAAGATCAAGTTTAGTTTATGACATTCTACTTTAATGACAAAATAAACTATGAGAATAAAGTGGAAATGTCGAGAATAAAGTCAACATGTTGGCTTTATTCTCATCATAAACGTCAAGATTAAAGTGGAAATGTCGAGAATAAAGT
>JANRMT010062835.1:45900454-45950031 GCA_026402145.1 Polypterus bichir lapradei
CGCCTCACACGCCGACTGAGCTGCAGGCTATTACAGTATATGGACGAAATTAGGTTCCAGTTATGATCGTTATGCGTAGAATTTCGAAATGAAACCTGCCCAACTTTTGTAAGTAAGCTGTAAGGAATGAGCCTGCCAAATTTCAGCCTTCCACCTACACGGGAAGTTGGAGAATTAGTGAGTGAGTGAGTGAGTGAGTGAGTGAGTCAGTCAGTCAGGGCTTTGCCTTTTATTAGTATAGATTTCACCACTTAATCATGAATTTTTTTTCAATGCCACCACATCCAAAATTAAATATGTCTTGAAATTTAAATTGTCGCTTTCAACCATCAAATGTGAGAGGATGTACAGAAGGAGTAGTAATGAGTATGTAGATGTTCAGCCAATAACTGCCACATTTACAGCAGAAACTCCAGATGCATACTTGAGAGAATGGTAAATTGACAGCTTCTTAAATTAAAGTAATTGTGTTGTACAGTAATTCTTGCTGTCATGTCCACCATGGATGCCCATGGTTGCAGCCTTTATTATGATCACAACAGTACTCATAGATGCACGCCGATTACAGTGTTTTGCCTGCTCTGCAAACCCTGCTGCTTATCGCTCCATTGCACTACACTACAGCCACTAGGGGCAGGTCTGTCAAAATGATCAACTAGTCATTGAGCTTTCATATCTTGATGTGTGAAAGTACCGGTTTAAATTGCAAGGTTTATGTCATGCTACATTTGCTGTCATTGAAATAAATAAATATAAACCCTCTTATCCATGGCAGGTATATCCTAGCAAATGATGGGTGCACATATTAAATATAATGCTGCACATTAAGTAAGAAAGTACATATATTTTAATGCTACATTTAATTATTTGCATCTACACATCTTCCAAATATGTATATACAGAGAAGGGTCACAGGGAAGCTGAATCCTATCCCAGCAAGCATCGGGGGCATGACAGAAACAATATCCAGACAGGGCACCAGCCCAAATTTTTATTTACTTGCTGTCACACTACACAATACATTTATCTGTATACTTATTAATTTAGAAAAGTCCAAAATATTCAACCATATTGAAGAAGCTACAGGAACCATTTTAGTAAGGACTAACCAAGCAGATTATTATTACTTTAACATAAAAAACAGCTTTGCTGATCATAATGAAACTTCAAGGCTTGCTATATTTACAACTGTTAAGCATTTCACTGTATGCTTATTTTTAATGTGGCAAAAAGGAGACCCGAAATACCTTACTCTATTTATTATCCAATGATACTTACTTTTACAAGTTCCTCTCTCTGTGTAGTACCCAGGAGGACATTCACTGACACAGTCATCTCCATGTAAGTGGTAACTAGGATTCTTGCACAAGAGGCAGATGTTGCCATTACCTTTCAAGTCTGTCACACAATGCTGGCACTGACTACTGCATGCTGTAAAAATACAAGACTATATTTTACTCTCTCAAAAAAAATATCAATAGGCGGCATGATAAAATTTACATACTTTTTACACGTTATATCTAAGACAAAACTTTAAACAGATATGAGCTTACTGTTAATTACAATTCAAAAGCTAAAACATTTATTTTTTAATCAAAAATGAGGTAATATAAAGGTATGCCAACAATACTTATTTCTATAAATATCTCTTCCTATGATCCTTGGTTTACAATATCAAGAGCATGTGTTCCTGCTAGGGATATTGTCGAATTTATAATTTGTGAATGTGTCTAATTAATAATGGCTTTGATAGGTTCTTGTTACTAAGGAACAGTTAACTAGCCTTGTGTTGATAGGTTTAGTTTACATTCTGTAACCTGCACATTCTCTAGCATTGCCCTGTAGCACTTGTTTCAAGAGTCCCCAGACTCATGTTTAATCACTGTGTTGACCTTTTTCATAAAACAACTTGGATAAAAACATCTGCTTAGTAATAAAATGGATATGTAATTGTAAGGGCTAAATTTGCCAAAGATGCGCAAGGGCTTTAGGACCATTCCAAAAATAAGACTCCCATAAAGAATAGTGGTGACTTTGTAACAAAAGTACATATAGCAGTAAAATATGTGTTCGTCAAACAAAATATTCACGATATTCTATGTGTATTTGTATTTGTCTATGGCTATCTACATCTGCGCTGTCATGTTTCATTTTCTGTTCCAATGTAGAAAAAGAAGGTATGTGACAGCAGTCCACAGAATGTTGACCTGTGAGGCCACCAAAGTGAACTACGATATACTGGAAGATACATTTAAACCTGAGGCACCAGTACAATGTTACTGGTTGGAATATAGGAGACTGGTCCAACAGCCTTACCCAGTGGAGTGACAATCAGAGTTTTTCTGGATTATATAATCGTTAACGAGGAGCTTTATCTAAGGTAACTGTGAGAGAAGAACTTCATTAAGATAGGACTTGGAACATTTTCGAGGACCTACTCCCTATTCACCCAAGTTAACTCATTTTTGGGTTATCATTACAACCTGAACTATCCAACTTGTTGTGCTGCCACTATAACCCTCATCAGGAAGTGAAAGTGGAGAGATTATTCAGCAAATAGTTTAAAGTAAATAGCTTAATATCTCATTTCATTAATCCTGTCACCTATCTTGAATTTCTTTTTTCAGAATATTAAATATTCACTGTCATAAATAATTTGCAAAAATGGCACTTTATTGTACAAAT
The DNA here is from genome assembly GCA_026402145.1 of Polypterus bichir lapradei. Lineage (NCBI taxonomy): Eukaryota > Metazoa > Chordata > Cladistia > Polypteriformes > Polypteridae > Polypterus > Polypterus bichir. Next base: position 45,903,140 of record JANRMT010062835.1, read on the forward strand.
ACATGCAATGCGGCTAAAAAAAGGTGTTAAAGTAAGAGGAAAGGAATTCAGACAAAAGCAATTAAACAATAATTCTTAGGAGTCCCAGTCAATTTTTTGTAAGGCTTAATGCATGTTCTTTCTGTCTCTTTGTCTTTCCAAAGGCCACATACTGAAGAAAGCAGCACTTCAAACAATAAGGGGTGTATTTTAAAAGGTAAAAGCCTGACAGTCTAGAAGAACATTTCTAAAATAAATATTATAATGGCGAAAGTGATTTACAAAATGTTTGTTTCAAAGTTCAGATATTCTGACATTCCATTTATAATCATATATTTTCTTTTCAAAATAGTATGAATTCAAGCACAACTTTGGAACACGCTCCTTCACACCCATGAACAAGATAGTAATTATACAGGCAATTCTCCCAAAAGGCTTATTTAATTTTCTTGTTACAAATCTAAGTTTGCATGAAGCAAAATAATAAATAAATAAATAAATAAAGATACAGTTCTATTACTCAGCTGTGCTCTTATTTATTTGAAAAACTTTGCTTTAAAATTACACCTTGTGCAAAATTGCTTACTATGTTTTGGTTGAATCCTTGTCATTTCTGAAGATGCTACCATCATTGCATATTTTTCCATGATTAAGAAACATTGTCCAGGCACAATTAATGGTAATCCACAAACAAGTAACACTGAATTGTCATAAGTCAGAGATCAAGAACTGAGTTAGAACAGAGTTCATTAAAATAGTCCTTGTAAAAATGTATTAAATGAACTGGTAAAAAAGCTAAATTAGCTACAGTGGGCCAGTGTGCTCAGATAGCAGTATTTTCATGGATTTATTGAGATGTATGAACTGTTGAAAGTGAATACAGTGGCATATACATTTGACTTTTCATAGATGAGCTTAAACATAACCTTCATATTTTTAAAAAAATCTCCTGAAGAGATTGTTTCCCTTTAATCCCAGCCAGAATCTTTTCTACTCTTTACTAACATCAATGCAAAATTTGCATTGTTCTACCAAGATCAGCAATTTTTGAAGGATATATGCAGAATATTTAGATTATTTTTCAAATTAAGTGTACTGCAGCTTCTGATCTCCCAAACTTTTCAAAAAAACATTACTGGCAAATCTTAATAATGAGGAATCTATAAGGTATGAGGTAATCACAAAAGCCTACTGGCATGTGCTACTTTATGTTCCAGTATTATATTTTATTGTGCCAATGGTATTTAAGACAAAAAAAATAATAAAAGTGACAGAATTTTGAATTTTTTTGCAACATCTAAGGGTCTGTGTTCAGTAAACAATGATCTCTAAACTTGCTCAGATTTCTTATTTTAGTCAAAACATTCTTTGAATAAAAATAAAAACATTAGGTTTATACAATTTTAGCTTGCAAAGAAAAATAAAAACTTTAAACAACTTGTAGGTGTTTATCAAAATTTAAGATAATTAGCACACCCTACAGACAGTGTAATATGCTTTGTAGTCTTTTGATTTTTTGCAAAGAATGTAAAGAAAAGGCGTCAGACATTCATTATCTCTATTACTGCACTTCTTACAAAATCTTTGTTAAATCAAAGGTGAAATGGTGGAGGCTTTGTTTACTTTTAAGTAGACCTTTTATGTTTAAGAATGAGTGTGATAAAGAAGCAGTAAGAAAAACTGGTTATGTCTAAAATGTTATCTAGGTTTTTGAGAAAGACATCAAAGAACCAAGCAACAAAAGAAATCCTCAATTGACCACAACTAAAAGAAATATAAGACGACTGCATAAAGTTCATTTTATGTAGGTATACACACCAAAGTAACAGGTTGAAAAGTTTGTGAAAAGCAATGTCTCACCAAATTTTACATGGCATACCTTTCACATTAGCCCAACACAATTTCAGCTTGTCAAATGCAAAACATGTTTTGAAAATACAGGATATTTTAAATTTTGTTTTTATGAGGAACTTCCTCTGAATAATAAACAATCTGATGCAGCACTTTGATTAATAAGAGGAACTCTTGGAACTGTCATCATTAGAACAGTAAGGGTGCAATGATCTGGCAAAAGACTTTGTGAACTTAGATTATGTGCTAAACATGACATTTGGATTTTTTGTATAAAAATGAGATAAAGGTAAATGTAAATAAATAAACAATTGAAGGTAACTTTAAAATAAATTAACAATTGAGAGGTTTTCCTTTATTTGTTTCAATTATCCATGTACAATAAATTAATAACAATAACAACGTTTATTTATATAGCACATTTTCATACAAAAAAATGTAGCTCAAAGTGCTTTACAAAATGAAGAATAGAAAAATAGAAGACACAATAAAAAATAAAAATAAGTCAACATTAATTAACATAGAATAAGTAAGGTCCGATGGCCAGGGTGGACAGAAAAAACAAAACAAAAAAAAAACTCCAGAGGCTGGAGAAAAAAAATAAATAGAATATTATAAACCTCCTGCAGCCATACAACAAAGCTGTTCCAGATGGAAGTGAACTGAAATTCTACATAGGTTTGGCATCTTAAAAAAAATATTTATGACTTTTCAAAATAATGTGCTTACTATGGGTAATCATATAGTTTTAACAACAACTATAATTCTGATAAACTAGATACCCAAAAAATGTCCAGATCCAGATCATGAATGTTTACATGCATGTTTCTTAATTTATTTTTAAAACATGTAACAGCATACTATCACTAAAATTAATATTAATAAGTCACAGCATTTTTTATAGTGTTCAGGGTTGTTGTTCTGTCTATTTTGAAAAGTCTAAAGATTTGAGTGTTAAAATCTTAAATGTCTGTAGTGTATAAAAAAGATTAGTGATGAGCGAACCCAGTGGAGTTTGCTTCACCATAAGTTCAGTGAGATTACGGAAATGTTCAGGAGTTTCACTGAACTCCATGAAATGCATTGAAGTCAAGGGGGAAGGAGGAACTGAACTAGTTTTGAATGGCTTATGTTGCAGTGGTGCTTTAACTGTTTTAATTTAATTAACTGAGGGCAAGGGAAGTATCTGCCAACTGTGCTGGACTGATTATTGCAGTAAAAAATGTAATCTGACTGAGCTGTAACACAGCAGTGGTAACCACTGTGCCATCATGCCTCAAACAACAAAAGACACAGACTGAATGATAATCACAAAGAAAATATAACCAATGGCCACGAACTATCAATAAGTAAAAAATATATATAATTGTGCTCCCAGAGTTCCAGTTTGGAGGCACACACATGAAGCAAGCAACATGAGACTGGCTCATTCCATTGTTTGAAGTTGCACCACAGTGTGAATGTCTTTTTCATTTCCCAATCTTTTTAGATGCTTTGTTTTTTTCTTCCATGAAAAATAATACATCAACATCATTATTATTATTATTTTTACTGTTAATATTATTATTTCACAGGATTGCATGTCTTTTCTTTCTTGAGGAGGGGCAGGGCTCCTTTAAGGCTTGTTTTGGATTAAAGCTCCTGCACATAGGCTAATATCTATTAAATCCAACGTATGTCTTTCCGCTTTTACCAAAAGAACTTCTTAACAAATTTAGATCGAGCTGTTTTACTATAATTTGCTTCAACATTCTGGTTGATTCTGTGGCATCTCTCATCACACTAAGTATCATAATTCGCTTGCAGTACCTATTTATTTGTGCGAATCTGAGAGACACGCAGAAGGATGAGGGGAGGGGGCAGGGCCCTCCTCACTCACATGTCAGCATCAGGGCGTATCTTACATCCACTTAGCTAGCAAATGACAGAACTACTTAACGGATTTAGATTGGGTTTTTTTCTGGAATTTGCTTGAACATTCCAGTTGATTTTGTGACTTCTCTCATTGCACTAAGAATCATAGTTTGCTTGCTGGAGTGATATATTCATGCTAAACCGAGACAGAGGCTGTGGGCCGAGGGGAGGGGGAAAGGTGATGTCAGGAGTGGGTAGCCGGACTGGGCCCTCCTCACTCACGTGCCAGCCTCCGTCTGAATCACTCTATCTCTCGCCACGTTTTGGCTCCGCTTAGCTAGCAATACCTGTTTGTTTATTGATTTTTAAAGTTTGACCCAGTTTCACACGGGCAAAGCCAAGGGGGTCGGCTAGTTATGTATGAAAATTAGCCATTTGGTGCTGTGCAGCCTGGCAAGGGATCAGTGTTTTATATTCAGTGGCTATACTCATAATAATCTCATTATTAAAATTAAAATACATCAAGATTTTTTTTAATGCATGCAGGATGGAAGGCTAGAGTACTGATCAGGTTGTAACATCACAACCTGGCCACAATGCGAATTTACAGGAAAATGTTCAACGAATAAGATCACTGGTAAACACGGAAAATTTGCTGTGAAAAACACTTTGGGGAATTTCATTAATCAACACTAATAAATACATTTAAGCAAAATCATTACAATAACAACTTACCTATGCAGTAACCAACTTTATTCAAGTACTGTCCTTCTAAGCAGCTGGTTGTGCAATGTCCATTCACCAGAATGGCTAAGGGGTGACAAGTAGTGCAATCTGAAACAGAAGGGCCTTTACACTCTTTACATGATGGATGACAATCTGCAAGCAACAAAAAAAATGTAAGATTAAAGAAAATGTAGAAAGTAGAAATGTGTTGGCAGAAAACCAAATGTAACTTGACAAATGCCAGAAAAGCAGGAATTCACAAAATATTGCAAAGGCAAGCTAATGTATAGGTATAAATTATACTAAGAAGATTCACATTTACTTAAGACTAGGCCTCAGACTCATATTTAAATGGAAATGGTTTTTATTCTGATAATGAATGCATTTTTCATTTTAATTACTCTCTGTAAAAAGATCCTAGATAATTATCAAGACAAACAATACACAAAGCAAATATTGCAACAGTACTATTACCTGCATCATACTGGTGAAGATTTGACCAAGTTGTATTTTGATCTTTTCTGTTTTTCTTAACCTCAGTTATAAACCACTGCAGTACAGGCAACTATTGTTTCTTTTGATAGTGCCCTCAGTTACCAAGATACTAATCAAATAAAATGCACATGATTTTTTAAACTTCAGGTATTATTCTACAAAAAAGGCTTCTTTATAACGCACAGTGAGTACAAATATAAATCCAATAATATTAAACTGCAAATTGAGTATACTCAAAAAGGAAACCTTTAGACTGCTGCTAGAAATTCAAAATGGCATTTTTTTCTGTATATATTGACTAGACAAGTAAGGCAACTGTACAAGCACCATCAGAATTCAGTGTCTGCTTCTGGACCCTATTTTTACACATAACATTTATACAAAATAATATAAAGCTATGGAATATTTCACATTTCCCACTAAACAAAAACAACTCAAATCTTGACACCATATAATGTTACTATACATTAAGTAGCTGTTGTAATTGGAATTTTGGGGAGCAAAGACATACAATACATTCATATCTTAGAAATATTATAGTGCTGACTGTCGGCCATGGGCTATGATGGAAAAAATGTGCAAGAACCTCTGAAAAAAAACAGCTGTTTAGAATATGCAGGGTATATACAGAGCTCAAAAAAATAAAGGTACACTTAATCATCACAGCCTAACACCAAGTCAATTAAGCTTCATGGATATCAATGTGTTCAGCTAGGAAGCATAAACAATTGCGAATTAACTTCACCTGCTTTGGTGCAAAGTAAAACTGACAACAGGTGCATTAGACAGGCAACAGAAAGACAACCCCCAAAAAGTGAATGGTTTTGTATGTAGTGGCCATAGACAATTGCTCTCTCCTTATCCTTCCTGACTGATTATTCTCTAGTTTTTTGTTTTGCTGGTGTCCTTGCGCCTCATGTATAATGCCATGCTGTGATGGATGGCTGGAGATCGTGCCCTGTCGGGAAGCCTGGGAGAGCAGGGGACCAAGAAAAGCGCAAGCCACCCTAGGTTACATTGGGGCCACGAACATGGGGCTGTAACGCTCAAGCCTGTTGGGTTATGTGGCCACCAGCAGGGACCGCTTGGATAATTCCGAAGCCGTGGTCTGCAGCACTTCCGCCTCACCCGGAAGTGCTGCCAGAAGAGGAGTCATATTTAAAACGCAGCACTTATGCCACACCTGGGAGTACTGCCGGGACTTAATTGAGGATCACATGGAGTATTTCCAAGTGTGGTATAAAAGGGGCCACCTCACTCCACTTGGGGAGCCGGAGTCGGGTGGAAGAGGACGGAGCTTGCGGGAGAGGAGTGGAGGCAGTGAAGAAAATAAAATAAAAGAAAAGATAAGGATTGAGTTATTGGGAAGTTTTATGGTTACAGTGTGTTGTGCAGAAAAGTTAAAATAAACAGTGTGTGTTTTGGGGGCATTCTGAGTCCGTCCGTCTGTGTCCAGTGGTCAAACTCCACAATACATAGAATCAGAGGTGGGTAGAGTAGCCAAAAATTGTACTCAAGTAGAGTGGCGTTACTTCAAAATAATATTACTCAAGTAGAAGTAAAAAGTAGTCATCCAAAAAATCCTCAAGTAAGAGTAAAAAAAAAAAAGTATTTGGTGAAAAGACTACTCAAGTACTGGGTAACTGTTTGATCATAATAAATTATTTATTTTTTAGAAATGTAATAAGACAGACAAAAATATAAAATAATGTGCTAATTCTGCTATTTCCAAATAACAAAATAAAAAATGAGTAAAAATAAATAACATCTTTATAAAATAGATAGATAGATAGATAGATAGATAGATAGATAGATAGATAGATAGATAGATAGATAGATAGATAGATAGATAGATACTTTATTAATTCCAAGGGGAAATTCACAATAATAAAAATAAAAATGCACAAATGACACAAAGTTCCAAATCTCAGTTTTTCACAACAAAGCTTTTCAAGCCAATACCTACAGTAGGTAACATGTATGTTTGAACAGTGCAAACTACAGTGACAAGATATACTGTACACTGACTGTATAATACTGCCTATTCACCTGCCCTCCAAATAGCACAGCTGATAGAAAATAACATTAGGACAAGGCAGCTTGTGCATGTACAAGAAGTCTCACTTTACCATGACTGTCTGTGTCTGTGCATGTTTGATTAAATGCGTACACACTGTCTGAGGCTGCGGTGAAACTGTGCTTGGCTTTATGCCAAGTTTAGTTTTTATGCACATCTAAGTGAGTGGGGAAATAGGTGTACACAATATTTTTATGCCACTGGAACCTCATTCTTTTCACAGATGAGAACAGGTTCAAACTGTGCACATGAAAGATGTGAAAGAGTCTGGAGACGACATGGTGAACATTATGCAAACTGCAATATTATCCAGCATGACCAATTTGATGGTGGGTCAGTGATGTTCAGGGGATGCATACTCTTGGACAGTCGCAAAGAGATCCCCATGTTAGGCAACAGTACCCTGACTGCTGTTAGGGACCGGGATGAAATCCTCAGAGTCATTGTTAGACCTTATGGTAGTACTGTGAGCCATTGGTTCCTCCTGGTACAAGATATTGCCCAGCCTCAAGTTGCCAGAGTGTGTAGGCAGTTCCTGGATGATGAAGAATTGATGCCACTGACTGGCCCACATATTCCCTTAGACCTGAATTCAATTAAGAACCTCTGGGATGTTATATATCAGTGCATCCGACACGGCCAAATAGTATCACAGACTGTCCAGGAGCTCACTGATGCCCTAATCCTGGTCTGGGAGGAGATCCCCCAGGACACCACCTGCTGTCTTTTCAAGAGTATTCCCAGACATGCATGTGCACACAGGCATGTGGAGGCCATACACACTACTGAGTCACTTTAGGAGTTGCCATGATGAAATTCATGCAACTTGGATCAACCTGTGGTTTCAATTTTGGCTTTGATTTTCAGTGTGATGTTGAATCCAGCCCTCAATGGGTTGGTGATTTTGATTTCCAATTACAGCTGTTACATTATTTTGTTCTCAACGAATTACACAGTATTACTCAATAAAGATTTTCTTCTTAAATAATTTGTTCATCGAGATCCAATGTGTCATTTAAGTGTTCCCTTAATTTTTCTGAGCAGTGTATGTCTGCCAAATACTATTACATCCATGTGGAATATAGCTATATAAACCATAAGAAATTCACTTGATCATTTTACTTACAAACAAGTGTATTAACAGTTCTATTTTAAAAACTATATGTACACATGTCCTTTAATTTATACAAAATTCAGACTTCAGTTACCTTAAAAGACAAGTGTGTTTAGATACATTTGTTATTAACCAAAACAACAATTATACATTTTAACTAATAAAAACATTGAATATTTAAAACAGGATAGCTTAACAATCAGAAGCCTTGGAAACAAAACTTACTAGTGCAAAGGGTGTCTTGACTAAACAGTCCTTCAGGGCATTTTGGTAAGCATCTGCCTTCATGGAGGATATTTGGGGGAGTACAGGATGTGCAGTTTTGGAAACTTTTTCCAGTACATTCTAAGCATGAAGAATGGCACTCTGAAAGTGTGGAAAACAAGATAAAAAGTAAATTAAAATACATGCATACAGGATTGGAATAAAAATAATATGCTACAGCATTCTTGAATCTACTCTCTATTTATTCACTTTGTACAAATGACAATTACTTTAAGATTTCTTTTGAGCAGAAAAAAATGTTATTATGTTTTAGTATGCTGAATTATCTACTTACCAAAAAAATCAGTCATACACACTTACCTACTTTAATCAATACTCTATTAGTAATCTCTGGATTTCAAGAAAATCTATTATGTTTTGTTAACACAAGTTTGAAGCATACAAATATAGCTGTCAGATTCAACATACTGCACTACAATACCAGATCCAGCATATAATGACAAAGTATAGACATTTGTAAACGAGACAAAAGAAAAAATATTACATGAGAAAAAGCAAAGCATGATAACTTGATATTAGAATGGCAGGTACGTTTTGTATTAAACACTAACCTATATGCTTATCTATAACAAAAAGAGAAGAAAAAATAGTGTGTGGTAAGAACTAATCCACATGCAGACTTTATTCAATCTGCAGTTTGCCCGTTTGTGAACCTGTGAAATTCAGTAATGCAACACATTATCTGACCATATTTCAGCCTCTGTTCTCTCTACTGGTCAAACCCTACTTAATATAAAAGGGCATGTCCATGGTGTATCCTTATTTTACAATTTCAAAATGGTCTCAAGGTTATAGAAAATAGTATGTAATAGCCAATTACGGGGAGCAAAGACAGCATTCTGATACTAAACTAACAGAGAACAATAGAAAAAAAACTAAATTCTTAATTTTTTTTATTTCCTAATAGTAATTGTTAAATAAACACTACAAAAACGTTTTCTTTTTGTAATGATTTAGTAATAAACTATTATGAAGTCTAATAATATTAGAACTACATTTCCGTTTTAACAGGTTTTACCACAGAATTGCTGTTTTATTGTGTGCCATAAAAAGTGACTAAAAGATTAAGATGCCTGGAATGCTATGCTGTGTTTAAAAAATTTTACTCCAGTGCACATATAATGAGTGTTTCATGTCAAATCTTTGTGAGCAATCAACCTTCCTATGATAAACAATAATCCAGGGAAGTCAACCTCTGTAATTCTGAAGAGCAAACTTGAAAAGATGTACCTTTTATTGGAAGACAGTTAGTGAGCAAGAAGGAGAAAGGTAGTGATTAAATATAGTTATGTATGAAAGTGTGTAAACATTGTGACTTGGAATGCCTGGATAACTAAAATCAGAGGAGTCTGCAAAGGCATTAAACAGAAAGGCAGTATATGTTTGCAGGAAAGGAAGTAAAAAAGAAAATGGCATGAAATGCTTAATGGGAGTTGAAGAGAGCTAAAAGTGGAATGTATTTACGGTAATGAAGGAAAGTGAGCATACTGTAGGACTGTAAGAACTGTTTGTAAATGGATGATAAGCATAGTCCAAATACATGCATCACAGACTGGTAGAGACATGAATTATTTTGTTGTTGTTGTGTGGTGTACTTCAGGGGAGACTACTGTACAAAGAGGCAAACAGAGTGAACATGTTGGAACAAGTGCTGGCTATGAGGGAGTCCATAGATGCTTTTTTGATGACATAATGTAAAAAACAATGTAATGCTGTCAGAAATGCTTAACACAGCTGAAATTCTTGATGTCAAGTACCCAACGGTTATAATTCTACAGCAAACAAAATACCAAAGGTGCTACCCCTCTAAAATCTAACCACAAAGTAGGCCAGAATCCTACCAGCTTGCCCTGATAAGGAGCACTTCAAGGCAGCCTGAGTTTCTACTTTATAGGATGACTTTGGCTTTAAGAGTTCAAAAATATATAAGCATTGTCATAAGAATAATCTAAATGTCATAAGAATAATCTAAATGACCCACAAGGCAGGGGAAACCATGAACCACTGTCTTGTGCAAAAGAGGCTACAGAAGTAATCTTTATAAAAGAGGAGTTTAATAACTAAGAATAGAGAGAAATAACATTTTCAAAAAGATCAAACAGCAAAAGGTTTGGCCCAAAAGGCATAACACAGCAACCGAGTCCCAATACAAAAAAAAACAAGTCAAAATCCTAAGACAGAGCAAAATTTCAATAAAACCAAGAAAAGAAACACAAGGGTAGTTGGTACTCACAAAGACAATTTTCAATTTCACCAAGCACATTTGAAAGAACCGCCAGGAACTCACTTCCCTGCCTGTGTTTATATGCTAAAGGCAGTTCCTTGGCGGTAAGATAAGGGTGGCCCCCTCCTCAAGGGGATCCACCCACAAAACACCAACAAGACAAAACATGATTACACACATTGATACAAACAACGGATAAATAAAATAATACAGACAAATAATAAACAGAAATAACAACATTAACAGAAAAGATCATAATCATTGAATAAAAAAAAAATACATACAAGACATACAAAAAGAAACTTAAAAATAAGTCATAGCAGGAACTCTAGATTAAATATTACACAGACTGAACTACACAATATAAATGTAAGGAAAGTGACTATTATTTCAGCTGAAAAAGAACTGTAATGTATCACAGTGTACCTTGATAAGCAACAGTGAAGGCTGTTAATGGCACTTGAGGAAAACATTAAAGATCTGATGAACATCACTGAACTTCAGCTTGATTTCATGTCTGAAAGATCCTTACAGCTAAATAAGTGTGCATTTTAGTGAATTCTGTAGTGCATGACATATTTTGGACTCCAGAGCTCAAGAATTTAAAATAGTAGTTTTTAGAAATTACATTAGAAAGAAAACAATTACTGTACTTCAGCAGCTCAACCATTTCTTTTTGCGGAATCATTTACCTAGGGCAACTTTATGATTCATCAGAACTTCGTACTTCATCTTCTGCAGGTAATCTGTCAAGCATTTCTGCTATACCTGCTCTTTGCTTAACACCTTAATTTCTAAAATATATAGCAGCATTATAGCCATGCAGAGGCCATCTTCTATTTGTCAAAGCAAAAACTGATTTAAGGAAATGCATTATATCTTTTAAAGCATAAGACTTTTTCGTAGTTGTGATAAAGCCATTTTTAGCCGTGTGAGAATTTCTAGAAGTTTTGTCCCTTTTTCTGCCTGACAGAAATTTATTGGTCTGTGCTTGGTGAGGTTATCCTACACTTTTTGGGTAAATGGAATTAACCCAGTATTCTGTCTTTTGCTTCTTATAATCTCCCCTTAGCTCCTGACAAAGTATGCATTCCCCAATTATCAGATAACCCAGTAGTGATAATGCATCTGTACTGGTAGCAATGTCAGTCTTTTCAGATGAGAATTCATGCTTTTTTCCATGCACATTTGGAGAGCTTGGTTAGTAATAGACATACATAATTCCTCAAAAACAGCAGCAATCATAAGACTATCCATTTCCTTGCAAAGAACTTAATTTTACTTGTGCAGTAACTTATGTATTGATGATAAAGCTGTTAATCTGTATTGATAAGCATACTGTATGTTTCACTGACAATCTGTTTTCAATAAATGTTTTTTATTCCGAAAAGGATGTCAGACACTCTTCAGGATAAGTGCCTTTCAAAATTCAGTATAGATGATCCTGGTATGCTTCTTATAAAGTACAGCAGTAAAGAAGAACAGTAAAGTAAAGCAGAGAGTAGAGAGTGTCACAGTACATACTGCAAAACTTTATATGGAACACCTATAACAACCTCTGGAAAACACACATATTTCTGCACTATGGTAAGTGAAAGTTTAAGGACTTACCTGTCTTTTCTCATTCAAGTACGTCACTAGTTTTGGACTGGTTTTCATACTGATATTAGACATTGTAAGTCTACATTTTTTTGCAATCTACTGCTGTGAGTTGCTATTTTGCATCAACCTGTATAACCTGAATCATAAATGTGGATATTCTGATATTATAGCTTAGAGTGATTGGTGATATACAGAGGATTCAGTAAGATTTCAGACCCCTTCATTTTTTTTGCATTTTGCTATGTTGCAGCCTAGTGCTAAAATCATTTCAATTATTTTTTTCTTCCATATAAAACAACACACCCCAAAATAACCTTTTAGAAATATTTGCAATTGATTAAAAATAAAACAACAAAATATCACAGTGACACAAGTATTCAGACCATTTACTGAGTACTTCATCATTGGCAGTGATTACATACCTACATTTGTAGGTATGACGTGACAAGCTTAACAAACCTGGATTTGTGGATTTTCTCCCATTCTTCTTAGCAGATTCACCAAAGTTCTGTTAGCTAGGGTGGACAGTGCCAGTGAACAGCTATTTTCAGGACTCGCCAGAGCTGTTCAGTTTGGTTCAGGTGCAGGCTCTGGCTGAGTAACTCAAGGGTATAAACTTAGTGTCATTGAACTGAAGTACAGAGGGCTCTGAAACAGGTTTTCATTATGGGCCTATCTGTAGTTTACTCGATTCAGCTTTCTAATACCCCTGATTAGACTTCCAGTCTCTGCCTCTGAAAAACAACTCCATAGCATGATGCTACCACCATTATGCTTCACTGCTGGAATGGTATTGCACAGGTCATGAGGGGTGCCTGGTTTTCTCCAAACATGACGTTAACCTTGGGTTCAGTTTAAACTAGAAAAATAGTGTTTCTCATAGCCCTTAGATGGCTTTTCTGCATAATCTTGGCAACTAGAACAATAACAATTTATTTTTGTTTAGCCCACAGTCACACAAGGAATGCCACAATGGGTCTTTAATATGCCCTGTTTATTGAAAGACCCCCACCCCCCAGCTTGACTCTCTAAGAAGACAAAAACAGGAGTACGAAATCTTGGGAAAGTTAATTCATAGACAGACCCCGTTCCAGGTAGGTTGGGCGTGAAATAGATGTCAAAAAATGGGGAAAATACAATATACAAAATAGAACACCAGTAATTCTCTTCACAGAGATAGTTGGCCAATTTATCATTTCCACCTCAGAAACGCAGTAGTACAAGCCACTTTGTTTTCGCACATTGTTCCTCCCCTAAATCGAAGGATAGATATACTACTCACTAAATCTAGAATTATTAAATATAAGAATAAAGATTTATTAAAATACGTTAAAAACAATGTAGAAACTAATTAACATAAATGAAAAGCAACAATATCTGCCCATCAGTTAATTTTAACACAACGGCCACATTGTAGAAATTGAGTCAGACAAGCCAAAGTCAGAGCTAACAAGCCACCTCCCTTCTATTGGTCATTCTACAGCTCAGCCAGTGCTAGGCTGGCCAATCTGATGAAAAGACCCTTCTACCTAATTATTCCTGCACTACATTATCTGAGATTACTTTTCCAAGGGCGTGCAAACAACTTGGTAGTACAGCAGTGGGACCAAATGCCACATGAGGATACTGAGAAGAAAAATAGAATAGTGGAAAGTCAGTAACAAATTATAAATATCATATTACTTATATTTTAATATTAATGACTAACAACAGAGATGCAGTATGCACAGCTATTCTGCAGCTATACTCAGAGTCTTCAACCTGAACTGAAGGGACACTTCTTATAGAAGCAGGCAAACCATTCCATAGCTTCGGGGTCCTGTAGCTAAAAGCTCAACCTCACACTGTTATTTTGTTAATCCTTGGAATCATAAGCAGGCCATTATCTTGAGATCTTAATGTGAGCTCTGTTTTGTAAGCAATGATAACTTCAGATAAGTAAATTGAGCCATTTAAGACTTTATATGTTAAAAGGAGGATTTTAAATCTGCCCTAAACTTAACTGGGAACCAGTATAAGAAATTAAGAACAGAAGTAATCTGTTCATACTTTCTTGTTCTAGTGATAATTCAGCATTTTGAACTAATGAAAGCTGTATATAGTACAATGTGTACAGCCAGTGAACACTACATTGCAGTAGTCAATCCTACTGGAAATAAATGCATGAATTAATTTCTCTGTCTCCTGCATATTTAGAAAACACCCAACATTATTCCCAACATTATTAAGATGGAAAAAACATGCTTTAGATCATTTTGTGATTGTTCTTTAAACAATATGCTATTGTTAAAGATAACGCCTAGATTGTGGGTTGATTCATTAAAGATAATGGTAATTCCAATAGAGTTAAGCAATGACAAAATATTGCTGCAATTAGCATCATTCCCTTTAATAATTAACTTATCTGTTTAATCTGTGTTCAAAGACAAGAGGTTTTCATCAATACACTCCTTTAACTAACATATCTAATTAAGGACAGCAAGAGATGGTCTAAAAACAAGGTATAACTGGGTATCATCTGCATACAAGTGAAAATTAATGTTATGTTTTCTAATGATAGTCTCCAGTGGAAGCATTTAAAGTCAAAACAGTAAAGGTCTCAGTACTGGTCCCTGTGGGACACCACTTTTATGTATAATGATGGTGTACTGCCAGCACATTTTTGTAAGTACTAGAATCAATTTGATAAATAAGAAATTAAACTAGGCAATGGTGGCACCCATGAGCCCAATGTCATTTTCCAGCCTATGTAGAAAAATAGAATAGTCACTGGTATCAAACCCTGCACTTAAATCTGACAATATAATTAAAATGAAATTACCTTCATCAGAGAATATTAGAATGCTGTTTACAATACGTGTTAGTATGGCTTCTGTTCTGTGACCAGTGCAGAAGCCAGACTGGAATTTCTCAAATAATTTGTTATGTGTAAAATGACACTGAAGCTGATCGGCAAAAATTTTTTCGAGGATTTCAGAGAGAAACTGTAAATTTGAAATGGGTCTATAATTATTAAGTGTATGTAGGTCTAGGTCTGACTTTTTAAGCAATGGTTTGATAACTGACATTTTAGTGCATCAGGAACTGCATCATTCAGTAATAAGCAATTGATAATGCTAAGAATTGGTGCTGCAGGAACATCCATTGAACTTTTTACTAGTTTTGTTGGCACAGGACCTAAGGAACAAGCAGGAGGTCTCATTAAAGATGCTCATAAAGTCAGTACTATATGTTGGTATTTTGAACTGTTGTTCTTAATTCCCATTTGTTAGATTAGCTACTGTTCTAAACAGGAAAGGGCTTTCAAGAGAGCTTTTTATATTTTTCAACACTCTCTGTACATGGAAATCGAAAGGCCACAGAGTTAATGCTATCCATCTATACTCCAGTTGTCAACACTCTAACATAGGAGTCTGCGTGCCCTCATTAAACCAGGGTGAGTTTCTATGCTCTTTAATCACTTTTGTTTTTAGGGGAACTGATGTAACCACAGCCTCTCTCAGGGTCATATCATATTTGAAGTTAGCTGATCTAAATTGTTATCCACGATTTACAATTGACTTACTTAAAATATCTATAGATTTTGAAACAGAGTTACAACCTAGTTTTCACACTGCTTTTGTTTTAATCTGTGATTTTATTGGTATGGTCAGAACCAAACTGCATGTAATTAAGTAGTGATCAGAAATAATTTAATGGAGTAATATTTAAATTTTGAATTTCAGCTCTCTAAGTTAGATTTAGATCTAATGTATGGTTATGATTATGAGTTGGACCATTGACAATCTGACAAAATCCTACTAAATTTAACTAATGAGTAGAACAGTTGTTGAAAGTGTCAGTTTTGACATCAATGTGTACATTAAAATTCCCCATGAAGACTACACAATCATAATTTATAGCTAAATAGCAGCCAAACTCTGTCATGAACTTTGAATATGGCCCTAGTGGTCTGTAGACTAGCATTATAATTGTGCAGGAAACTGTTTTAATATTTTAAACGAGTGCATTCAAGGATATACATTTGCCTACATTTTTAGAAGTGGTTTGTATTTCGTCACAATTAATTATTCCACGGACTCCTCCTTGACCAGTATCTCTAGATTTATGAAGGAATGTGCAACCGTTTGGTGATGCTTCAGCTACGGGAATAGTTTTAGATTTACAGTCAGGTTTCAGTGAGAAGACACAATTTAGATTTAGTATTTAATATAATATAATTTACCAAAGTAGCTTTATTTCCAAAATAGAAAATGTTTAATAATCAACATTTAAAAGTAAAAATATGTTTCTGAACTGATGATATATCTTTTGTTTTAATTTGAGTTTGGTTACTATTACAGGTACCTTTAGTGGAGGATCTGATTTTATCTCTTAGTCTATTTATGCTCTTTAAATTACTTGATTGCCAAAAAGTAAGGTTTGCATGACTAAATTTATAAGATGCCCCATAAATGGGATCCTGGGAAACAGCTACAGGACAGAAACAGGTTGGATAAACACTCTGTGATTTAAGATCACAAGACTACAAACTAGACAGAGCTCTGATCAGTAATAGCCAGGCAGTTTTGCTGCCATACTTTGGGATAAAACAAAATATCCCCTCCAGTTAGGATGAAGATGATCTTTCTTGAAAAATCATTCCAATTGTTCAAAAAGGCTATGCCTTTATTTGCATACCAGGTCTATAAGCAGCAGTGAAGGAAATACAATCTGCTATAAATCCTATCCCCTCTATATAATTTTGGTAAAGAGCAGACACAATTACAATACAGCATTTTCTTTTAGCTTTGGTGCATAGAGAAGCAAAGTTCCCCTTTAATACTTAAGATTGCTGTAAATACATAGTGCAGACATGCAACAAAAAGGCAGATACTTTATCGTCAGGCAGAACGTCCAATTTACACTCTGTGTCAGATATTTTCACCCCTGACAGTCATTTAACATTAACTGCTGGATTAATATACAGTAGTTTGAAATTCTAACATTCCGCAATATGGAGTCGCCAATTATGAGCAGTTTAATATTCCCAGGCTCCACAATTGGGGACCTGAATGGTGAGGGACTAAATTTTGACTTCTTATAACCCCGTCTCACTGTTATGATGCAGATTTTGGCCACACACACTACAGTAGGAACTGGAGAAACGGAAGCCAAATCATATGTAGCTGAGTTGTCCAAGCAAACAATGCCAATTCTATTTTTGGTTTGCCTTATCATTATCATATTCCTAAAGCAGTCATCCAAAGAGTTTTTATTTCCAATCAACTCTAAAGTAACTAAACATTTTTGGCAGGTAACGCTGACTGTATTGTCAGCCAGAAATCCTGAACTGTGCATGCTGCAAGATACAATATATAAATCTACCCTCAATGGGCAGAGAATAGATGGAACATATGTTTAGCACCAAATTCATCTTTATCCTTGTCTGCAGTAGCTTCAGTACTTTCTGAGTTCAACTAGATCGCTAAGAGACTGCTGGCTTTCATCTGGCCAAGGTGGAGTGTTGCACTGATGGCTGTCCTTCTGGAGGTTTCTCTGATTTCCACACAGTTTCTCTGGAGCTCAGCCAGAGTGATCATCGGGTTCTTGGTCACCTCTCTTGCCATGGCCCTTCTCCATTGGTTGTTCAGTTTTGCTGGGTGGCCAGCTCTAGGAAGAGCCATTGGTTGTTCCAAACTTATTCTATTTAAGAATTCTGAAGAAAACTGTGCCTTTGGGAACCTTCAATGCTGCATCCTTCCCTACATCTGTATCTCAATACAATCCCGTCTCTAAGCTCTGACAGCAACGCTTTTGACATCATGACTTGGTTTTTGCTCTGATATACATTATCAACTGTGAGACCTACTAAAGATAGGTGTGTTCCCTTACTAACCATATCTAACCAACTGAATTGGCCACAAGTGGACTATAAACAAGGTGTAGAAACATCTCAATAATGCTCACGAGAATGTGATGCACCTGAGCAAAATTTTAAGTGTTATAGCAAAGGTTATGAATACTTGTTTTGCTTTGTCATTCTAGATTATTGAGTGCTGCGTGATTTAAGGAAAAAAATTAATTTAAATGATTGAGCAAAAGGCTGCAAAACAGCAAAAAGGTAGCAAAAATGAAAAAAATAAAGGGGTCCAAATACCCTGAATCCATATTATAAAAAATAGCAATCACACTGTTTCAGTTTTATCTGTACTGTTCCTGAAAACAGCATACAATCCTTCTTTACCACATCTAAAAACAAATTTTGAAGACTATTACTTCCAACAAACTGAATTCATTCCCATGGTTCACATACATCAAAAATGAGTTTATGAAGATGGCTGAAGAAGAGCACAGTGGTTTTACTGTACATAAAAGCAGAAAACTCTAAGCCAGGAAACATTTCAAATGCATTGAAATATTTATCATTTAAATAAGGTGGAAAAAAATTTAAATGACTACACAAGCATCACCATATTTGTTAACAACAGTTAAAAGTATTTTTTTCACATAAATATAGTGCTGTTGGTCACTGGCTTGTTCAGTGCATTTGCTACATGATGGCTTCTGAGACATGTTTTATTTACTTTTCTCTATGCAGGAAATAAACTTCTATGAGAAACGTTAATCCTACTAAAATACAAAATATGATCCATATATTAATTTATTTTCACGATTTACTTAATCCAGTTTAAAGCCATAAAAAGTAGAATGAGGAATGAGGCTACTGCAGGACAAATTCATGGACATCCACATGTACAATAGGCACCTGAAGAAGCCAGTCAAACTAATATAACCAGAGAAAAGTTCACACTCAAACAGTGAGAGTATGCAAACAGCCAAAAGGAACTCTGGAACAATGTCACATTTCCTAAGGCAACACTCTTTTAAATGTAATCTGGCACAGAGATCTATCACCTCTAAAACAACACTAAATACTAATACATACAAGGAATAATCAAAATTCATACCTTTGCATAAATTATCAGTGTCCAGGTAGAAATGATCTTTACATTTCGGTAGACAAATCCCATGAAATTTTCCATTTTGCTCTTTGGAAGGATGCAAAACTTCCACTGTTTTCTTACACTGTGTACAGTCTGAATACTCAGGACCAACACAGGAGCGACATGACTGATGACAAGCTTAAAAAAAAAAAGATATATGTATAATTATATATATAAATATATATATATATATAATTTCTATATATATAAAATCCAACATCTGTCTGTCTGTCCGCTTTTCACGAGAGAATTTCTTAACAGATTTAGATTGGGTTTTTTTTCTATAATTTGCTTCAACATTCCCGTGCATTTTGCATCTTCTGTCATAGCGCTACATATCATAGTTCGCTTGCGGGCCAATTTATTTGCGTGAATCCGAGAGACATACAGCCGGCCAAGGTGAGGGGGGCAGGGCCCTCCTCACTCATGCACCAGCCTTGAGGCATGTACCTTACCTCTGCTTAGAAAGTGAACGAGAGAACTACTTAACGGATTTAGATCAGGTTTTTTTCTATAATTTGCTTGAACATTCAGGTTGATTTTGTGACTATCATCACGCTAAGAATTATAGCTTGCTTGCAGGAGCGATATATTCGCAATAATCTGAGACAGAGGCTGTGGTCCGAAAGAAGGAGGAGGAAAGCCTGATGTCTGGAGTAAGGAGCTGGACAGGGCCCTCCTCGCTGTTCTGTTTCACTACTACGTGGACGGAGTCATGGGAAACGGCTAGTATAATATATAACAATATTTATATAGTGAGACCCCAGTGCCAAAACAGTGGTGATATGTCTGTCGAGGGTTGTTCACCTGCCTGCAAGGCAACAGCAGGTTCACCACACTGCTAAAGCAACTACGAGTTTGCAGCCTTGCCGTCTAACGGGTCCGTTGGCCAAAAGATGATACAGGGAACACTCTAATCTGGCCACTGACCTCAACCACCTCTATTTCTTTTCTGTCTCCTCCCTTCCAGGATAACCTGATCCCAGCCACAGAGCCACAGTCGCTGGACCGACCTGACAAGTAGGACAATCAGTTCCAGAACTGAAGAAGGGAGCCAAAGTAGGTGGACTGATAATGTCACTGCTCGTTTGCTGTGTCTGTGTGTATTGAAGTGGTAGCTCCCATTTAAATAAATACCCTGGCTGTTTCTGTTTTATATATATATAGTGTTATCTTGAATATAAAGCTTCAACTCCAGGTGTGAATGAAGTTCAATGCAGGGCTCTACAACTCCCCCTAGCGGCTTCCACAGAATCCAAACAGGGCTGTACCAAACTCCAAATCCCAGCGTGCCCTGTGGGAATCCATGGTGTCACAGCCACCCAGGACAGCTGCCCTCTAGCGTCCCGGTAGTGCCCTATGGATACTCTGTACCCGAGTCCTTCCATCCAGCTTGCTCCCCGGCTGGGTAATAGCCATAGCAGCCTGTCACAATATATATATGCACAATTTATTTTACTTCAAAACAATTCTTACATTTGCAAAGTCCATGTTGAGAGAACAGGCCTTCTCCACAAAACTGTAGACACTGACTGTGGAGTAACACTAATGATGCAATGCATGAAGTACATTCAGCAGCAGAGGGTCCAGTGCATGCAGAACATGAACTGTGGCAGTCTAAGAGAAAAAAGCAAAAAGTATCAGGTCAGGAATGGTTTTTGTATTAGAAATAAGAATTTCTTAAGTAATATACTTTCACAACTAAGTGTTTTAAGAATTCAACTTTTTTTTAAAAGCAAAGAAGGTTTAGCTTTGAAGAGAGCCAGAGCACAAGGTAAGAACCAAGCAAGGATAGAACACCAAAAGAGAAAAAAAAAAAACCCAAGCTAGTAAGCTAGTGCGTGTTTTCTACTGAATAAAATGACCTTATGTATTTCAATACAATTTTGTTTATCGTAATGCTAAAGAGTGGCGTCATCTTGCATGCTGGTTAGACATGCAAGTAAAAATGTCACTCTACTCTGAACATTGTGATACTACTACTACTACTACTAATAATAACAATAAAAATAATAATACTACTATATGTCCAATCTATACAAGTTGTATATTCAGAACAAAAAAGTTTGAATATGGGACGAAAGTAAATTAAATGCTAAAGTCTTCAGAAGTATATATTTTAAGTAAGTAAGAAAAAAACAAGGTACTGTACATGGTACTCTCTTATACATTTGTTCCAAATTAGCATACTCACTATCAAAACCACCTCCATTCTTAATAGGCCAATTTAAAGCTGACAATTAACATGCATACATGTTTTACAGAAGTAAAAGAAAACTCATAAATATTTTGAGAAAATCCATACCTTACACAAAATGAATGTGCTTTGAATAAAACGTGACTCCTAGAACTTGTGTGTAGCAGTACTGACCATGGTAAATTAGTAAACAAAAGTAGTTGAATGCCTAAGTCTTTATTAAAGACATGAGCAGATGAAAATGATAAATTATTCTATCTCAGACCACACTGGCAAAAATGACAGTAAAATGCAGCATTTGATACTGCAACTGATGCCCAAGCTGTCAAAAAATAAGCCAAAACCAGAGCTGTGATAAGCTAATAACCACAACATTTTGTTTCTTATGATGGACTGCAAGCATAAAATTTCTGTATGCCAGAATTCAAAACCAGGCTATGGTAGGGTTCTTTGTCACTTTTTATTTTATTAGATTACAGTGCTCTAAAGGACAGGTGCAGCAGAAAATGTTAAACAACTGAAGAAAAAAAATGGCCAAAAAATTAAATTTAGTTTTGAACCTTTATTAAACCCTTAAAATAAAGAATAAAACAATATATAATTTTTTAAGTCCATTCAGCTATTTCTCACTTGAATTTAAGCAAAAACTTAATTCCATTAAGCACTGCAAACGTTACAAGCTTAAATCCTTGTGCATATAGCACAAAGGACTGCTTTGTTGCTGCATAAACCCCTAAAGAAACAGTGATTATGTTAGCAGTTAAATTAGGAAGATGTGTTTTTTTTCTCTACCATGAATACTAACTAGATAAAAAGAAAAAATGAGGGAAAGTTCTCTATCTTTAATATTTGCATGCTGTATCTTGATTTATTATGCAAGCTTCATGCATTCATCTCAGGATGACACAGGAGTACAATAAACGTGCATGCTCCTATAGATATTTACACCCAAATCGAACAAGAAAGATATGTAAGTTAGAAAAGCTATGCTGAGAGCAGACTTCTCTGTTATACCGTCTAATATATTAGTTAGATTAAGTCAATTCTGAGGCTGTTATGTGCAGTCAGAACAGTGGCAGCTTTTTTCAATGACTACTATCACCAAGCAATCTTGGATATGCTTGCAAAACAGTCATTAGATTGTGATTAATAATTTCTTACCAGGTTAAGGGACCTAGAGACCTATGCCATTCAATACGAAAAGCATCCTTTAGTTTTAGAAGGAATTTTACGTTAGCTGAGATCCCTCAAAAGTGTCACTTACCATGCCAAAAAAATATTACAGCAGTACCGCTTTGTGCTGCAGCACTGACAATGACTTTCAACTTAACTCATCCAAAACCATGGAAATTGCCATTAGTTACAGAAAAAAACTTAATCACAATGCACTCATTTCTATAAGTGGTTCTGGAAGATTGCATCAGTAACATGGATCATTAATACTAACTTCATTATCAACTAAGGCCAAAGACTATGAAAGTAAAAGTAGTACAAAATAAAACAATATCTTGTAGTATTGTATTGTATTGTAAAACATTATCTTGGAGTATTTTAAAAAACATTTATATTACTGTTTAGTCTGAAAAGACTTTAACTTAACAATAAACTACAATTCATTACCCATAAAGTCTCAAAGAAAACAAGTACAATCTTCCCCTTAGCAGATACTATTTATATTTAGTAGGTCATTAAGTGTGCTGTATCACTCTTCACAGAATCTCTTAACTGGTTTTACAGACCCATATTCTACAAAATAAAAAATAAAATCACATCTCAAGAACTGCTTGTTGTTCCCTGCAGTAAGGCTGTCAGATTCCTTTCATTAACACATCAATAAATTCTTGATATTCAGCAGATGCAATACCTGACTGTTTTAAGTGTAACATTTATTGCATTTTATTGTTCTGCATTTTAGAACAATGTTACAATATTTGACTAGTGTTATATTATACACCAATGATGTATCAACAGTAATTGTCATAGACTTGACTGTGTGGCAGTATCAAATTGTATAGGAATCAGTTCTATAAGTCTTCTATATGAATTGTTTCACATGATAATTCACTTTTTATATAGTAAGCAGCTCTGCAACCTAATGTATGTGTTAAGTGAGCTCTACATGCTAAATTCCTGTTGGCCTTGGTTCTAAGCAAAGATTATACTTTAACAACTTTTGAAAGAAAACACAGCTGATAACCATACAATTTAAAAGAATACAAGGGAAGCAGATGCTCCTTGAGCAAGAATGCTACATGTTATATACAAGGAACGTTTTCAGAGCAAGTTAAGTTCAGACATCTCATTATAGGTCAGTGCTGGAGTCTGTGCCTATTAATCAAGTTCATTTTATTAGATAAAACTGCTATTTTCATTTTAAAATGACTTTAAATAGGGCAGATTAGGATATACCCTATGGTAAGTAAAATCCTTATATAAGGACTTGAATACAATTCAGATGTGGCCAGATATAGCTAATAAAATTGAGTATCAAGTTAATGTAAAGTCTTGTACATAGGATTTAAAAATAAGAAAAACTAGTACATAACACCAGAATTCACAAAAAAAGGCTAAGAGTGAGTAAATAGAGATTATGGTGAAACTATTTTATGAATCTGTGATGCCACATCAGGAATACTTTGTACTGTTTTACTCGTTTACTTGACTTATTACTTTTCAAACTACGGTGAAAAAACAGAAGCATCTAATACTTTCATCTTAAAGAAACACAGATTA
This sequence comes from Polypterus bichir lapradei, assembly GCA_026402145.1. Lineage (NCBI taxonomy): Eukaryota > Metazoa > Chordata > Cladistia > Polypteriformes > Polypteridae > Polypterus > Polypterus bichir. The sequence continues at coordinate 45,927,263 of JANRMT010062835.1, forward strand.
ATAGGTAATATGTTAAAGAGCAAGCAGACTGTATACCAGCAGGGACACAGATCGAAGTTGGTCAAGAATTGATTTTACACAGGTGTTAGGAAATATCTCACAGAGAGTACTCACATGTTTACAGATGCTCAAGATTCCCTTCACAAAATGACACAACAAAATAAGCATGCATTTTACAATGATTTATTGAAGAGTTCTACTTCACAATTACACTGACATTTCAGCAACAAAAGTGTCCCAGACAGTGTATCTGCAGGTGTCACCATGATGTATTTTGATCCTTAACATCCATCTCTGTCTTTTCTGTCTCCTGGTTGCAAATTAACAATCTCAACTCAACTGATTATGTAAAGGAATGCAAACAGTATGCTTTAAGATGTATGGGTATCATTCATCCTCCCGAGTAGTAAATTTTGTTATCTTTTAATTAGTCATTAACTATGATCATGGTGTACACCACTTTGCTATACCGTATATCTATTAAAGAAAAGACTTTGAGACTTTAAAGTGATTGCAAAGAAGGCCATGTAATTTACCACATAAATCAAATTATAAGCAGAGACAGACTTTAAGTGAAAAAAACAGATCATGTATTGCTATTTCAGCATTTCAGGACCAGAGGTGCCTACTCAGGAAGTAATGTATACTGTCAGTGAGGATAAGGAGGAAGTTTACTCAAAATTCTTCACAATAAATAAATACTGACTGAGTGTTTCAAGCAAGGTTGACTTACCTGCACACCTTCCCACACTGTTTTGGTAAGTGCCAGGTGGACATTGAAATACACACTTCCCTTGATGTAGTGCTCTTCCAAGAGGGCAGCTCAGGCACTTTGGGCCATCAGGATAGCATGTCAGGCAAGACACATCGCATGCTTGAGTTTAAAATAAATAAATAAATGCATACATACATTATATACATTAATAAAACCAATTAATAAAAATACCTGATACTGACAGAGACAATAAAACTAATCATTAAGGAACTGTACCTCATTTACAAATGAAGAGCAGAAACAGCAGTGTCATGCAAAGCATACAATAAAGTCTTAAAGTCAATATCAAAAATGTTTTTTTACTAGGAGAAAATATGTATTGGATATGTATTGGAATATGATTATTATTTTAGTTTTCAAGTTTCTGATTATTTTTAACATGGTTAATTTATGTTTTACGTTTCATTATCAGTTATCAGATTGAAGGGGAAAGTAAATTATTGCCTAAAAACAACTTTCTCTTACTAAAATTAAGTAAATGAAACATTTACACACTCTCACTCTAAAACTGACATAAATTATTATAAATTATTAAAACAAGAACATACAGTTGTGCTTTGGTGAATGCTGTTGACTCACGGATCCAGAATCTTAAATTCAAATCCAGGCCCAGACTGTTTGAGTTTGCATACTATCGCCATGTCTGCATTTGTTGTTTTTGTCTCACACTCCAAAGATGTGTTATGTCAGTTGGCATTACTAAACAGGCCCTGTCTGAACCATACAATAGAGCAGCAATCCATCCATGTTTAATTCCCAACATTCACCCACTGCTGCCCCAGAGAGACACTAAGCCTTGTGGTGTTGAACTAGATAAATGTGCTAGGAAAGTACAGACTTAGATAATAAACAATCTGCAAACGTTAGAAGCATGAATTGTCAAAAAGAACTACTACAAATAATAAAATGTCTTTGAGATTATATACTAAAATTAGTTTTTATTTTTTGTTTTATTTACTACAATGTCTCATGATATAAAACCCTGAACTATAATGAATCTTGAATGTACATTGTAGGTAATACTAATAATAATAACAATTCTTTGCATTTATATAGCGCTTTTCTCACGGAAGTGATGGGACTGGTTTTAGTTTCTCCACCTTGTTTAAATCAAAATGTCAGTTTCCCTGATAATAAAAAAATCCGGAGTGGTCTCCCCTAGACTTTCTCGTATGCTCAGATATGAGGATGGAGATTTGAGGAGTAAAACGTAAGACAATGATTATATTTTTATATTATGTACATTAAAGAACCACCAACAACAAATCAAATCAAATTAATAATATACTGAACAATTTTTATAAAAGTAAAGTAAATCGAACTCTGCAGCTGCATGAATAAAAGATAAAGTACCACTTCCGGTTAACGGAAATAGCCCAAAAGTTGACAGAAATCTATGTTTTGTACATAATACTTGTATGCAAAAATATTAACAACCACATTAGAACCATTTGTAGTACAGAGAAAATGCTTTTGTATTAAATAACATGTCGAAGTACTAAAAAGATTTCATGGATAAAACAGAAATCTTGCTTTTAATTTTTATTTTGTGAATGGCCAATGATGTATCACCTATGACAAATTACTGTTAAATTAACTTCAGAAAATGCAAGTTAAGCAGGTCTGTTACCGGTCTATATTAACAGACAGTTACATCAACTTGCATTTTGCCCACTCTTGATTAAATGGTACTTATGATTCTTAGTGCACATTTTTATGAAAGATTTACCATACTTTAAAGTAGCTCACACACTGAATTCAGTATGATGTACGGTAGCTCTGCTTGAATTTAAGCTTAATGGAAGTGGAACTACTGGAAAGCTACCATTTTACTCTTTAATGTCGTCTTTAAGAAAATCCAACAAAGTTTAGTCCATTTAGATAATAATGAGAATGGATAACCACTTGTTAGTCCTCAAAAACAAAACTGTGCAAAGGGCCCCTAAAAATAACATATGCAGTCAGTCACACTAGTAATCAATCTTTAAGCTAGAGTAACAGAATTAAAGTGCATATTTCAAAAATAAAAACAAAAAAACAAAAGTAGCCTCAGCTATGTTAATCCAGATATGGAAGTACCTTAGTTTCTTTGGCCCAGTTATTCTAGTCATTACCACACAAGTCCTTAAATGAATACAGCCCATGTAAATTAAAAGCAGTTTCAGATGGAAAATCAATTATTTGGAAAAATAAATTGTTTAATTTTCCAAACACTGGCATTACTTGTATTGATTTCTGCAAAAAGTAAATTACAGTGAGGTCTGGACTAACCAAAACAGATTCCCTGGATGGAGTAGAACTTTGGGCCACAGTCTGTAACACATGATCCACCTTTAAGGTAATGTAATGGATGTACACAAGACAAACAGTCTTTCTCTGAAGGACCACTACAGGATAAGCAGGATTCATGACAAGCTGTGAAAACAGTAAAAAATAAGAGTTAAACTGACATAAATACTTTTAATCATTAGAAGTTTGTTCATAAAATTTATTTAGAAATGTATTTCTCTTTGACTTGGAACTTAATAAAGCATGATGCAATACATTACAAACATGTTTGTGACCCAACCCATAATTTAACACTAGAATCCCTTAAGCCTATGAAAAAACTCGTAATCCTGAGCCCCCTTAAATTCCTTCGCACCTCTACATTAGCGTCTTTTGTTTTGTAAATGTGTTGATCAGCACAAGCAGCAATCAGCCTACTATTCAGTCCCCTCACTGCCGCAGATCAACTCGGGCAAAAAATTCTCCCATCTCAAGTATCTTTATCTGGGTGTGAGGTGTCTGGAATTGTATAGGGTAAATAATATATCATTATTTGGAACACATGCATTTCATGTGTGTTCCGTGTCTACAACGATCTATGTAAATATAGGATGACAGGAAATGCGAGGCAAAAAATGTTGAACACATACCTAAAACAGAAACTTTTTTCATGTTATAGTACTAATGATAAACTTTTGACATGAATTGCATAATGTGTGAAGACTTAAGTCCAAATATCAAATAAACACTTTCACAAAAGGTACACATATAACAAAACAAGTGCGCTTTTATTCAAGAATATAACCGAAGGAAAAGAAATCCGGTTAGAGTACAATGTTGACATGAGTGCTTGGGTGGTGCAGCGGTAAGAACTGCTGACTCATAATCAAGAGATTGCTGGCTGGATTCCGGGTGCTTCCTAGAATTATTGTTTTGAGTATTGAGCTGCTCTTATTGTTACTATAATAGAATAAAAACATACATTTGATTTGAGTCTGTAACGGTCGGAGTAAATTTATGGTACTTGTAAAGGTTAGTGTTTTTTTTATTCATTTTTATTCTCTCAATCACATTCAGGCTCGCCCCAATCTGACACTGCTGTTTTCAAATAAAGACGTGCTATAACAGAGGTGAGCTCAGATGAAGATGAGGTTTCTACATCGGAGAAAGAGAACAAAACCCCTCCCCGCAAGAAACATCCACTCACATATAAGTACAATGCAGCTGCACCAGGTGTAAAGGCGAAACATAGCACTGTTTGGAGGTTGGGCATCATCCTGCCAGTGAATCTGACAAATGCATGTCCTTCAAAATAGCAGAGCATGCCGAGCTTGCCAAGGTATCGTGCAAAGTTCTGTTTATGACTATGTTTTGTGATGGTCTTTATATGAAAACATTTATAGGTTACTTATATAAATGCTACATTGAATGTTGTTTACCTATTTACCTTCATTTATTTATTTACTTATCTTCCTATAGCGTAAAGTCAAAGTAGACTGCAGAGCTTCCTGTGTTTGAGTGACATAGGCATACTGACAAAGTAAATGTGCAATATTATTTCAGTATGCGTTTCAGGAGTTGAGTTTCAGGACCGTTCTGTTTGGAGTTTTAAAACTATTTTTGAGTTTCATTGGTCTAGATACAACAATAAATAAAAACACAAAAATTAATTTACGAAATTACAGTATTTGTCACTGCACAATGAGTATAAAAGTGCTTTTGTGTGCAGTAAGGCCCTTTGTCTAGACGAGTATGTTTTGACTGATATCAGACTTTTAAAATTAATATTTGAGATATATCCACAATTCAGTCTTTAATGTTTTACACAAATAAGCCTTATTAGCTTGGAACCCTTGTCATAATTGTAGTATGTTTGTGATTCATCAATATCTATCAGAATACATTGCATAAGCAATAAAAACTGCAGAAAAATGATAGCTGTTTATAGCTGCTACATACACAGAAATACCAGAGCACATTCCAAATGCAACATGTTATTCCATCTCAAAGAGACAGAAATCTATTCTCGTAAAGGATCAGGAAACGAGATGCAAACAAAACCCATGCCGCAATCATTAACTGGAAATCAAGCCTATCTTTCGTTTAGCCAAAGGACAAATCCAAAACCAAAGTCAAGCATTCAGAAAGAAAAAAATATTTTAACTAGAAACAACAACAAATTGAAGAAAAGATCATCAGTGATTTGTGTGTTTTTTTTTAATCCAATCAAGAATAGTGTGGAATTGCTTGTGCTGAACTTTATACAATCGCATAGTTGACATCACATGTCATATAGGGAACTGGAAGACATCATCATGACAACAAACTACACAATTCTATAAACAATTCTGTCTCCCTGGATCAAACCAAAACGCCATTTCAGAAAAGTAGAAAAAATAAATATTTAAATGAAGAAAGATAAAAAAAACAAGGTTACAAAATACATTATCTAAGGTGGAAAACCCCTCAATGAGCATAAACATTGACCCAAATGACCACAGAAAACAACAGCCAAGAATCATGACTCATGGAGGTCTACCATGCACTAAAAACAAAGCAGACTATAATTATATAGCGATCAAGCAGTACAGTATTATCAATTCTCAGACCCTTTTTATTTTTACCTAGTTCATATGCATTTTAGTACTCCATCCTATTAATGAGTAACTACTGACAAGATTTATGAAAATCAAAGATGGAGCTAACCGTATAAAAATACAGCAAAAAAGGGCTTACATACATGTATTACGCATATCTTCCATAGTTTTTATCCAGGGAAGAAAAGAAACAGAGTGCTTTTTATTAGCATCAATAATTCAATTCTCAAATCACTGCTTTGGTTTCACCTGTGTTCCATGTTCTCCAGCACTTTGTTTTAATTTATTTAATAATTATTTAATAAAAAAATCACTTTCTGCTAAAATCATAAATTTAATTATAAATCAACTGTGAAATTAGCAATATTACATGTGACTAGACTTTAACAAAACATTTTATCACAGAAACAAAATAAAAATGTGAAACCATAAAATACCCCGACACTATATATACATATATTCTCAAACAGGTCTGACAAAATTAAATACCATTTGTGCCAAACTGAAATAAAATGGCAATTATTAAATAATCACACAAAAATGTGCACAGACAATTATAAATGTTTCATTAAATTGTGCAAAAATGCATAATTAAATAAATGTTATTATGAAATAGAACATCATTTTATTTTGGTACAATAATGAACTTATCTTATATTAATTTATTGCAGGTTTTATTTCAAAATGGTCTTATTCTGAAAAACAGTATTTTTTAACACTAGAATTCCCGAAGCCTAAGAAAAAAGTCGTAATCCCAGGCCATCTTAAATTCTGTCACAACTCCTCATCAGCGTCTTTATTTTGCAAATGTGCCGATCAGCACTGGCAGCAGGCAGCCTGTTCACTCATCCCCCCACTGACGCACCTGACATCTCTTTATCTGGCAGTGAGGTGTTTGGAATTGTATAGGTTGACTAATATATTGCTATTTGGAATATACACATTTTATATGTGTTCAGTGTCTACAACGGTCTGGGTAAATTTGGATGACAGGAAATGCAAGGCAAGAAATGTTGAACATAACTAAAACAGAAAATTTCTCATCTTACTATAATAATGACAAAATGCCGATGTGAAGTGTATAATGTGTGAAGACTGAAGTCCAAATATCAAATAAACATTTTCAAGGAGTAAAAACCCAAGCCCAAATATTAGCAGACATGCCTGCTTGGCTGGTGCAGAGGTAATAACTACTGTTTTTTTAATCAAGAGGTTGTGAGTCCAGGTTATTCCCAAACATTTACTATTGTCTCTTTAAATGCCAGCGCTATGTATTTCAGAATGGCTCCTTCCAGGAAGGTTTCTGCACTTGTTAATCATGACAAAGACCACTAGGCTGAACCTGTTGCTATTGTTTAACACTTTGCTGCTTATTACTTTTCCCTGATTGTACGTGATAGAATACTAAAGATAGCACTACTTACCTTTAAGCTGGCAAAGATATGGAGGCAATTAGTAGCTGAGATAGTTAGCTTTGCAGACAAAATAGAGAAGATTTAACACATTATACTATTTTGAGAAAATTAACAACATATTGTAAATGCTCCAGACAGATATGCTCTCTTCAAAATGTTGATGAAGAAGCTGATAGTAGTTTTTGACTGATTGAGCACCATTACCACACAAAAGGCACCCATTAAGAAATCACATAGACTGTTTGAGGCTAGATATTCCAGGTGACATGCTTCCAGAAGACTACCTGTGTGGTCACAGTGCTCAACTGACTTTAAACGCTCCAGAACTTCTTCATCAACTAGTGTATTTTGAAGACCTCTTATTCATTTGAACATTCCCAACATATTTTCAACTCAGATTGTATGGCTAACCAAAATGTTCAGGAGATGTGGAATATGGAAAGTTAAAAGAGAGAGGGAAATCAAAGACACCAGCAATATTAAGTTAAGGAGCAGGTACAGCATAAGACACATCTTCCCCTCAGTGCATGTTGCTTTACCACTCATTTCCCAAAGATTGTAACAACAGCAAAACGTAACTGATTTGTTAGGATTTGTTAGACTTTTGAAGTTCAGTTTTTTATCATTTAATAAATGTATCCACTGCTTGGTACATGTTATCATATGCTAAATTATCTCTACATAGTTCGTCTGTAAAACTAACTCACAATTTTACTACTCAGCCTACTGCCTACAATGAGAGAAAAATAATCAACAGCAAAGGATTAACCAATAGGAATAGCGTCAGACTGTTGGTCTTAATTAACAAGACATGAAATGATAATGAAAAGAGACATTCTGAAATAAATAGTGCTGGCATTAAAACAACCATTTGGAAAGTGCCATTTGGAAAAATCCCACTGTTAAATAAAAATGGTCTTTAAAAATAAGGCCATTTTAAAATAAAGCCTGTAATAATTAAATGTAAGGTAACTACATTATTGAACTACATTATTGAACCAAAAATAAAATAATGACATTGTATCTCATAATACTTGAATAACCTGTATTTAATCATGCATTTTTAATAACTCGTTTATATATATTGTACTTTTTCATGTTATAATTTATTTCATAATTTCATTTTAATTATTTAATTTTTGGCACAAGTGATATTCCATATAAGAACAAATGTATGCATGTTAAAAAAAAATAAAAAAGCAATAAAGTTCTGCCAGCAATTTTAACAATACAAACAGGGGTCTGTGACATGGAAAAAAAAAAACTTCTTTTCAAGATATTTTCAAAATGTCTCTACTGAATGATGTAAGAAACATAGCCCGAATGGACAGATCAATGCTAGGAAAAACCGTATTTAGCCACAAGAAACAGATTAATAATACGTATGATAAATCTTTGGGTGGTGGAGGCTTTACACATGACAAATTAAAATTATCAATGTACTTAATTTTCAAAAAGAGGAGCAGTTATATTTTTGATTTATGCTTCTTACACTAAGACAAGCCCGAGTTCCTTCAAGCAGCAGACATATCTTTCAGCTATAAAAATGTAAACGAATGATGTATGGTTTAATTATTTTTTTATTACTTTAGAGATGGAAAAATATGCAAACATGTTGAGTCTGTACTTAGTGAAAGGCTACATAAAAATAAACTGCATTTATATACTTAACTCCAACAGCACATTTTTGCTCAGCCAATATTTCCCTCAAAAACACTGTTACAAAAGTAAAGTTCCTTGTTATAAAAATACACTTCATATTTTCTCCTTATCAAAATAAACCTCATATACTAAGATCAACTATTGTGACACTCCAAAATTTCAGATTTTTGGAGGTACAAATACACTATAAACAATTTTTACCATTAAAATTTTTGCATAAATTCTAGCACTAGCAATTTTGGGAATTAATAGTACCTTACAGTTGATATTTTCTTTCCTTTTGTAAAAGCTTTTAAATTTGGAAATATGGCATATTTGTTGTGCTGAACATTTAATATTTGCAATAGTGTATTGCAATAGTGTTTGCTCCCCAGTAAGTGGACTTTAGAGTAGGGGCTTTGGAGCCCACTCCTTGAATAAGGCACCCATTCACCTGAGAACAGATAAGGTGAGAGAAGAAGAACCATCTGCAAGACCACCAAATCAGTGAAAAGCGCCTCTCAATGGCTACGGCTCAAGAGAGGAGACAGATGAGGTCAAGTACCTAGTGTGGCAACTGGACACAAGCTGGGGTCTGACATGTCCTGGCTGGGTCACCTGGATAGGGATGTATGATGCTGAAAGACCTGAAATGCTCAATGGCTCTAGGAACATCACTGATGATGTGTCCAGTAGCATCAGCAGATGTATTTGCACATAGTAATTGTCCTGTATATGCTGCTAACAATTTAACCCTAGCTGAAAGCTATAGTTGCTTCTTTTTAAAAATATTTGTTCAAGTCAACCGATTTTTTAATTTATTCAATCAAACAAATCCACAGATCTGTGTTCAAATACTCTTTCAGAGGTAAAAATCTTACTTTTAACAGAAAAACTTTGTTGACAGATTGGAGCATAATCAGTTGGCACTTACGTGAACAATACCCCCTGTAGTCTGCATAGAAACCTTCACCACAATCAGGAACACACTTTCCGTATTTCATCCAAAGACCCTCTTCACACGAATCACATTCAAATTCATTTAGACAAGTGGCACAGGTCTCTTTGCATGCTAAGAAACAATAGAGATGGGTATAAGCTGGAATGCGCAGATTACAGCAAAAAAGCACAAGACTGTATATCAAAATACAACTACAGAGATAAAGTAATAACAAAGTTTATAAAGTTTAAAACAAAGACAAAATAAATAAAAAAATACACCACAAACATTTTACTTTCCAGCACAAGCAGTAATCCTCACGTGGTCAAATGAAAAAAAAAATCAAAATATAAATTGTGTCTAACCTTCTCCCCTCTCCCCACCTGCATGAAATCTGTTTGCTATTGATAATACTATGATGACATATTAATATGACTAATTCTTTGTATTTCATAAAATATTGAGGTTGAGGAAAACCTTCCAATAAACATAAAACAATTTCTGGAAATATTATCTTGTGCTACAACTGCAGATACCATACCTTTACATATTCTACCACTTTCATAAAATCCTGAATCACAAGTCTGTACACAGTCACCATTCTGTAATTTCATCTGTTCATCCATGCAGATTTCACAGTGTTCAGGGTTCTGATAGCAGGTCAAACAGTCAGAGTGACACTTAACTGTCAAAAAAACAAACAAAATTTCAAAAGAGAAACATCTACATCAATTAATGAAAATAATTAAACTACAGAATAACAAGATACTGATGATCATCCTCCCAGTCCTCAAAATAACTATTCACTGGACAACCTGTGTGTGATGCATATTGATACTTGAACTCTGAATTCTCATTACTTTGAATTTATTAAAAAAGTAATATTTAATTATTCTGTGATTTTCACTGAAGCTTCTCTAAGACATTCTGCATAAGGTCAGAGCTCCAAAAATGGCATCTAAACTGTAGTAAAAAAAGATTGCCCTCAAATGCTATTTAACATTAGATCTGAACAGAAAAATAGAATGATAACTCTGGTAAAAATTGGTATCACACTAGCAAACCAAACTTGTTGATTTCAGCTGAGAATGTTGTACTGGATATTTTTTTATTTTATTGGCTATTTTTTAATATTATTTTGTATATCATTAAATCTGTTTATGGTTTAATTCTATCTGTGTTTAATTTATTTAATATTGTGTTATTTTTTTTATTTTGAATTATGTTAACATTTTTGTATTAGTTTTCTTTGTTCACTGCCCTGTTTTCTTTATGTCTCAAGGGGCAGTGCCATGTAACATTACAACTAGGGGACCACCATCAGCAGTACATAAGCCAATCCGGCACAGGGAATATCTGCATTTTTTGATCTAGATCAGGGGTCTGCAAGGTCAGCCCTGGAGGTCTAGTGGCTACAGATTTTTGTTCCAACCCATTTTTTAATGAAAAGTCAATGGTTGCTGTTGAAGCACTTAACATTTGTTTGCTCTCATTTTAGTTTTTTCATTTGTTGAGATTCTTCACCTTTAATTGCTTATTTTAATCTTAAACAGCTGCAGTTACTGTTTTAATTGCTTCTTATTAGCAATAAGATGCAAATGACAAAGGGACCAGAACTTCTGGAACCAACTTGTTTCCATTTGCACCTGTGTGTATTCACCATGAACTACATATTTTAATAAAATATTCTGAAGTAAACTGGTGAAGATTGGTGCAGAAAAGGTTTAACTAAATTAGAAAAACGTTCAGTGCTGGGCCTGTTTTATTTTAGTATGCCTCATTAATTAGAATTCTATGCTAAATTAAGTGGATCAGTAGATTGCCACAGTTGCCACAGTCATACTTCCTGAATATAGAATCTGAAAAATCTCAAACTTTTACAGATATGTGTTAAAAGAAATTTGAAAGAAATGATTATAAATATTTACACATATGATATAAAACTATTGGAAGTAACAGCAAAATGGAGGTTTAGATTATGAAAGTAAATTTTATGAAAATGAATGGGGAGTTCTAGTAGACTCATTATTGTCAAAAACTGTATAATGTGCATTAGTGCTTACATTTTCAAGGAAAATAAGATGAAGGGCTATAAGGACATTTAGTGTACAGCATGGCTTCTGAACCATTTTAGATTCAGAACTCAATTTTACTTGTTTTTACTCTTTGACTTTACCCTTCTTTAAAAAAGTGAGATCTGAAAATTAAATTGTATGGGTAGGGTGGTTTCAGTTGGTGTAATTAGCATGATTACAAGTGAGAAATACATTGAAGAACTTGGGGGGGATTTTTTTATGATTATAAATGGGATATTATTAACCGTATACTGTAGTGGGTCATGACCCAGTGGTTGAGAAACAATGGTGTAAAACAAAATTTAAAAAAAAGTTATATTAAGGATGTATGTTGCAAATATGAGACCAAATATATAATAGTAGGTGTCCTTTTTCAAATGCATATTAAAAGGTATATATAACCTATGTGCATATAACCACACTGGAAATAGTATTAAGAAAAGCTACTAGTTATACTAGAACTGAACAGTATGAGCTGTGAAGAAAGACAGACAGAGATACATGTTTTTGTTTATAACAAACAGAAATTCAGAGGATACATGAATACAATTAGCTGACTTGAAAGCGTTTTATGGATTCAGATTATTCTATCAAGGTGTGAATGGGAGGAGAAATGGGGTAGGGTTATTCTGAAGGAAAAGTATGTCAAGATTGTTTTGGAGGTGAAAAGAGTGTCAGAAAAGTGATGGTTATGAAGCTGGAAACTGAAGGTGTGATGATGCATGTTGTTAGTGCATATGTCCCGCCAGTATTGGGTGTGCGATGGATGATAAAGAAGATTTCTGGACTGAATTGGATGAAGTGTTGGACAATGTCCTCAAGGGACAGAGAGTGGTGATTTGAGCAGATTTCAATGGACATTTTGGTGAAGGGAACAGAGGAGATGAGAAGGTGATGGGTAGGTATGGTGTTAAGAAGAGGAATGAAGAAGGTCAGGTGTTAGTGGATTTTGCAAAAAGGGTGAACATGGCTGTAGTGAATAAGTATTTTAAGAAGAGGGAGGTACACAGGGGAATGTACAAGAGTGGAGGAAGTAGCACACAGGTAGATTATATCCTATGCAGAAGTGTCAATCTAAAGGAGATTGAAGACTGCAAAGTAGTGGCCATTGAAAGTGCAGTTAGGCAGCATAGGATGGTGGTCTGTACAATGACGTTTGAGATCAAGAGGAGGAGGAGAGTGAGGGGAGAGCCAAGGACCAAATGGTGGAAGTTGAAAAAGGAAGCCTGCAAGGCTGAGTTCAGGAAGGATAGGCAATGGGTGGCAGTGAAGAGTTACCAGACAGCTGGGCCACTACAGGAGAAGTAGTAAGGGTGACAGCAAGAAGGGTGCTTGGTGTGACATCTGGACAGAGAAAGGAGGAAACCTGGTGGTGGAATGGGGAAGTACAGACGGGTATACAGAGGAAGAGGTTGGCGAAGAAGAAGTGGGATAGTCAAAGAGATGCAGAAAGTAGACAAGAGTACAAGGAGATAAAACGTAAGGTAAAGAGAGAGGTGGCCAAGTCTAAAAAAAGGCATATGATGAGCTGTATGAGAGGTTGGACACTAAGGAGAGAGAAAAGGACCTGTACCGATTGGCTGGACAGGGGGACCAAGCTGAGAAAGATGTTTAGCAGGTAAGGGTGATAAAGGATAAAGATGGAAATATACTAACAAGCAAGGAGGGTATGTTGAGCAGATGGAAAGAGTAGTTTTAGAGGCTGATGAATGAAGAGAATGAGAGAGAGAGAAGGTTGGATGATGTGTCCATAGTGAATCAGGAAGTGCAACGGATTAGCAAGGACGAAGTAAGGACAGCTAAGAAGAAGATGAAAAATGGAAAGGCCGTTGGTCCAGATGATATACCCATGGAAGCACGTAGGTGTTTAGGAGAGATGGCAGTGGAGTTTTTAATCAGATTGTTTAATGAAATCTTGGAAAGTGAGAGGATCCCTGAGGACTGGAGAAGAAGTGTACTGGTACTGATTTTTAAGAATAAGGGGGATGTGCAGAGCTGTAGTAACTACATGGGGGATAAAATTGATGAACTACAGCATTAAGTAATGGGAAAGAGTAGTGGAAGCTAGTTTAAGAAGGGAGGTGATGATTAATGAGCAGCAGTACGGTTTCATTCCAGGTAAGAGCACCACAGATGTGATGTTTGCTCTGAGGGTGTTGATGGAGAAGTATAGAGAAGGCCAGAAGGAGTTGCATTGTGTCTTTATGGACCTGGAAAAAGTATATGACAGGGTGCCTCAAGAGGAGTTGTGGTATTGTATGAGGAAGTCGTGAAAGGCAGAAAAGTACGTAAGAGTTTGTGGTGAGGTCTATGGTAGGAGTTACAGATGCATTCAACGTAGAGGTGGGATTACATCAGGGATTGGCTCTGAGCCCTTTTTTTTTTTGCAATGGCGATGGAGAGGTTGACAAACCAGATTAGACAGGAGTCCCCATGGACTATGATGTTTGCTGATGACATTGTGATCTGTAGCAAGAGTAGGGAGCAGGTTGAGAAGACTCTGGAGAGGTGGAGCTGTGCTCTGAAGAAGAAAGGAATGAAGGTAAGTTGGAACAAGACAGAATACATGTGTGTAAATGAAAGGGTGGTCAATGGAAAGGTGAAGATGCAGGGAGTAGGGTTGGTGAAGGTGGATGAGTTTAAATACTTGGGATCAACAGTACAGAGTAATGGGAACTGTGGAAGAGAGGTAATACTGAGACTGCAGGCAAGGTGGGATGGGTGGAGAAGAGTGTCAGGAGTAATTTGTGACAGATGGGTGTCAGCAAGAGTGAAAGGGAAGGCCTACAGGATGGTAGTGAGACCAGATATGTTATATGGGTTGATGACGGTGGCACTGACCAAAAAACAGGAGACAGAGCTGGAGGTGGCAGAATTAAAGAGGTTAAGATTTGTATTGGATGTGACAAGGATGGATAGGATTAGAAACAAGTACATTAAAGGGTCAGCTCAGGTTGGATGGTTTGGAGACAAAGTCAGATAGGCGAGATTGTGTTGGTTTGGACATGTGCAGTGGAGAGATGCTGGGTATATTGGGAAATGGATTCTAAAGATAGGGCTGCCAGGCAAGAAGAGAAGAGGAAGGCCTAAGAGAAGGTTTATGGATGTGGTGAGAGAGGACATGCAAGTGATGTGTGTAACAGAACACGATGCAGAGGACAGGAACATATGGAAAAAAAAGAAGGTGTTCTATGTTATTTTTTAATTTGGCTTTAATATGTTTCTTTTGCCAGTATTCTACTTTAGAATTCTCATGTACACAAGAAAGTTTTATCTGTTTTCTATGATTATTTGTTTAGTTTTCTGATCAACATCCCAGCTTACATTTTACTTTATAGATGTTTTAAAGCAGGGATGTCAAACTCCAGCCCTGGAGGGCCGCAGTGGCTGCAGGTTGTCGTTCTACCCCTTCTCTTAATTAGTGACCTGTATTTGTTGCTAATTTACTTCTTTTGAATTCATTTTAATTGACTTGCTTTTGAAGACTGAGACCCAATAATTGTTTCTTTTTCCTTAATTAGCAGCCAAACAATAATGAGATACAAAATGAACTGAAACTGAGACCATCATACAATATCTAAAAATGAAAAGGGTGGAGGTCTCAGAAATGCTGATCTGCTCAGGTCCTGTAAACATTTTAACAGTTCTCCTAGAAAAGTAAAAAAAAAAAAAAAAAAAATCAACCGTTTTGAAAATGTCTGCTATTACACAATGAGAGCAGCAACAAGCCAGGGAATTAAAGAACGCATTTAATTAACAACAAGACTCTGTGCCTAATTAAGAAACTGGTTGGAGTGAAATTGGTTGGAGTATGAGGCCCTGACTTAGTTGCTCTTCTGTTGACTCACTCACTTCACATTTCATTTCATTTCTGTTTAAGGAAACAAATCAAGCAATTCAAAGTAATGATAAAGACATTCTAGGGAACAAATCTTAAAAAACAAGTCAATTAAAATTAATTCAAAAGAAGTTAAATAGCAGCAAAAATAGGTCATTAATTAAGAAAAGGGTTAGAATGAAAACTTGCAGCCACTGTGTCCCTTCAGGACTGGAGTTTGATATCCCTGTTTTAAAGAACACAAAATCTTGTCTGACGGACTATTTTAAAAGGTAAATGCCAGCAAAGTTTCTTACTTATAGTGGTTCTTTTTTTGGTAAGCCAAATAGCTTGTTTTTGTATATTTGACTAGAAATGGGCTTTGAAAATTCTTTATAATTATTACTAATGACACACCGAACACTTATGGGAATTAGTATCATAAAACAAGAATCTTGAACTGTTGTTTTTAAACTCCATTTTTATCTCTACATAGATACTGCTACATGTTTCTAGAAGCTGTTGTAAGAGAACTTAATTACAGTCCATACAATTCTATGCTGGAAAGGAATTTAAATATCTTAGAAAACAAGAGGCATATAATAAAGAGCTGGAACGAGAAAAAAGGAGAATTGAAAGAAAGACAGAAAAGATTGGTCAGTGATGATCGTAAAAGAAAGTTAAATGATGGATAGAAGGAGGCAGGATGAAGATGGGAGAGAGCCAGTGCATGTAGAGAAAAGACAGAGAGAAAGAAAGAGACAGAGAGTAGGCAGACAGCCAGGAGGAAGTCCCTCGAGGGAGAGTGTGGCCGACACTCAGGGGCATGAAGGAGGTCATTCCAGCTGAGTGATCTGGGAGCTGGAGAGTGATGAGCTGCTCGGTTGGAGTGACTTGCTGCTTAAGGCCGGAGAGAGACAGCATGACTTCAGGGGAATGGAAGGCTCAGTGAGGCATCCTACAGGTGAGGCAATGGACTGCAGGGATGCGAGCCTGGCAGGGGCAGTTGTTGACTCAGAGATGGTTACAGGGACCCGAGCTTTGGTGTAACTATAAAGGTTGGCTATACTGACAGCTAGGCACCTCCTTGGTTACAGGGACCCGATTAGGGTTAAGTACTTTATGTACCAAGCCCCTTGCTTTTTGTGTTGTGTCCTCCTCTACTAGGCTCATTCCTTGGGTACTTTATCTGTGGTAGCAGGTTCAAGAAGCTCCCTTGAAGGACCCACTAGCGAGGGGGCCAACCCACAATG
This sequence comes from Polypterus bichir lapradei, assembly GCA_026402145.1. NCBI lineage: Eukaryota > Metazoa > Chordata > Cladistia > Polypteriformes > Polypteridae > Polypterus > Polypterus bichir. The sequence continues at coordinate 45,944,044 of JANRMT010062835.1, forward strand.
TCACATTGCGTTTACTTTTATATATTTCATAACTATCTGTTTAAACTATGATGAATGATGTATTTAAACATCAATAATATCATTATATCTCATTATATTCTTACTTTTTTCATTTCCAAATATATTTATTCATCATTTCATGAAATCTAAGAAATGTCATTTAAAACTAAACTGTAATATTTATTAATTGTTTTTAAAAAAAAATCTTTTTGTGCCTTTATGCAGCCATTTTATAATACCTGGTTTACAATGTGGGCAGCATTCCCCTTCAGTTGAAACAGCAAGAGAGCCGACAGGACAAATTGGACAGATTTTCTGGTAGCACATCACCTGTGAATCTCTACATTCACATTTTCTACAGGGGCCTTCATGAAACTTTTCAAAATTCTGCAGGCAAAAATAAAAAACAAGAATTCACTCCCTGCAAACATGAAGGATTGTGGGAAAATAATAATGAGTGTACTTACAGCCAGGTGTTTTTCACCATTTAAGTCTGAATGGACATCCTGCATGTAATAATAATAAATTGACAATGACAGAATTATAGATATATAAAATAAATGCCACACTACCTTTTTAAAAAAAGATCTATCTTGATCCCATACATTTAATCACAAGTTACTGGTGTGTGTGTGAATTTTTACAACAGATTCTAGAGAGCCAGAATGAAGTGCAGCACCATGTTTTAAAAGATCATATAAGCAAAATGATTAGAAATTGACACCCTGATTGACATCTCTCTGCCACTAAACTATCACTAGGTTTGTTACTATTCATTATGCAAACAAGCACGACAATTAATATCTCTGTGCTTTACCAAACCAAATTTTTCATTCATAATAAACTACATTAAAAAAAACAACTTTTGGTTTAACATTTCTGTTGTCTTACTCTTCATAAAGTATTTGGTCTGGTATCATGGTAAAAGCTTCATCAATTTTTAACAAATAATTTTGTTTAGCTTATACAGTAAATGAAACACACTGTATCAAAATAGTGTTATCTGTTACACAATAAGATATAAAAATGTATTTTTGCCTTTGAAATTAAATAAACAGTCATTACCTCTTTGCCCATCCCCTTATAAATACAGAAACTGCTTGCTGATAAACATTCTGGGCAGCACTTGCCAGGTAAATGTATCAGCTCTTCTCCCTGCAAAACAATTGACAAAACTATTAAATAACATTTTGATGATCCAAGGTCAATAAGATTTTTTAAAATTAATTCCTGAGAAGATTGCTTCCTTGAGGAAAGGTTATAATTGCATGTTCAAAAAGTGAATTAATGAAACACATTGTGTAATGAAAAGAAAAAAATAAAATACTGTCAAGGTACTATAGTTTACTTTATGTTTTTATTTTTATCTTTAAATCCTGTTATACAAGATAGAAAGGAAATTGGGGTATGGTCATTGAAATTCTTGGGCCTCATGTATAAACGGTGCATACGCACAAAAATGTTGCGTGAGCCCATTTCCATGCTCACATCACAATGTATAAAACCTAAATCTTGGCGTAAAGCCACGCACATTTTCACGCCAGCAAAATGCTTGGCATACGCAAGCTCTCCACTCGGTTTTGCAAACTGGCAGCGCCCAGTGTCAAAGCAGTGCTTTTGTTCCAGTGGGGTTTCCCATTCTTTTTTAGATCCACATCCCTGACTTAGCTTTATCAAAAACACTGAAATTAACCACATATTGTTTATTAGTTTAAGGCATCTGATTGTAATTAACCTGTAACAATATAATGGCCCATGGAATGGCCAAAATATTCCAAATACCATAACTGCTTTAGCATTGTTACTCTCACTGCACCTTCTTCTTCTTTCAGCTGCTCCCGTTAGGGGTTGCAACAGCAGATACAGTTATAATATTGCACAACCTGAGCCACATTATAAAGCGCGTATTTACATATGACGATGATATCATTTTTAAGATGAAATACAGCAAAATATGTTTATTACATTATACAGATAAAATGTTAACCATTTAAATAATCTATATTGTTAATAATTAAACATGTGAGGGCCCGGTGTTGCAGCGCTAGCAAGGAACTTGCGCCCCGTTCACAGATTGTTCCTGCATTGCACTGTATTCTTGCTGAGGCTAGTGTGACACTGTAAGGATAGATGGATGGAATAATTAGGCATACTACAAAGATATTTCAATGTTCCTTAAAAGTTTTGAAGAATCGTCGTTCTAAGCTTATAGATGATTTAACATCTATTACAGGGCTGATTGTGTGGCGATTGGTTACTTGGAGAAAGAAAAGGAAGGACAGGAATTGTGGGTTAGTATGTTTGAAAGAGACAGTACTGCTGCAATAAATTATTTCATCGAAGGTCGCGCATGGCACAGCAAATATCTTGCAGGAGGCAGGAACAATCTCTGGACAGGGCGCCAGCTTGTCACTATCATTGTGCCACCGTGTTCCCATGTTTAATAACATGCTTTAACTCCTATCATCATTAAATATCACGTTTACATCTCAGTATTTTAATTATTCAGAGAGCTGTAATATCACAAATGTAATGGATTCTGTGTCCTGTCGGAGGAAGAGAAAGCCTGTTTAAGAAGCACGTAGTGATTCACACACATAGAGCACATAGAACACATACAAAACAAGGCACTTAACGTGCTACTTTAGTTACAATGGTATTTGAGAAACTAGTAAATTAAACGATTTAAAGAAGAAGTTTATGATGGTCTTCTTTAATGACAAAATAAACTACATGATTAAAGCGGATATTTCGAGATTAAAGTTGACATTTCGAGCTTTTTTCCCCACTGTGTGTCTATTTTTTGTCTTTTCTCTGCACCCTAATAAACTTTCATAAGACACTCAGATGGTGGGCTACGACTCGCCTTTTCACGGCGCCTTTGATAGCTGACAACTTCTTTTTTATTTCGGACACTGTGCGACTTTGAACTTGAGCTTTCGAGTTTCTCCGACAGCCTATGTCACTCAATCAACTTCCTTTTGTTGTTTATACCACTGTTTAAACCAACAAATAGTAAGTTTTTCCTTGTCTCCACTTGGTATTCGCTGACATTCTTCTATTTTTCCCCGTGCTTTTGCCATTGCCTTTTCACAGAATGCTGAGCTTAAGGGCTATTTATTTTGATTTGCATATTCAAAGAGGCATAATTCTGGGAGGAATTGGGGAGTGGAGGCAGGCGTGTCCATGTGTGTTACTTTTCAAGCTGACTGGGATTTATGTAGAGGAAGAACGTGGAAGTTGGCAAACATACAGGTTTATACATCTGCATTTTTTTGTGCATACGCACATTTTCGCTTTTGTCTGTACGCCATATTTTAGTGTGAATTCTACACACGGTGTTTTGCATGACGCCTATGGTCTGTCAGCAGTGTAAGCATTTGCCAGGTGCATGCACTGTAGGGATACCACTAGTAACTACCATATGTTGAACTCAAGGTATTTGGTCCAACAGGTTGACAGTGAACATTTAAATACCAAGGTAAAATATATGTGCAAAACACAGACTGTGACCCTCACGTGAGTACTAGATTCAAGTTCAATTGCTCATTATTTTTTGGACATGTGATTAGAAATGTTATGACAGAATATCAATTTCCCTGTACATTTAGAGACAAAAAAACAACATATTTAATTTTGAAAAGTTTAAAGCCTGTTATACAAATATATTTTTTATTAAAATGGTCCACTAAGAATATATTGAAAAAAATTAAAGGGGAGGGAGTTTTGGGATCCCTTCTCTATATTTCACAAAGCATTATTTTGATTTTTCCAATAAAATAAAATATACAGTAGTAAGAATGTTTCAAACAGAAAAATAACAAGAACTGGTTGCAGAAAATATAATTAAATGGGTATATTCAATTAATTACAACAACTGATTTCTAATTAAACAAACTAGCTTGAATGAAAACATGTAGTCACCACAACATCCACTGTCAGTGTCCAGTTCAGCCATTTCTGTGAGAATGGATTCAGAGAGAGGGCAAACACAACATCAGTGGAAGTAAAAGATGATGACATGAGGTCCGAGGGGTCTTACACAAAAGGGAGAGAGATTTGGAGCATGGACTGATACAATGCGTTGCCACACCCACTATATGGCAAACCACCTTAGGATCCCTGATTAGGACCTGAGAGCAGCCATGTAACCTATGACACCTCAGCACTACACTAGTTGGAATGTACTTCACAGATCCCTAGCCTCAGAGCCACCACTCCATCCATCCATCCATCCATCCATTTTCCAACCCGTTGAATCCGAACACAGGGTCACGAGGGTCTGCTGGAGCCAATCCCAGCTAACTCAGGGCGCAAGGCAGGAACCAATCCCGGGCAGGGCGACCACTCCACCTACACAAAAGAATGTTCAAAACTACAGCGACAGCAGGAAGGAAGGTTTGGGTGCAGCAGCGAGAAAGATGGCCAGTTTTCTCCATCATGAACCTGGCTTAAGCAGGCTTGATGGGTAAATGAAGAAATACACACAAAAAACAAACAGATTCCTTTTTGATACCATTTGAGTTTGAATATATTATATAGTAAATTAACATGCAAAAATAAAAATGTTACACCTTACCAAAAGTAACCCTACTTGCAGTTTATAAATGCAAAACATAAGATGCACCTTACACCACCTGCATAAATTTACCAGTGTAAATAATTTAATCAGATCTGACCTTTCATGGCCAGCTTTGATTTAAGTCAGGCAAGGTACTTTTGTTCTGTATAAATGTAACATTTCATAACTTATTTGAAAGTTTGCTGCTTTTCTAACAAGCAATATGAGTCATTAAAGAAATCTAACCACATATGAAACTGAAGCATAATGTTATGCTTTTTCAGAAAGGTCAATTCCAAAAATGTTTCTAAATATTGCAACATAGGCACTATGGGTTACTGGCTTCAAGCTACAATTTATTTAAAAAAAAAAAAAAATAACACATTTGCATTTAACACTCCAACCTCACCTGCAATGTGTTTGAATTAGAATACAATACCATTTTTCTTTAAACTTAACAGTAGGCCCAATGATGATTAACAGTCATGCAATAATAAGTCAGTTAGAGGTCTCATTTAAAACCATTGCCAAGCTCCTATTTGCAATACTGAGACAGGACTGTCCAACAGAAATAAGCATCTTTTTTTCTTGTACTGCTGGACAGGGTAACTGGTATTCCCTTAAGTACATGTAACATATTCTAGAATGCTGAAAGTGGTTAAGAAACAGCACAAGAGAAAGATACTGTAGGTACATAGTGTTCTATAATGTGTGTTTGCAGCACAGCTCTAAAGTTTTTATTATTCTTTTTATGTTCACCAATAATTAACTTCCTGCTTAACACTAGCCTTATTATTAAAGAACTGTAACAATGAAAGAAATTACATTTAAGTGAAGCTGTTTGAACAATAAAAGTAAACGTGCTCTGACCTAAAAATTAAAATAGTATAAAAGCTCTTTGGCTAGAAAATTAGCAACACCATTATCTGAAAAAACAGAAATGAAGTACATAGGAAATACTATACAGACTTGGTAAAAATCAGACAATGGACTTGCACTTTCATTTACAGTTCAATACATCTGAATATTTCTTATTGTAATTTGAATTTTGTTTTATGAATTTCAGTTCTGTTGAGCTTATCGACATTACATCCTGACCAATAATCAATATCTATTTTCTGGCTGGTATGTACACAGAGAGACAATTATGACATAGCTCCACTCGTATTAAAACATCACAGGAAACAAACTAGAGGCAAAGGCTCAGCAGGTTTATTTTAGAAAAGCATTAATGACTTTTTGCCAGGATCTAAGCTGCTTTGCATAACTTTTTGTAAAGAAAATCTGATTTTTGCTCATTTTTGGAAGGAGGATGGTTGCAATTCTTTTGTCTGAGTAAGATAAGATAGCACATAGAATTTTGATATTGGAGATAACAATACATTTTTTGTAGCACACTCTTATCTCCTTTGTCAATGTAATCCAAT
>JANRMT010062835.1:45953442-45968857 GCA_026402145.1 Polypterus bichir lapradei
TATATATATATATATATATATAAACACCAGACCAATGTGACTTGCAGAAATTCTCAGATGACTCTGCAGTTCTGAATCATATTGATAAAAGGGAAAAGACAGATTGTAGGAGTCAGAGAATTTTGTTTCATGGCACAGAAACAATTGTCTGCAACTAAACATCAGCAAAACTAAGGAACTGGTTATTGACTTTCACCACAACAAACTGCTGTGGAGTGCTAGTCTAGTAGCATCACCTCAAGAAAGGCACAACGAATCAACCAAGTAATTAAAATGACAGATTCAGTTATAAGATACAAAAAAGAGCCGAGTGGCATTATGATTAATGCTGAACATCCTCTCTCTAACTAACACTAACAATGAGTACATTCAGCCCACACATTATTCACAAAAAGTGTTGAATGATGCCTCATTGTGACTGCCAAGTTTTTCTTATCTATCTATCTATCTACTGTAAAAAGACAAATTTCCCCCGGGGACAAATAAAGTTTTATCTAATTTAATCTTTCTAATCTATAAACACTAATAATGTCTTGGCTATATTTTTACATCAGTTTAATGGTGTCTTGATAATAAAAAGTGTCAATCGCTCTCAAAAACATGAAACTTCTGGGTGACCCCAAACATTTGAACAGTAGTGTATATTTCTTTGGTTTTTTAGGTTCCCTCATGTTCTCTTTGTGTCAGACATAGTTAATGAAAATACAAGATTTTAAATCAAATCAGTTTATGTAAAATTACATTGACATGCAAATATTTACATGGCCTATAAACAGTCATTTGCTACAGAAGCATATTTACCTGTCCCAGCCTTGTTCCATTTGATACTTTATATAAATCAATACCTTCTGATATACAAATAAATCTCAAGAATATTCCACTTTTGAGACTTCTTGGTGTTGTGTTTGATTATATTTCATAAAATAAATGTCAGTTCATTTCATTAGCTTTGCAGACTTAAACTAGGAAGATTTCTCAGTTAAACTTGCTGGAAGTATGCTGCCTCACCCTCACAGACAGACATGGTTAGACATTTTATATCATTATACCCTAAGCTTCAGAAAGTCAGATTCTCCAAAAGTTTACCAAGAATAAATGCTTCTGTAAAAACATGGCAATCCTTTGAAATTACTTATCAGTGCTCAGTGTTCCCACAGAGAAAACAGATACACTACTATCCTCTTCAGATTAATACTCCTATGTTAAGCCCAAATGCTCTCCATTTTTACCTGCTGCAATTACTCATTTGAAGGAAAGAAAATGTTGTTAATACATTCAGAGTGCATACAGTGCACATGGTACATCACTTTTATAAATATAATTTAAGCATCTTTTTTCCTCCCCTCAAAGTTAAGCTAAGTTAAGTTGACTGTCTTCTTGGGTTATGACCATTTGTAAATTTGTAAACCTAAATAGTCTTTAAAAAGTGATGTTTTATTAAGAAATTAAGCATATTCAAAATTGTATTTTTAAAACATTTTAATTTTTATATTAGTTGATCAACTTAATCAGCAATCATTCAGATGAACAGCACAAGGATTATACATTTTAAAGTTGACAAAATTTTGCCTCTGGAAAGAAATGCTTTTCACTTATATAAACCCACTTCTAAGTAAACTACAATAAAGGTGGTGGTATACTTAAACTATCAGTAATCACATTATTTTGCATATTGCAGAATATTACATACCCAAGCACACTCCACTTTGGCACATTCTGCTTTGTGGCATAAGACTTGTCCACGTTCACAAATGCAGAACTCGCAGGCAGTACTGTTCCACATTTCACCATGGTAGCGGTTTAATCCTTCATACAGACAGCTGCCTTTGGATGAAACACACACCTCACAGCACTGGCCCATTCGGGACACTTTGACTTGGCCCTGCAAATCAAGATGAACAAGACCTTTAAACTATCTTACCACTGAACAAAATAATACATGAAAAAAATTAATAAACACTTTATTTATTTGTTAAAAGTGATGAAATATTTTTGCAACATAAACATTACCTTTCTTTACTTGACAAATTTTGCTATAAAAGTTTCCCCCATTTTATACAGTACTTGATAGGCAACCAATTACTGTATTTCCTTCACTCAAAGACAAATTTAAAATCTTACAGTAACAGCAGATAGTAATCCACTTCATATCTACCATACTGCCAAATAAAATCTATGGAACTTATTGGGTTGCTACAGCTTCTTCATACCAGCTTCCTGTGACTGGATTTTAACAGAATGTTCCAACTGAGGGTAATGCATTTTACAACATAAATTATGCTTTACTGGAATTGCAGCATCAAAAGTTGATGTCTTAAGTATCAAAATAATCTTGTTCAAAACAACATAAAACTTGTTGTACATAATAATTTAAAAGATATTTTTGCTAATCCTGACTGGGGGTATAAAATATAAGTAATTGATGACCAGTGATAAGTGAACCCCGCAGAGTTCACTTCATCATGAGTTAAGCAAAATCATGGAAATGTTCAATGAAGTCAATGGGAAAGGAAGAACTGAACTAGTTTTGAGTGGATTATAACAGTGAAATTGTCTTTATAGTAAATTTTCCCTGATATTTAAGGAATCATCTGTCAACTATGCTAGACTGACTATTGTGGCGAAAAATGTCTTCTGAGCAGTGAGGGAGCAGTGCTAACCACTGCACCACCTAGTTCAAACAACAAATTACAAATGTGGAACAAATACCATAAACAAAATGTAAGAAATGGACTCAGACTAGCAATAAGGAAATAAATTATAGATCATAGCGCTCACGGAGTTCCAACCTTTGGGGACATTGGTTGTGCCATAAAGCGGGAACATGGACTGGCTCATTCCATTGTTTAAATTTGCCATTCTGGGCGCAGCCCCCAGTGTACCTATGCAGATAATGTTTACTTTTTTTCTTCCATCATGAAGAAAGTAATGCCTTGTAAATAGTAATAAATCATGTGTTATTAGTGTATTATAATGGTAAGGATGCCTTCTTTAAAACTAGGGAAACATATGCCAACTATGCTGATTCGATTATTGTGGCCAAAAATGTGATCTGAGCTGTGAGGCAGCAGTGCTAGCAACTGCTTCACTGTGCCTCAAACAACAAAAAGAAATGCAGATAAAATGAATAACACAAACAAAATACAAAAAGTAGGCACAAACTAGCAAACTGTGGCATGGGACTGTATCCTTCAATTCTTTAAAGTCTCTGGGCACAGCTTCCCAGTATCTATGTATATGCGTCATTCTTTTTCTTCCATCATGAAGAAAGAAATGCCTTGTAAATAGTAATAAATCTTCCAATGTTATTTGATGGGGTCTTGTTTTTTTACAATGGAAGGGGGAGGGATCTTTTAAGGCTTGTTTTGAGATGGCAGCTAGGCACATGGCTAATTATACTGCTGTGCTGCCAGCCAGTGTTATATATTCAGTGGCAGTACTCATTATGTTTACATTATGGTCAGCTAATATAGTGTTTCTCAACCTTTATGGTCTTATGTCAAAGTTTAGTTTTTTTAAATTAATTGATGATGCACTAGCAGCCAATGCAAAACCACCTCCTTAGTGGTTGAGAACAATTGAGCAAATGCACTCCTCACATTTGCTGCCCATCACCAGCAAACACAGCATATTCACTGTAAAAAATGCTTTGGAGAATTTAGCCAATCAACAATAATCCTCTTCCACTCTCTTTAATGCATCTTATTTCCCACTTGTGCAATTAAAGTGTAACTTAGGTAATGCAACTTTCATTTAAGCTTTTACAGATACGGAGTGTGTCTAAACAAATATTACAGCTAAAACACAACACAGGTTACTCTCTCTCACCTTGTCACAAGTGTGTGGTTTGCACGTCTGTGTGTGGCACTGGGCCACTCCTTTGATACATGTACAGATGGTGCAAGCATTTTTCTTCCACTGCTCACCATGCTACAAAAGAAGATAAGGAATTAGCAGTTCACAAATCCGATGGAATCTTTCACATGCCTGATGAATGAAGGTTGTAGAGGATGCAAAATTGTTTTGTATTACTTCTCCACTGAAACAAACCATCAACTATTTTCTTTTTGAGAAACAGGTTGTGATTCCTTTATATATCAGTTGTAAGTGATGAAAGTTTGTATAGGCCATTTAACTATGATTAAAACACCCTAAATAGTGGAAGTCTGACTTTCAATAAGATGTATTACAAGTAAAATGAAACTAACTTATTTATTATTGAAAGTGACTAAACTTTCAAGACTGAAGAAGACTTAAATACTGAAATTGTTTTTAAAAGTACAGTACACTGTTACAAGATTCCCCAAAATAACACAACCTTTTATTAATAGCCAGACAACAACTCTACCTGCTGAAATAAACACATTTATTTTCCAAAATGACATATACTGTATGCCCTAAACAGCTCCTGTCAAGACAGGCTAATGATTTTAAGGGGAATGACATCCACAGTTCATATCAAATGCAGCTTGGGAATTAATCTTTGAGTATTCCTAATAAAGCTAATAACAAAAATACATTTTAGTTATATAGCACCTTTCCCACGCTAAAGGCCCTTCACAGAGTCTCAGAAAGAACAGTAGGGTACATGTAACATTGGATACAAATACAGTCATTTCTGTACAGAAGAATAAAAAGGATAAATACAGGATATACAAAGCATTAAATAGAATAAAAGACAATAAACCAGAGTAAAATACTTAAATAGTAGAAGAAAAGCTTGAACAAATAAGAATTTGTTCTATAACACACACACAAAGTATCTGAGCATCTGGACAGAGAGGTAAACTGAAAGAAGGGGCAGAATGTTATGCTACTTTAAAAGCCTTATTGAACAGATGAGTTTTAAGCTTTTTTTTTTTTTTTTTTTTTAAGAATAAACTGAGTCAGTCGATCTAATTAATTTAGGGAAGTCATTCCAAAGCGTGGGAGTTATATAGCCAAAGGCCCTGTGACCCATATATTGCAGGTTAGTATGAGGCACAACAAAATTCCCAGAATCAGGGAATCTTAGTGGGCAAACAGAAGCATTATGATGGAGAAAGTCACTGATGTAGTCCGGTGCAAGGTCATTTAAAGCTTTGTACTGTAGGTTATTAATAGAATATTACATTCAATCCTGTAAGACACAGGTAGCCAGTGAAGGCAAAGCAGGATGGGTGTTCTGTGCTCACTGTCACTAGTTTGTGTAAAGACTCTTGCAGCAGAGTTTTGAATCAACTGGAGCTGTGATATAAGATTTGAAGAGGCACCTGCTATTAAGAAGTTACAATAATTGATGCGGGTTGTGATAAAAGCATGGACAAGTTTCTCAGCATTAGAAAAGGGGAGGAATACGCGAACACACGATATGTTATGGAGATAGAAAGTCATTTGTGGTTTAAGTGGGTGGAATAAGAAAGGGAAAAATCAAAAATGAAACCAGGATTCCTTGCATTAGAAGAAGATCAGATGAGATCATTGTCAAGAATGATGGAAAAGGAGCTTATTTTCATATGTTGTACTTTAGTGCCAATTTGCAGGAGTTCAGTTTTGTTGCAATTAGTTTTGCTCCATCCAGGTTTTAATTTCACTGAAGCAAGTTGTGAGCTGAGAAAGCTCTGCTGAAGTTTCACTTTTAACATTAAAATAGAGCTGAATATCATCTGCATAAAAGTGATAGCCCAGTCCAAGGCTACAAATAATATGTCCAAAGGGAAGCATATAGATACAGAACAGCAGAAGGCCGAGGACAGCATCCCAAGGAACTCCTTGTGTGACTGGTGCTGAGCTGGATCTGCTGTTGCCAAGACTAACAAACTTTTGCCTATCAGTCAGATAGGACTTAAACCACTGGAGGACAGTGCCAGAGATATGCATAATGTTCTGCATTCTGAACAGCAGAATGTCGTGTTTGTCAGGGTCATATATTGCTGCACTGAGGTCTATCAGAATTAATATGCTGATTTGTCCAGAATTTGCTGCCATAAGCAAATCATTAGTTATCTGAAGCAGAGCAGTTTCACAGCTGTGCTATGCTCTGAAACCAGACTGAAAGGGTTACATCCAATTATTAGAAGTTAAATAATTGGTGAGCAGGGAAGCTACAACATGCTTGAGAATTTCTGACAGAAAATGTAAGTGAGAAATAGACCAAAACTTGTTAACATTGTCAGCATCAAGACCAGACTTTTTCAACACTGGAGCTATAGAAGCAACTTTAAAAGTGGCTGGCACAATGCCAGTGTTAAGGGATACTGTATATTTATTATTGTTGTAACAGTCAGAAATATGGCATGAAGGCTGCATTTAAGAAGTGTGGTGGGGACGGGGCTCAGTACACAAGTACAGTGGTGCTTGAAAGTTTGTGAACCCTTTAGAACTTTCTATATTTCTGCATAAATATGACCTAAACCATCATCAGATTTTCACTCAAGTCCCAAAAATAAAGAGAAACCAGTTAAACAAATGAGACAAAAATATTATACTTGGTCATTTATTTATTAAGGAAAATGATCGAATACTACATATTTGTGAGTGACAAAAGTATGTGAACCTTTGCTTTCAGTATCTGGTGTGACCCCACTTTGCAGCAATAACTGCAACTAAATGTTTCCGGTAACTTTTGATCATTCCTGCACAACAGCTTGGAGGAATTTTAGCCCATTCCTCCGTACAGAACAGCTTCAACTCTGGGATGTTGGTGGGTTTCCTCACATTAACTGCTCGCTTCAGGTCCTTCCACAACATTTCGATTGGATTAAGGTCAGGACTTTGACTTGGCCATTCCAAAACATTAACTTTATTCTTCTTTAACCATTCTTTGGTAGAACGACTTGTGTGCTTAGATTCGTTGTCTTGCTGCATGACCCACCTTCTCTTGAGATTCAGTTCATGGATAGATGTCCTGACATTTTCCTTTAGAATTCTCTGATATAATTCAGAATTCATTGTTCCAATGAAGGCAAGCAGTCCTGGCCCAGATGCAGCAAAACAGGCCCAAACCATGATACTACCACCACCATGTTTCATAGATGGGTTAAGGTTCTTATGCCGGAATGCAGTGTTTTCCTTTCTCCAAACATAACGCTTTTCATTTAAACCAAAAAGTTCTATTTTTGTGTCATCCGTCCACAAAACATTCTTCCAATAGCCTTCTGGTTTGTCCACGTGATCTTTAGCAAATTGCAGACGAGCAGCAATTTTTTTTTTGGAGAGCAGTGGCTTTCTCCTTGCAACCCTGCCATGCACACCATTGTTGTTCAGTGTTCACCTGATGGAGGACTCATGAACATGAACTTTAGCCAATGTGAGAGAGGCCTTCAATTGCTTAGAAGTTACCCTGGGGTCCTTTGTGACCTCGCCGACTATTACACGCTTTGCTCTTGGAGTGATCTTTGTTGGTCGACCACTCCTGGGGAGGGTAACAATGGTCTTGAATTTCCTCCATTTGTACACAATCTGTCTCACTGTGGATTGGTGGAGTCCAAACTCTTTAGGGATGGTTTTGTAACCTTTTCCAGCCTGATGAGCATCAACAACTCTTTTTCTGAGGTCCTCAGATATCTCCTTTGTTCGTGCCATGATACACTTCCACAAACATGTGTTGTGAAGAGCAGACTTTGATAGATCCCTGTTCTTTAAACAACACAGGGTGCCCACTCACACCTGATTGTCATCCCATTGATTGAAAACACCTGAGTCTAATTTCACCTTCAAATTAACTGCTAATCCTAGAGGTTCACATACTTTGCCACTCACAAATATGTAATATTCGATCATTTTCCTCAATATATAAATGACCAAGTATAATATTTTTGTTCTATTTGTTTAACTGGTTTCCCTTTTAGGGAAAAAAATCTACTTTTAGGACTTGAGTGAAAATCTGATGATGTTTTAGGTCATATTTATGCAGAAATATAGAAAATTCTAAAGGGTTCACAAACTTTCAAGCACCACTGTAGTTGGTCTCATCTTACAAAGCAGGTCATTAACAAATGCAGATGTGACTAGTGAAAATTTAGAATAGGAGCTGGATGGAGTAGGAATAAATGAAAATGTATAAATGGATGATGGATTTATGTTAGTTGAATTATTTAGATTTTTAATTTTATTACAGAAAAAGTGGAGGAATTTTTCACAGACTTCAGCAGAGGAGGTAATTGGGCCAGATGCTGGCTGAAGTAGCTTATTAAGTACTGAGAACAAAACCCTGAGGTTATCATGGCCACTTTCTATTATTCTGCCATAATGTGCGTTCTTAGTTGGAGTTAGTGCATCTCTGTAATTCCTTTGACGGTCAGAGAAAATCTAGATGTGGACAGTGAGGGTTACGTGACATTCTCTAAGGTGTCAGCCAGCTGCTTTCATAGACTGCAATTCTGAGCTTTACCATTGAGTTGAACACTTAAAGGAAACCTCCTTATGTTTTAAAGGAGCTGTCTTATCTAGTGCTGAATGAAGGGCTGAGTAATAGAAGTCAACAAAACTCTGTAGTGCAGACAGAATAGTAAAGACAGAAAAAGATCAGAAATTGATCCACCAAGGACAGAGGGACAGATATTTTTATGGTTTCTGAAAGAAATTTGACATTTACAGGTAAGAGGAGGGAAAGGTAATGAGACAGTGAAAAGTACTGCTTTATGGTCTGAGAGTCCTAAATCACTGCTATATGTGTTTTTCAGATAAGAAGATCAAGTCTAATATATGACCAACAGAGTAGGTAGGAAAATCAACATGTTGCTTCAAGTCAAAACAGTCTATCAAGGACAGGAATTCATTTCTCAGTTTACGTGTAGGAATGTCAATATGGATATTGGAATCACCAATTAAAAATTGTCTCACCCAACCTAATAGGAGGCTGCCCCCCAGCTTACAGTACCGCAATGGATACCCACAGTGTACATTGGGAACTGTAGTTCTTTGAGATAGTCCTTTTGGGTTTCATGGGTGCCACAAGGGGGCACTGAGGGGACTTGTGAGCCTTACTTTGTCAGGCTCCAACCTCCCCCAGAAGTGCTTCTGAGCCATAGTTTGGGACACCAGAAGTGCTCCCAGGTGTTAGATAAAATTCATAAAAGGAGCTGCCAGCCTCAACACAGGAAGCCAGAGTTGGGAGGAGGAAGACAAAGCTGACCAGGTGGAGCAGAGCAAAGAAAGAGAAAGAGAGAGATGAAAGTGAAGTACAGAGTTGTGGTTGTGGTGTGGGAAACACTTTATTATAAGAGTTTCACACAATACAAATCCTTTATTCATTGGCGAACTTGTGTCCAAGCCCATGTGTTGGGAGTTTGGGGAGCTGCAGCACCCCCTGGGGATAACAAGAGTAAATTTGTTTGGTTTTTGTTAGGCAAGTTTGGAGTATGTAATGAATTCTGATAGCACCAAAGCTTTTCCATTAAGAGATCTTCTATTAAACAATGCACTATTAGATAATGAGGGTTGTTCTGCAAAGATCAATAACCAGAGTTTATTTTAGCATATTGCAAATTTGGAACACTGACACTCTTATTTCTAAAGTAATGAGTAGTACTGCGTATTACTGAACAAATGCTGCTGATGAAATTTCCATTTGCAGCCTGGCAATGGCATCGACCAGACGAGTTATGTAAATCTTTTGGGGACCACACAATACCAGTGTCTTTTAGAACATTCCAGTCTGACCATTTGCTCTGGACAAACTGTTTAATGTGATTGAGTTTATCACAAGATTATTTCAGCATAGTTGAAAGCCAATACTTTTCTGACAATAGCAGAGCACACTTAAGCAGCACAGCACAGTGGAGAAAGTGAGACTTTGGCGCAGAGCTGACGCAAATTAGTGGCAATAGCAATGCAGCAAAAAATCCAGTAGAAGCATAGACTGATGCCACTTGAGGATTGATTTATTAAAAAAATGAGATATTATAAGATGTGTATGAAGGTAATTACCAGAATTCGGAGGTTCGAACATATAACCATATACATATAATCGCAGGTATTACAGGTGTAATCACCTTAGCGCCGGAAGCTCGGTAGGTGTGAACACCAGATCATTTTTCCAGTTGAAGCATCAACAGCAATCCAGTATATCCAGTTTAATTGAGAAGACAGAACATTCCCAGTTCCTTGGTCTCCACAATGCAAAGAAAAATGTTCACAAATCAGGCATCAGCAGAAGTAGGAAATCAATAGAAAGTTTCTTCCAGCGAACCGCAAAAAGATTTAAATCAGTTGTCCCTGAGGCTGCAAACTCAGTCAAGGCAAAGTCCATAAAAATAAATTCAAATTCAATACAAAAAGTAATCAATAGAAGTGGGTGATATTGGCAAAAAATTATATCTTAATATTTTCTGGGACTTTGATGATAACAATAATTAGGCAATATTTTGCACCCTTTAAAAATGTGTTTGTAAAAGTCTTATTGATCTAGCTTGGTCTTGATAACAGGATATTAATTGTAGCTTACTAATGAGATTAATGGAAAAAATAGTACAGGAAAACGTGTCTTATTTATTTACTTATAACTAAAGTAAAATAACACAAAAACATTAAAATCATCAAAGCATTACTGACATCAAACAGTGCAAGGTAGGAGTAAGCCATTTCAAAGTGGCTTACAGGATTTACAGAAAAATATGCATTAAGACCAACAAAACTATTATAGTGAGAGCACTTTAAACAGACACTTCCCCTTAATGTAAACAAGATATGAATCCAAAGGAAATAAAATACAAATCATATTTGTAGTACATGGCATGAACAGTCTGGATAAGCAAAAACTGCTATGCTGTAAGGTGAATTGTGCAGCATACAAGCAAGATCAAAAATCTAACATTCTGTACTATAGTGTAAAAACTCAAATTTTGTCAGATTCTGCACAGAAAAAAACTACAGCATTTGTAAACAAGTTCTGTTCAATATTGCACAAAGATATCAGAAAAAAATAAAACAATTGTAAAATTCTACTGAGATAACTTCAAGTTGTGTGACAGAAACACCATTCTGTTCACATCATTTGACTTCAGAGCAGCATGGTTACATGTTACAACATTTCCGCTGGTGCTGCTTGAGGCAGGGATGCACAGGTACCCTTTTGCAAGTTTACCCAATTTGGAAAAGTGTACTTTTTGTGTTTTTACCACTCAAGTGGATTTACTTCACTGTCCACCTCAGGTATCCTCAAGTAGCTCTTGATCTCTTTTTCAATAGCAGTGTGCAGAGCCTTGCCTTATCTGTATTCCCTTTTTTTAAATTGCTGGTAAAAGAGTTTTTTTTATTTTGCTCCCTCCTTTGTGTCATCACCTACTCCAACTTCTGCAGCCGTAGAGGTGGATGGAGCAGGGTGAGGATAATGAAAGAAAAAAATGTGGTTTGGAATCAAGGACACCCCAACCAAAACGGCTTGCCAAATTAAACGAGCCCGACAGGCATATGCTTCTTGAGTAAACAGAAATAATCTGTTCAAATGAATTACATAATTTGTTCGAATAGATGAATAATTCATTCAAATTAATTTTTTTTTTGCCTGATGCCTACAGGGCTCTGTACTAGATCAATTTCATTTTGTAGATGGTGAAACAAGTTAGTTGTCCAGCCGTCTTTAACAGAAAATTATTTCCAGCATAGTTTGCAGATTGCCGTCTTTTAAACAACATCAGTCTTTTCAAAGCCAAAACTACCTCCATGCAAGTGAGGATGATCCACATCTTGCAATTAAATCTAACGACATAGATTGAAAGGCTGTTTATCCCTGACTCTGTTTCCTCACTCAGTTTTAGGTAGTTATGTTAACTTAACTAGTGGTGCGCTGACTGTGCACACACGCACAGTAGTCTATCCTAATAGGTTACATGAGACAATGAATGCGAAGATTCTCAAGGCGTGTTTTTGATTGTTTTTTTTTGCAAACTGAGTGACATACTCAATAATTTCAGCTTGCACATCGTTAAAACAACAATTAAGATATTAATGCAAACAATACATATCACCCATTCCCAATTGTAAAAAGTGCTAATTTTAACAAAAGTGTTGTTAAAAGGGAGGAGCAGCAGTGTTCCCTCCACCATTGTGTCAACCATTTCATTTTCATATGCCACAGCCCATCAGGTAATTGGCTGCATGGCAAAAAATTTGTTGGAAATGGAGTCCATCTGCAACTTTCTCTAATAACATCCTTTATTAAAGCTTTTCAATATAACTTCAAAAGTTTCAAAACGGTTTCTTATTTGATCCTGCCCTGTGCAAAGAAAACAGAATGCATATTGTAAAAATTAAAGTGTTTAGTTTTCAACTTAGTACAAGGTTACCTTGTATTCTGTTCCAGATACAAAACAGGAGTTGGGCACGCACTGGGGACAGCACTGTCCAGGATAGATAATCAGATTCTCCTCCTGAAGAGAAAAAAAAACACAAAGTCAAGAAAACCTGGAAAGGAAGTGACAAATTTAAACATCTTGCTTTGTTTTTTTGTTTCCATATCAATACTCAGAATTGAACAGCATTCTGTGGTAGTGCCTGTGCTAATATTGTATTAGACTCATGGAGTTCACTTACTGGTAGGGCTGTCATAGGCTCCATCTTTATCTCTGAATTATGATTTTATAGACAAAGGTCTACTTTATACAAGATCCTTCTGCATCAAAAACTGTTTTCCCATAGTTGTCTGCTTTACTTTATCTCTCAGGACCACTTCCATGTAAGTATATAAAAGCATTTCCATTTACCAATAGGGCAGTATACATAAAGTAAATAACTATCTGACATGGGATCTTAACTTGCAGTTGATTAATGTGGCCTCAAAAAATGGATAATGAGAAGCATGAAATCAAAAGAAAATGAATGTGTCCCATACAAATTTCATGGAAGACCTTTTCAAAGTATACTTTTATCAATATAATTTGTTTGACTATTAACATTAAGGATTTACCAGAGATTAAAATGGTATATTTTATCTTCCCAATTTAAATAAAACAAGACACTTGAAGTTACTGAAAATATTACAAAACAGAAATGGCCACAGTAGTATTAATATTTAAATATAAATTCAACATCACCTTTTGCTTTCTGGAAAGTTAAAAAAAAAACAAAAAAAACAAACTGTAACTAAACATACATCCACATTTTTAACAAAAATTGTCTTCAGCCTTTCATACCTTCTTGCAGACAACAGGCTGGCATTCAGCAATGTAACACTCTGCATCTCCATTGTTACAGTGGCACTTCATGCAGCTGGTAGGATTCCATTCCTCACCATCCTGATATTCCTTTCCTTCAAATGAACATGCAACTAAAGGAAATAAAAGGTTATCAGTAAAAGAAGAAAAATATAAAATTTTTTAAACCTTCTTTTGTGTTCAAAAAAATAGTCTTTAAAGCTTTGAAATTACTTCAGTTCTCTTTTGTTTGGCACCTCCTGACTCATCGGTTCAAGAAAGACCCCACAAAAATATACAGTTTGACTCATCTTGATTTCTAGTTATGCAAGATGTGGAACATTTTGGGGTTCTCCCTATTTTTGTTCAGACCTGAAAAACACTTATTTTAAACCATTTTTAGATTATATTTTGTGCAGAAAATAACACCAGTATGGCAAAGAATAAATCAATAGGTGTCTTCAGCAAAAACAATCAGGAAGGATTTAAAGTAGTGCATGCCACATCAAGCAAACCCCAGGAGTTGAGGGAAACTTTCAAGCCACATACCTGGGTTAGACTGATAGCCATTGTTTGCACAGGTGGGAGGTGGCACTCCTGAGCCAGATGTCCCAGTTGATCACAGTGAAAGTAGCTGCGTTCAGTGCACAGTATGGTGTTCATGCCCCTGCCCTGGCGCAGCCACGAGATGTGCTGCCGAAGGTGGCTCCCTCAAACAATACTGAGTGTTTCCTATTTTGCTTTGAACACATAGCAACATTGATGCACTAGGACTGGGGAGAATGGGCAGCTATATTGGCCCTGATTTTAACTGGGAAAGCCCCCCAAGCCGTATGGAATCTCCCTCCCGAAAGGCTCGATGATTATGACTGCCTAGAAGCAACAGATCCTGCTCTGCACAGCTGCAAGCCCGGTTTTCAAGGAGCGCCAGTTTAGTCTGGTTCATCCTGTACGAGGACAGATCCAGGGCTTAGTGGACCGGATTTAAAGCTGGACCCGCAGAGACCCTTTCAAGTGTATTGTGGAGAAGATCGCTATTGATGCAGTCCTGTCAGGGACAGACTAGAGCCTTTGTGATGAAATGCTACTGAATGACATCAACTTGCTGCTGGATCTGACCCTTAGACCACAGGGTGCACAAGCCACCTGGAAACAACAGGGCTACCCAGGCTTGACCCAGATTTTGATCTAGGCAGCACAGACCTTAAGGGTCGCTGTGATCAACTGGGATATATGGCTCGGGAATGCCACCTCCCACCTGTGCAAACAATGGCTATCGGCCTCACACAGGTATGCGACTTGAAAGTTTCCCCCTAGATGTTAAAGGAAGACAATTTTAAGGTTTCTATTATGTTGGCCGGACGGGAAGTCTCGGCACTGTTGAACTCCGGTAATGACTTCTGCATACTCCACCGTGACTTGCTCCGGTAGACCCCTTACAGACAAAGTGAACATCAACTGTGTCCATGCAGACATTAAAACATACAAGACTATATTACTCCCTCTGAAATTTAAAGGGAAGAACTTAAATTTTTGGAGTGCCATATCAAATACCTCACCCTGGCCACTCCTAATAGGAAAAAGGAATGCACACTACCCACAGGTCTTGGCCACCTTCTCTCGTAGTGGAAACAGGTTTGAAATTGAACCGGAGTTGTCCAGAGAGATGGGGGACAAATCCTCAAGCCAAGACCAGGGACAGCTGGCAAACTTTTCCATGTTGTTGAGCGCACCAACAGCTTCCCCAGAACGGACATTCAATATGAACCCGGACGAAAATGAAACAACAGTGGGAGGTGAATGCGATGCTGCAGTGAATACAGAGGAAGCAGAGACTGCCATCCAGACGGAGTTTGCTCGCCTGCAACAAGCCAATAAGAACTTGGATATTCCATTTAGACAAGCTCATGTTGCAAATGACTCTTATTATCTGGAGAGAGAGGACCCGAATTTTAAAACACCACATTTTTTTACTTAAGGATGGTTTTCTATATCGGGTGATTTCTGATTATATGGGCGATGGACATATCAAGCAATTGGTAGTACCAAGTGAGCACAGGGAGCAGGTTTTAAAAATTGCTCACAGTCAAGTTTTGGGTGTTCACCTTGGCATTTCAAAACTCTTTTATTGGGTGAATATGGGCCGGGATGTAGAGCAATTTTGAAAGGACTGTCCTGACTGTCAAATAGTTTCCGCTCACAGACCCACCAGGGCATCCCTTGTACCGATGCCTATTTAAGACTTCCCCTTTGAGAAAATATATATATATATATATATATATATATACACACACACACATACA
>JANRMT010062835.1:45978857-46032656 GCA_026402145.1 Polypterus bichir lapradei
CAGTCAGTCAGTCATTGTCCAACCCGCTATATCCTAACACAGGGTCACAGGGATCTGCTGGAGCCAATCCCAGCCAGCAGAGAGCACAAGGCGGCAGGAACAACTCTTGGGCACGGCACCAGCTCACTGCAGGGCACACACACCAAGCACACACTAGGGACAATTTAGGATCGCCAATGCACCTAACCTGCATGTCTTTGGACTGTGGGAGGAAACCGGAGAACCTGGAGGAAACCCACACAGACACGGGGAGAACATGCAAACTCCACACAGGGAGGACCCGGAAAGCAAACCCAGTTCTCCTTACTGCAAGGCAGCAGCACTACCACTGCGTCACTGTGCCGCGCTTAAGAGAAATAGACTCCATAAATATAAAATTGTGTTTTTAGAGTCTCTAAATGATAGTCCAATGATGGAAAAAAAAGAAAACAACTCCAGTTAAACTAGAGAAAAAAAAAATCTGTAGGAGTTCCAGGCCAAAAGTTCATCCAGCCCCCAATAGGCATTCTGCCTAATGAAAATGTTCTTAAGAAATTTTTTTTTTTTTTTTTTTTCTCCAAGACTTTGTTTTAGCGGATTCAATATGTGGACCTCATAGCATGTTGGGGTATCAGCTTTCATTCAAACATCTCAGGTGGCTGCACAGGACTTTGATCAGGTGGTTGCGGCACAAGAAAAAATATTGCAGGTTCATTGAAGAGTATGGTAATTCTATGAATATCTACTTTATTAAGGGCAGAACTAAATTGTAGCTACGAAAGAGCTAAATTAAAAAAGTGGGGTTTTTGGAGTTTTTTAAAATGATCTACAGTGTTAGCCTAGCATATCATTTTTGCTGTATTTCAGATTTTTGTTGCACAACAGCAAAAGGCCGCCACCACTACTTTTATGTTTGGCTCTTGGAATAATAAGCCGATCGCTATTAGGTTACGATTTAGAATGGAAGGGGAATGGCACTCTAAAAAAACAGGAAGGAGTAAGATTATTTAAAACTTATTATTAGTAGTATTTTAAAGTTACTTCTATAAGACATGGGTCACCAATGTAATAATGCTAATACTGGTGAGATGTGCTCAGATTTCCTTTTTCTGGCTGAGATTTAGCTAACTAAAGGGTGAATTAATTTCTCAGCATCTTGCAATGTTATAAGAGTTCTACATTTTGCATTGTTCCTTAAATGGAACAATACAGTCTCAGTAATATTGTTCATATGTTCTTTAAAGATTAGATCAGAGTCTTTGATAACATTTAAAATTCTTTACTTCCGCTTTGACTTTTAATGCTAAGGCATCAAGTTTATTTCAAATACCCTCATTATTTCAATTTTACTAACAAATAAGATGTAATTTTTCTCCTTAGCTTGATAAAATTACTACTCATCCAATAAGAAATACAAGACAGACAGTAAGTCAGAGAGCTGTGGTAGTTCACATTGTGTTTTGAGAAAATCTGGCCTATCGGAAGCATACAGATTGAAAATAACAGTAGACCTAAATAGCTCCTTGTGGTACACCATATACAATATCATGGGTCCCTGAACTACAATCACCACAATTTACAAAGCATTTTCTACCTGTTAAATAGGACTGAAACCAATTTAAGACACTGCCCGAGAGGCCCACCAATTGACTAAGGTATTTAATTGTAATACTGTAGTCTACGGCATCAAAGACTATGCTGAGGTCTAATAAAACAAGAACAGACATGTGTGCTCTGTCTGTATTAACCAGTATGTCATTTACTACATTAGGCAGTCCAGTTTCCAAACTACGATTTGTTCTAAAACCTGACTGAAACTTATCAAGAATATTTATGTAAACAGTAGCACTTTGAGCTACATTTTTTTTGTATGAAAATGTGCTATATAAATAAATGTTGTTGTTGTTTAATTGCTGAAAAGCCACTTTTTCTAGAATTTTACTTAAAAAAGCAGGTTAGAAATAGGTCTAAAGTTATCAAGTACAGATAAGTCAAGATATTCATCTTTAAGCAAAGGTTTTACTACTGCAGTCTTTAGACAATTAAAGAAATCGGCGAAGACCATCTTCTCTAATAATGAATTCACTATTTCAAGTACACTATCAATTAGCACATCCAAGATTTCTTTGAAAAATCCTATTGGGACTGGTTCAAGGACACAAGTGCAGGGTTTTAGCTGAGAAATTATGGAGTTCCAGAATAACTATTTTAGTGAAGGTATTTAATTATCTAAAAAGAGCATGCTTAGGTTCAACAGGATTCTTTTGGAGGGATGTATTACATTATTTCTAATATCATTTATTTTGTGTTTTAAAAGTTTCGCTACACGTTTCCATGATGTGTTCTGCTGAATGAACTGGGTTTAGAAAAGAATCATTCAGAATAAAACCCTGCAATTTACAGCGTTATCATTTACAATTATGGAATCCATTCCCGGACGGGTTTATCCGTTCCCGGGAATCTTGGGCTCCCGGGAATGACACAGTGCAAAGGTATTTTACATGTGAATGGTTTTAGAATGAGCAACACTTATTTTTAACAAAACTACTGCAATATGTTTACACCAATAAAAGACTAAACTTAATTACAAGCAGTTCAAGCTGTCATATAAGTACATGTGCAGTGGTGCTTGAAAGTCCGTGAACCCTTTAGAATTTTCTATATTTCTGCATAAATATGACCTAAAACATCATCAGATTTTCACTCAAGTCCCAAAAATAAAGAGAAACCAGTTAAACAAATGGGACAAATATATTATACTTGGTCATTTATTTATTGAGGAAAATGATCGAATATTACATATTTGTGAGTGGCAAAAGTATGTGAACCTCTAGGATTAGCAGTTAGTTTGAAGGTGAAATTAGACTCAGGTGTTTTCAATCAATGGGATGACAATCAGGTGTGAGTGGGCACCCTGTGTTATTTAAAGAACAGGGATCTATCAAAGTCTGCTCTTCACAACACATGTTTGTGGAAGTGTATCATGGCACGAACAAAGGAGATTTCTGAGGACCTCAGAGAAAGAGTCGTTAATGCTCATCAGGCTGGAAAAGGTTACAAAACCATCTCTAAAGAGTTTGGACTCCACCAATCCACAGTGAGACAGATTGTGTACAAATGGAGGAAATTCAAGACTATTGTTACCATACCCAGGAGTGGTCGACCAACAAAGATCACTCCAAGAGCAAAGCGTGTAATAGTCGGCGAGGTCACAAAGGACCCCAGGGTAACTTCTAAGTAACTGAAGGCCTCTCTCACATTGGCTAATGGTCATGTTCATGAGTCCACCATCAGGAGAACACTGAACAACAATGGTGTGCATGGCAGGGTTGCAAGGAGAAAGCCACTGCTCTCCAAAAAAAACATTGCTGCTCGTCTGCAGTTTGCTAAAGATCACGCGGACAAACCAGAAGGCTATTGGAAGAATGTTTGGTAGACGGATAAGATCAAAATAGAACTTTTTGGTTTAAATGAAAAGCGTTATGTTTGGAGAAAGGAAAACACTGCATTCCGGCATAAGAACCTTATTCCATCTATGAAACATGGTGGTGGTAGTATCATGCTTGCCTTCATTGATGGAACAATGAATTCTGAATTATATCAGAGAATTCTAAAGGAAAATGTCAGGACATCTATCCATGAACTGAATCTCAAGAGAAGGTGGGTCATGCAGCAAAACAACGAATCTAAGCACACAAGTCGTTCTACCAAAGAATGGTTAAAGAAGAATAAAGTTAATGCTTTGGAATGGCCAAGTCAAAGTCCTAACCTTAATCCAATCGAAATGTTATGGAAGGACCTGAAGCAAGCAGTTAATGTGAGGAAACCCACCAACATTCCACAGTTGAAGCTGTTCTGTACGGAGGAATGGGCTAAAATTCCTCCAAGTTGGTATGCAGGAATGATCAAAAATTACCGGAAACATTTAGTTGCAGTTATGCTGCAAAGTGGGGTCACACCAGATACTGAAAGCAAAGGTTCATGTACTTTTGCCACTCACAAATATGTAATATTCGATCATTTTCCTTAATAAATAAATGACCAAGTATAATATTTTTGTCTCATTTGTTTAACTGGTTTCTCTTTATCTACTTTTAGGACTTGAGTGAAAATCTGATGATGTTTTAGGTCATATTTATGCAGAAATATAGAAAATTCTAAAGGGTTCACAAACTTTCAAGCACCACTGTAGTTAATTGCGGTAATAAGAGCATAGAAAGCACGTGTTGAGCGTGCGGTCGTCCAGGCGACAGTGCACCAATGGTTTTCAAAATAGTTTTACACAGTTTACACTTAGCCAACTGGCCTAGCTTTTTGCACAAAAAATGATGCCAAACTCCATCGTTTTTAAACTCAACAGACCCGGCCATTCGCACGAGGCTTTCAACACAAACAACTGATGTTCTGACTGCCGACTGGATCCAAGCTCTGCTCCAGTTGGAAACTTGACACCAGCCTGTACTATCAACAGCACAGACGTCAATGAACTCTGCCCCATCCCTGCATTCGTGAGCTGCAGAGTGCAGACACCTCCCAGTCCACTGTGCTCAGTCTTAGTGGGAGCCGGGAGCCTGACTGCTGCAGGTCTGTTGTTGACTGAATTAATGAGCAACACACTACACCGTGGGCCAAAAAACCGTGACACTTAATTATTTTCAACTATAACACTGTTATTTCTTGATCAATTTTTACACGCTATATATGCAAGCTTGGCCGTTCCCGTTCAGCAAGGAATTTCAGCAGTTTCATTCCTGGGTATGTAGGAATAGGAAACAGGAATGGATTCCCTATTTATAATTGAGCATGGGAAAGGTGATATATAAATAAAATTTATTATTATTGTTATTATTATTAATTTTAGAAAAAAGGAATGCCTCTCAAGATGGACTGCTTTGTTACATTCAGCTATATGTGCCTTTAAAATTTCACAGTGGACTGTTAAATTTAGCTTACCTCCATTTATGCTCAGCCCTACGGCATTTTCTCTTTAGTTCTGACACTCCGAGTTTTCCATGGTATATTACTGCTAGACCGTTTCTTAACAATTTTTTCAAGGGCCACTATGTCGGCTGCAGCTCTCATCTCAGAAAAGGATATTTCAGGTTTTCTGGTAACATTGCTGTCTATGTGAGGACAAGCACTAAATTTGGACAGATTATCAAGAATATTAGCAAACTTACATGCTACAGATGTATTAAATTAATGACTATAAACAGTGTACTACTTTTTAGTGGTAGTTACCAGTATTTCTACAATACGCACAAATAAAGAAATGGTAAAATATGCCAGCATTCACGACCAGCCTCACGTCAATTTTAATTCCTTTTGAAATAACTAAATCCAGTGTGGGTCCTCCCTTATGAGTAGGCTGGTTGATGTGCTGGCAAAGATCAAATGAGTGCAATAAGTTAATAAATTCTCTTGCTTTAGGGTTTCACTGAATATCTATATGAAAATCCAAATCCTCTACAATTGGGAACCCATCATAATTAATTATTACTAAGTCTAAGAATTCTACAATAAAGGACACAAATGGTCAATATGAAAGACTGTCACCACGGCAAGATACTCGAAGTACACAAAAAGTGTCAAAACACTTACTTACTTTACAGAATAAACAGCTCAAGAAAATACTTGCTAAACCACTGCATTTTTGATCTTAGCGAATTAATTGAACAAAATTGAAATTCAGGCACTGCTTCAATGAACACTGCTGCACCATCACTAGTGAGCCATGTTTCACTCAATGTAATAAAGTCTATTTTCCTATCACTAATAAGATTGTTAATCTAAAAGTCTTACTGATTAATGTTCTAACTTTTAGTAAAGCCACATTTAAGGTTTCAGAAGAACACAGCTGAATTGGTGTGTTGAGGCACATTGAATGAGCAATTAATTTATTCGTATTTATCCTATTTTGTCCAGACCTGTTGGTTTTTATTATTATTTGTCCCACTTTCAGTTAGACCATGAACAAATTAAGCACTTGTTTAGACAATTCAGCGGCTGGCTGGCTAGATTCAAAATAAAGTAGATTAGTATTAAGATTAATTTCAAAGCTGATTATTTACCTTAGCTATATTGTCTGAGTGGTCCTGGGTGTCTTGCCTGTTCAGATGTAGCCCTTCTCTTCTGAAAAACTATCGCTCTCAGAACAAAATGAAATTGTCAACAAAGCCAAAGCCGTGCTCAGACATTTAGGGAAAACAGGCAACTAAAAGCCTCATCTGAACATCAGTGCATTGGAAGTGGTCCAGAGATGATGATCAGCATAGCAGAGTCCTGGGTCCCCTTACAAGCGATGTGCAGCAGCAATTCTAAGTCCTCTTTCAGCACTTCTGACCAGCAACTGCAAATGTTATTTGTTCTCATGTGGAACACCACAGTGCCAACTTCTTTAAACTTCACAAGGGCAGGTGGAGCTTTTTTTTCTCTCAGAAAGTAAGTTAAAAAAGTCTTCAGCCAGAAAGAGCAAAACTCCAGGTTTTATACAATGGAGTCCCCCAAAATGACAGTAAGCACTTCCATGGGCATCTGGTGCAGAAATGAGAGCTTCAAAATGGTTGATCAACTGCAACATCAGTGCTTCTCATGGTGTTTGAGGTGAAGGACCCCTTCTTTTATTGGTGCTCCCACATTCCTAAAACAGATACTTGCCAGTTTTAGGCACTGCTGAGGTGTGGAATAGGCCAGCAGGCAATTGCTGAGAGGGAAATAATGGTATAGCGGGTCTATGGCTTAACATTTTAGTGGCCCTTTTTTAAATAAATAAATAATTGAATGGCCAGCTCGATCTTAACGGGTGTGCATGCTCACGCAGCTGCAGGAGGTTGGCGAGGTAATTGAGGGTGCGGTTTGTCTTAGTTGCTTCAGCGGCCTTCTGTAGTGTGCAATTGAAGCATTGCACCTATGGAGGCATATAAAGGGGAGCTGGCACGAGAAAAACGAAGGACAGAAAAAAGACCAGAAAGGAAAAATGAAATTTAAAAAGAGAATCAGAATAGAGAAAAATGAAAGGAAGAAGAAATAAAGAAAGAGAAGGGATGTTAAAGAGAGGAACAGTGAGTGAGTGAGTCCCGGTACAAGACAGGAGGAAGTGGGCAGATGGGAATGAAGCCCCAGGAAGGAATATGTGGCCAGCACTTAGAAGAGGGTTCTGGGATCACTCCTGTTGAGCAACCATGTAGCAGGAGTGACCATTATACTTAGAGTGTGCTCTTGCTGGGAGGAGCCAGCGGTGGAAGGATAGCACGCTCTAGTCGGGAGGAGCCAGGTATCGAATCTTTATCATCTTTACCAAGTGATCAGAGTAGGTTTTTTTAGCATACTTGCCTGGCCAAACCTGAATATCCTTGTCAAATCCACTGGCAAACCAGGTACATTGGATCTTCCACTGGACTGTGCAAAACGAACTACAATTTTTAAGGGCACAGCAGAGAGTTAAATAGTATTGCAGCAATTTTTATTATCACCTTTTTGACAAGATAGATTCCTAACTTAAATTACAGGTGAAATTTGCTTAGCCCAAACATACAGTTGGTACACTGGTGAAATTCATTAGCTAACCTCCCATATTTGCAGTGATACATTTGGCATAACTGGGACAAGTGTGAAAAAGTCTGGCAGGTGATTTGTAGAGAACACAGGTTGATGAATAATAATAATAATGATAACAAGTGGTGATCTACATGTTGCTGTTTATAATATGTTGTATAATCTTACTGGTCAACGTTATTACCGATATTATTTGAGTGTTTTGTGTCTTGTGATGGAGTGGCATCCTGCCCAGGATTGGTTCGTGTCTTAATTTGCATTAGTTGTACAAATGTGAGAAGACAATTCTTTGTATTGCCTCAACATGCGCTAGTAGCAATCACAATTATGGCACAGCAGGCTATGCTATATAATCAACACACAACTGTTTTAGTCCTTAGTAAAGTGCACTCAGTTTTCCATTTTCACGGTGCTGCCAAAACTCAAGTGACGAGCCACATCAATGTTAAAATGAAAGTGAAATTAAACAATTTAATTTACTCCACCATGTGTACGTAACATGATTTAATTTGTTTAAATCAAAACATTTACATATAAAGAAGCACCAAGGATGAATGCCTGATAGCCTTTTATTCTCTTGTTTCTGTTTCATTAGTTAGGTAGTAGAGACAGACCTACTATGGTATAGATTTTCGGCTAAATTAGTCTCATTTGGACTTATCTATGGTCTGTAACTCTTACGTAAAGTGGCCATAACCTTATATCCAAAACTGACTCTTAACGAATTGGGACCATAGTTAAAATATAAATAAGTATGATCCTATGATTGCTATAGGTTTTTGAATATTATGACATAATTAATCAATTGCTCTTACATTTTTACCATGAGAAAGATAAAATAATTAGTTTGTTGTAAACTTTTTTGCTTGGGAGGGTTGGTATTTGGTAATGTTTGTTAATGATGATTACGTGACTGTGTTTTAACTACTTGTAATTCCTAAGAAGGGAGCCTTTTTGAAACATTTGTGTGTTCTTACCGACACTAACAGTGCTAAACTCAGCAACACAATCTCAGGAGCAGTAGGGTAACATATTAAAAGTAACAAGTGTTAAAGTAGTCCAATTACTTTTTAAAGTAACGAATAACCAAACACAATACTTATCTTACTGAAGTACTGTAAAAATATCTGCATTACTATGATTCTAGCAGCACTGCGTATAAGGCAAGAGCTCAATCACATACCAAAGCAGTAAAGTGTGAGCTGCATGCAATCTGCTAACAGAAATTTTTAAATAAAGTATCGGTTTGATTAAACATATTTAGAAAACACAAAAAAAATATCACAGGTGTCATGCTTATTTTCAGATTCATTGTGGCTGATGATGATATTTTAACTCTATTTTGTGCAGTTTAATAATATCAGAGCATTTTAAAGATTACTTGACTATGTAAATACAGATTTTTAATAAACCAGCCTTCTGCCTTAACCATATTATTTACCCTAAACGAGTTGTATTTGTGCATTTAAACACACTCATTGATCCCTAGATCAGCAGAGATGTACTGCATTTGCTCAGAGATCATGGAGTGTAATGCATCTCAGCAGCTGCACTCCCTGAGGTGACATGGCTGCTACAAGTATTTTAGACGCTGTTAAGTTATTAATACAGAACCGTTTTTATTGAGGGAGTATCAGGATATCATCAGTGTCCCCTTTTTTAAATAATGACACACTGCCCAAAAATATGCATATAGTTTTATTAAATTGACCCAGTATGTGTGTATATTAGTGTGTTCACCCTATAATGGGAGGCATTACTTGATAAACATGCTTTGTAGAATACCCCAAGTGAGTTAACTACAAGTATGAATGTGCTTAATTTGTATCGTAGCTCATCTTGTGAATGGAAAAGAAACAACATTTCAAGCCAATAAAAGACTGCAGCTGCTGCACCCTGGAAGACACAAGTTCAGTGTGCAAGCTCTCATGTTACCAGCACTGTACCATGTAGTTCATTAGTATTAGTTATATTAAGTAAATACCTTTTACAACATACAGTACATAAAACACAACTGTGTGATTAAGAAGAAGGTTCAAAGTTAAGAAGCAGTGGAGAGCATTTTAAAGTACAGGACCAGAAGCAGTAAAATGCTACAGTTAGTCCTAAATTCAGATGAAAATTAGGAATCTTAACAAATTCTAGTCAGCACAGATGTAGTTATCAAGCAAAACATCAGAGAATGTATAAATCCCAAGCATTTCCAAGATTTTTAACAGTTGCATGTTGTATCATATTCCCATCTACAAACTACACTCCTTATCACTATTGACAGGATTGCAGTATTAATTAGTGTCCTCCCAGGAACATAGCATGATTTAAAGTGCCTCTTATTTGTCAGCAGGTTGCTCAGCTTTGCACAAATCAGCAAAAGGAAAACAGAAAAGGGACTTAAAGCATCAAAGGATTATTATTTGTCATAATTAAATAACATTAAACTTGTATTGGTATTGAGGACAAAGCAGTGTTAAGAAAAAAAATATATATATAAATATGTAAAACAGTATATTGTACTGTGAAAACAACAGTGGTCTACTGAGTTGCCTTTTCCGGCCACAGCTAGCATACTTTTCCGGAATCCAGAACATCAACAGTCATGTACTGAGGGTTAACTAGGTAATGAGGAAACACACACACAGCAAGGGTTGGTGCCAAGTGTGTAATGCTTTTACTAACGATCAAATTATTTAAAAACAAAGTGCAGTGCTTTTTCAATACATTAGTCAATAAATAATCCTTGATAAAAACAGTGTTCTTAGTGGAAATTAAAAGTCAATAAATAATCCCATAAATCGTAAAAATTCACAGGTTAAAACACAATCAAGTCCTGTCCATAAAACCCAATATATGTGCCTAGGTACAACCAATTAAATTGACTTCTCCTCTGTTCACCCTTTAAGGTCTCCATTCACCGGCAAGTACAGTCATCCTTACACAACCATCCCTATGCATTCGGTAGGGAACCACACAAGCCCTGCTCCCTTCTCCTGCTACCATCCCTCAGTATTCAGTGGGAGTTGCTCAGAGCCACTACCACTAGTCCAACACATCACTGCCACCACTTGCCTGCAGCTGGGATACTCCACTTGAACCCAGTCATCACATCTACATACTCACTTCATGTATCTCATACAAGCCTGTACATGTAGTGTAATAATTTACATTTCAATATTTACCACCAAGAACATATTACAGTATTATCTATTGTTTCAGTTATTAACAGCCTTGTCAGTATAATTTTTTAAGCATGTGGATATACTCAGGTATGTTCTGTTCTGTTAACAATTCAATATGGAAATTATAATCAGAAAATTTACCCTTTTAAAGTCACAGTGAGGATTCAGGCATCTTGTGGTTTCACAAACGACAATATCATTAAAGCAGCTGCAGTTCTGGCAGGATTCTGGCTTCCACACTGTATTATTCTGAAAAAAAAATAATTGAAAGTAAGATAATGCTCTTTTTCTTTAAGATGATAATGTGGAAAAACGTATTTAACATACTACCTATTTAAAGGAATTATTTAAGAAAGGTTAAAAGGACAATTCCTAATCATTGTATCAAAGTGTACTCATTATTAATATTATTAATAAATACCACAAGCATCATAGAATTACTAACAACTTACAGTTTGAAACAGCAATATGTTTCATTTAACAGAAGTTAATAATTTACAAAGTAAATACTCTGCAAAAGTCAGAAAAATTTTAGGCCATCTTCTATGTAGACAGTGATAAGCAATAAAAGCACTTTTACACAGAAAAGCTGTGTGAGCACAAGATTGTGATAACAGTTCTAATAGCTTTTAAGGTATTTAGAATACATGAGTTATGTAGTACACCCTGCTGTGCAGGGTTGGGTATTGGCACTGATGTCCAGATTCAATTCAGTTTCAACTCACTATGGCCCGATTCTATTCAATATCAATTGTATCTTTATTTAATTATCATGCACCGATATATTTGAAGAGCTGGCTTTGTTAGAGATTACTTAAGCATGCATGAAGAACATAAATATAATGTGACAAATTTCAGTTAACACTTTATCTGAAGGGCATTTACATAGTGTTTTCATAACATATGCATAAGCATGGAATGACACTTAAGAATAAATATTTGATTAGTAATGAATAGTTAACATCAGTATTTGCAAGATGAACAAAATATTGTTCACCATAATTCACCATAATTTAGCAAACATATCTATGGCTACATCAGAGTCCACACATATTATGGGGGGGGGTTCATTCAATATAAATTTTATATTTTGAAGAAAACATCACGAAGGCATTGTCCATTTCTCCGTACATATTCTGACAGCCTGTAGTGGAAATTTTGTATTGCTCAATGTCAAGAGGAATGCCAGCGATTTCCTCTTCAATTCTCCTTTTTAGTCCAGCAGTGGTTGCAGGACATGTGCAGTACACTTGACTTTTAAGATGTCCACACAGAAAAAAACCACAAACAGTGAGATCGTGGGATCTCTGAGGCCTTGTATGTCCAGCTGTTGTAAGTTAGAGCTCTTCTCTCCGCTGACTTAGATGTTCTTAAAGCCTAGGTACAATAACTTCACTCATTTGCTTTCCTGTTGTTATAGTATACTGCGGTTCCAAAACCTGCATCATTTGTTGAAAGCTCTTATTGTCAACAACAGTGTGGGTTCTCTTTACAGATAAAAACTGCTATTGATTGTTATTTTACGGACATGAGACAAATTAAGCTTGGAGTTCAACGCGATCTCCAGTGTATATTGTTCAGCCTCTACTTGTCTGGCGACTGAGACGTTTCTGAGTGAGTTCAGGATAACCGATTTCTCAAATTTGTTGTGCTACCATAATACTTAACTTCTGAGTTGCACGGCTTACATATGGGCTTTGCCTTCTTCCAGCTGTGCTTTACCGACACACTGTTTAAATCCATAGTAAATCCACATATCTGATTTAAGTGTCACAAGACATCAGTTAGTGTGAAGTACTATATGTAGATTTTTGCTTTTCTGAGTTTAGTTAAGACTCTAATTTCAGGTAAGGAGGACACACCACTTTGTGTGAAGTACAAGTAGTAAAGCTCTTTTTCCATAGAAAACCTTAAAAGGCGTATTAGCAACATCTATTGGATTAGACGCCAAAAACGAAGATAAGCAAAAAATCTGTTTTTTTATCTCTATAGGCATATAAAAATAGTTACATAGTGTCACACATGTGCGTATTGGGAACAGTTTACAGGCTCAAATAGTTGTGTGTGTCAGCCAGACCAGAAGTTAGCGCTCTCACCTGACCCTCTCTCCTCTTATTTCCCTGCAGCCCAGCCGAGGACCCTGATTCATAGTGACATCACCATTGATCCACCCCCTGCTAACATCACTTCCAGCCAACCCTAATGGCATTATTCACATTACCCAGAATTCCTTTTCCTGGCACATCAGTTCCATTTCCGGCTGTCCTGACTCCACCTCTTCCTCCTACCAACCATATTTATAGAGCAGTCTCAGTTTTTTAGCCAGTTCACTTGTGAACTCCATTCAAAATGAACATATTTCTCTGTTATGCAATGAATCATATTCAAGATTATTTTTACTTTGTGTGGTGTTTGAATGTTTGAATGAAAGCAGATACCCCAATCTGCCACAGCACTCACTGTGTCGAATCCTCTAAGACTAAGCCTTATGAGAAAATAAATAAAGTACTACTTAAGAATATTTATGTTTGGCAGAATGCCCAGTGGGGGCTGGGTAGTCTTTTGGCTCGGACATCCCATAGACTTTGTTTTTTTCTACAGCTTAACTGGAGTTTTGCCATTTTTTTTGTCCATCCTGACCAACTGACCTTATCATCTAATGGTCATTTAAAGACTTAAAAAAAATCTATATGTAAGGACTGTGTTTCTCTTAATTATGCGTACATATCTGTCTTATTTAAGTGGGAATAATTTATTTTTTGCATACTATTTATGCATTTTCTAATTTTAATTTATTTTTAATTGCATGTAATTACTTCTTTGACATCTTATAAAGCACTTTGAGCTACATCATTTGCATGAAAATGTGCTATACAAAAATTGCAATTATTGACATTACGTTGCTTGAACAGACATACAACACTTCAAAAGTTTAAATTCGCATAAGTAAATTTAGAAAATGGAGGGAAAGACAGACCACTTTTTGTCTCTAATACAGTACAAGGTTTTCCTAGCTGCTCAAACACAGGTCTAATTATGTATGGCAATCCCGTGTAGCCATGGTAGATGGCAGTTTTCTCTGTATACTTGTCAATAGATTTATTAGGCAACCTGTTCTTTTGTATTATGTTCAGCAATGGCTTAATTAATAACATAGTGGGAGCTTTTCATTAAAAAGTTGGCTTAACATATTAACCATGAACCATATTAACCATTTTTAAGTGAATTATTTCCAATTCAAGATAATATTTATATACAGTAGCACCTTACCCATGCTCAAAGCACTTAAGATTTCAATGTCTCACTTATTTCATGATCTTCACTACTCAGAGATGGTGTTTCAGCCTCTTGCTGCTATACATACTGCTGCCACATATTATATCCATTGTCCCACCTGATGGGGCATCCATGATATTTAGTGCTGTGGCACCTATGTCTTGTGCCAAAACAAAGTCTGCTTACTTGCTGCACCTGTATGGTTAACTCATTCAGTCTAAGAACAATCATCATTGAAGAGCAATCTTCAAGGTATTGACCAGACACATGATACCTTGCCAAAATCTACTTTTCCTTACTGGTATATACATATTCAATGAAATGTCTCTAACATCCACAATGTCAAAATAAAGCCTCAGGTGACATAAGAACAGCTACTATGGTATAATGGGAAGTATGGGATTCATATCAAGACAGAACTGGAACCACCAATCTTTCCATTATCCAGGTTTAATTTATAAAAT
This sequence comes from Polypterus bichir lapradei, assembly GCA_026402145.1. Lineage (NCBI taxonomy): Eukaryota > Metazoa > Chordata > Cladistia > Polypteriformes > Polypteridae > Polypterus > Polypterus bichir. Next base: position 45,993,307 of record JANRMT010062835.1, read on the forward strand.
GGAATGTGGTTGTTATAGTGCAGTGCAGCTCTTCTAATCAATGGTAAAGATGCACCAGTTTAAAATGACACTTCAGCTGAAGAGAACAACAGAATAGGTTTTCTGTTTTCTGTTACTGAATAATGTCCTATATTATTAGAGGAAAATTCTAATGTATTTAGGTACAGTGGAACCTTAGCATGCGAGCATAATTCGTTCCGGATTCATGCTTATAATCCAAAGCACTCGTATATCAAAGCGAATTTCCCCATAAGAAATAATGGAAACTCAGATGATTAATTCCATAACCCAAAACTATTCATATACAAATGATTAATACAATATATAAAGTAAAAATACGTAAAACAGATTAACCTGCACTTTATCTTTGAAATGAATCGTTGCTGGTGTGAGGGAGACAGAGAAAGAGGAGGAGGAGGGTTATTGCATATAACGACTTTCACTTTAACTAACGGAATCCCTGCTATCTGTTGGCTCACTGGTTCTTCTTCTTTTTTGCGACTTTAACAAGGAACCTAACCAATGACAGTTGCTTTTGCCTGAAGAGTCACTACACTTGGACACAAAATAAAAAAAAATTTTTTGTGCACTGTAAGGTTTCTAATCTCTTTGGGGATTCCACCCAACGGGACAACACGTGGAAGAGCGTCCCAAAGCAACCACAGGCTCCCAGTGCTGTAGCAGTTCACCGTAAAAGCGAATCCGAAAAGATCACGGACATGCTATAAGCGCCTGATGTTGATGGGTGATACCAGGAACATTATAAATGCAGGGCATAATATTACTTGGCCACTAACCTGGCCATGACCCTGACTGACTGCTGTGTCTGTGTATAAGAGAGTGGCAGATCCTGCTACAATAAATAACCATGCTGTTCCCGTGTCATCATATCACCGAAATAAGTACGTACATCGGTTTTTGGTTAGCGCAGGGAAGCCACCTACCAAATTTCGTGAAGATGGGGCCATAAATAAGAAAGTTTAACTTGGCGGATGTTGTCACTGGCGGACGTTGTCGACCGTTATGACCGTTATGTGTAGATTTCGAAATGAAACCTGCTTAACTTTTGTAAGTAAGCTGTAAGGAATGAGCCTGCCAAATTTCAGCCTTCTACCTACACGGGAAGTTGGAGAATTAGTGATGAGTGAGTGAGTCAGTCAGTCAGTCAGTGAGGGCTTTGCCTTTTATTAGTATAGAAGAGGTAGGCTAACCTATCACATGCAGTTCACATACAATTCCATACACAAAGATATTACATTTAAGAGAAAAATACACCATTAGTAAATTACATTTTCTGTTTCCATTTGCAGGTACAGATTTTGCATATGTATTGACAGGGTATGTTTTATGTATAAACTAGCAAAATACCCGCGCTTCGCAGCGGCGAAGTACTGCATTAAAATTTTTATTAAGAAGAAAATTAAACCTTTTTAAACTGAGGGAAAATATGCCAATAATTATTTGTTAAGGATCTCTTTGTATACCACATTGTGAGTTTGGCCCTCCGATTGTAATATGACCAAGCTGTGCGCTGAGCTTACTCTTGAGCATGCAATGTACAGTTGGCCATGTGAACAGTAATTTTGTTTCATATCTCACAGCTTGGATTGCTGCTGTCATAATCGGTTTGAGTTTCATGGTTTGTTTCAATTACGACAGTATTTGCAGGACTTGTGTTGAAGTGACATTCGGCATCTGTCAAGCGTTGTAAGCATACAACCGGTTTCATTGATAACTTCGCATCCGGCTTTTGAGAGTTTAAACATTAATAAACATCAAAGTGTCCACTACTCAAATCGTCACCTGTGAATCTAAGATGTTTAAGAGGCATTGGCAGTTGTCCAAAGGTGTAAAATATTTGGCCATTTCGGTTCACTTGAAAGTGACAACCAAACAATTCAGCAACAGCCATCAACTCACATGCAGAACCATAGGTGAAGGGCTTAAGCATTTCACTCTTATAGTGCTCCTGTGTAGTATAATTAGCTCCTGACCCGTCATCAGTTCACACCTTGAACCTGTCCCAGTTATTCAATACATAAGACACAATGTTCCTCCGGATATCAAGAGTGAGCCTGATATGGCCGTGCAATATGTAACAAAGAGAATGGAAAAGGCAGCCGGCATCTCCGGGCATGGAAACCACTCAGTAAGTGACAGTTCTTTGATCGATGGTGATCACCTTGATAGACATGTTAATGGGGGTACGGTTGGAACGATAAAGGAAATGGGTACCTGAACAATGTAAAGTAAGTCTAAAATACCTACACAATAACTATAATTTTAATAAACAAACATTAAAACAGCAGAGAAGCCCTGGATTAAATAAACAGGCTGTAGTTATCAGCCGGGAGATGTGAATCCTGTGGTGAAGCAAGGAAGGGAAGGTAGAGACTGGAGCGACAGACGGCCTTATATAGGCAGGCAGCCAACAATGTGGGAGGCGTTGGGATGGGGGACCCAACGCCGCCTCACACGGTGACCGAGCTGCAGGCTATGGACATATATGTGTACGTAAGTAGGATTCAGTTAGTGTTGGGAACTCACGTACCAGATTTCTTGAAGACGGGCCCATAAGTAACAAAGACCATTGGAAAGTTCAATATGGCGGCCGACAGTAACGTCATACCACCGAAATAAGTACGTACATCGGTTTCGGTTAGCGCAGGGAAGCTGCCTACCAAATTTCGTGAAGATGGGGCCATAAATAAGAAAGTTCAACATGGCGGACGTTGTCAACCGTTATGACCGTTACATGTAGAATTTCGAAATGAAACCTGCTTAACTTTTGTAAGTAAGCTGTAAGGAATGAGCCTGCCAAATTTCAGCCTTCTACCTACACGGGAAGTTGGAGAATTAGTGATGAGTGAGTGAGTAAGGGCTTTGCCTTTTGTTAGTATAGATGTATTTGCATGTTTTCTACTACTTTTTAGCACACCAATAAAACATTTTTGTGTAAATCCATCCTGTAAGAAGAATTTCATCCAGTGTATCAGATCAGCTGGTTTATCAATCATTCCTAATTCATACATTGTTTGTGAGCATTCTATTTCAGTACATAGCCAGATCTGTACAGCACAGCAGTACTAACAGGACAAAGCAGCTAGTTTCCGGTTCTAATGCTAATGAGGATTTTCATTTTAAACACATATTTTTCTGGAGTTTCAACAATAACTATAAGTGAATTATAAAAAAGGATGATCAAACAACTATCCACAAGTCCACAAAAAAGCACAGGCAGTGTCATTCAAAATTCTACAGAACACAATTCCTACACATATTATCAGAATTACACTTTTCTTAACAAAGTCCTAAGAGAGAAAGGCTAATGAAGAATACTGAAGAAGACTGAATTCATTTGTGTGTAGTGAGATTTTGCCACAATTGCATTCCACTGTCTTTTGTTATAGCTGCGTTTTAATTAATCACACCTTCCTAGTACACTGCTTGCTTAGATAATACCGCATATACATGCAACATACACAAATATATTCTACAGCTATGTTAATGGGCAGTTTGTTCTTTCCTTTTTTAATGTATTCATCCAACTCATAAAAGGCTGATTTCTGTTTATTAGATCAAAGACATGCATTGTCTATTTTGTTAAATAATTATATTGTCTTCATATATACCATTGCTGGAAGAAATACTAACAGGACTGTTGAAACCTATATTTACTGTAATACTGGTGGAAGGTAAAAGATTCTAATCACTTCCCAGAAAATGGATATAAAATATCATTTCTCTAAAATTCCTACATCATTGAGAATTCTGAATAGGAATTCAGAAAAAAAAAGAAAAAAAAAACACCATTTCCACATTGATATTCTTTTAAAACTGCTCTAAGTCTAGACTGTATTTAAAGTTGTATACATTAAAATTAACTTTAGTTCACTTTTACTTCTCATTAAGAGCAATAAAGTGCACAAGAAACTGAACATTGTTTTGTAACAAAAAAGACAAAAAGGTCTTTCTTTCATCAACATTGTCAGATGAAAAAGTACTGCCAGAATGGAAGGATTCCAGAGGTCACCCAGATAACACACATCAGCAGCTTCATTATTTGCCTGTCAGAATGAATATTTTTTATTTCATCCCACATAAAAGGGAGGGCAGCAAAGTAGAATCTTAAACTTATCTTTTGTAATGTTTAAACGTAAAATGAAAATAAGGCAGTTGTGAGAGGATCAAAGATCAAATTCTTTCAGCTTATTTTGATAAAGTGACTAGCTATACGTCATAGGATATCGGTCTCGGTGCCCATTCAACTGATTCATTGCTTATTTACAGCTTCTAAGAAATTTTTTGTTAAGTGATTTTTTGGCTCAGACATCAAATTTTTCCCACCTCTATAGCAAAATAATGTTCTTGGGAATCATGCACCAAGCAACAGAAATTCAAGCAAATTTTAAATAAGGCAAAAAAAAATGGGTTACATATAATTTTACACGCAGCTCATGCTGCCTAGTTCTTCTATAGGAGAAGAGATGAAATGTAAACTGAGGCTAGATCAGTCCCACAATGTCACTGAATCTGCCAGGGTTCCAACTTTAGAAATATTTTAATAAAATTTACCACTGCTATATGTTTGCTGTTATTGTTTGTTTCTTCAAAATATCCTTAACAACCTTCTGCTTCTAATTATTTATGTTGCCAAACATCTTGTACAGCCTCTTGGTTTTCTTTCCCACTTCATGCATAATGCTGCCATCCCTTTACTGTTTTCTGTCCCTTGCTGCACTTGTACTTCAATTATGCTCTTGCTTATTAATATCTATGCTGTCTACAGGCAGTGGTTTAACTCATAAGAGTTAATTTTATCCAGGGAATAGATGTAAAAGATGGACAGGGTAGTGTATTAACATACCACAGTCCAGCAGAGGGACAGAAGGGAGACAAACTTGTTATCTTATACATCTTCAGAACAGCACATATCCGATTGGCCATTTTGATGCCAACACTATTTATTTCAGAACGCCTCATTTTAATGATGGTTTTATTACTTGTCACTAAGACCAACAGGCTGAACCTATTTCTATTGGTTAATCATTTCTTGTCCTAATTGGTGACAGTAACCTACCAAATTGTTACTTTCCTAATATTGAAACTGGGAAAAACACTGAGGCAGTAATAATTGCAATAGTTAGTGTTTCACATGAAATATATTCAGATAATGTAACATATTGTAACTGTATTAAACAATGGAAATATTCATTGAACTGTAGAAAACTGAACTTTAAAAGCTTAACAACCTAGTTGCATTATTACGAACCAAAGAAAATGCTTTTTAAAATGACAAACAAGCATGGAGTACAAGGCACTGCTAGTCTTGCTCTATTCTCCTCCTTAAAATAATACTGATGGTCTCTCTGACCAACTCTTCTCGCTGTTGTGTAGTGCCACTCCCCACGATTCACCAAGAACAACCCACATCTCCAGCATGAATCTGTTTTCTTCTGTTATCTTCTCTCTAAAAGTATCCATCTTGAAAGTTCGAGGATCGTGGAATGCAGGGACTCTCTAATAGCTCAATGTCAATTAAGCACTTAGACCCCTTATCTAAACAGCTGACTGATGCAGACAATATATTGCCATTTTATGATCAATTTAGAAAATCTTGAAAATACAATGACAGATCAGTGATCTTCAAACTATTCCCATTGATTGTGAACATCAACTGAGCACTATTTCCGCACTGAACATCATATTGATGCATATAACCTGGAATTTCCAGTCATGGGCATTTAAAATTAATGCATGCCTGCGTGCGATTTCTTCGCAGGCTCCTTCTGCATGGAGATGGTGCTCAGTCTTAAACTACTAATAATTTTTGCATCAACATCAGCATTTTAAAGAGCACTTCCTTGTCTGAGCATTTCCAATATATCATTAATTCATTTCAAAATAGCATCATGCATTAAATGATCTTCATTTAGTACATGTCCCTTGTGTGACGTTTTGAAACAGTCACCAATACCCAGCACAACGTCACAATCGAGACAGTTCAAGTAAGTTTCTTTGCACACTCTTCTTATAATACTTTTTCTGTTGCTTAAGCATGAAAGGTTTGAGTGTCAGTGGCAGACCTGCAAGATTTACATGCCCCTTGTGTTACTGTAAACTACCACAACACAAGGCTTAGTAACTTCCACATTTGCCCTTACAAGAATGACAGCTGCTTCATTGTAAACAATATTTATGGGGTTAACATCTTTCTTATCATTCCGTTTGATCGTAATCAGATTGCCTTTATTGCCATGCACCTACTTTCACAGCGAACCTTCAGGCGATTGAATTCACCACGCATATTTCAGTACTTTGGTCATACAGTGCCATATGCACAAGTTTCACTATCCATGTATGATAACCAATTCATATTATTATCACAATTCTTGATTCAACTTATTGTTCAATTTCAGTTTGTTCTAAAACTACCTTTACAGCTTCTCGTTTACACACCACTCTGCCCTACTCATAAACACTGGTTCATTATCTTAGAGTGGCAAAACACCTAGAAATATTCACGATTTTTGTAGCATAGTGTTTTTTTTATCCACTAGATGGTAGCAGAATACTACCTCAAGAGTTATATGAGCTCAACAATGTAAAAGTGAATGAAAATTAGTACCCCAAGTCTGACTCGGGTTTAACAGGACTTAAGTAAAATCTAGAGCCTGAGTCAGACTTGCGGTTAACTCCATGGAGGTTAAAAATAAGGTAATTTTAGGGGGTGGGGGGGACACCCCACACAATAACTACTTTATTGAACTGAAATAAAATGAGGACCTTGTATTTCATAATAACTTAGCATTTTTGTATTTAATTATGTTTTTATACTTTTTTCCCCCCACAAGAGACTGGACTCAAATTTCAGATCATCTGCTGTCTGTGTGAACTCTGCACATTTTGTGTGTGTTTGTGCAGGTATTTTTCCCACGTAGTACAGCTTTCCATTGATATCCCAAAGATGTGACCTGTTAGTCGACATCATTAATTTGCCTGTGTGTGTGTGAGCATGCTTTGAAGTAGGGCTGGATTCTACTTCATTTCGCTTGCTATTGCTGGGAAAGATTTTAGCTCACAGCCACCCTAAACTGAATAAATCAGTTTAGACAACAGATGGATGGAATGGATGATCATTCAACAAACATGGATAATCTTAAAATTTGCAGAAGAGTAGTGCTTACTTTAGCCAAACTATTTTTTTCATCTAAAAGTTTCCTTAAATAAGGAAAGTGGCTCTGAGGCTAAGGATCTGTGCTGTGTGACAGTAGAGGGCGCTGTCGCTCCTCCAAACTCACAGTCACAACGTCCAGACACCAGGTAAAAGTATCAGAAATAATTTTAATTTCTTGAATAATGTGCACAAAGCACCTCCACCTCCATAATACTCCAATAATAATCAATAATTAATACAAAAAAATAAATCAATCCACCTCTCCACCCAGCAGCTCCATCACACTTCCTCCCAACTCTGGCTCAGCCTGCTGGGTTTCCCAGAGTCCTTTAAATAGTTCTTGACCTGGAAGTGCTCCTGTCCTTCAGTCCACGTGATTTCACATCATTTCCGGGTCAGACAAAGATTTATATTTTTCTTCGGCCCGGGAGTACTTCTGTTCTTCCATCCCCGTGACTTGGGAGTACTTCTGGGCTATACGGGAAATAAAAATCCCCTTGTCTTCCTGCAGCATCGCACGGTGGCCCCCAGCAGGGCTGTGAAACCGAACTCTGTCTCCCATGGTGCCCTGCGGGAATCCTGGGCACTTCTATATTGCAGGGGAGATGCCATCTAGCGGCCTGGATGTGTCGGCTGGGATGAGCTGCCAGCCATCCATCACAGCTGGTATCCCAAAGGTTGCCGGTTCGAATCCCCGTCACTGCCAAAAGAGATCCTACTCTTAACCTTCAATTGCTCCAGGGGCGCTATACAATGGCTGACCCTGCGCTCTCACCCCAAAGGGTACGCGTAAACTAACAAATTCCTAATACGAGAAATTGTATAAGGCAAAATAAAGAAAAAAAAAAAATACCTAAGATATCTGACAACCTTAATGAATGCACTAAAAATCATATAATAAACAATGTACCAGGCTATCTGAAAATCTACAGCAGGTAAAATTGCATTCTAATGAAATGCTCCACTGAATCAATAAATGAGTAAACATTTTTCATTTTACTTTTACTTTAAAATTGATTATCTTCAGGGGATTTTACTACCTAGCAAAATTAATGTGAAAATTTTAATAATTGTTATTAGAAAAAAAATACATCTCTGCTTTGGCACATTGCTTTTTTAAGAGAACAAAAATTAATTTAACGACAATTAAGGCATCCTACCTTAAAACTTTTGGGTCACTCAATCACCCCAAACAAAATCTGTCATTTTTTTGGAAGCACGGCTGAATTGCTGATTTCTTTTACTACTGCAGTTATGAACTTGAATTTATATTTGTTGCTACGAGGTAAAAATCTATTAGATTGGCAAATGTGTTATTTTAAGAAAATTTAAAGAGTCTCCATGCTTGCTGTTACTTTATGTGCATTGATTTCCAATAACATTTATTTTAGAATCCACTATCCACTATGCAAGATGAAAGTTTTCAAAGAAAAAATACCCATTCTTAAATGTTATTCATACCACTGCAATATACTGCAAATATGATTGCCTTATTTTTCAGTGTTCTCTATTATCTCATGTTTCCTGACAAAAACTCTGGACCTGCAAATACTTTAGTTGAGGGCAGTAGATTTTTCTAATAGCCAATTGAAGCAGTCCCTTCTAGAGTAGATAGCCACCTAGGCACATTTCACTATCTTTCTTTTTTGTCAGAAATAATGAACAGCACTGGTTTACAGCACATGAGAAATGTTGTTTCACAACAGTGATAATACCCGAGCATTAATTACATACTCATCTTCCCTTTCTTCTAAATTTTCTCTTATTTGTACACACTATATGGCACACAACAGAATAATAAATTTCGATCTATCCATCTTTTAACTTTCTTTTTCTGTTATAGGATCACAGGGAACACATGTCTATATAATGTACAGTTTACAAGGATCATGCAAGCTTATATTGCTTACCACATCATCATAGCCTATTTAATTTAACTTGTTCTCATTAAGAAAAAATCTAATTAAGGTCAAATACACAAATGGGAAATGTGACACAACATAAACAGAAAACACAAAGCTAAAACAAAGACAGAAACATTGTTTCTGGGTTCTTTTGGGCTTAAAAGACTTAAATGGGACTTCTTTGAAAGCCTGAACTCTCACACTGTATCTGAAGAGAGGAAAGGGAAAAGTAGGGAAATTCACAGCCCAGGAACCATGAGTGGCATAGCAAACTTCAGCAGTGGTGCTTTGCAGCACTAGAGTAATTGAGCATTGCAATTAAAATACACACTTTAACAGAGATACATCCACTAAAATAATTCTGACCGTTTATCTGAATATAAAAATACTATAAATATCATTCATTCACTTTTTTAATTTAATAAAGCATTTATCTAATAATGTAACTAGAGAATTATCCATCCATCCATTATCCAACCCGCTGAATCCGAACAGGGTCACGGGGGTCTGCTGGAGCCAATCCCAGCCAACACAGGGCACAAGGCAGGAACCAATCCTGGGCAGGGTGCCAACCCACCGCAGGACGCACACAAACACACCCACACACCAAGCACACACTACGGCCAATTTAGAATTGCCAATCCACCTAACCTGCATGTCTTTGGACTGTGGGAGGAAACCGGAGCGCCCGGAGGAAACCCACGCAGACACGGGGAGAACATGAACTAGAGAATTATCATTTGTCTAATTTGATAAATACAACTGAGGGTCATCAGCATATAAATGAAAGTTAATACTGTGTTTCCAAATTCCACTTCATAATAGCAACAAAGAAAAAAAGACAATTTGCCCTACCACTGGATCCCGAGGGACATCATGTCTAACTGCAGAAAAGGAAAGACAGAGCTCAGTCTTCAGACTGCTAGTCATTTTGAAAACCATTTGTAAAGTATGGAGCAAAGCAAATAATGACAATAAAGACATATAGGATAAGCCAACTAATACTCAAGCCTATGTAGAACAATGCCATTATTATCATTAAAGTTCATTAACAAATTATTAATTAATTCCAGTATTATTTGTGCAGACAAAAGGCATTTAATTTTGGAAATAAAATGTAAAATCTCCTGTTCTGTCAGTAAGTTAAAACTGGCCAAAGTGATGCAGTGTTACTGGACTTCTGGAATCTAACATTTCAGTCTGGCATTTTGGTATCTGATTAGCAATACAGTAATCCCTCCTCCATCGCGGGGGTTGCGTTCCAGACCCCCCCGCGATAGGTGAAAATCCGTGAAGTAGAAACCATATGTTTGTATGGTTATTTTTATATATTTTAAGCCCTTATAAACTCTCCCGCACTGTTTATAAATATTCCCCGCAGCGTTATACAGCATAATCCCTTTGTATTCTCTTAGATATTAGGTAAGATTCATTGAAATTATGTATATAAACACACACTGTTTATATACAGTAAAACCTAAATATTATTTTAAAGATATTGAGTGTCTCCGATATCACATATGTTACAGCCATTACGATAGACAGGTCACCAGCAATAAATACGTACATTGCAAGAAAAATAGTATACAGTAAATGTATTAATTATTTATGGTTACTCACCAACAATGACACGATGACTTGTCCGATAACAATGAGTTTAATTTTACTGCACAACAAAGGAGAGCGTTACAGCCCTTGTAAAGGAGCCACTTCAGGCGATTGTGTAGCACTGCCGTTGTTCTTCTTCTGGCAGTCTTCAATCCAAATCCCTAAAGCAGATTCCATCCAGACTACTGCCTTATTACATCCACTTACAACTCGTTTTGCACCCTGGTTAAAAGGACGCTGCAGCCGTAGATCTTATATTCCTTTCCTACTTTTTAAATAAAAAGAATCGTAGCCTTCAACAAATCCAAAACGTTTACCTTTTCGGCAATCGTTAACATCTTCTTCTTGCGCTTGGGCACGGCACCTGAAGCAGTAGCAGATTGTTTTGGAGCCATAATGAAGGGCTTGACTATGCACAAAGATAAACACTAAAGAGCACAACTCTTTACACAGCGAAGCACGTTGATGCTGAATGAGCGAGATGAGACTTCCTGGTTAACACTGCATAGCTCCTGCGTGCTCTGATTGGTTAGCTTCTCAGTCAGGAGAACTTAACTGCGTGCTCTGATTGGTTAGCTTCTCAGCCATCCGCCAATAGCGTCCCTTGTATGAAATCAACTGGGCAAACCAACTGAGGAAGCATATACAGGAAGTAAAAAGACACATTGTCCGCAGAACCCGCGAAGCAGCGAAAAATCCGCGTTATATATTTAGTTATGCTTTCATATAAAATCCGCGATAGAGTGAAGCCGCGAAAGTCGAAGCGCGATATAGCGAGGGATTACTGTAATGAAATCCATAAAGTCATTGCCGTTAATATGATGTGAAATTATGGAAACATTTGTCATTTGTCAGAACAACTATTGCCCTAATCTTACAACTGAAGGTTTATTGATCGATTAACATAAACAATAATCTGCCTTATAGAAAGCTTTCTTAATGAACTTACAATTAGTAAAGTCCATGTAGATCTGAAACCTTGCATTTAACTTAGTCTTCATTTAAATAGTAATGTAAGGCTTTAAAATTTCAGAACCCATGCATTTTTATTAAAACTCCTTATCACTTCAATTATCTTTGTTTTGAGAGTAGATTTATGTAAAATCTGTGTCAGTACACTTTGAGGGACTCCATGTCTAATTGAGGACAGGAATGAGGGAGTATCATGTTTAGATCTTAACACATATTGAAAAGGATTTTATAAATATTAAGTAAACCAACTAAGATTGGACAGTAGGTTATTCCCTTGTAGAAAAAAATATTTAATGGCAAGGAAAGGTGTAGATCAAAGGGAATCAAATAAACATATGAAATTACTTCATTGGCACGGACTTAATTACACTCTGATTGTTTACACCATGGGTTATAAATAAATCTAAATTATTTTTTGAAAATGAAGAACCTTTAACAAATTCGAGAAACTATACTGTATCAATCAGAAGGTGAATATTTGTTAAGGGTGTCCGTTTCCACATTTAGGCAAGTTCAGAAATGGCATCAATCAATTTTGTTTAACAACTGTAATTCAGCTACTGTTCATTTTATATGTCCATATCTTGTATCCCAGGAGAGGTTAAGGAGGGCTTTAATTATCTACCTCAGATGCAGCACTATTTTATTTAAGGTAATTTGATTATACTGAGGGTGGCACGGTGGCACAGTGGTAGTGCATTGGAGATCTTGAATTGTCCCTGCTGTGTGCTTGGTGTGTGAGGGGTGTGTGTGTGTGTGTGTGTGTGTGTGTGTGTGTGTGTGTGCCCTGCGGTGGGCTGGCACCCTGTCCAGGGTTTGTTCCTGTCTTGTGCCCTGTGCTGGCTGGGATTGGCTCCAGCAGACCGCCGTGACCCTGTGTTAGGATATAGCAGGTTGGAAAATGACTGACTGACTGATTATACTGAAAGCAGTGTTCAGATGTGGTCGCTTACCAGATAAAGAGTGAAATTAGTTTTACTTTAAATGTTGTAAATTAATGCATGATTTTTTTTATTAACATGAAAGTTTCAGTCTTAAGAAATAAGAATAAAAAAATAATTTCACTTGTAAAAAATAAAAGAGGTAATTTATTAATAATTATATGTGTTCAAAAAATGAGTCAATGATTGATGAACAAATGCAGTGGCCTATCTTCTTCTTCTTCTTTTCTTTCTTTCTCATCCATTCATTTTTTGCTGACGATGAGGTCGTAAAATGTTTCCATTACGTTCTTTATGTTGCCAGATTTAGTGCCTTTCTAATATGAAGCTTGCATGTTTCAAGTTCCTCCCTAAAGTTATCTCTCCAGCACTTACATTGTTTTTCTCTTGTTCTTTTCCCTGTGATGTGACAGGAGAGAACTCAACCAGGAGAGGAGAGGATCAGTCACCACCTGGCAGACAAACCTTTGAAATACGCAAAATGTGTAGCATATCTAGTCACTGACAATATAAACAGGGCTTCTGAAAGTTCAGAGGGAGCCACTGTGTCCACCAGGAATGGAGGAAACAAGTCAGGTCATTAACCAGCAAAGTCCTTGCAGTGGTCTATATTTTACAAATAATTAATACTTGTCATCATAATTTGACATTCTCCCCTCTGATGGATCACCGTTATAAAAGATTTGATGGCTCTGATTAGGTGTTGGTTAAAGGCCTTCAATTACAGGTTGGTTGAAGGACATATACATAGAGTAATATTGTATGCTTAGAAGAAGAACTTCCAAGAAGACTGAGGCAAATTTTTGCATGTGTTTTTGGACAGTTCAAGTTTACATCCATTTAAAAAAATCTGGGAAAATATTACATAAAAAGAAAGAAACTGCTGGTGAAATTTTTAAAATACAATACAAGAGAAGATGAATAATTTGAAAAGAGTTGAAACTGCTTGGTGTACTTTCAGTCTGACTTTAGATATTAATTGCCCACATTGTGCCTCTGATTCCTTTTAATTATATTACCTTATGTCCTAATAATGATAGATACTGTAGTTAATTTATCTGGTAGAGAATTACATTCCTTGTGCTGCACAGTGCACAGTGTCAAAAATGGAACTGAGGCAGGAAAGAATGTTTTGTACTGTGTGTCTACATAAGAAAGGAGAGGCACCACTTTAACAAACAGTGCAAAAGTCCCCTGTCATTATTCAAAAGTAATTGGTAGTAACCCTTTAAAAATATTTAACTTCCTTGAAAATATGTTGGCTGTTTATTTGTTTTTAATTTATTTTTTATGGGGGTATTCAGTTAAACTTTAAATGCCACAAAAATGGCTGAATATAGGTTTAAAACATTCATGATTATAATGATTTCTGACTATAATTTTTTTATAGGAATACAGTATAAACAATAAATTAAAGTACAGTACAACTTGTTTCTGAAAAAAGAAAAAATAATAAGACATGTTAGGTAATTTTGGAATTTGAGACTGTTAGGGAATTTGACATCAATAAATTGATATCTGTTGCTAAAGACGTAGCACCCATTAATGACGGGTAAAAATAAAGGGTTTGTTACCCTCTTCTAACAAAATTACTTTTGTTTGCAGAAGACTTGAAAAGTGGAAATCTGTTTCTTTTCAAAACTTTAAAAACCCATCTGGAAGCGTCATTGATAGCAAGTTCTTTCTGGCAATTATTAAAAAAAATGCATGGTTCATTTACTCTGCGGTGGGTTGGCACCCTGCCCAGGAGTGGTTCCTGCCTTGTGCCCTGTGTTGGCTGTGTTGGCTGGGATTGGCTCCAGCAGACCCCCGTGACCCTGTGTTCGGATTCAGCGGGTTGGAGAATGGATGGATGGATGGCTCATTTACTGGTCGCTTAAAAGAGTTTAAAGATGAAAAGACCACTCTTTTGTTATTGACAAAACCACTTGTGGCAAATGCCAATCGAATAAATTCTTCACCGTTTCCAACAGTTGACAGAGCTCAGTTTGAACTACAACTAACAGACTTGAAAAGCAAAGATTTATGGTCTACAAAATTTCTCTTGAAAAATCTTTACAAGTGGGACTAGAAAACCTTGAACAGCCTTCCAGACTATAATTGTCAACTCAAAATAGTAATGTTTGGAATTTTGATGATTTTTGGATCCAATTATTCTATTATGATATCAAATGCAAGCTAAGAAGTCAGCTTAATGACATAAGCTTGGAATCATGTTTAAAATTGAAGACCAACTACTCACCAAACACAAAACAACTCTGTGGATATGCAGTGTCAAGAGTCTCTTTAAACTGTTTTTCTTTATTTCTCATAAATGCTTGAAGTTTTGTTTTTGTGTTAAATGCATATATACCCATATTGTGTTAAACAAATTGTATCTTAAACCCCCTTCTCCGCCCATTGTGGCTCTTTGTAAATCTTGGGTCAAAAATGTATGATAAAATGGCTCTTTGCTTTAAAAAGGTTTCCAGCCCCTGCTCTACAGTTATACCTCCACGTGGGCACTCGAGTGGGTAGTGTGCACTCAGCCTTCTTCTCTATTTCTTGTTCACTGATATTTGTGTGGCCAAATACAATTCCCACTTAGTCATTAAATTTGCTGATGATAATACCATTATATATATGCCTTTTCACCGACAATGATGAGCCAGATTACAGAAACATGTTACCAAGAAAACAACAAAAACTTTATTAGTAAAACCAATGAACATATCATGGATTACAGGTGGCAGAACACATAAAATACTATCATCATCTACATCATAAGGGATGCAGTCAAAAAAGGGAATAGCTTTAAATTTCTTGGAGTAACTACCATGGATGAAGTAAAATGGACAAAACATTTGTTGACAATTGTCAAGAACAGTCCTCAGTGTCTTTACTTTCTCAGATGTCTGAGTAAAGCTCACATTTCTCCATCTGTTTTAACTAAATACTACAGGTGCATAGTGGAGTCCATCTTCACAGGCTGCATAACATCTTGGTATTGTAACTGTTTAACTAAAGACTGTAAAGCATTACAGAGGGTGGTGAATGCAACACAGACTATTACCACTACTTAGCTGCCCTCTGTTAGGGACATATATAACACACTCTGCCTTAAAAAGGCAAAATGTATTATTAAAGACCTCAGCCACACTGCACCATCCCTATTCTTACTCTTCTCCTCCATTCTTTCAAACGATACAGGGCCTTTAGCAATCGTATAATACTATATTATATGACAGTTTCAAGATTCCTGAACAGCCAGTACAATATCAATACTTCAGATGTTTCTTGCATTTAAGGTTACATAATAATAGCATATGCTTTTCATGTACTTGTATATGTGTATGGACTATAAGTGGACTGTAAGGGGCACTAGTGCTTTGTTCCTGAACACAAATGATGACCAAAAAGAACAAAAGTAACAAAATCAAAGCAGGTGAACAGTCAAAACAATTATCCCACAAACATCTGATGGCTTAAAATAACAAAAAAAAACAAAGCCTTCTGGCCCTTCTATTTACTCATCACATACCCCTTCACCTCTAGCCTATTTTACTCATCCAGACACTTAGTAGTGTAAGGCACTCTGTATACAGACTACAGGGGTCTTTTAAGACTGGATCAGGAAACCCAGTCAGGTAAGTCTTAACAGAATTTTCTGGGTTACTCAGTCAGCACTGAAAGGTCTGCAGGTACCATACAGGAGCTCCCTCTAGTGGCACTAGGTTTCTCTGTAGAACTTCCATACAAAATAGTGTAACTGGGGAGAGCCAGTCCTCTCTAATACTTCTGCAGGTCTAACCACCAGCCCATACTAGTAGCCTGGGGGACATTAATAAGCATAACACACTGTTGTTACATGTACACATTCACTACTTATATATTGGCATGTTGCATTCCATTTATGCTTTATGTGTGTGTGTGTATAAATGTTAGTATTTTGTTGGTGCTGTATCAGTGTTACCATTTTATGAAGGCATGAAATTAAGAATTTCATTGAAAAATGTACACATAAGTTCAAGATTATTGTTAATATTTGCATAATTTATTTGAATACAGAATGCACATTATAGACAATAACAATATTATGGACAGGAAAATAAACAATAGTCAAACACAAAATATCCAGGCTCTGATGATACATATTACTGCAGTTTCATAATTGATCACCCACAGCTGTATGTAGCACTAACCAGGCTAAACAATTTACTCCTGGGCTTCTCTTTTTAAAAAGCCACTTAAGATCCAGACTATTTTCTCCTAGTTAATTTAGGAAACAACCTTCCATTAGACATTTCTTACTACCAAACTGTCATATGACTGGTTAATTTGCATAAAGGTTACCATGTGGAACAATAGGATGCTGAGATGTTATATTTGCTTTCCCTGGCTTTATTCACATCAACAACAACTCTGGGAAAATTCCCAAGAATAATGCTAGATCCTTACCTGGGAAGTTGCTTCATTGACTTTCCTTTGATTTTCAACCTGATAATTTACAGGATATTCCAGAGATAATCAGAATGTGTGAAAGCAGTTTTAATCTGCCAAAAGTTTAAACCCACCATGTTTTACCCCTGACAAACACCACCAACCATCAAACACCACAAAACTACCAAGAAGCACTAAGGTGCACTCTACTATGCTGGACTGAATCTTTTATTTAAAACTTTACATTCATCATCTACAGTTCTTTAAGTCTAGTAAAAGCCAGACACTTTCGGAAAATGTGTCCTAATAAAGATGATTTTAATGTTGGGATAACTTTTACTTCAGATAATGTTTTGAATATAAAACACCTGGGAGTGTATTTATGAAGACAATGAGACTTTGCCATGATAACTCCTCATCCTTATGAGTATTCCAGTAGGAATACTTTGAAAAACTTGTTATCAGTAAGAAGCTACTGGATTGCCAGAAAATATTATATTAACATGATCCATATTTCCCAGAGACCTAATTTTATAGTATTCTAAACTCTAAACCAGCATGCAAATGACTCTAAAGATTTCTTTTTTGTTATTTTGCTGAGGTAGCATGCTGCATATGTTCATGCAAAGACACCCCAAAACAAGGCACTGTGTACATTAGTGAATTTTTATGGCAGTAAAATGCTCAACACAGTAAGCCCAAAAAGGGGGACCGGAGGGTGTGTTCCAACTATAGAGGGATCACACTCCTCAGCCTCCCTGGAAAAGTCTATTCGGGGGTTCTGGAGAGGAGGGTCCGTCGGATAGTCGAACCTCGGATTCAGGAGGAACAGTGTGGTTTTCGTCCTGGTCGCGGAACAGTGGACCAGCTCTACACCCTTAGCAGGGTCCTGGAGGGTGCATGGGAGTTTGCCCAACCAGTCTACATGTGCTTTGTGGACTTGGAAAAGGCGTTCGACCGTGTCCCTCGGGGAGTCCTGTGGGGGGTGCTCCGGGAGTATGGGGTACTGGACCCCCTGATAAGAGCTGTTCAGTCCCTGTACAACCGGTGTCAGAGCTTGGTCCGCATTGCCGGCAGTAAGTCGAGCCCGTTTCCAGTGAGAGTTGGACTCCGCCAGGGCTGCCCTTTGTCACCGATTCTGTTCATAACTTTTATGGACAGAATTTCTAGGCGCAGCCAGGGTGTTGAAGGGGTCCGGTTTGGTGGACTCAGGATTGGGTCACTGCTTTTTGCAGATGATGTTGTCCTGTTTGCTTCATCAGGCCGTGATCTTCAGCTCTCTCTGGAGCGGTTCGCAGCTGAGTGTGAAGCGGCTGGGATGAGAATCAGCACCTCCAAATCCGAGACCATGGTCCTCAGCCGGAAAAGGGTGGAGTGCCCTCTCAGGGTTGGGGGCGAGATCCTGCCCCAAGTGGAGGAGTTTAAGTATCTCGGGGTCTTGTTCACGAGTGAGGGAAGAATGGATCGTGAGATCGACAGGCGGATCGGTGCGGCATCCGCAGTGATGCGGGCTCTGCATCGGTCTGTCGTGGTGAAAAAAGAGCTGAGCCGTAAGGCAAGGCTCTCAATTTACCAGTCGATCTACGTTCCTACCCTCACCTATGGTCATGAGCTATGGGTAGTGACCGAAAGAACGAGATCGCGAATACAAGCGGCTGAAATGAGTTTCCTCCGCAGGGTGTCTGGGCTTTCCCTTAAAGATAGGGTGAGGAGCTCAGTCATCCGGGAGGGGCTCAGAGTAGAGCCGCTGCTCCTCCGCATCGAAAGGAGTCAGATGAGGTGGCTCGGACATCTGATCAGGATGCCTCCTGGACGCCTCCCTGGTGAGGTGTTCCGGGCACGTCCAACCGGGAGGAGGCCCCGGGGAAGACCCAGGACACGCTGGAGGGACTATGTCTCCCGGCTGGCCTGGGAACGCCTTGTGATTCTACCAGAAGAGCTGGAAGAAGTGGCCGGGGAGAGGGAAGTCTGGGCTTCTCTCCTTAAGCTGCTTCCCCCGCGACCCGACCTCGGATAAGCGGAAGAGGATGGATGGATGGATGGACAGTAAGCCCAGCTTCAACAAAATGTTTGTGCAATACAAAAAAAGTCTTGTTTATTCCCACTAGATAGCATGCAGAATTAGCAAATAAAAACATATCAACCTGAACATTCTAAGTTCTCCAACCACTTTCCTAAAATATCAATAAAAAGCTCTTAAACACTGATATCAGTCCACAAGACTGCTGCTTAATAAAAAAAAAAAAAAAAAAAAAACATTTAAAATGGCAGTTACTTAAATATTCAACAGTTGAACGTGCAATACACCACAAGACCATGCCATAGTGGATAGCAATTATGTTTTTCTTTCTACACCGGAATCTTCAGCTTAAGTTCTGCTGGGGCCAGTATTCCAGCTGTCTGATTAGGTGAGCTTGTCAGGTAACAAAAAGCTCTAAATACAGGTATATACTTAACATAAAACATAATAGTAAAATGAAACAGAAAATCAATGTTACATAAATAAAAAAGACAAAACAAAGCCAAAAACAGAATGTAATGTTAAAAACAATGTTAAAAAAAACAACAAATAAAGAAAGAACATGTCTGAGCCTGGGAAAAGACCATGACTGGAAGTATGATATGGCATACTCTTGACATTTTTCAATTAATGGAATGGACGTTGTTATTCAACTGTGTAGTGAACTTTTGTAGCTTTACTTGATCTGAAACTTGGTGAAAAAAACAGATGGCTTTTAGAGCTACAGGGTAAACTTTAAGAAACATTTATTGGTCTGCAAGTTAGGATGACATTAAAATTCAATTTTCTGCCCGTTATAGGAAAAGCTAACAAATGAGCACACTATAGGGTGTATTCCATAGTCAAAATAATCTAATTTGGACAAAAATTGATAAGTACGAGTGACAGCAGCAACTGCAGTCTACATATAGCCTTGTCCCAAACAGTAGCATATTTAAGGGAAGGGGACAGCTTTGCAGTCCTTGTAAGCATGGCTGGGCTGTATGCCCAAGTTTTAAAATTGCATTGTACACCATCTTCTCCTTTATATGTTTTTTCCCCCACTGGCTAAAAAAATGGCCCAAACCAGCTCTTAAACAGACTCTCACAGATAGGGTGGGGGGTACAAAAGGCTCTGGGCCATTTATTTCTTAAATTAAATTGATCTTCAGTGGGTTAATTTTGGCTTTATTGTCAAAGTGAAAACAGATCTCTGTGGAGTAGTCTAAATTAAATAAAACTGTAAAACACAAAATAGTTGATCAAGTAAGTATTCACTCCCTTCAAGCTAGTATTTAGTAGAAGCATCTTTGATAGTAATTACGCCCTTGAGTGTGTGTGCACAGGTCTCACTCTATCAGCTTTGCACATTTGGTCACTGCAGTTTTTCTCAATTCTTTTTCATTAAACTGTTCAAGTTCTAACAGGTTCTATTAGTTGAACTGAGATCTGGACTCTGACTAGGCCACTACAGGACAGTCATTTTGTTGTTTTCAAATCATTCTTGTGTAGGTTTGACTTTATGCTTTGGGTTGTTGTCATGCTGGAAAACAAATTTCTGCAAAAGGTGAAGGTTTCTTACAAACCACATCAGGTTTTCTTCCATGATATCCCTGTATTTTGCTGAATTCATGTACACTCTACCCTCACAATCCTTCCGAGGACATGCTGCACAGAAACATCCCCACAGCATGATGCTGACGCCACTATCCTTCACGGTGGGATTAGTGTGTTTTTGACAATCTGCAGTGTTAGGCTTATAACAAACATGTTTAGTCTGACTTAT
Organism: Polypterus bichir lapradei; assembly: GCA_026402145.1. Lineage (NCBI taxonomy): Eukaryota > Metazoa > Chordata > Cladistia > Polypteriformes > Polypteridae > Polypterus > Polypterus bichir. Next base: position 46,014,113 of record JANRMT010062835.1, read on the forward strand.
TTTTAAAAAACTCAGGGTAGCTTTTCCAATTTAGGATTCAAAAGCCACAAAACTTCATGACAAACTAATGCCTTTTTAAAATCATATTTACTGAAAATAATGGCTCCAGGTAAAATGCCTAGTATTCAAAGCTTAGTACAATAGCTATTGTGTTCTACCAAGCTTTTTAATGTTATTCCCAATAAATATTTGAAAAATACAAACATATTAAGTCCTTAATTTTCTTGTTCCTTTACCTAAAGTTTTTGATGGAACACTTGTTATGCCCTGTATGTTTAGGTCTGTACTTGCTAAAGGTATAAAAAAGGCACTTGAAAAGCTTCAGATTTAAAATTATTAGAAGTAAAATAAACAATGAAGGTGATATTTTTAAAATATTTGCAGTTGCAATATGGAGTTTGCAAAATGACAATGATATTAATCTCTGGCAGAATGTATTTTCTTTTCAGTTAATTTATTATTGTCCTTTAAATATTATTGTGTATACTGTATTCTGTTATTGAATATGCTTTTGTTTTCTTTTCATTTACAATATACAGTATTTTATTAAAATTCTAGAACTGTTTTGTCACAATGTGCAATTATTATTATTATATCATGTACTTTGTACTCTTTATGATGATGCCAGTAGTTTAAACTACTGTTCTTTGGATTCTGGAAATATTTTTCTTTTTTGACCTTTGGTATCTAAACTTTGTCTTGTTTTTAGACTAGGATTACTGGATCACAGACTGAATTCGCTTGGTTTGGTTTGCCTTTATTTAAGGCTCTTTTTACCTTTTGGAGTATGTTTTTGCTTAGTTCTTGCATTGTTTTAATATTTTTATGAAAATAAATCTTTACCTATTAAAAAAACATTATTTTGTTATTGTGGCCATTGGACTTTCACAGTTTTCCTCACCCTTTTCTCAGTCTTTGAACATGAATGCAATATGAATGTTTCTCTGAAAATGTTACATTTCAATGATAATTGTCTTAGAACTTACCTTAGGCCAATGTTAACATACTTCTCAGCAAATGTGAACAAAGCTAGATAACCATTATTCAGTATTTGTTTATACTTTAACCCAAGATGACTTACAGGATAAAGATATAATAAAATATTTTAATACCTGCAGGACAGATTGCTTAAGCCACCTCGTTGTAGTATCATAGCAAGGCTTGAACTGGCAACTCTGTTGTTTTAAATAAAGCTCCCTAACCACTATATTCATTTATTTGCCTAATGTTTAAAGATTAAATGCCATATGACATTTCAGTGAGAGTTATTTTAAATATTACTTGACTTACACTTTAAACTGTAAGAACCATCAGCACAATTAGTTTTAAATTTATATTAAAATCCTTTACTTAATAACAATTTGAATGGGGTGGCACGGTGGCGCAGTGGGTAGCGCTGCTGCCTTGCAGTTAGGACACCCGGGTTCGCTTCCCGGGTCCTCCTTGCTTGGAGTTTGCGTGTTCTCCCTGTGTCTGCGTGGGCTTCCTCCGGGTACTCCGGTTTCCTCCCACAGTCCAAAGACATGCAGGTTAGGAAGATTGGTGATTCTAAATTGTCCTTGGTGTGTGTGCGTGCCCTGCCCAGGATTTGTTTCCTGCCTTGCGCCCTGTATTGGCTGGGATTGGCTCCAGCAGACCCCCCCCTCCCCCCGTGACCCTGTAGTTAGGATATAGCGGGTTGGATAATGGATGGATGGATAATTTGAATGATAGTGCACAAACTTAGACTTGAAAAATACCAAACATATCTTTTAACTGTTTTCTATCTCAGTGCCATCTGCAATTTTCATTGCGCAGAATGTCTCTGTGAGTCCGTTTTGTGCATTTAGATTTGCACATACATCAGCATGATCTTGACACCAGCCCAGCTATTGTTAAAGTCATAGACTGTTACTCCATGGTTTAATGTTGGTTCATAAAATAGTTATTTTACATACGACAATGATCTAAGAGGGTACAATTTACAATAATGATGCCATTTCCATTATTTGAAAAATAATAATCAGAGTATGCCATACACAAACCGTACCAGATACAGATAAAAAGGCAAAAGCACTGAAAGAAAACCTTAAACCTATTTTTGATGGTGACTGATGAGCCGAGAAAACAAGAGAAAAGCTTTAAAGCATTAATTACCGTCAAGAAAAAGGGTGTCACACACATGCGCATGGGAGACAGTTAAAGTGCTCAAAAAAAGGATAATTCCATGCCAGACCAGGGGATGGCAAAGTGCACTGATCCTTTCTCTTTTTCCTCTGCCGACTGAACATGGGAAATTCTGCCTGGTCTTGATGACGTCACTTCTGGTTCTGAGCCCAATAACATGACTTCCGGTGCCTGCCAGGATGACATCACTTCCTGTCCTTGCCCAGATGATGTCACTTCCCCTGCCTGGCTTTAAAGCCGCCATGTCATGGTCCTTATTCCCACCCCCCACTCTAAACTATTGGCCCACTGGCAAGGCCCTTACGTATTTAAGTAGATGAAGTTTACCAAGTGCCCAGTATACCATATAATCCCGCTGAAGCCGTGCAAAGACAGGGCGCCTGACCCCTCTTCCAGCCAGCCCTGTTCCCTCTTTGCTAACAAATCAGAACTTAGTTTCAGACCCAAATTGACTGCCAAATAGCAACAGTAGCTGGAAGTAGTTATCCTGTCTGTTCCCAAGGTGGTGAGCGAGAAACCTGGATGGACCTCCCTGATTGGTGCATAACATCGTGACCAAACCTGGGGTGGTCATTCGAGAACGCCTGTATTAACTCCCCGAGGCAAAAAGAGCAGAAGTGGAACTAGAAATCAGGTGCATGATGGAGCTAGGTGTAATAGAGGAAAGTAATAGTCCCTGGTCCAGCCCTCTTGTCTTGATCTCTAAGCATGACGGAAGTTGGAAGTTTTGCAATGACCTCCAGAAGCTTCATCAAGTTTCCCAATTTGACACCTATCCGATGCCACGAGTGCATGATCTTCTTGAATGGCTGGGACAGGCTGAATTCTTGACCACTCTTGACAGGACAAAGGGGTACTGGCAGGTTCCTTTAAAGGACTCCGCAAAGGCTAAGACTGTGTTTAGAACCACTAGTGGTCACTGGCAGTATCGTGTCCTTCCATTTGGCTAACACGGGGCACCAGTAACCTTCCAACATTTGGTAGATAAAGTGCTCCATCCTCAAAATTCTTACAGTGCCACCTACCTGGATGATGTGGTCATCTACTCCAGCACATGGAAGGAACACATACAGCAGGTCAAAGAGGTATTGTGGACATTAGTGAAAGCCGGTCTTCACATTAACCCAAAGAAATGTTTCTTTAGGATGAACAAAGCAAAGTATTTAGGGTACCTGGTGGGCCAGGGTACTGTGAGAATGCAGTATTCCGAAGTAGACACCATCTTGAAAGGGTCTCGTCCGAAGACCAAGGGGCAGTTTCAAGCCTTTCTCGGCTTAGCAGGTTACTACTGCCAATTTGTACCATGACTTTCTGAGAGAGCAGCACCCTTGACTAATCTTACAAAAATTAGGGCCCTGAACATTTTGGTATGGGATGATAACACAGAAACTGCATTTAGTGACTTAAAACGGGCCCTTACATCAGGACTGATTTTGAAAGCTCCTTACTTTTCTTTGCCTTTTATTCTCCAGATGGACGCTTCAGACCCAATCTTGGGGGCCATGCTGAGGCAAAGTGATGACAGTGTTGAACACCCCGTCATGTTCCGGAGTCAGAAATTGCTGGAATGGGAAACCAGGTATATAGCAGTAGAGCAGGAGACCTTGGCGATCAAACGGGTAATTGCACAACTGAGGTACTACCTCTTGGGACATGAATTCACCTTGGTTACAGACCATACACCTTTACAGTTGATGGCTTTACACAAGGAATTGACCCCACAGGTCATGAGTTGGTTTTTAGACCTGCAGCCTTACTCATTCACTATCAGGGCTCTCTTCACTCCAATGCAGATGCTCCATCTCTGTTTCACGATCTCTCGGTCAGGAATGCCCGACACAGTGGGTCTGGGCACGGGGCGTGTTACACACATGCGCAAAGGAATTACAAATGTTTTGGTATACACATGTTTATTTCCTTTATGTGCATTGGAACAACACAAAAAAACAGAGAAAAGAAGCCAAATCTGACATCATGTCACATAGAACTCCAAAAATGGGCTGGACAAAATTATTGGCACCTTTTCAAAATTGTGGGTAAATCGTTTTATTTCAAGCATATGATGCTCGTTTGAACTTACCTGTGGCAAGAAACAGGTGCTGGCAATATAGCAATCACACCTGAAGCCAATTAAAATGGAGAAAAGTTGACTCAACCTTTCTGTTGTGTGTCCGAGTGTGCCACACTAAGCACGGAGAACAGAAAGAAGAGCAGAGAATTGTCCGAGGACTTGAGAACAAAAATTGTGGAAAAATACAACATTCTCAAGGCTACAAGTCCATCTCCAGAGATCTTCATGTTCCTTTGTCCACTGTGCACAACATAATCAAGAAGTTCACAACACATGGCACTATAGCTAATCTCCTTGGACGTGGACGGAAGAGAAAAATTGATAAAAGACTGCAATGAAGGATAGTCCAAATGGTGGATAAACAGCCCCAATCAACTTCAAAACATATTCAAGCTGTTCTGCAGACTCAGGGTGCAACAGTGTCAGCTCGAACTATCCGTCAACATCTGAACGAAATGAAACGCTATGGCAGGAGAGCCAGGAGGACCCCACTGCTGACACAGAAACATAAAAAAGCCAGACTGGAGTTTGCCAAAATGTACTTGAGGAAGCCAACATCCTTCTGGGCGAACGTCTTGTGGACAGATGAGACCAAGGTAGAGCTTTTTGGTAAAGCTCATCATTCTACTGTTTACAGAAAAAGGAATGAGGCCTACGAAGAAAAGAACACAGTACCTACAGTCAAACATGGTGGAGGCTCTAAGATGTTTTGGGGATGTTTTGCTGCCTCTGGCACTGGATGCCTTGACTGTGTGCAAGGCACCATGAAATCTGAAGACTACCAAAAGATTTTGGGGCGCAATGTAGGGCCCAGTGTCAGAAAGCTGGGTCTGCGTCAGAGGTCATGGGTGTTCCAGCAGGACAATGACCCCAAACATACCTCTAAAAGCACCCAGAAATGGTTGAAGACAAAGCACTGGAGAGTTCTGAAGTGGCCAGCAATGAGTCCGGATCTAAATCCGATTGAATACTTATGGAGAGATCTCAAAATTGATGTTGGGAGAAGGTGCCCTTCAAATCTGAGAGACCTTGAGCAGTTTGCAAAAGAAGAGTGGTCGGAAATTCCAGTTGAGAGGTGTAACAAGCTTGTTGATGGTTATAGGAAGCGCTTGATTTCAGTTATTTTTTCCAAAGGGCGTGCAACCAAATATTAAGTTGAGGGTGTCAATAATTTTGTCCAGCCCGGTTTTTGAGTTTTGTGTGAAATGATGTCAGATTTGGCTTTTTTTCCGTTTTTTGTGTTGTTCCAATGCACATAAAGGAAATAAATATTTGTATACCAAAACATTTTTAATTGCAACAGTTTTCTGGGAGAAATGGTGCATTTTCTGGGAATTCTGAGAAAATTTAAGTAAACTCTATTACCAAAATACAAACAAAATCAACCAAATTTAACTTAAAATGATGGGTATAAAATATTTACAATGCGGTCAGTAAGAGAGTTGTGATAAAAAGATATTAGTTTTTTATTATATGTTTTACTCACAAATGATCATGCAGAGAGCAGTGTGACAGAAACAGTGAATCAGCAAGTCTATGAAAGCAAATGTGTCCTGTTCCCCAAGAGCAACAGTAGTTCAAACCACAAACAGTTACAAGTTACTAAGAAAGCAAACATAAATGTAGCAGTAGCTAGAGGTAAATCAATAATCATTGCATTGCTGTGGTCTGTAACCCCAATTGCTTTATCACCCTGCCTCCATATGAGAAACATGTTAATTAAATACAACAGCAGGTAGGCAATTCTGGAATCTGCCAAACAGCAGGGGAGCTACAGCATTATTGCTTTTTAGCGTACTAATCATTAACTAGACACAAAGAAGCATTAGGGCTTAAAGAAACTAGTATTTACCAAGCCATTTAACTTTTATAGCAGGCTGAAGTTAACACAAGAACAGAAGAGATACTTATCTAAAGATATGCAATATGCTGGAATTGGCAAGCAAGCAATCTGGATTTTATGCTTTTGTGCTAACAGTGCCCATAATTGTGGGACTTAAGAAACAGCATCTGCATATTTCTGCTTAATTTTACTTTGATGATGCAATAATTTTGCACACTTTTTATTGTTAGTTAGCATGTCGCATCATGAAACTTGACTGACTGTCCTAAGAGTATAAAATATCAGACACAGTAATGATGAAATTCATCTATGGATAGCCAAAGTAATCCCACTGCTACCTGTACATAGGAAAATGCTTCCTGCTACCATGCAGACAGAACACACATGATCATCAGAGGCCTTATTCATACATTGCACTATTTTTCAATTATTTGCATATAAAACTGGAATCAAAGAGAATCTAAAATATTCATTTTCTAGTCCCACACCAGCTGGATTAAAACCTCAACTGTGAGGAATAGTATTTTATAATTAAGGCTTCAGTTCTGAAATATCAAATTCACAAAGAATGTGCACTACCGCTAAATACAGCTGGTGTATTAAGCAGAACTGTAGCCACATACTGACTACAATTTGCAACTTTTTAAAATGTCACTAAAGGAGGGAGAGCCAGAAATACATGGATGATAAGTGCTAATTGATAGACCCCAATGGTGAGTTGTTCGCAACAGCCTGACAGCAACTAGAAGTACACAGGGTATTTCATCTAAAGTGCAAATGGTGAACCTGGGTTGTAAAGTCAGGGGGAAAAGGATGGATGGATGGATAAATAGACACTTTATGTATGCTGCTGCTAGAGTATGTGAATTTCCCCTTGGGATTAATAAAGAACAATATTAAATTAAACAGTGATATAAATGCAGGTATAACAGACAATAACTTTGTATAATGTTAACATTTACCCCCGGTTGGAATTAAAGACTGGCATAGTGTGGGGGAGGAACGATCTCAGTCTGTCAGTGGAGCAGGACAGTGACTGCAGTCTGTCGCTGAAGCTGCTCTTCTGTCTGGAGATGATCCTGTTCAGTGGATGCAGTGGATTTTCCATGATTAACAGGAGCCTGCTCAGCGCCTGTCACTATGCCACGGATGTCAAACTGTCTAGCTCCGTGCCTATAATACAGCCTGCCTTACTCACCAGTTTGTCCAGGCATGAGATGTCCCTCTTCTTTATGCTGCCTCCCCAGCACACCACCGCATAGAAGAGGGCGCTTGTCACAACCGTCTGATAGAACATCTACAGCATCTTATTGCAGATGATGAAAGACGCCAGCCTTCTAAGGAAGTATAGTCGGCTCTGTCCTTTCTTACACAGAGCATCAGTATTGGCAGTGCAGTCCAATTTGTCATCCAGCCGCACTCCCAGGTATTTACAGGTCTGCACCCTCTGCAAACAGTCACCTCTGATGATCACAGGGTCCATGAGGGGCCTGATCCTCCTAAAATCCACCACCAGCTCCTTGGTTTTGCTGGTGTTCAGGTGTAGGTGGTTTGAATCGCACCATTTAACAAAGTCCTCAATTAGGTTCCTATACTCCTCCTCCTGCCCACTCCTGATGCAACCCACAATAGCAGTGTTGTCAGCGATCTTTTGCATGTAGCAGGACTCTGAGTTGTATTGGAAGTCTGATGTATATAGGCTGAACAAGACCAGAGAAAATCCTCTGCGGCGCTCCTGTGTTGCTGACCACAATGTCAGACCTGCAGTTCCCAAGACGCACATATTGAGGTCTGTCTGTAAGATAGTCCATGATCCATGCCACGAGGTATGAATCTACTCCCATCTCTGTCAGCTTGTCCCTAAGGAGCAGAGGTTGGATGGTGTTGAAGGCGCTAGAGAAGTCCAGAAACATAATTCTTACAGCACCGCTGCCTCTATCCAAGTGGGACAGGGATCGATGTACCATAGAGATGATGGCATTCTCTGCTCCCACCTTCTCCTGGTATGCGAACTGCAGAGGGTTGCGGGCGTAGCAGATCTGTGGCCTCAGGTGGTGAAGCAGCAGCCGCTCCATGGTCTTCATCACATGTGACGTCAGAGCAACAGGCCTTAAGTCATTCAGCTCACTAGGATGTGATACCTTTGGGACTGGGGTGATGCAAGATGTTTTCCAAAGCCTCGGGACTCTCCCCTGTTCCAGGCTCAGGTTGAAGATGCACAACTCCAATGCACAGGCCTTCACCAGTTGTGGCGGTACTCCATCTGGACCCACTGTTTTGCTGGCACAAAGTCTCCTCAGCTCTCTGTTTACCTGAGCTGCTGTAATTGTGGGTTGGAGGAAACTCTCTCCTATGCTGGTATCAGCAGAAGGATGGGTGGAAGGTGCAGGACTCCGAGATAAGAGTGGGTTAGGGTGTTTAAACCTGTTAAAGAAGTTGTTCATCTGGTTTGCTCCCTCCACGTCTCTCTCGATGGTTGCACCCCTCTTCGAGCTGCAGCCAGTGATGATCTTCATCCCATCCCACACTTCCTTCATGCCATTATTCTGAAACTTCTGCTCCAACTTTCTCCTGTACTGCTCCTTCGCCGCCCTGAGCTGGACTCAGACTTCCTTCTGTACACTCATTCTGTTCACCGCCTTTAAAAGCCCTTTTCTTCTGATTCAAAAAGCCCTTGATGTCACTTGTAATCCATGGCTTGTTGTTAGCATAGCAGCGTACTGTTCTTACTGGAACTACAATGTCCATACAGAAGTTGATGTAGTCAGTAGTGCAGTCAACAACCTCTTCAATGTTCTCACTATAAGATCCCTGCAGGATATCCCAATCCGTAGTTCCAAAGCAGTCTCTCAGAGCCTGCTCTGCCTCAGAGGACCACTTCCTGAATAAGCGTGTGGTTGTAGGTAGCTCCCTTACTCTTGGTTTGTAGTGAGGCTGAAGCAAAATCAGGTTATGATCTGCTTTCCCAAGCACAGGTAGTGGGGTGTTGCTGTATGCATCTTTAACATTTGCATACAGTAGGTCAATAGTCCTATTTCCCCAGGTGTTACAATCCACATACTGGGAGAGGGCAGGTAATGTTTTGTCCAGCATCACAAATCTCCAGAGATTAGCACAAGCGTCTTGGGGTGCTGTGTTTGTAGTTTAGCAACAGCGGAATGGATGATGTCACCCGCTATCTCCACGTCCGCCCAAGGAGGGATGTAAACAATAACAACAATGACGTGTCCAAACTCTCTGGGCAAGTAATAGAGACGCAGACTTACGTCCAATAGTTCGATGTCCCTGCAGTAAGTGGTGATTTTAACGTTTACATGTCCAGAGTTGCACCACCTTGTATTCACATAGAGAGTGAGTCCTCCTCCTTTCCGCTTCCCGCAGGTACTTGCATCTCTGTCCGCCTATATGTGCTAAACCCGGGTAGCCCCACGTTAGCATCTGGGATGTTAGTTGTTAGCCACGTTTCACAAAAACAGAACAAACTGCATTCTCTGTAGGTCCTGACATTTTTCACCAGCGCAGCCAGTTCGTCAATCTTATTTGGTAGTGAGTTCACATTTCCCAGGAACAGAAAAACAAAATTGTTGGGATGACTACTTCAGATTATTTTATCTAAGAAGGATCTGAAGATTAAAGAGAGTGGTAAAGAAAGCAAGAAAATAAAGGCTGTGTCACATTACAACTTGAAATCATTGGTAAAGTTGTACAGCCTTCATTTGCATAGTCCTAGTAAGTCAGAGGCAGTTGGTGGCATGCTCCCATGAAGCCGGTCACGTAATGTGACATAGCGACTCATTTTAACTCTGTATCTTGCTCCATTAAAATCAAACAGGTTTTAATTGTGTCTTTAGTTAATTAATGTTGACTTATTTTATTTTCTTACTGTGCCTTTTATTTTTCTATTCTTCATTATGTAAAGCACTTTGAGCTACATTTTTTTGTATGAAAATGTGCTATATAAATAAATGTTGTTGTTGTTGTTGTTTAGTAGCATGGGTGAACTCTGTGTGCACAAGACCTGACAACAAATGAATGCTCATCTGGAAATACAATGCATAGATTACAGCAATGAGTAATAAGGAATGTGAGTGTTTTGAATCTCACAAACAGAAGAGAAGCACATCCATCTGAGGTTGTGTGTTTTATGTACCATGCCAAAATGGAAAAAATATTTTAAAAAATGCAGCAATTGCTGCTAAACTCACCATACCTGTTAATACTATGTTCAGTGTCAATTCCATCAAACACCATGCTATTGGCTATCAGTAATTGTTACAGAGGCAGTAATTTTCATGTCTTTTAATTTGATATAGTCCAATGACGAAATCAGCAACTGTAGACGGCAAAACTGATATACCCCAGGAGTGTGCGATACTGGCAAAAATTATATCTTGATATTTTCTGAGTTTGATGGTAATGACAATTAGACAATATTTTGCATCCTTAAAAACATATTTGTAAAAGTCTCATGGATCTAGCATGGTCTTGTTAATAGGAAATTAAAGGTATCTTATTATTTACTTAGAACTGAAGTAAAATAGCACACAAACATTAAAATCACCAGCCAAATTATTACTGAGGTCAAACAATGCAAGTATGACTATACTATTTCAAAGTGGCTTACAGGATTTACACAAAAAATTGCACTAAGACCAACAAAATTTTATAATGAGAGCATTATCCAAACTCTAAAAAATTGAACAACCATTTTGTTCATAGTACTTCATATACATATATACATATACATATAATACACATACACACACTCATAGGCGTTCATGAAAAACACATTTTTTTTTCAAATTAGCTGATTACTTTTAATTAATTGATCTATATTCAGTGTAGCTTAATTTTTACCCATATTATGTGGAGCACAACCTGTCATGTGCATACAGTATTATTCACAAATTACAGTATGTAGTAGTAATGACTGTCATGAAATATGTTGAGAAGCAGAATAGTTCCTCCTACTGCAAAAAAAAAAAAATTATTCTTTTTTTTCTGCCTAGGTCACATACTTCCGTAGTAATGTCATACAATGTGGGGAACTGTTTTGAAGTTATAAAAAATAAAAAAAAAAAATGAACAGGCAAATAACTGAAAGCGTCTGTTAATCAATTGTAAAAAATGATTATGTACTAATGAATAAGGCTTATTAACAGACATACATCCTTAATAATAAAAAGGTTATTTTATAAAATGTTTTAATGATTTCTCGTAATTCCAAAAATGTAATATAAACGTTATTATTGTTCAAATACTAATAGATTAATTAGGTATGAACAGTTAATAAGATTATTAGTTGCCAAACTTCATATGAATAGGATTATCCAAGCTTACCAGAACAGAATTAAACACTATGCATAGAAAGCTTTCTCTGAGGTTGTGTGATGGCTTAGTGGAGCTATTTCAGTCATGAACAACTACAGGGTGGTCCAGATCTAATTATGCAGATCCAGATCGTCTGAATGACTTTGATTTATGCGTAGACAATTCCAGTTCGGCGCAAAGACGATTCTTCATGTTGTCAGTTTGCACGCTTCTCGATGGTCTGGAATTTTTCGGGTGATTTTCTAAGAAATAAACTTAATAAGTTATAGTGTAATGAAAATTGCATTATTAGATCTGGACCACCCTTTATAATGCATTGGTAAAAAGAAATGCATCAGCTGACATTTAATTAGAATTTTAAGTTAATGTATGCTGCAAATATCAAAGATTTAATGTATAATCACCTAGTTAGTGTCAGTTTCAGATTTTCTTAGTTTAAAATTTAAAAACAAACTTAGCTAAAACATTTACAATTTTTGCACATGGTTTTATACATGATGCTACTGATACCGTTTTACTATCACCAACTAAAACTAACAATTCTGATAGTAAATCAAGATTAAAATTATGTTGTATGATTTATTTACCTGTTTCACTTTATCAGGAAGATATAAAAATCCAAGACAGGAACTTAAAGATAAACAAATAAATAAATGCTTTATAATTATCATTCGTAGATTGTGCAGATAAAGAAGAGAGGAGAAACAGTGAATGCCAAAATTGCTCAAACCTGCGTTTCTGGAAATAGTGCTGACATATTAAAAAAAGCAGCCTACAAACATAATATCCACCTCCGTTTTTGCCTTAAAAAAGATAATGCAATTCGCTTCCACCCTTTTAGAAATAATGACATCCCCACTACCCCGCCTTCCAAAAGGGGCAAAGTGGTCCACAAAATCTTATTCATAAAGTTAATGTACTATAGTAACTAAACAGTAATATGTCCTCTTTTTTGACGAAATAAGATGATAAATCAATTAACAAGTCGAAATGTAGAGGTTATATTTAATGACTACTAACATACAACTGATGTTGCCTTGAAAAATAGTTATAGTTAAACCTGCTCACAGTCCTGAAAGAGATTCTAGTTGAAATTGTGTCACTGCCATACCTTCCAGCTGCCATCATCATCACCTATGCAGCAACATTCCACTTGTAGGTGTCGCCAGGCAACTCAACATATGGTTTCTCTGAATATAGCAGGTCACTCAGTTTCCCCTACTGTTAAATGATAGCACCAACTTTATGCACACCAATTTCCTCCACTTTGTTTTTGCTTACTTCTAAATGCTAAAACGGCTGTGGTCATTTTACCATATACCTAATCTACTGTCCAGTTATACTTATTTTAAGTATGTCATCATACATACCAAGCATGTCGTTGCCCTTCATGTGAATATTACCATCATCAGATTTAAAAAAAATGATATGATTAGCCACACTTTATAGCTCTGGCCATACTTTACTGCCGTTAATGGTATATTTTGCATCCAATGCAACAGGAGAAAACAGATAAAGAGTTAGCACATAAAACGCAGTGGTAAAATGTCCATAATTTCCAACCCTTTAAGCCAATTTAACATTACGTAGCTTTTTGTTGTGGGACATGTCAGATTTGCCAACCAAAGTCACTGATCTCGTCCCTACACCATGTAAAAATTACACGACTGAAAAATCATTGGGCATGTCTACCAACAACCAGATTAAGACTTTCCAGTACAGCTGTTCTTGTCCCATTTTCTGACATTCAATAGGGTGCTACCTGACTAAGCCAACACTGTACAAAAGGATAGTTATGGTGAGTTCATCAGTAATCTCTACTTTTTTTTCTCCCTTTTGTTATGGCACTTAAATGCCAAGACTTCAGAGTTTCCCTTTTGTTGGTGAAGTACAAAGCTCCCATGCTGCCACTGTATGAAGAGTTAATGGCTGCAGCAGGCTGAGCCACAGTCTTAGCCCTTTTTTTCTTTTTCCATTCAGTTTTAATATCTGAAACATGAAACATGAGAAAGAACAGCCTCTCTTCTGTTTGCAAGGTTCAAAACACATGTTTCTTAATCCTCATTGCTATATTTTTTGCACTGTACTTTCTGGTGAGTATTCATTGGTTGTCAGCTCTCTTGCCCACCTGCACATATCATCCATCTTTCTGAGAAAGTCAACTGTTTGATTTTACCTTAGCCAGTTGCAAACTAGTTGGTCTCAGTTACTAGGTATGTCACATTAGGCAAATGCCACCTCCGACTGTCTCAGACTGGTTAAGACTATGTAAATGAAGGCTAGAAGTGAAAAATGCTGGAAATGCCATCTAATGTGACATAGGCTTTACTGGATAGAAGATTTAAAGTGTAATGACATAGGCAGAAACTATGGCACAGCCAATTCTTGTGAGAAAGGTTACATAAGCTTATAATGGGTATCATTTATTGTACACAAGTTGTAATACTGTTTATAGTTAATTACTAATGTAATATCTGGGTCCCTTGTGTTCACCTCATTTTTTTCTCTAACAGCAACAGGTAGCTCACCAGCATATTAACTTTACTTTCATTGAAGGCTTAGAAGGTGTGCAGTACACGGCTCACAACAATTGTTTGAGGTTTTATTGTATCTAACCAAATGTTTCATGTTGACATACAACATTAAACTCTGAAAACTAGAAATGCTTCAATCTGAATGACTAGTAATTATTGCCAATAATGAATATCTACATTGAAATTATGGAAAATTCCAGGCTAAACATTCCTGAAATTGAGTGGATTCAATCACATACATTAAGACAAAAAGTTGTTCAGTTAGTTCCTTGTGAATTAAAATTCAGTGCCTTTGCTACTGTATCTACTGTTGTACTGTGTCTAGTTTTATGGTTCTAAACAGCTGCATGCTATGTAATCTTAAATGTTAAAAGTTCTATATAAGTATTAAATGTATTCTTCTTCTTCTTCTTCTTCTTATTAATATGGTTTCCATATGATCATAGTTGACTGGTTTCAGTAATCATTCAAAGATGTCTAAATATGCTCCTCTCATTAACTAACACTAAAGCACCTGCAAAACAAATGCTTCTTCTTTTGGCTGCTCCCATTAGGGGGAAAAACTAAATTCAATTCAACCCCCACACATGAGAAAGACAGGAAGGCCATCAGCCAGAGTAAAACTATTGCAAGTAGTAAAGAGAGAAAGGAGTCTTTGTCCCAAGTATAAATGCTTATTCTAAAATGTTATTGATTAGATCCTGCCAAGTTTTAAAAATGTTTTGAACAGATCCTCTAAGTAAAAATATTTTTTTTTTTCCAGTTTCAAATAGTATACAACATCAGTTACCCAGCCACAAACAGGAGAGTTGGTATTCTTCCAGTTGAGCAAGATAAGTCTATGTGCTAATAGTGAAGTAAAGGCAATTACAGTAAACCCATCTGGGAGTACACCAAACACAGCTACAGTGGAACTTTTGTTCACGAACGTCTCGGAACACGTACAAATTGGTTTACGACCAAAAAGTTCAAACTTCTGCATCTGTTCACGACCACACACTCGGTATATGAACAAGCCAGTTTCCCTTTTGGTTTGTGCGCGCCGAAGATTTCCGCACGTGTTCAGTCTCTCCCTGTGCAGCGAGTGAGAGAGAGAGAGAGAGACACACACACAGACAGACACGCGCATGAGAGACACACACAGACACGAGCGTGCGAGAGAGAGAGGGAGAGAGACACACTAACAGACACGCGAGCCCAAGCGAGCGAGCAAGAGAAAGAGACGGCTGGACGCATAAGGCCAAGAAGGCAGTTAAAGAATGCACCAGGCTTGTTTTTAAAGAGACAGATCCGAGCATTGTTTTAACCTCGTATTTAATGAAGACTTTTTTCTATTGGATTTTAACCTCCACTTCACTTCTGTTTATAGCGATCAATTCGTAGCGTGCATTGTTGCAATGTTACTTTTCTTGGTGGTTTATTAAATTACAGATTTTTCAAATGTTCATTTTTTCCCCTGTGCTTAAAACTCATTAAAAAAAAGTGTTTTTAGCGAGTGGTTTGTAGCGCTATAGTGCGAACTCTTGCAGTGTTAGTTTTCTCTGTTGTTCAAGGTTTTCTCAGTGCTATTGAATGTTTTTACATTTAGTTTACTATTACATTGTGCATTCTATGATATAATTAACTATATTTGTGCTTAAAAATCTTTAAAAAAATATATATATTTACATACAGTTCGTACGGTCTGGAACAGAATGGATTAGGAGTGACTGTGATACCAAGCCTGTTTGATAGGCATTTAATTTTTTTTTCCAGAATGATGTTAATTTGGTGCAGGACCAAAACATGTGGCCTAGTGAAGCTGGAGCTTGACTGCAATGTTCGCATGCTGGATCTTGCCCTGGAAATATTTTGGACAAATTTAAACAAGAAAGATGTGCTCGCTAAAAAAATTTAAGTTGAATAACTGAATGCTTTGTGCATATGGAGCTAGAATGAATTCTAAGCATGGCTGCCTTCCACTCCTTTTCTGAAATTGTGAGTAACAGATCCTTTTCCTTCTGTGCTCTGGGATCTTTAAAAGGATGGGACTTTAAAATGGTTTTATATATGAAGACTGATGAATATCTCTTCTAGAATAGAAAATAGGTGGGAGGTGAGGAAAACTGGGCACATTTTGTTTAGCAAAGTTTCTAATTTGGAGATAGTGGAAAAATTTTGTTGATGGGAAACTAAGTTTGGAGTGTAGTTGTTCATATGATGCATACGCATTATTTAAATACAAATCTCTAAATGATTTAATCCCATACATATTCCAAACATTAAAAAAACTGTGTAAGTTCGAGAGGGTGGAAAAAGATGGTTATCATGTAGAGGTGCCACAAATAAAATATTCTCTAACTTGAAGCGCTTCCTACATTGGTTCCATATTCTGAGTGAATGAAGGGCTATTGGGTTGTTAGTATATTGACAGTACCTTGTATTTACTTGTGTACAAAGCAAGGAATATAAAGAAGTACTGCAGGATTTCATTTCTATTACAGACCAAGCTAGTGTGTGTTCATCTATCTGTGTGAATGTCCAGGTTTTTATAGCTTGTATGTAAATGCCGCCTTCTAATTTAGGTCATTGTAGGGTCGCCCTTTGGAAGCATGGATATTTTGAATTCCAAATATATGAGGTTATGATTAAATCTAATTTCCTGAAAAATGATTTGTTAATGTATATGGGGATGTTTTCAAATAGAAACAAATGCATAGGAATGATATTTATCTTGATAGTGTTAATTCTCCCTCCTAAAGTAAGATGAAGGGTAGACCACCTATAAACGTCTTGTTTAATTATGTCCATGAAAACAGCAAAACTTTGTTGATAAAGAGCTTTATATTTACTTGTGATGTTTACCCCTAGATAATTAAACTGATCTGCAATGATAAAAGGGAAGGTGTTCAATCTAATGTTGTTTGCTGGAGAATTCACTGGAAAAGGCATACTTTTGCTCAAATTATTTTTGAGTCCAGATATTTTTGCAACTTTTGCTAGTACTGTTAGGGCTGCAGGTGCAGAATTTCATGGGTCTGATATATACAGTACCATATCATCTGCATATAGTGACATTTTCTGTTCAAATCCTTCTCTGAAAATCCCCTTTATCTCTGATGCATTTCAAAAGTGAACAGTCAATGTTTCAATGACAATTGCAAATAGCAGTGGTGACAAGGAGCACCCTTGCTTAGTACTGTGTTCTAGTTTGAATTAGTCTAAAATAAAGTCTGGGCTGGTATACAGTAGTTTGATCCATGCACATATGTTTGGGCCAAACCCAAATTTATGCAAAGTGCTGAATAGGTAATACCATTTAACCACATCAAATGCTTTTTCTGCACCCAAAGATAATAAGATCTCCAGAGTGTTAGACTTTATGGGTGAATATATTACATTAAATAGGTATTGAAGATTGGAAGTCATATGTCTAGCTTTAATAAATCCGGTTTGGTCTTGTGATATTACTAAAGGGAGGACTTTCTCAATACTTCTAGCTAGGGCATCACCAATAATGACGAAGCCAACTGTAGAAACGAGGTGAGCCAAATGGTCCGTTGGTGTAAAGGAAAAAATCTCTTTCTGAACGTGGGTAAGACCAAAGAAATTGTGATCGATTTCAGGAGAGGTCATTCACAGCACCCCCGACCGACCATCGATGATGTAGCTGTGGAAAGGGTGAGTAGCACCAAGTTCCTGGGGACGTACATCTCTGAGGACCTCTCCTGGTCAGATAACACCACATCACTGGCTAAGAAAGCTCAAACCCGCATCTGCTTCCTACGCAAACTGAAGAGACCACAAGTTCCACCCTCCACCGTGTGCTCTTTGTACCAGGGCACAGTTGAGAGCATCCTCCCTAGCTGCATCCCTGTGTGGTATAGAGGCTACACTGCCTCCTGTAGGAAGTCCCTGCAATGCATAGTGGATGCGGCCAGTAAGATCATTGGTGCCCTACTACCCTCCCTCAAGGACATTTTCCACACCTGCCTCAACCATAGAGCCATTAAAATTGCTGGGGACACTTCCCACCCCTTACATTCCCTCTTCAGCCCCCTCCCCTCAGGGAAAAGGTACCGGAGCCTCCAGGCCTGCTCCACAAGACTGTCAAACAGCTTCATCCACTAAGCTGTCAGGATCCTGAACTCTGTCAACTATTTGTCCCACTTGCTCCTGGACTGTAACAAGAGTCATTATCTACCAAGTACCCTACTTCAGCTGGTATTATATAAAGACTCAATATTACATCTGCTGCTAACTATCTGACGTTTTGTACATTTCATAAGCTACTCTATAATGCACCTTATCATTTTTTACTGTAAGTGGCTTTTGCACTACTGATTATTGCACAATGAACTTAGGTCAACTTTACAATTTCTAATTTTATTTATCATATATGTTATACTTATATACTTTTTTATATTTTTATATTTTACTGTACTACGAAGATGAGAGAGAAACAGTATTTTGATTCTTCTGTATGTTCTGTACATATAGTGAATCTATACTAATAAACGGCAAAGCCCTCACTCACTCACTCACTCAGTCACTCACTCAGTCACTCACTCAGTCACTCACTCACTCACTCACTCATCACTAATTCTCCAACTTCCCGTG